>QXEO01001542.1:252059-852059 GCA_007115705.1 Dactylis glomerata
AGACATGTGTCGGCTTAAGTATCTATGTGCCGGACATGGACTTTATGTATCGGATAAGATGGTTTACCGTTGGGGCGGGCCTATCCCGGCTGTATGGTTCTAGCCCCCAGGCAAAAGTGGCCTGAGAGGACTTGCAGACATCCTTAATCCGGCGCAGAATGTCGGCCGGAGTCAGCTCGTGTGTGGAGTGCCGGGTGGGGTCCATTGGCCCGCTCATCTGGCAGATCTTGTGCGACCGGCGCTGCAGAGGGGAGACGCGCCGGCTTATATAGCAGGCCACCAGGTCTTGAGGAGTAAGACCGGCATCCAGGAGCTCGCCCTTAACCCGGTGAAGCGCATTCACCGGCATCACCGAGTTCTTCGGGTTATAGGTCCAGTTCGTCATGGCCAAGGGTGGCTCGTCCACAAATGGCGGCAGGTTGAGCAGATCCTCGTCGGTGGTGTTCTTGACGTAGAAGAAGCTTTTCTGCCACTTCTTGCAAGATTCCAGGAGTTCCACCTTGGGGAAGTCCGAGCCCTTTCGGGACATGATGGTGGCCGCGCCGCAGAGGGTCATGGGCGGTCCTTCTTTTCCTGGGCCGTCTCCGGCGGGTCGTCCTTGCTCCGGGGCGGCTCTTGGACGACTTGCTTCCGCAGTTGGAAGTACTTCGCCCAGCCTTGAGTAAGGGCCTCTATGCCGGCATAGCCCTCGCAAAAAGCAGCGAAGGCGGAGAGGATCATCACGGCATTGGCCGGGATATGATGAGGTTGAAGATCATAGGTGTTGAGGAAGTCCCGGAAGAAGTCCGATACCGGCAGACCGAAGCCCCGCTCGAAGTGGGCGATGAAGACGACGCGTTCGCCGGGTTCAGGTGCCGGCACAGTTTCTCCCGCTGTTAGCCGGCATGCTACGCCCTCCGGGACTCTCCTGGTGGAGGTGACCCAGGATATGTCGGCCGGAGTAACCTCCGACCCCTCCCAGCCGGAGCGTCCTTGGGCTCGGGCCGAGGTATCTTCCTCAGAGGCCGAGGTAGCCGTCATGCTTGAAGATGCCATCTTAGTGGCCGGGATAAGGCGTGAGAGCCGGAGTCCCGTGATGTTATTCCTATCAAGGCCGGAGAAAAGAGGGAGGTTAGTCTCTCCGGCATACCACTCTCACAGATGTTAGCAGGAATAGAAGATCTACCGAGGCAGTTAAAATCGGAAATAAACAGGGATATAATTTCTGCGGAAGAACACCTGTGAGCTGTTACGAAACACTGCTAGCAATGCTAATCGAAGCAACGAAATATCCAGCAAAGGAACTACCATGGATACAAACCAGTGAGGCTACCGCAGCCTAGTTGCAGAAGAGCAGGGAAAGGAAGAACAGAGGAAGAGGAACTCACCGGAGCTTGGCCTACGGCAATGGAGCGGCGGCGGCAAGTGTGCAGAGGAAGATCCAATCTCCCTGCAAGACTGCGGGGAGAAGAGGCGGCGGTGGCGTCGTCGACGATGACGCCGGACGTCGGCAAGCGGAGGCGCCGGCGTGCAGGTGGACGACGGCGGCAGCTTCCCTTCTCGATTTCTTGGTCCGGCGGCGAAGCGCAAGGGGCAGAGGATCTGAGGAAGAAGGCACTGTGGCGGGGGTAAAAAGAATAAGTTACCCCCACCCCGTATTTATACCGAGGAGGCCGGTCGTGGGGGTCGTGGGGAGGATAGTGCTCCACTCCCCCGACCGTTTCTGCGGCGAGGCGCCACGTGGCGGCACAGAGTGGGGCGGCGGTTTCCTGTAACCGTGCCATGACGCAATGATGGCAAGAAGTAACTGCTGCACTGTGAACCGTCACATCGTGGGTGACCGTTCGAGGTGGCAGGGCAGTTACAAGTTTCGATGCAAAGCTGTCAGGCATGGCTTCTCGAGGAAGACTCGTCTATATGACGGATTAATTGCCCGATGAATATGTTCCGTCCGGAATACCCTAGGGACCGGCTGGAATAAGTTTTGGAATAGGAACAGAGGCCGGGATATGTGCAGATGTGCCGGCATATAAATCTGATCGCCGGGGCATAATGAAGAAAGGTATGTTGAACCTGTCAAGGCTCCACAGTTATGACTGGGGAACCTCGGCAGCTTCGGGGACTAGTGTCGGGGGGATGACCCCCGGTAGGGTCAAGAGACTAGAAAGACACAAGGTCTATGATTGACTTTATGCCGGGTTATCGAGGAAGGGCCTGGCCGGAATATAAGTGCATCGGCCAGGCCGGCATATAATGTGTATCCCGGCTGATACTTGGATATGCCGGCATAGCCGGAATACTTATAAAAGTGTGCCGGCATATACTTAGATATGCCGGCCTAACCATTTTGTGTGTTGTGCAGGAGCAGGGGAGGCCGGATTACCCGACCCTCGTAGGTCGTTGGTCCGGCATATAAGTCCTGGGTATGGCCAACGGTCATATCCGGGATACTTAAGTCAACCAAGGTGTCACATCCCTACAATCAAGGAAGAAAACATCCAAGCATGGTAGCAGAGTAAGATGGCAGGGTGCACAGTGGAGGTTACCTACCCTCACTGTGCACAAGTACAAGCTTACCTCAGAATGGTAAGGTCACAGTTCAAGAGGTACAAGGTACAGCAAGGGGAGTCCCATCGAGAGCAATCAGGGAGAAAGTCGTGGGCGTCTGCCCTCGACAGCAAGTCCTGTTTGGAGTGTAGTTGGTGTCTCCTGGTCTTCTATGACCGTTGTAACCCTGGCCACCACTATATAAGGTGGCATAGGGAGCCCTGGTAAAGGGGGTTCGCTGGAAGAAGGTTGGAAGGTTGAAGGTAGATTGATCACTCTGTACTCCTACACTTAGCAGTTCATCTTCCTTCTCTAGCAGAGAGCTTGGAAGCACCATTGTGGTGTACTACATCGACCCATATATACAATCAGTAGAGCAGGAGTAGGGGTGTTATCTCCTTACGAGAGCCCCGAACCTGGGTAGATCAGTCTCTCTTTCTGTCGTGCTTTTTAGCTCGTTCCCCTCTCCCGAATCCTCCAGCATCTAGTTCGGCCCCCATTTAAGCCATCCTATGGCATATGTTGTTTCACCACGACGACAGATTGATGTCTTAAAGGGGCCGCTTTCTTAATCTCCATGGCCGCTATTGCTTTAGTCCCTCGGCTTGGCTTTATCCTTCCAGCTCGTCTTCCATTGGGAATCGAGGTGCGGGATAGATTTTTTCGATGGCGGAGGTGGCCTGGACAAATTCGTTCCCTTGATGGCGTTCCATGTATTGCTACGGTTTCTTCCCTTCTACGGCTGCCGTGGAGCTTCCCGACGCAAGAACCGGGGCGGGGAGTAGGTCCTCCTGGACATCAATGGACCCAAAGCACGAGGAGAACCGCTGCTCGTGGTGGAAGCGAGGAACGGAGGAGGGAGGAAGATGGGACCGAGCCGGGACACATGTAATCAAGCGAATCGTCCTCACCTCCGACCGAACGCCGCCACCATCGAATCCCTTGTCCCTGTGTATGCCTGTAACTTGACATGGGCCGTCCACGGCGCCGTTAGCCCAGCCCAATAATTTGTGCATATTGGACACCCACAGCCAGCTGAAAAAACGTGACGGGCATGGGCGGCGGGGAGGTCCTATACTCCGCTTTAAGCGGCGATGGGAGGACTCGCCGCACGCACGCGAGGCGTCATGGGCTGCGGCCCAACCCCCACCCATCTTCTTCCTCCTTCCAGTCGCGAGGTCGTCGTGCCCCCGCCGCCGCCGCCGCCACCCGCGGCCGGCGGCGCGAATGCCGCCTCGCCGCCCCGCCCTCCTCTATTTCAACCCCACCGCCGGTCCGCCGCCGCCCCCCGACCTCCCTCTACCCCCCCCGCATGCTCCATTTCTCTCCGACGCCGGCGCCGCACCCCCAACCCTAAGTTCTAGGGCTCGGCGGCCGCCTCGCTCCAGACTCGCCGGCTTCGTTCTCCGCCGCAGCTCCCCGCCGGTCGCTGCGTCGTCGTCCTCGCCGGCTCGTTCCCTCGCACTGTGCGGAGCCCCGGATCGGGTCCGCAGTGGGCGGAGAATAGGATTTCCCTGGGCGGCGCCTCCGCTACCTCCGCACGCCGCCCCCAATCCAGTCTTAGACTTCTATTCCCCAACTTCTTCCGTCGCCGCTCCGGCCAAATTCCGGCGATTCCGGCCGTGACGCGCATCTTATACTCCCCAGCACCCTTTCGGTGAGCTCCTCGTTCTGTTCCCCCTCTTCTACGTCTAAGTCGGGCATCGCGGTTGCCGTCCCCGCTCGAGCCCGAGCGTGTTTCCGCCATGATCGAGAGACGAGCTTGTCCACGAGCTGGCTTGGTCCGCCTTCTGCCTTTCTATCTTGCAACGCGCACATCCGCGCGCGCTCGCCGAAGCTTCCCACGGCTGCTTCCATGGAGCCAAGCTCCACCGTATCCTGGTATAACCGTATAAGGGGCGTGCACCTCCATGGCTCCAAGCCCGCCCTTCCCGCATCCCATGGTACAAATCCCCACCGCACCATGTAATCTCATTTTTATTCGATTTTATCCATGCCTACTCCAGCGTTCACTCAAAATCAGGGGTCTGTCCACTTATTACAGGCTTATCCATGTGCGCTCCGCCGCGCGGTCATCGCCTACGGGGAGGCTGCCCAATCGAAAAAGCTAGGCTCCGGACGAAAAGATGCTGGGTTTTTTAATGTACGAAGGGGTAAGCTTGTTTTTTTTATCTACCACGGTTTTTTAACAATCACGTCCTCAAGCCGTATTATTAGTAGAGATTTTATGGTTTTGCCTCTTTTACGGGCACTGCTAGAGATGCTCTTATGTTATTGCATGGCTCGCTGAGACAGGGAAGTTGTTTCGGTGCTCTTTTTATCTCTAGAGGAAACCAATGGCAGAGAACACAAAGTCATGCCGGTGCAAATGCTCTGCTGACCCGGTTGCTTCGAACACTAGACAATGGATGGTATTGAACTTGCAGCAGACGGTTCTGAAGTGATCCCTATTTTGCTGCTTGAGAATGTCAATCACCTTGTAAGAAGCTGAAAGCCGGGAGACCAAGTACGAGGAACCATAGGAAGAACCAGGGAGAAGATCACATTTTTGTAGCATATGCAAGAAACCAATACATAAATGGACAGACATGCCCGGAGCGAGGTGACATGCCGAAGCAGCTGAGGAAGAACTCTAGGTGCAGCCGATGTGGTCTAACTGGTCGTCGGAAAAGTACGTGTATAAAGCCTCTTGGTTTCACAGATAATGGTCTTGCATTTCTGCCAGCGAGGCAAATTATGTGCGAATTTTTTTTTATTGCACTTTTTTTCAGCTATTTGAGAAGTAGTATGATTAGTTGAGTATTTACGAAAGTAGGGCACCATTTTATCCGACAGATTCGACTCCGACATATCCTATCCGGCGAACGCGATTACACGCCTTTCGAGGCAGCCGACGCACGCCGGCTCACTACTCGAACCCGCCGGATGCGATTGCTCCTTTCGAGGCGGCCGGGTCACCTGTCGAGCCCGCCGGATTCGAGTGGAGGGGGCGGGGCCACGTCGGCCTGCTGTCGAGCCCGCCGGATTCGACAAGCGAGAGCAAAAACCGTGCGCGCACCCCGCGCGGCAGCCGACTCCCCACTCGCCCCTTCTCTCTTTCTCTCTTTGCTCTTTCTCTCTTCACTCTTTCTCTCTTTGCTCTTCTCAGCTGCAGCTCAACCCTCTCATGCTCAAATCTTATTTCTTCGATTCTGAGAACATTTCTTGATCAAAATCAGTGAAATTTGTTGCAAGAAGTAGAGCCTAGACGTTCAGCTTCGCCTACGCCTACGCCTCCAGCCCCTCTCAGGCATGCTCCACGTCCACGTCTTGATCCACAGGGGAGTATGAGGCCACCTTCTACAGTTGAGCCTAGACGTTCAGCTTCGCGGCGCTCCACATCGAGACAGAGGCCACCTCCTCCTGATCAGGCTGAAGGTTCAGCTTGGCAGCATCAACAGCAGCCTGATCCTTACCAGGCAGGAGGTTCAGCTGGGCCTTACCAGCAGCCTGATCCTTACCAGCCTGGAGGTTCAGCTGGGCCTCACCAGCAGCCTGCTCCTGATCAGGCTGGAGGATCAGCTTGGCAGCATCAGCAGCAGCCTGATCCTTACCAGGCTGGAGGTTCAGGCTATGTGCAGCAGCCGGAGTATGACTACATGAGCCAGCCGCAGTATGGAGGCATAGCGTCGCAGATTTTTGGTTATACTCCACAGATGGACATGTCAGAAGGTACGTGTAGTTCACAGTTATTGTATTTCTTAAGTTATACATAGCCGTAATTTCCTAATATATTTTGTTGCATTGCACGCTACAGCACAGGGAGGGACGTCGCCTATGCAGGGATCGACTTGGATGACTGGTGACATCGATATTAACTCGGACCCTATGGGTGGTTATCTCGCCTTGCTTACTACTCCTCCACCTGATCCCACACAGCAGTCACAGACCGACAACCAGGAGGTCGAGAGCACTCAGTACTATCGAGCGGCCCCTAACAGGTATGGATGGACGACGCCTCCGCCACGAGGACCACCACGTGCTCCGCGCCGCCGATGATCTTTGTGATCTTTGTATCATAATAATTTGTATGCACCTATGATGTATGAGACATATATATTTGTCACAATTTATTTCGGACGATTTGTTCCCGCCTATTCTTTCCCGCTCGTTATTTCCTGTCTATTATTTCCCGCTTGTTGTTTCCCGCCAACTCCATTCCCGCTTGTTATTTTTAGCAAAATTTCCCCCCCTCGTTCTTTCCCGCTCGATTTCTCCAGCTAACTTCTTTCCCGCTCGTTTTGCTTGTTCTTTTCCGCCAACTCTCGTAAAATATTACTCATAGATAAAATATCCGAAATATTTGCCGTGACTATAAACTAATAAAACTAACGAGTTCTCGGGTGCCATTAACAAATTTCACTAATTTTGATCAAGAAATGATATCAGAATCGAAGAAACTAGATAGCAGAATGAGAGGTTAGAGCTGAAGCTGAGAAGAGAAAAGAGAGAAGAGCAAAGAGAAAGAGAAGCAAAGGCGAGTGGGGGAGTGCGCTGCCGAGCGGGGGTGCGCGCACCGTTTTCTGCTCGCAGCTGAGAAGAGCAAAGAGAGAAAGAGTGAAGAGAGAAAGAGCAAAGAGAGAAAGAGAGAAGGGGCGAGTGGGGAGTCGGCTGCCGCGCGGGGTGCGCGCACGGTTTTTGCTCTCGCTTGTCGAATCCGGCGGGCTCGACAGCAGGCCGACGTGGCCCCGCCCCCTCCACTCGAATCCGGCGGGCTCGACAGGTGACCCGGCCGCCTCGAAAGGAGCAATCGCATCCGGCGGGTTCGAGTAGTGAGCCGGCGTGCGTCGGCTGCCTCGAAAGGCGTGTAATCGCGTTCGCCGGATAGGATATGTCGGAGTCGAATCTGTCGGATAAAACGGTGCCCTACTTTCGTAAATACTCAACTAATCATACTACTTTTGAAAATGCTTCAAAAAAGTGCAATAAAAAAAATTCGCAAATTATGTGGTAGGGTAGAGTTGGAGTAGCAAGATGTTTTCTTTAGACTTTCAGAAGTTTGTGCTCAGATTTTTTTTATTTGTTGAGGGTAGGGAAAATAAACATAGAGTTGTTCTGCCATGCGAGTGATTCTGCAGCAGCTAGAAGATGCGAGTGATTCCATGCTCAGATTTTTTTTCACTTTGACACGTTCAGACTTGGCTTTTTCTATTAACAAGGTTTATCAGTATCTTTATGCTCCAATTACATTTCATTGGACTGCTGTTAAAAGAATTCTCAGATATGTCAAGAGTACTGTAAAACTTGGGACTACTTTTCAGTCTTCTTTTTGACTGGGCAGGTTGTTTTGATGATAAACGTTCCACAAGAGGATTTGCTATATGACGAGGGTTAACTCGACAAATGTCTAATATGAAGGACTTAGGATCAGGGGAGTAGGGCGTTGGATGAACTCGAAGGTAAAATCAGTCAAACAAGGTGTGTATCGATAGTCAACGTAAGAGTAAACTTGACTTGCTTTCAATCTGTCCCTTACCGTCCTCTCCTGGCCCCTATATATAGGTGGCCAGGTCTCAAGGATCGGGAGGGGTCCGACACAGATTACAGTATCGACATACGACATGAACTCGTATTTTGACTAGCATTACAATTGGGCCTAGCTTAACGGGCCTCAGGGGTACTTCAACTGACAGGCTCTATTATCTACACCCTTGTCAGTAGCCCCCGAGATTCTACCAGAATTGCAGATTCGGGTTGAATCTCAAATCTTTATTTCTTTGACTTGATCAATCTTTGACTTCTTCATATCTTCAAATCTTCGACTTTGAATATCTTTCATTATACTGTCTCGCAAGGGGTTTTGATGAACAAGCCTCACAACTCTGACGGATCAAGAGGCCGGTTAACTGCCGGAACAGATACTTGTCACCTACTTCAAATTCAATCCCCTTGGACTTGAATTCGGGAAACCGGTCAAACCCATTCTTTTGCCACATTTAGGACTTACAAAGAATGAATCCTAGTGGTTCTCAGGGTACCTAGTGCGTCCACCAGAATTTTCTTCGCATCGTAGACACGGATAATTTCTAGCAGAGCGCATTCATGTGCGTATACCAGGCCACACAGGACGGATCCTGGGGTCTTACCTTCACGATATATTTCAATCATGGCATTCAAATTTTGTCGTGATGACGCAATTCGAGAATCATATGTCGCAGCCTTGTTTGACTGTTTGAATGTGCAAACTATTCGAGTTTGCTATTTTTTAGATTCTCATAAATAACTCCCGATGGGAGTAATCGATCTTTATTTTGTCGACAATGAAGTCGAATTTCGTTGCTGATGAAAAGTAGTCGATTGCACCTGTACCGGTCGACGACCATCTGGCCCTTTATTATTGAGTGCACCACCAGTGCTCCTGATGTAAGAACGTCCAAAGCTATGGGCAGTTATTTGTAGCCAATCATAGGCTTCAATCTCTTCGTCTTCTTTCTGTTGACTTCTTTTTATCGGGTGCGTGACCAGCGCTCCCGATGGGAGTAGCCCCCGAGGCTATAGCCGAAATTTTTCAGGTATAGGCTCAAAATATAAAAGTGTTTACCTAGCATATTGTCCTTTTGTGATATCTTTGGCACAACTTATGCTTAATTATTTGTCTCTTTTTCTTCTCATGCTTTGAGCCCCCGAGTCCATGACGAGGTGCATTGTGCTCCTTTCATGTATACTTTTTCACTTTTTATATGTATCTTTGTTTTTGATACGTTGTTTCTTCCTTATCGTCTGCTCTGGGCAGAATATAAAAGCCCATAGATGTACTTTGGACCTTGTCTCTGCGGAGGCCCATTTAAGATGTGTTTATAAATAAAGCATGCTTGGCGAGGGTAAAAACCCTAATTCCTTCATTACTATCTTTCTCCGCCGCATCATCTTCCATTTCCTCATCTCATCTAGGGTTTTTCCTCCAGCACATATTTCCATGGCCGATGCAGGTGGATCGCAGCTGAACATCGATGCGCTGGTGGAAAAGCGAGGTCGTGGCCGCCCTCGCGGTAGTAAAAATAAATCCAAGGACCCGACTGTAGCAGCCTCGCCATCTGCTCCTGTTAAGCGGTGCCCTGGCTGCCCTCTGGGAAGCAGGAACAAGACCAAGATGTCTACTGCTGCTCCAGGTCCAAGCGCTCCACCACATAATGCTTCTCCTCCTTCTTCTCCCAGGATATACTCCTTCTGCATCGTCGGCGCTCAATGCCGCGAGATTCAGCGAGTGCCGCTGAAGTTTACCAATTTCATGGACGGGCGAGAGCTGCGAGAATCAGTTCTTCGCGAACACTCTGGGGGAGGAACTCCCTATGAAGTAGAGGTCTGGTATGACGGGGACAACGAGATGTACTTCAAGGGCGGCTGGCCTCAATTTGCAGAAGACCATGACCTCCATCAGGGTTTCTTCATGATCTTTGACTACCATATCGATACGTCGAAGTTTGACGTGAAGATTTAGGATGGTACTCAATGCCAGAAGGAGTACGAAGCTGAAGTGCATTTTCAGTAGTCATCTCCTTATGTAATCTCGTGTTCTGGTTATCCTTTGGTTTTGTTTATCTGTAATAAGTAATGAACTTTTATCTTGTGCCTTCCTTATTGATAGACCATGGGAACGAATTGTCATTCCGAGATGTGCTTTTGATATATTATCGGGTTACCTGGAACCGTACTTATTTGGTCGAATATCGGATTGCGAACAACCTAGTAATATGTCTCGAATAATCGCAGATACCAAATCTTCAATAACTTATTTATTTTATTTGGTACGACTCGAGGGTCTGAGCCCCTGAGTGGAAGGAAAAATATTCATACATATTGTCGAGTTGACCCAAAGAACCCGACCTATGGCCTCATGTTCTGGGTTCAGAGGGTCATATCTCAAAAATTTCTTGTCGCCATACTCCTTCTATGCATAGAACCGCCAAAGTTGCTCCGCGTTCCACGGGTTGCTCTCGTCTTTCCCCGTTTTCTTGTCTTGTAGTCGATAAGCTCCTCCTGGTATTACCTCTGTTACCATGTAAGGTCCCACCCATGGGGACTCTAATTCGCCATGACCGTCTTGCTTTAATCGCAAGACTAAATCTCCCACCACGAAAGATCATGGACGAACTCGACTACTATGGTAGTTTCATAGATTTTGCTGGTACTACGTTGCTCTGGCAAGTGCTACGTCTCTTGCTTCATCAAGTGCATCGACATCATCTTGAAGTGCTTCAGTGGTGGTTGTCTCGTCGTAAGCCGCGATTCTTGGGGCTTCATGGGTGATCTCGACTGGAAGCACGGCTTCTGCACCGTGGACCAGAAAGAAGGGGGTTTCTTGAGTAGCTGCGTTGGGTGTAGTTCTGAGACTCCATAGCACGGAGGGTAGTTCTTCTACCCAAGCGTGTTTGGCTTTTTTGAGAGGTGCTAACAGCCTCTTTTTTATCCCATTGCATATTAAGTCATTAGCTTTTTCGACTTGTCCATTTGTCTTTGGATGTGCTACGGATGCAAATTTCAGTTTGATTCCCATACTTTCACAGTAGCTCTTGAACTCTTTTGATGTGAAGTTTGTCCCATTGTCCATGATGATGCTATGTGGTACTCCAAAGCGAAAAACAATATACTTGATGAAGTTGATTGCGGATGTGGAATCTTGGGTTGTTACGGGGGCTGCCTCTACCCACTTGGTAAATTTGTCGACTGCCACCAGCATGTAGACATATCCTCCTGGCCAAGATTTGTGCAATTTTCCTACCATATCGAGACCCCATTGTGTGAAGGGCCATGACAGTGGTATTGGTTGCAATTCTGCTGTGGTGCATGTGGTTGAGATGCAAAATGTTGACAAGCCTCGCATTTCCTTACTATATCCTTCGCGTCTTCAATTGCTGTCAACCAGTAGAACGCTGCGCGAAAAGCTTTAGTTGCGATGGCTCTGCTGCTAGCATGATGTCCGCATACTCCTGCGTGGATGTCTTTTAATATTTCTTGTCCTTCTGAGGAGTGACGCATTGTTGCAGGACGCCTGTTATACTTTTCTTGTATAGTTTCCCTTGTAATATGACAAAGGCCTTGGATCGTCGTATTATCCTCCTTGCTTCTACTGTGTCTTCGGGTAGTGACTTGTTTATCATGTATGCCAAATATGGCTGCATCCAGGTTTCTTCGATCATCATAACTTTTTCTGGTTCTGCCGTGCTTCCTTGGCCATGCTTACCAGCCACCGAGCCTGTTGCTTGGTGCTGGGCTTGTTCTTCTGTAGTCGAAGTTTTGTTGCTCTTTATTGATCTCTCTATGATTTCTTCCTAAAAGACTCCTTGTGGTATCGGTAAGCATTGGGACCTGATATTTGCTAGATTGTCGGCTTCCTCATTGCTCGCTCTACTTATGGCGTCACACTTGTTCATCACTTGTTCGACGATGCTGTGGTGGTGTGTGATGGTGTAAATCACCGTCCAGTTGAGAACCCCAAGAGGAAGGTTTGATGAGTACAGCAACGAGTTTTCCCCCAGTAAGAAACCAAGGTTTGTCGAATCTAGGAAAAAGCCAAACTCAAGAAGGTGATACTTGCTAGCCTAGTGACACTCCAACAAGGGCGCCATTAACGATAACGTGTTAGCGCGTCTTCAACTAGTAGCAACGTGGAACCTGCACACAACACAACCAAATACTTTGCTCCCAACTTACGATGAGGTTGTCAATCTCACCGGTTTGCTGTAAACAAAGGAATGAGCGTATCGAGTGGAAAGCAATAGTAGTATGCGGGTAAAGTAAATAGTGTGGGTAAAGTAAACAGGTGATAGCAATATAAAGTAAATAGGACCGAGGTCCACAGTTCACTACTGGTGTCTCTCCATAAGATAAATAACAACATGCTGGGTAAACAAATTACAGTTGGGCAATTGATAGAATAAAGATAACGTGCATATGTCGAGAGGATCACTATGAGATTTACTCTGGGCATTACAACAAAATACATAGACCGCCATCCAACTACATCTATGACTAATAATCCACTCGCGGGGATATCGTCCGAACACCCCTCGAGTATTAAGTTGCGAACAACAGATAACTGCATTAAGCAAAGTGTGTAATGTAAACAAAGAATATGCCCTTGGACATAAGAATGTTGTTTTCTCCCTAGTGGCAATAGCACATCTACAACCTTAGAGGTTTCTATCACTCCCCCAGATTAAAGAGAGACATGAACCCAACTATCGAGCATAAATACCCCCTCTTGGAGTCACTAGTATCTACTCGGCCAAGATAGCTACTAACAACGGAGAGCATGCAAGATCATAAACAACATAGAGATAACATAAGATAATATTCAGCACATCAACTTAATCATAACACCAATATTCATCGGATCCCAACAAACACAACATGTAGAATTACATAAAGGTAGTCTCGATCATGTAAAGCAGCTCACGAGATCTAAACATGAAGCACATGGTGGAGAAGACAACCATCTAGCTACTGCTATGGACCCATAGTCCAAGGTAGACTACTCACTCATCACGCCGGAGGCAAGCATGGAGATGAAGAAGACCTCCGGTGGCGATTCCCCTCTCCGGCAAGGTGCCGGGAAGAGCTTCTGGACCCTCCCGATCTCGGGTCAACGACGGTGGTAGATCGCGATGTGTTTCTGGAAAATTTATCGGGTACTTAGGTTTTTCCTGTCGGGGGGTCTTTATAGGCGAAGGGGCAGCGTCAGAAGTGGACCGAGGCGGCCTCACACATAGGGGGCGCGGCCAGGGCCTGGGCCGCGCCGCCCTGTTGTGTGGCCGGCTCATGGCCCCTCTCCGTCTCCTCTTCGGTCCTCTGGAAGCTTCGGTAAATTTCTGGATGTTTGGCTTTTGTTTCGTCTAATTCTGAGAATATTTCCTGTGTAACTTTTTTGAAACACAAAAACAGTAGAAAACAGGGAACTGGCACTGTGGAATCTTGTTAATAGGTTATTTCGGAAAATGCATAAAAATGCCAAGAAGTGTAACGAAACACTAATCAAGTGGTGTGAAAACAAGCATGGAGCATCAAAAATTATAGATACATTTGAGACGTATCAGCATCCCCAAGCTTAACTCCTGCTCGTCCTCAAGTAGGTAAGTGATAACAAAGAAATAATTTTTGAGGTGACATGCACCTACCCAATCTTGACCATCTATGTAAACGTTGTGCGCTAGGATCAAAAGAACTTAAAACATGGGCATGAAAGATATAATCTTGATAGAAGAAACTTAGCAACCATGTTATAACATGAAAATGAACACAAATAAAAGATTATGAAAATGAAACAATGAAAGTCAAACGTGTGTTCAAATCATATGGAAAGACATACAAATGGTTTTCAGCTTGTCCTTCATGAGAGAGCAAAACATAAATGCATAGGACACCTTCAAGTTTAAGAGGGCGACTAGATACAAATAATTTAAGAACAAGTGAAACCAAAATCGTGAATCAATCAATGAAAACTTTGGGACAATGCAAATTATACTCCGAATGACAACTATGCTCTCTTAGACGGTGCATAAAGGTAGAAGGTGGTGACTCAACATAAAAGTAAAAGAAAGGCCCTTCGCAGAGGGAAGCAGTGATTGCAAGTTTTATAAACCTTTAAAAATTATGGTACTTACTAGCTTTGAGCTCTCATTTCCCCCATCTTTGCATCTTGAATGGTTAAAGTTAATCCGAATACACTTATGATGCATATGCTTGACAAATCATAACTTGAAAACCTCGTGTCCCGTGAAGTACGAATACCCAAACCTCATGCTACTCGACTTAGAGTCCCAAGCAAGCTCTTGTCATTGTAAATATATGTGTGTCATCGAGAAACGCCAACGGGGTACCTCCGTGCCCGATGACATGGAACAAGCCCACATCAAAATGACAGGACAAACAGACAATGAACACCTCGGCATCTCTTTTATTTACCATTGGTATAGCTTTTTATTGTGAGATGCGTCATTGAATGTTCACTATGGGCATGCTGTAAATTTCCACCATGAATTATGCATGGCTTAGATTAGCGGCCCAGGCGTTTCCCTAACACATATAAAAACTCCATGATCCCGCAAGATTCCCAACTTATTTCACATTGCGAGTATCCATAAACAAAAGATCACGATATCAACTCAAATGAAAGATAGTGCAATGTTGAAAGCTTGCCCCATGACGGCATGGCTGGGCTAATTTCCAACTTACAACTTGCAAGCATAACAACTCAACATAAGAGAGCCACAATGTCAAAATTTTAAAGCGAGAAAAGTAAAGTGTGCCATCAGGTTTGTGAGAGCTTTACTGACCAATTTTCGCATAACACCAAAAAGAGTTTAATTTGAAGGATAGATAAAAGCAAGTCAAATGTACTTTGGAATAGCAAATTGCTAATAGGTATGTATTGTGGACACATTGGAACAACTTGGTTTTTAGGAGTTGGATGCACGAGTAGAGCTCATACTCGGTACAAAATGAGGGCTAGCAAAAGACTGGGAGCGACCAACTAAGAGAGCAATAACGGCCATAATCATGCATAGCGACAAAGCAACATTAAAAGAAGCATAAGATGGCATCAAAAGTCAAAAACTAAATGATCATAGAGGCAATGGCGACTTTGTGTGAGTCTAACATGTGTGAGCATGCGCCAAGTCAATCCAAATAAAGCATCAAGGAGAAAACCAAAATAATGCTTCCAAATAATTAAAACAACGCATGATTTTTTCAAAGGCTCATTAAGTAATCTCAGTCATTTGAGAAAAGTCATGCTATAGCAAAACCACTAATCATGCTATCAAAAAGACATGAAGCACAACATGCAAAAGCCTAGGCTGCACTCTACACAAGCTCCTTTTTGTACCACTTTTTTTTTGCATAAAGCTTTTTCTCTTTTCCAACACCATTTGAATCTTTTTAAAACAAATCTTTTGATGAAAACCAACTTAGACCAGAGGTAAAAATACACCTTGATGCAAAGATATAACAAGATCTGAACACAAATCAAGGCAAAAATTGAAAATTAAACGCAGTTCTAGAAAAAGAGAACACTCGTTGAACGATAAGTGTGAAAAACAGAGTGTTCTTGGCAAATAAAAAGAAAGGCAACTTCTCCAAAAGAAATTTGTTGGGGTCCAACCATTTATTGCAGCAAAAAAAACTAAACTAAACTGAAAAATAAAAACAACTGACGCTCCAAGAAAAACGCATAATGCATGAAGCAATAAAAATATAGTGTGTTGAAAGGTGACCTGATTTTTGCCGATGAAGAAGGGGTGCCTCGGGGGCATCCCCAAGCTTTGACGCTTGTACCTCTTGGATATTTCTTGGGGTGCATGGGCATCCCCAAGCTTGAGCTTTTGTCCATTCTTCAACTCATCTCATCATTCTCTGATCCCTACACTTGAAAACTTCCTTCATACAAAACTAAACACAATTCTATTAGCAACATTAGTGTAAGCATAGCAATGAATCAACCATTTTTGCTTCAGGTTTCAACTCAAAACCACCACATATAAAGCATATACTACTGTAGCAACTTCCCCAAAAGTTCTGTGATCAAAAGAACTCAAAAAGAAAGAGATCGAGCGGCAAACACAAATAATGGCAGAAATCTGTCAAAACAGAATAGCTGACAAAGGTCGAATTTTTAGAGGGTTTTCTGTTGCTCAAATCAAAAAGTGTATAACTAATGAAAGTTTGGATATAACCTGGGGCATATGAACAAGAAATCTCAGGTCCAAAAGATATTCTGAGAATTTTCACGAATTTTTATGGTGCAGCACCAAAATTTGTTTCAGAACAGCAACATCCCCAAATCTTACCTCACTCAAATTAGAGGCTTCTCTTGGCACAAAAAACGAAATAAAAATGATAAGGAGAGGTTATTACAGTAGTAATAAATTCCAAGACTCAAATAAAAGAAAAAGAACTGAAAGTAAAAACATTGGGTTATCTCTCAAGAGTGCTTTTCTTTAACGCCTTTGAGCTAGGCGCAGAAAGTGCAAATCAAGTAATATCAAGCGATGAAGCATCAAGTTCATAATTTGCTATAAGAATAGAGTCAAAAAGTAATTTCTTTCTCTTCCTAGGGAAGTGTTCTATACCTTTCTTGAGTGGGAATTGATATTTGATGGTACCTTCCCTCATATCAATGATGGCACCTACAGTTCGAAGAAAGGTTCTTCCCAAAATAATTGGACATGAAGCATTGCATTCAACATCCATGACAAGAAAGAAGTGAGCTTAGCTCACTTGGTTAGGGAAGTGGATGTACAACCCAGCCACCTAGGTTCAAGTCTCTATAGACGCGAATTTGGGTTCTTATTTTCAAAAAAACAAAATCGCTGTAGGGGCTTCCCCTACCGCATTTCCTTTCAAAAAAAACATCCATGAAAAGAAAATCAATGGGAACAAGGTTATTGTTTACCATAATAAGAACATCATTAATCCTTCCCAAAGGTTTCTTCTTAGCAACATCAGCAATAGGAACATCATAATAACACTTTTCAAGCGGTGGTAAATGATACGTCTCCAATGTATCCATAATTTTTGATGCTCCATGCTTGTTTTTACACCATTTGCCTAATGTTTCGTTACACTTCGTGGCACTTTTATGCATTTTCCAGAACTAACCTATTAACAAGTCGCCACAGTGCCAGTTCCCTGTTTTCTGATGTTTTTGTGTTTCAGAAAAGCTACACAGGAAATATTCTCAGAATTGGACGAAACAAGTTCCAGAAGTCTTATTTTTCCCGGAAGCTTCCAGAGATCTAAAGAGGAGATGGAGTGGGGCCACGAGGGGCCCTCACACCAGTGCGGTGTGGCCTGGCCCCTGGCCGCGCCCCCTATGTGTGAGGCCACCTCGGTCCACTCCTGACGATGCCCCTTCGCCTATAAAGACCCCTCGACGGGAAAAACCTAAGTACCCGATCAATTTTCCAGAAACACATCGCGATCCGCCGCCGTCATTGACCCGAGATTGGGAGGGTCCAGAAGCTCTTCCCGGCACCCTGCTAGAGAGGGGAATCGCCACCGGAGGTCTTCTTTATTGCCATGCTTGCCTCCGAAGCGATGAGTGAGTAGTCTACCTTGGACTATGGGTCCATAGCAGTAGCTAGATGGTTGTCCTCTCCACCATGTGCTTCATGTTTAGATCTCATGAGCTGCCCTACATGATTGAGATCACCGTTATGTAATTCTACATGTTTGGTTTGTTGGGATCCGATGAATATTGGTGTTATGATTGAGTTGCTATACTGAAATATATCTTATGTTATCTCTATGTTGTTTATGATCTTGCATGCTCTCCGTTGTTAGTAGCTATCTTGGCCGAGTAGTTGCTAGTGACTCTAAGAGGGGGTATTTATGCTCGATAGTGGGTTCATGCCTCTATTTAATCTGGGGGAGTGACAGAAACCTCTAAGGTTGTAGATGTGCTGTTGCTACTAGGGAGAAAACAACATTCATATGCTCGAGGGCATATGCTTTGTTTACATTACACACTTTGCTTAATGCAATTATCTGTTGTTCGCAACTTAATACTCATGGGGTGTTCGGATGATATCCCCGCGAGTGGATTATTAGTCATAGATGCAGTTGGATGGCGGTCTATGTATTTTGTTGTAATGCCCAGAGTAAATCGCATAGTGATCTTCTTAACATATCATGTTATCTTTATTCTATCAATTGCCCAACTGTAATTTGTTTACCCAGCATGTGTTATTTATCTTATGGAGAGACACCACTAGTGAACTGTGGACCCCGGTCCTATTTCCATCATATTGCTATCACCTGTTTACTTTACTCATACTGTTTACTTTACTCGCATACTTCTACTGATTTCCACTCGATACGCTCATACCCTTTGTTTCAAGCAAACCGGTGAGATTGACAACCTCATCGCAAGTTGGGAACAAAGTACTTGGTTATGTGTGTGCAGGTTCCACATTGCTGCTCACAAAGCAAAGCTTGGACGAGGCGCCCTATAAATTGTCCGGAGCTGTCGCGAAGCTTGCAAGCATCACCTTCAGTCGTATTGTCTGCTCTTCTCCTGATCGACAAACCTTTGTTTCTTACTGAGGGAAAAGACTTGCCGCTGTGCTCATCATACTTTCCGCTTGGAGTTTCCCAACTGCCTGGCCATAATTATCATCAACTACACGCCAACCATCAAAGCCCTTTTCTGGCGCCGTTGCCGGGGAAGAGTGGAAGACCTCTGCAAGGGGAGTTTTTTGCACGCACATCCTTTACTTTGTTATTTGTTTTGCTTTACTTTATTTTACTTGCATCGTTTTATCAAAAACCCAAAAAAATTAGAATCCTTGATAGTTGTTTTTACTTGTCTACTTTTAGTTTTGCTTAAATGGCTAATCCTGAAAACACCAAGTTGTGTGACTTTACTAGCACGAACAATAGCGATTATATCTGTACTCCTATTGCGCCACCTGCTCCTGCTGCAAACTTTTATGAGATTAAGCCTGCTTTATTAAACCTTGTTATGAAAGAGCAATTTTCTGGTGCTAGTACTGAAGATGCTGCAGCTTATCTCAACAATTTTGTTGAGCTATGTGAGATGCAGAAATATAAGGATGTAGAAAGTGATATTATTAAGCTCAAGTTGTTTCCTTTTTCTTTGAGAGGAAAAGCTAAAGATTGGTTGTTGTCTTTGACTAAGAATAGTATTGATTCAGCTGCTGGAGGCACTTTTATGTCCCTTACCTTGGGCGCCGCAACAAAGCTACTTGACAATATGATGGTAAATTACTTCGAATGGCACACCGAGAGAGCTCCACAAGGTAAGAAGGTAAATTATGTTGAGGAAACCTCTTCCTTGAGTGATAAGATTGATACCATTATGGTTATGCTTGCTAATTATAGGAATCATGTTGATCCTAATAATGTTCCTTTATCCTCTTTGGTTGCTCAAGAAGAGCATGTTGATGTGAACTTCATTAGAAACAATAATTTTAACAACAATGCTTATAGGAACAATTTTGCTAGTAACAATTATAGGCCGTATCCTTCTAGTAATGGTTATGGTAACTCTTATGGTAACTCCTCCAACAACACTAGGGCCGCGCCCTCCAAGCTTGAGGTAATGCTCAAGGACTTCATCGGTAAGCAAACTGCTTTTAACAAGTCTGTTGAGGAAAAGTTAGGCAAAATTGATATTCTTGCTTCTAAAGTTGATAGCGTTGCTCATGATGTTGAACTTCTGAAATTAAAAGTGTTGCCTAATGATGTGAAAGAGAACAATGTTTTTGCTACTGCTAATGCTATTCAAGTTGGAATAGATGAAAATATTAGATTGTTAGCAGAATTGCATGCTAGATGGGAAAGAGAGGATGAGATTGCTAGGAATATGAAAGTTTGTACTATTACTACCTCTAATGATGTTGTTCCTAATGCTAGCAATCCTCTTACTTTGATTGGTGTAGAGAAAACTCCCACTCCTTGTGTTAAAAAGCCTAAAACTGCCAAAACTTTTTCTCAAAAGAGTGCTGAAATTTTCTGGAGTGTAGGAGATGATAGCTCTACTTCCTTTAATGATTTTGATGTTGATGGCTGCAACATATCTGAAGTTATTTTGTTCTTGCAAAAGCTTGCTTTGACTCCCAATGCTAGTTCTTTAAATATTGCTTTTACTAAGCATATTACCAATGCTCTCATTAAAATTAGGGATGAAAAGTTGAAACAAAAAGCTTCTGTTCCCAAGAAGTTAGAAGATGGTTGGGAACCCATCATTGATATGCATGTTAATGGTTTTGATTGCCATGCTTTATGTGATCTAGGTGCTAGTATTTCTATCATGCCTAGAAAAATTTATGATATGCTTGATTTACCACCTCTTGAAAAATGCTATTACGATGTTCCTATTGCTGATGTTGCTAAGAAGAAACCTTTGGGAAGGATTAATGATGTTCTTATTATGGTTAACAATAACCTTGTTCCCGTTGATTTTCTTGTTATGGACGTTGAATGCCATGCTTCATGTCCTATTATTTTGGGAAGACCCTTTCTTCGAACTGTAGGTGCCATTATTGATATGAGAGAAGGCACCATCAAATATCAATTCCCACTAAAGAAAGGTATGGAACACTTCCCTAGGAAAAGAAAGAAATTACTTTTTGACTCTATTCTTAGAGCAAATTATGAGCTTGATGCTTCATCTCTTGATGTTACTTGATTCGCAATTTTCTGCGCCTAGCTCAAAGGCGTTAAAGAAAAGCACTCTTGGGAGATAATCCAATGTTTTATTTTCAGTACTTTTTATTTTATTTGAGTCTTGGAAGTCATTACTACAGTAATGACCTCTCCTTATCCTTTTTATTTTATTGTTGTGCCAAGAGAAGCCTCTAATTTGAGTGAGGTAAAGATTTGGGGATGTTGCTGTCCTGAAACTGTTTTCGGTGCTGCACCATAAAAATTCGTGAAACTTCTCTGTATATCTTTTGGACCTTCGATTTCTTATGCATATGCCCCAGGTTATATCCAAACTTTCATTAGTTGAACACTTTTTGATTTGAGCAACAGAAAAGCCCTTAAAAAATCGACCTTTATTAGCAGTTCTGTTTTGACAGATTTCTGCCAATATTTGTGTTTGCCGCTTTATCGCTTTCTTTTGAGTTCTTTTGATCACAGAACTTTTGGGGAAGTTGCTACAGTAGTATATACTTTATATGTGGTGGTTTTGGGTTGAAACCTGAAGCAAAAAGAGGTTGATTATATGATATGCCTACACTAATGTTGCTAATAGATTTGTGTTTAGTTTTGTATGAAGGAAGTTTTCAAGTGTAGGGATTGGAGAATGATGAGATGAGTTGAAGATTGGACAAAAGCTCAAGCTTGGGGATGCCCATGCATCACCCCAAGAAATATCCAAGAAGTACAAGCGTCAAAGCTTGGGGATGCCCCCGAGGCACCCCTTCTTCATCGGCAAAAATCAGGTCACCTTTTAAAACACTATATTTTTATTGCTTCATGCACTATGTGTTTTTCTTAGAGCGTCAGTTGTTTTAGTTTTCTTTGCTAGTTTAGTTTTGTTTTCTGTAATAAATGGTTGGACCCCAACAAATTTCTTTTGGAGAAGTTTCCTTGCTTTTCATTTGCCAAGAACGCTCTAGTTTTCACTCTTATCAAAAACTGAGGGTTCTTCTTTTTCTGCTACTGCTTTTGGTTTTCATTTTCGCCTTGATTTGCGTTCAGATCTTCTTATATTTATTCATCAAGGTGTATTTTTGCCTCTGATATTTATTGGTTTTCATCAAAAGAGGTGTCTTAAAAAATTCCGAATGGTGTTGGAAAAGAGAAAAAGCTTTATGCAAAAAAAAAAAGTGGTACAAGAAGGAGCTTGTGTAGACTGCGGCTTAGGCTTTTGCATGTCATGCTTGATGTCTTTTTGATAGTATGCTTAGTGGTTTTGCTATAGCATGACTTGTCTCAAATAACTGAGATTGCTTAATGAGCCTTTGAAAAAATCATGCGTTGTTTTAATTATTTGGAAGCATTATTTTGGTTTTCTCCTTGATGCTTTATTTGGGTTGACTTGGCGCATGCTCACACATGTTAGACTCATATAAAGTCGCCAATAGCCTCTATGATCATTTAGTTTTTGACTTTTGATGCCATCTTATGCTTCTTTTAATGTTGCTTTGTCGCTTTGCATGATTATAGCCATTATTGCTCTCTTAGTTGGTCGCTCCCAGTCTTTTGCTAGCCCTCGCCTTGTACTGAGTATGAGCTCTACTCGTGCATCCAACTCCTAAAAATCAAGTTTGACAAAGTGTCCACCATACATACCTACTAGCAATTTGCTATTCCAAGTAAATTTGACTTGCTTTTATCTACTCTTCAAATTAAACTCTTACCAGTGTTATGCAAAAATTGGTCAGTAAAGCTCTCACGAACCGGAAGGCACACTTTACTTTTTCTTATTCTTCAAAATTTGACATTGTGGTCTCTTATGTTGAGTTGTTATGCTTGCAAGTTGTAAGTTGGAGACTAGCCCAACTATGTCGTCATGGGGCAAGCTTTCAACATTGCACTTCTTATTTGAGTTGATATCGTGATCTTTTGTTTATGGATGCCCGCAGTGTGAAATGAATTGGGAATCTTGCGGGGATCATGGAGTTTGTATATGTGTTAGGGAAACGCCTGGGCCGCCAATCTAAGCCATGCATAATTCATGGTGGAAATTTGCAGCATACCCATAGTGGACATTCGACGACGCATCTCAAAATAAAAAGCTAAACAAATGGCAAATAAAAGAGATGTCGAGGTGTTCATTGTCTGCTTGTCCTGTCATTTTGATGTGGGCTTGTTCCATGTCATCGGGCACGGAGGTACCCCGCTGGCGGTTCTCAATGATACGCATATACCTACAATGACAAGAGCCTTGCTTGGGACTCTAAGTTGAGTAGCATGAGGTTTGGGTACTCGTATTCACGGGACACGAGGTTTTCAACTTATGATTTGTCAAGCATATGTATCATAATTGTTCTCGCATTAACTCTAACTATTCAAGATGCTTATGATGGGGGCAATGAGAGCTCAAAGCCGGTAAGTACCATAATTTTTGAAGGTTATAAAACTTGCAATCACTGCTTCCCTCCGCGAAGGGCCTTTCTTTTACTTTTATGTTGAGTCACCACCTTCTATCTTTATGCACCATTAAGAGAGCATAGTTGTCATTCTTAGTATGATGTGCATTGTCCCAAAGTTTTCATTGATTGATTCATATTGTTGGTTTCACTTGTTCTTAAATTATTTGTATCTAGTCGCCCTCTTAAACTTGAAGGTGTCCTATGCATTTATGTTTTGCTCTCTATGAAGGATAAGCTGAAAACCATTTGTATGTTTTTCCTTATGATTTGAACACACGTTTGATATTCATTGTTTCATTTTCATGATCTTTTGTTTGTGTTCATTTTCATGTTATAACATGGTTGCTAAGTTCTTATTGTCAAGATTATATCTTTCATGCCCATGTTTTTAAGTTCTTTTGATCCTAGCTCACAAATGCTTACATATATGATCAAGATTGTGTAGGTGCATGTCACCTCAAAAATTATTTCTTTTGTTATCACTTACCTACTCGAGGACGAGCAGGAGTTAAGCTTGGGGATGCTGATACGTCTCCAACGTATCCATAATATTTGATGCTCCATGCTTGTTTTTACACCATTTGCCTAATGTTTCGTTACACTTCGTGGCACTTTTATGCATTTTCCGGAACTAACCTATTAACAAGTCGCCACAGTGCCAGTTCCCTATTTTCTGCTGTCTTTGTGTTTTAGTAAAGCTACACAGGAAATATTCTCAGAATTGGACGAAACAAGTTCCTGAAGTCTTATTTTTCCCGGAAGCTTCCAGAGATCCGAAGAGGAGACGGAGTGGGGCCACAAGGGGCCCTCACACCAGGGCGGCGCGGCCTGGCCCCTGGCCGTGCCTCCTATGTGTGAAGCCGCCTCGGTCCACTCCTGACGATGCCCCTTCGCCTATAAAGACCCCCCGACGGGAAAAACCTAAGTACCCAATCAATTTTCCAGAAACACATCGCGATCCGCCGCCATCGTCGACCCGAGATCGGGAGGGTCCAGAAGCTCTTCCCGGCACCCTGCCGGAGAGGGGAATCACCACCGGAGGTCTTCTTCATCACCATGCTTGCCTCCGGAGCGATGAGTGAGTAGTCTACCTTGGACTATGGGTCCATAGCTGTAGCTAGATGGTTGTCCTCTCCACCATGTGCTTCATGTTTAGATCTCATGAGCTGCCCTACATGATTGAGATCACCGTTATGTAATTCTACATGTTTGGTTTGTTGGGATCCGATGAATATTGGTGTTATGATTGAGTTGCTATACTGAAATATATCTTATGTTATCTCTATGTTGTTTATGATCTTGCATGCTCTCCGTTGTTAGTAGCTATCTTGGCCGAGTAGTTGCTAGTGACTCCAAGAGGGGGTATTTATGCTCGATAGTGGGTTCATGCCTCTATTTAATCTTGGGGAGTGACAGAAACCTCTAAGGTTGTAGATGTGATGTTGCTACTAGGGAGAAAACAACATTCATATGCTCGAGGGCATATGCTTTGTTTACATTACACACTTTGCTTAATGCAATTATCTATTGTTCGCAACTTAATACTCATGGGGTGTTCGGATGATATCCCCGTGAGTGGATTATTAGTCATAGATGCAGTTGGATGGCGGTCTATGTATTTTGTTGTAATGCCCAGAGTAAATTGCATAGTGATCTTCTTGACATATCATGTTATCTTTATTCTATCAATTGCCCAACTGTAATTTGTTTACCCAGCATGTGTTATTTATCTTATGGAGAGACACCACTGGTGAACTGTGGACCCCGGTCCTATTTCCATCATATTGCTCACCTGTTTACTTTACTCGTACTGTTTACTTTACTCGCATACTTCTACTGTTATCCACTCGATACGCTCATACCCTTTGTTTCAAGCAAACCGGTGAGATTGACAACCTCATCGCAAGTTGGGAACAAAGTACTTGGTTGTGTGTGTGCAGGTTCCACGTTGCTACTCGCAAAGCAAAGCTTGGACGAGGCGCCCTATAAATTGTCCGGAGCTGTCGCGAAGCTTGCAAGCATCACCTTTAGTCGTATTGTCTGCTCTTCTCCTGACCGACAAACCTTGGTTTCTTACTGAGGGAAAATACTTGCCGCTGTGCTCATCATACTTTTTGCTTGGAGTTTCCCAACTGCCTGGCCATAATTATCATCAACTACACGCCAGCCATTGATACGTCCAAAACGTATCTACTTTCCCGAACACTTTTGCTATTGTTTCTCCTCTAATTTGTGTGTTTTGAATACAACTAACACGGACTGACGCTGTTTTCAGCAGAATTACTCTGGTGTCTCGTTTTTGTGCAGAAATTCAACTTCCAGTAAAAATTCGGGAAAAATCATGAAAAATCCTATTTCACCAGAAGACCCACGGAGCCAGAAGACCGGAGGGAGAAGTGGCTCGAGGAGCCGTCACAAGGTGGTGGCGCGGCCCAGCCCTGGCCGCGCCACCCCTATGTGAGGAGGCCTCAGGCCCCCTCTCGACCTCCTCTCTGTCCTACATATACCCCCTGACGACTTAATATCGGGAGGACGACATTTTTCCCAGATAGACTTCCGCTGCGCCGCCGCCATCAGAAACCGCGATTCGGAACCAGAAACTCCGTTCTGGCACCCTGCCGGGACGGGGATTCGGAGGAGATCTTCATCACCATCACCACCGACGCTCCTCCATCGACCATCCATGACTTCCCCATCCATGTGTGAGTAATTCCCCCGCTGTAGGTGAGGGGATGGTAGGGATTGGATGAGATTGTTCATGTAATTTGATATGAGTTTGATAGGGCATAGTGCCTAGTATCTTTATTTAGTGCCTATGACATTGTTGCAACTTGTTGTGCTTAATGCTTGTCACTTTGGGCCCGAGTGCCATGATTTCAGATCTGAACATGTTATTATTTCTATGATGATACTTGTTGTTTATGGTCTTACCTACAAGTTGTATACACATATTGTTGTCCGGAACCCGAGGCCCCAAAGTGACAGAAATTGGGATAACCGGAGGGGATGGCTATGATGTGAGGATCACATGTGTTCACCGAGTGCTAATGCTTTGCTCCGGTACTTTATTAAAAGGAGTACCTTAATTACCAGTAGTTTCCCTTGAGGCCCTGCTGCAACAGGCTGGTAGGACAAAAGATGTCGTGCAAGTTTCTCCTTGTGAGCACGCACGACTATATACGGAACACATGCCTATGATTGTTTGTACTAGGATGCTTTATCATTATTTATCTGCAATGCCCGTATCTCATTGATTTCATGAATTATCTTATCCATGCAACGCCCGTTATCCATCCCTATGCCTACAGTACTTATTCCTACTGTTTACAACTGTTACTATTACTGCTGCTATTTTATTACTGCTGTTACTGTTTCCCTGCTGTCACTGCTATAAAACTGTTGCTACTGATAAACCGCTGCGAGTAAGACTGTTTCCAGGTGCAGCTGAATTGACAACTCATCTGTTAAGGCTTACATATATTCTTTGGCTCCCCTTGTGTCGAATCAATAAATTTGGGTAATACTTCCCTCGAAGACTGTCGCGATCCCCTATACTTGTGGGTCATCAGCCATCAGTAAATCAAGCATGTCATAAATCTTTCTAGGCATAATAGAAATACTAGCACCTAGATCACATAAAGCATAGCAATAAAAACCATTAACATGCATATCAATGATGTGTTCCCAGCCATCTTCTAACTTCTTGGGAATAGAAGCTTTTTGCTTCAACTTTTCATCCCTAATTTTCATGAGAGCATTGGTAATATGCTTAGTAAATGAAACATTTATAGGACTAGCATTAGGAGTCAAAGCAAGCTTTTGTAAGAACAAAATAACTTCAGATATATTGCAGCCATCAACATCAAAATCATTAAAGGAAATACAGCTATCATCTCCTACACTCCGAAAAATTTCAGCACTCTTTTGAGAAAAAGTTTTTGCTGTTTTGGGCTTTTTAACACTAGGAGTGGGAGTTTTCTCTACACCAATCAAAGTAAGAGGATTGCTAGCATTTGGAACAACATCATTAGAGGTAGTAATGGTACATACCTTCATCTTTCTAGCCATCTCATCTTCTCTTTCCCACCTGGCATGCAATTCTGCTAGCATCCTAACATTTTCATCAATTCTAACTTGGATAGCATTAGCAGTGGCAAAAGGATTGTTCTCCTTCAAATCATTAGGCAACACTTTTAATTTTAGAAGTTCAACATCATGAGCAAGGCTATCAACTTTAGAAGCAAGAATATCAATTTTGCCTAACTTTTCCTCAACAGACTTGTTAAAAGCATTTTGCTTACCGATGAAGTCCTTGAGCATGACTTCGGGCTCAGAGGGCGCGGCCCTAGTGCTATTGGAGGAATTTCCATAAGAGTTACCATAACCATTACCATTGGTAGAAGGATACGGCCTATAGTTGTTACTAGCAAAATTGTTCCTATAAGCATTGTTGTTAAAATTATTATTTCTAATGAAATTTACATCAACATGCTCTTCTTGAGCAACCAAAGAGGCCAAAGGAACATTATTAGGATCAACATGTGTCCTATCATTAGAAAGCATAAGCATAATAGCATCAATCTCATCACTCAAGGAAGAGGTTTCCTCAACAGAATTTACCTTCTTACCTTGTGGAGCTCTCTCGGTGTGCCATTCAGAATAATTTACCATCATGTTGTCGAGAAGCTTTGTTGCGGCGCCCAAGGTAAGGGACATAAAACTGCCTCCAGCAGCTGAATCTAATAGGTTCCTTGAAGAAAATTCAGTACTGCATAAAAAGTTTGGACAATCATCCAAGTAGTCAGTCCATAAGTGGGACAATTCTTTATCATAGATTTCATTCTTTCCCAGGCCTGAGCAACATGTTCATTATCAAACTGGCTAAACTTCATAATATTGCTACGCAAAGCTATAATCTTAGCAGGAGGATAGTATCTTCCAATAAAAGCATCCTTACACTTAGCCCATGAATCAATACTATTTTTAGGCAAAGATAGCAACCAATACTTAGCTTTTCCTCTCAAAGAAAAAGGAAACAACTTAAGCTTAATAATATCACTCTCTACATCCTTATATTTCTGCATCTCACATAGCTCAACAAAATTGTTGAGATGAGCTGCAGCATCATCAGTACTAGCACCAGAAAATTGCTCTTTCATAACAAGGTTCAACAAAGCATGCTTAATCTCATAAAAATCAGTAGTAGGAGCAGGTGGCGCAATAGGAGTGCAGATAAAATCACTATTATTAGTGCTAGTAAAATCACACAACTTGGTGTTCTAAGGAGTAGCCATTCTAGCAAAACTAAAAGCAGACAAGTAAAAACAACTAATAGGAAACTAATTTTTTTTGTATTTTTGATAAAACGATGCAAGTAAAAATAAAATAAAGCAAAACTTAAAACAAAGTAAAGGATGTGCGTGCGAAACTCCCCTTGCAGAAGTCTTCTTTTTCCCCGGCAACGACGCCAAAAAAATCTTTGCTATGGCAGTGTGTGATGGTGTAAATCACCGTCCAGTTGGGAACCCCAAGTGGAAGGTTTGATGAGTACGTCAGCGAGTTTTCCCTCAGTAAGAAACCAAGGTTTGTTGAATCCAGGAAAAAGCCAAACTCAAGAAGGTGATGCTTGCTATCCTAGTGACACTCCAACAAGGGCACCGTTAACGATAACGTGTTAGCGCGTCTTCAACTAGTAGCAACGTGGAACCTGCACACAACACAACAAAATACTTTACTCCCAACTTACGATGAGGTTGTCAATCTCACCGGTTTGCTGTAAACAAAGGAATGAGCGTATCGAGTGGAAAGCAATAGTAGTATGCGAGTAAAGTAAATAATGCGAGTAAAGTAAACAGGTGATAGCAATATAAAGGAAATAGGACCGGGGTCCATAGTTCACTAGTGGTGTCTCTCCATAAGATAAATAACAACATGCTGGGTAAACAAATTACAGTTGGGCAATTGGTAGAATAAAGATAACGTGCATATGTCGAGAGGATCACTATGAGATTTACTCTGGGCATTACAACAAAATACATAGACCACCATCCAACTACATCTATGACTAATAATCCACTCGCGGGGATATCATCCGACCACCCCTCGAGTATTAAGTTGTGAACAACAGATAATTGCATTAAGCAAAGTGTATAATGTAAACAAAGCATATGCCCTTGGACATAAGAATGTTGTTTTCTCCCTAGTGGCAATAGCACATCTACAACCTTAGAGGTTTCTGTCACTCCCCCAGATTAAATAGAGGCATGAACCCAACTATCGAGCATAAATACCCCCTCTTGGAGTCACTAGTATCTACTCGGCCAAGATAGCTACTAACAACGGAGAGCATGCAAGATCATAAACAACATAGAGATAACATAAGATAATATTCAGCACATCAACTCAATCATAACTCCAATATTCATCGGATCCCAATAAACACAACATGTAGAATTACATAAAGGTAGTCTCGATCATGTAAAGCAGCTCACGTGATCTAAACATGAAGCACATGGTGGAGAAGACAACCATCTAGCTACTGCTATGGACCCATAGTCCAAGGTAGACTACTCACTCATCGCGCCGGAGGCAAGCATGGCGATGAAGAAGACCTCCGGTGGCGATTCCCCTCTCTGGCATGGTGCTGGGAAGACCTTCCGGACCCTCCCGAACTCGGGTCGACGACGGCGGTGGATCGCAATGTGTTTCTAGAAAATTGATCGTGTAGTTAGGTTTTTCCCGTCGGGGGGTCTTTATAGGCGAAGGGGCATTGTCAGAAGTGGACCGAGGCGGCCTCACACATAGGGGGCGCGGCCAGGGCCTGGGCCACGCCGCCCTGTTGTGTGGCCGGCTCGTGGCCCCTCTCCGTCTCCTCTTCGGTCCTCTGGAAGCTTTGGTAAATTTCTGGATGTTTGGCTTTTGTTTTGTCCAATTCCGAGAATATTTTCTGTGTAACTTTTCTGAAACACAAAAACAACAGAAAACAGGGAACTGGCACTGTGGCATCTTGTTAATAGGTTAGTTTCGGAAAATGCATAAAAATGCCACGGAGTGTAACGAAACACTAAGCAAATGGTGTGAAAACAAGCATGGAGCATCAAAAATTATATATATGTTTGAGACGTATCAGACAACAAGATTCGAGTCCGCAAATATTTTCAGTCGAGTTGCTCCGCATGCTTTGGCCATTTTCATTCCGTGGAGCAGAGCCTCATATTCGACTTCATTATTAGAAGCTTGGGGAAAACTCATCCTTAAAACATATTTCAATTTGTCGCCTTGTGGTGATATCAGGACTACTCCTGCTCCAGCGCCTTGGACTCTTTTTGATCCATCGAAGTACATTGTCCATACGCTTGATAGGTCCGGTGGTCCTGTGTTTTGTAACTCTAGCCACTCTGCTATGAAATCTGACAGAACTTGTGATTTGATCGCCTTTCGCTTTTCATACGTGATGTCTAGGGGTGATAATTCGATTCCCCATAAGGAGACATGTCCTGTCGCTGAAGGATTGTTCAATATGTTGGATAGTGGTGCTTTATTAACCACTATAATTGGGTGCACCGCGAAGTATTGCTGTAGCTTTCGTGCTGTTGTGAATACACTGTATGCAAGTTTGGTAGTGCGGGTACCTCTGTTTTGTTGGAGATAGTACTTCGCTGACGAAATATACTGGCCTTTGGACTCCGTGAGCTTTTCCTTCTTTGCTTCTTTCGACTACTAATACTGTGCTCACCACTTGATGTGTTGCTGCAATATATAGTAGTAGCGGCTCCTTTTCCATTGGCGCGACCAACACTGGCGGTGTGGAAAGTACTTTTTCAGTTGTGCGAAGGCTATATCCGCTTCTTCTGTCCACTCGAATTTGTCGTCTGATTTTTTCATCAGAGCATAGAAAGGAAGTGCCTTTTCTCCCAACCGTGCGACAAATCGAGTTAGTGCCGCGACGCGCCCTGCGAGCTTCTGTACGTCGTGCAGCTTTGTTGGTTTCCCCATCGTTAGTATTGCTTGGATCTTCTCTGGGTTTGCCTCTATTCCCCTTGCTGATACCAGGAATCCCAGAAGTTGACCTGCAGATACCCCAAAAGAGCATTTTGTCGGGTTAAGCTTGAGCTTATACCTGTTTAAGTTGTCAAATGTTTCTGCCAAATCACTGATTAGGGACTCTTCTTTTCTTATGGTGATGACCACGTCGCCGATGTAAACTTGAATGTTGTGTCCTATTTGACTTCCGAGGCAGTTTTGCATCATCCGCTGGTAGGTTGGTCCTGCGTTTTTTAAGCTGAAAGGCATGACTTGATAGCAGAACACACCATATGGTGTGATGAAGGCTATTTTTTCCTCGTCTTCTTTCTTTAATTTTATCTGGTTATAACCAAAGTATGCATCCAGGAAGGAAAGCCTTGCATACCCCGCTATTGAGTCTATTATTTGATCAATGCGAGGTAGAGGAAAGGGATCCTTCGGGCAGTGCTTGTTGAGAGACGTGTAGTCGACACATACTCTTTGTGCGTCTGTATTTTTCTTGGGGACGATAACAGGATTAGATACCCAGGTCGACGTTTTGATTTCTCGGATGAATCCTGCTTTTTTTAGCCTGTGTAGTTTGGACGCTATTGCTTTCCTTTTGGGTTTGTCAAATCTTCTCAGTGGCTGCTTGACTGGCTTTGCTTTGGGATCCATGTTTAGTGCGTGCTCGACGAGTTCCCTGGGAACCCCTAGCATGTCTGAAGGACACCAGGCGAAGATTTCCCAGCGCTCATGGAGGAACTCGACGAGAGCGCTTTCCTATGCGGGATCCAAGTTTACTGCTATGGAGGTGGTCTTGCTCGGGTCCGTAGGGTGGGATTGGATTTTCTTCGAGTCTTGGGTTGCATCGAAAGCCTGATCTGGCAGGGATCGTCCAACGTCGGGTAGCACATTATGATCGGTTTCACCTTTCAACCTTGCGTATTCTGCTGTCATGCCGAAAGTTTGCACCAACCTGTTGAATTCTTTGTCACAAGTGTTGGATACTTCAAAACTGCCTTGAACTATAATTGTTCCTTTAGGTCCTGGGATTTTGAGCATGAGGTATGCATAGTGGGGTACTGCCATGAACTTTGCAAATGCTGGGCGCCCCAGGATTGCATGATACTGTGAAGGCCAGTTCATGACTTCAAACTCCAGCTTTTCTCTTCGATAATTGCTGCTTTTGCCGAAGCAAACGTCGAGTTCTATTTTCCCGAGAGGGTAGTTTGCGCCTCCTGGTACTATTCCGTGGAAAGAACAATCTGTTGGCTTTAGACTTTCAAGCGAAATGCACATTGCCTTCAGATTTCTTGCGTATATTAGGTTTATTCCACTTCCCGCGTCCATCAATACTCGCCCGATGTCGTATCCCCCTATTTACGCCTTTAGCACCATTGGCGCGTGCCCCGGCCTGGGTACTTTCCTTGGGTGGTCTGCTCTGCTGAACCTGACTGGTTGATCGGACCATTGCAGGTATTCTGTTGTAGCTGGTGGTGATGATATTGCAAGGTTTACTTGTCTGGATATGCTTTTCCGCTCTTTCTTGGACTTTGGCACCGGTTGGATCATTGCAGATATATATACTTTTGACTCCAGATGCTTTGCGAGTCATTGTATTTGGTATCCCTGACTCATTCTTTTTCCTCCCTGTCGTATTCCTTGGCTCGAGTCCATGGCACCTTGCAATCTCAAGAAGGTTCTGCAATCCTTCATCTGGTGGTTAGAAACTCTTTTCCCATCTAGGTACGCATAATAGATGCGACAAGGTCCATATAGCATGTCCTCCGCCGACGGGCCGGAGTATTTTGGTTTTTCTGTTCCTCGATTGTCTCTTGTCTGAAATTCCCTGTTTTCATGGCCTTCCTGGTCCCTTCTGTCATATCCCGCGGCTATCTGATTTCGCCTTGCGTGGCCTTCTCCGTTGCGGTATCTTCGCCTTTGCTTGCTCGCTCTGTCGACTTCTGGTGAACGTCCCCTTTTGTTGCTGTATGCGTCCTCCCCATCGGCAAATCTGTTGGCTACTTCCATTAATTCCGACACCGTCCTTGGCTTTGTTCTCCCTACTTCTTCCACGAGATCAGAACGACGAAGGCCGGCTGAAAAAGCATCTATTGCTCTCTCGTCAGAGACGTCTTCTGCAGAATTTTTTATTACACTCCAGCGCTGTATATAAGAGCGAAGAGTTTCGTCTTTCCTCTGCACGCACGACTTAACTTCTTCCAGTGATGTTGGGTGTTTGTATGTTGAGCGAAAATTTCTTGTGAATTGGCTTTCTAGTTCTCCCCAACTCCCAATGGAATCGTTGGGTAGAGTGTTCAACCAGGACCGTGCTCCGCCGGTGAGGTGTAACTGCAAACTTTTCATCAGTGTTGCTCTTGTTCCCCCGAGTATTTGTACTACTTGCAGATAGTCTGATAACAATAGCGTGGGTTCTTGCGACGCATCATATTTTTGTTGATCGTGTGGTAACTTGAATCCTTTGGGTACCCATGTTCTGCGAACCCTGCGGGTAAAGTATAACGCGCCCATCTTTTTTTCGTCGTCTTCGTAGTTTTATTCTTTCCACGCATGACGTGCTTTGTTCACTCTTGCTTGTGCTATTATATTCCTTGCGTCTTCCCTCCGTGTTTGATGCTTTTTGTCGCCTGACGACTCGCTTGTTTCGTTTTGCGAAGGTTGGCGCTTAAGTCCCTCCTTTCGCTTTTCCTTTCGATATGTCATCTTTTCCTCTTGAAGATGTTTCCTTAACCTATGTTCTACCAACCCGAGGCTTCGTATTGCGGCTTGATGCATGTGCTCCCGCGGATCTCTGGGCTTTGGTTGTGTAGTTAGTAGATAAGCCTGTGCTGCTACCAGTGCTGCTTTTGGTGTTTCTTGCACAAAGTCCTCTTCGTCATCTGATGGGTGTGCACTTTCACTTTTCGTATGGCTTTCTTCTCTGGTCCGTGATGTTGTCCTCCTGCTGTGCTTCGGGTCTCTGCGCCTTTCTATGCTAGACTCTGATGCATCACTATATCCATCCCAGTATCCTCCACTTGATGTGATGTTGTTGTCTTGGCTTCTTATAAACATGTCTTTTTCCTCCCTCAACTTCTTTCTGCGCTGGTGCAGTGCATATTGATACCCCATTAGAACTTCTCTTCTTGAATCTGCGGGTACATCCCTACCAAGATTAATGGCTGACATGATCATCCTCCACTCTCTGGCAGAGACGTGAACTTTCTCATTCTCCTTCTTGCCATTGCTCCTCAGTTTGTCGACTTGCATGTCGACCTCTTCATTGTTTGTGTGATTATTCTCTTCTGCTGCTTCAATAATAATGACGCATAACTGGTGTATGCTTCTGGAGACGCCGCTGCTTCCGGTGGCGAAATCCCTTGAACTATCGTGTGGCTTATCCACTGTTACTTCCACGTCGGGCTCTCCCCGAGTTTCGTCGAATTCCTCGAGTTTCTTTTGCAAATTTTCTGTTACTGCGAGACTGACCGGCGAATTTACCTAGCTAGAAGAGCCCACAGATGATCCAAACTTGGTGATTGTCTTGGTTTTGCTTGCCGACGGACCCGATTTTGCCGGATCCGAAAGACGAGTCGAACCCGAAGGTCCGACGTAGAAGCTCAGACTTCCGATTGTCAACTCTATCTCTTGATTTTCATCGACTGTTGGATTGCTATTGGCTAAAAGCAAAAAAGCTGTCGAATTTATGATTCCAACGTCCAGAGTCCCCACGGTCGGCGCCAATTGACGAGGGTTAACTCAACAAATGTCCAATATGAAGGACTTAGGATCAGGGGAGTAGGGCGTCGGATGAACTCAAAGGTAAAATCGGTCAAACAAGGTGTGTATCGAAAGTCAACGTAAGAGTAAACTTGGCTTGCTTTCAATCTGTCCCTTACCGTCCTCTCCTGGCCCCCATATATAGGTGGCCAGGTCTCAAGGATCGGGAGGGGTCCGACACAGATTACAGTATCGACATACGACATGAACTCGTATTTCGACTAGCATTACAATTGGGCCTAGCTTAACGGGCCTCAGGGGTACTTCAACTGACGGGCTCTATTATCTACACCCTTGTCACTATATTTGTTGGACCAAATCTAGTGTCATGGAGTGCTAGAAAACAGGCTACAGTGTCTAGATCAAGCACTGAAGCAGAATATAAGGCCTTAGCAAATGCCACAGCCGAGTTAATATGGATAGAAGCACTTCTTGGTGAACTAAGAGTCAAACTGCCATACAAGCCCATTTTGTGGTGTGATAACTTGGGTGCTACATATCTATGCTCAAATCCAGTTTTTCATGCTCGTACGAAACATATCGAGAAAGATTTTCACTTTGTACGAGAAAGAGTAGCAGATAACAAATTGACAGTCAAGTTCATATCAAGCAAAGATCAAGTTGCAGATGGTTTTACTAAAGCTCTTCCTGATAAAGTTCTAAATGAGTTTAAACGTAATCTTAACCTTTCACAAGGTTTAGATTAAGGGGGGCTGTTACAAGTAACGATATATGTATGGATACGGTGTAGTACACCGATCTGGTTTCTTTGTTTCCTTGTATAACAAGTTGTATATGCCACGATTGGGGGCTTATATAAACACGTAACCGATCCCAGGAAGAGGACATCGTTCCAGTCAGATTGACAGTGAGTAGAGAGCAGGGAAGGTTGTAGCTCGGGGTTCAGGAAGTAACCATCTGTCTAACCATAAAAAGGTGGAGGTCCCATCTTTTACCTTGCAATGGGTGATATCAGCTAGAGTAGACATGTGTTTGTGTATATTTTTGGCAAGGAAGGAGGCACTGAGCCCATACTAAGGGGGAATGGTGATAGGTTTGTGATCCATGATTTCCATAGTGTGTGTTGGTTTTGTAGAGTCTTGTAACAGAATTTCAGTAAAAGTCAGACGTTTTGCACACGCAGATTTCGTACGCCTAGGCCACCCATTCGCTTGGTGTTGCAAACCTGGTCCCATGAGACAAGGCACTTTGCTCCCAAGCAGCGATCACCCATAGCCCAGAAGAAGGATCTCCTCCTCGAGTCGATTTTGTTTATGATCAGAATGGGCAGGAGCAGCGCGGCCATGAAGTACATTGGAAGGCTTTCTAGTACCGCGGAGAGGAGGATTAGCCGGCCCCATTTTGAGAGTAGCACTGCGCGCCAACCGGCTAGGTAACTATCGATGCGATCGAGGAGTGTTTGGAATGCAGAAGCCGACAATTTCAGTGGTGACAGGGGGAGCCCTAAGTATGTTTGTGCCCTGTTTTACGGTACCTTTCTCCAATTCATACTACTCAGGGAATATCCACTAGTATGTATGAAAGGCCCAGCTGGCCCGTAACTGTCGAGAAGCTTCGTTAGAAAAGAAAAAACACAAGGTTTAGGTCGTGCGAATGGGATAGACAGAAGCAACCCCGCCGCCACCTCGAGAACTCAAGCCGCCATGGCAGAATCCACAACCACTGGAGGGATAGGAGATGGGATTCGCAGTGTTCTGTTGGTTTTTAATCTGCGGCACCCATAGTGGGGGTCGGCCGTGACCCTGGCTGTCTTCCGGGCTGATGTTGACTGGACCAGAGGAGGTGGCCCTGTAATGTTTGACCTTACTAATGTGAACATCGGGATATCAATTACCAGAAGGCCACCTAGTAAGCAACTTGGGCAGATCGAGATGCCAATTCGTGATCACTCAACATACGGTTCCCCAAAGACTCGAGAGGAAACCAGACTGAAAACCTACTTGTCATTAGCAAATGGGAGCTAGCTTCTTTTGCAAATTCAACTAGTGAAGAACCAATTTGACCTTGATTTGACCAACTAGGACTAACTCGCTCATAGCTCGAGTTCAAAACAACCGATTCTGCAGCAGAGATGCAGCTCTTCAAGCGAGGCCGATGAGAGATCTCGCGGTGCGGTCGAGCAGGGAGAGGCCGTTCCTGCCGTGCGCGGTGCGAGCTGCGAACCTGATCGGGGGCTGTTGGGCCAAGGCTCGTTTATGAAACGTGGCAATTTTTAGACTAGTATGAATTACACTACTACTTTTTCTTGGACTAGTACGAATTGATATGGGCAATTAGATGCACAAAGATGAATGGCTAATATTTACTTGGGGGTACCACAAAACTCCTCATGTTTGTGGGAACGTGTGGATTTGAATACCAAGTAGACATGCGAGTATGGATACGGCAGAGTCCGAAATGTTCATGGATAGGAAGGTGGTTTTGTCAAAATTTATTTGGAGGACGGTGGCCTGAGCGAAGTCATTGAGGATGTTTCAGACGCCGGACATCTCTAGGCTTAGCTCTGGCCATTATAAGTGTATCGTCCGTGTATTGAAGGACCGCTGGCGGTATGTCATCTCGGCTGGGGTGTAGGATGTGATTTTCAGAGAACGCAAGGTGTATCATTTGTTGCAGAACATCAGAGAATATAATGTAAAGTAAGGGGATATTGGGTCTCCCTGCGTGAGACCATTTTTGCATTGTATCCAGGGCCATGGAATTCCATTTAGGAGGATAGCGGTTTTGCCAGTTTGAAGGATGTCAAAGATCCAAGAGCAGAAAAGTTCAGGGAAGCCTCTTGTTCATTGGACAGAGATGAGTGCAGGCCAGGAGATAGAGTCAAACGCTTTTCTAAAATCTATTTAATTATCATTGTTTCCACTTTGCGCCCGCGACAGCAGTTTAGAAGGTCAGTTTAGAAGCCTCTTGTTCATTGGGCTTCCCTGAACAATTTAGAAGGTCAATTTAGAAAATTTCCACGTATGCGAAATTTTCTGAGATAGATCTTCCTCTGACAAAACCTATTTGATCACCATGGATTAGGTTAGGGATGTGCGATTGGAGTCTGTTAGCTAGAACTTTTGCTATTGCCTTCATTGGGCAGTTTTGGAGTGATATTGGCCTGAAAGATTCATGGGTTCTAGCTATGTTGGATTTCGGGATCAAAATGAGAAAATCTCGATTTATTGATTCGGTGTCTAGGTTTTGTTGGAAGAAGCTGATGAAGATTTTGAGGATTGTTGGTTTGGCTATGTTCCAATATTTTCTATAAAAACCCGGTCCAAAGCCATCGGGACCAAGGCTAGCATTTTTTTTCATTTGGAAAAAGGCTTGTACTATCTCATCCTGAGTGAAAGGGGATGTGAGAGGTGATAGATTTAAATTGTGTGTAGGGTAAAGACGTTGGAGTGAGAAATTCCACGTGGGTGTGAAAGACTGGCCAAGGAGCTGTCGGTAGAAGTTTGTTAGAATTTCCATTTTGTGTTCATGAGAGGAGAATTCAGATCCATTGAGTTCAATAGTAGTAATTTTGCTTTTTCTTAGTCGTTGAGTGGCAAATATTTTGAATTTTGTCCCCATCGATTGCAAATTTAATTTTGCTCCTTTGTTTCCAAAAGGCCACCCGCTCCCTGATTGAACATTGCGGCTCGGATTACTAAGCGTTGTAGGGTCTGTTCTAGATGGGAGAGTGATCTAGATTCTTCTACATGTCGATAAAAGAAATAACCAGTTTGGCATTTAACTTTTGAAATCGTTGTGGTAGGATTCAGCGTTGCCACCGGCGAAGAGCTTATCTTGATCGTTTAAGCGCGAAAACCAAATTCATGGTCGCGTTCAAATTTATGTGGGCTGAGTTCCATGCATGTTGGATTATTGGGCCATAAGCTGGGCTTAAGGCCCGTGCATTTTCAAATCGAAATACCGCGGGGCGGGGGATGTGAGGGAGAGGAGGAGTGGCACGTGATCCGAGGTGAAGCGTGTTAGGGATAAAACCGTTGAGTTTGCGAACAATTGGTTCCACACAACGTTTATGAAAACCCGATCAATTTTTTGCAGGGTGGGTTCCGCCCTGTTACTTAACCAAGTGTAGAGTCTGTCCATTAAGGGTACTTAATTAGAGCTAGGTCGTTAATTAGGGAGTTGAAAGCGTCCTCTTCATCATGCCGGAACATTTGCGTGTTTTTGTCTCGCATGAGAAAGCCTGGGCATTTACCGTTTAACACAGTTTGTACAGTTTGTTCAAACCAGCCCGCTGTCATCGGTTTCGTTTGGGTTGGTCCGGTTTAAACCGTTTAGTCCAGGAAGGATATAACGAGTTGTTTTTTTTAGAAATGGGGATATAACAGGTTGGTGCAGGCTGGTTCTCCGGTGTAAACAGTTTGACACCAGTTTTCATCTTTAACGTGTATACAGACTACAGACTACAGCGATGTGACTGTTCGTTCTTGCTTCGATGGAGGGGGAGGACGCTGGAGGAGGAGCGTGATCAGGAGCTGCTGATCCACAGCCAGGTGAGCAAGATCAAGCGGGACTGCGGGAGCACGAGGAGACCCGGAAGCTCCTCCAGAAGCTACATGTCCTGGAGACGCGGCCGGCCGGCCGCCGACAGTGGTGCCCGCGGGCAGCAGGGCTCACCGCTGGCCTCCAGCTTGCTCTCGCCGCTCCGGCGCCCTCGGCCGCCGCAGCCTCCGCTCTGGCGCCTCGGCCGCCGCAGCCTCCGCTCTGGCGCCTCGGCCGCCGCAGCCTCCGCTCTGGCGCCCTCGACCGCCGCGGCCTCCGGCTCCGCCCCGGCGCCTCGGCCGCCGCGGCCTCCGCTTCGGCGCCCTCGGCCGCTGCAACCTCCACGCCGGAGCCCTCGGCCTCCACCGTACCAGCAGCGATGTGTGAGATTCAGATTGGAGTTGTTCCTCTGACGGTTTGGCCGGTTTAGCTGGTTCCAAACCATCGCAAACCAGCAGTTATTTTTTCATTACGGTTTCAGCGGTGTATTACATCTACGCCGGCGTAAACCGCTGATCCAGTTTGGTGCGGGTTGGTCTCTTGGTTTTGCCGGTTTGAGACCAAATTGTGCCCAGGATTACAGATTAAAATCTCTGAGTATCATCGAGGGCATCGTGTCAGGCGGTGCGATGTTGTTCAGTTCAGATAGGAAAGCTTCTTTGAGAGAGTGATCCGTCAGAGCGTAAACATTGGTGATATGAAGTGTGGAGTTATTTGAGTTGGACTTGGTGATTGACGAGAGAGCAAAATCGTGTTCGATGGAGTTTAGGATAGAGAAATGATTCGTTGATGCGCATTTAAGATTCCTCCTGCTGATCCAATGGCGGGTTGGTAGTTGAAAGATTGTAGGTGACATGGCAGGAAAGATCTAGGTTTTGGGTTAAATTTTCGCTTAGTTTGGTTTCTTGCATTAGCAGGAGAGAAGGGTTCATGTTATTACCTACGCCTTTTGCTCTTGGAACATTAAATGACTTGGCCAACAAAACAAATGCGATGACGTCAAATCTCCTTTGCTGCATAAACAGAGCAAGGACAATAGCAATAGCCGGTTGTTGGCTATATACCTTGCCATGTCACTTAGAGTCAATACTTTGTATAATAAGCTAGCTATAAGGTTGGCTTTAAAGAATATTTAATTACTTAATTATTTAGATAGACATGATTGCATGCAAGACACAAGCCACATACACTCAATGCATGCAGCCGGCCTAGCGCCTGCCACTAGGCTGCATGCTGGCTGTAAATTTTCGATTCCTCCCCTATAGCCCGGCGATAGATCTAGCGCCCGCTCCTTTCTCTCTCCTTCTTTCTCTCACCTCTACCTAGGATTTTGCTGATGTGGATCTGCTTATAGCCTGAGTAGGACCTATTGTACTTGCTCTAAGTTAATCGGCACCATCAAATGGCACGCACCGGAGATTGGTCTGGCTCTGTTGGAGTAACCTCCGACAGAGTGGCGGCGATGTTGGCCTAAATGAGTGGACCAATAAATTCGCCAACAAGACCGGACAGGGATCCCTGACATGTCCGACTCTACCTTTGAGTTGCTGACATGTGGAGCCCACTCCACGTGGGGCCCACACTTCAGTGATAGAAAGGCAGCGGCACGACAGGGTTCGCACGTCACATGATCCGTGTTGAACAAGACCGTCGTAATCAATGCAGCCCACCTATTTCAGGGACACTATTCATAAAACAGCATACACACGATGTACGACAACATATACCTGCCTGACCGGCCTACACGTCGAGCGGGGGTTGGTCCATACAGCGAGAGTGATGGACCTAGGAGCCAAACTGGATTTCCGTTACTAAATTAATTTGTTATAGAGTTTGATCTTCTCATTTCCTTGCAATACACCTATAGTAGTTTTATTAGAATCCAGAGAAGTTCTAAAAAGACTATGTGGATTGGTGAGTATCATAGGAAGATGCTAATCTAGATGCCATACAAGCTAAATCGGATAATCTTTACTAATAATTTTGAGTTGGTGGTAAAGGTATTTTCTCTCTACATCATTTGACTTCTAATTCTACCCCTCCACATGTGATCCATCTGCAGGAAATATCAATACGTAAATCACGTTTATGCGTTAATTATACGTTAATTACGCTAGATAACATGCCTCGTGCGGCCGTGCCCTAGCACCATCTCCGCCCTTGTGGGTAATTCTAGGGGTAGCGAAATCAGTAGGTGACGCGGTGCCGTAGAGCAGCCCACCTCGCCCCAAAGCTTGCGGACGCGCTCCCACGGCGGTGCCACGAGCATTATGAGCTTGACCGCGAGCTGTGTGCCTCACCCGAGGTCGTACACCACGAACCCCGGCGTTGCGGGCAGCGGCTCCTGGGCTTCGGCGGGGGCCGAAGGTGTCTCCTCCTGCTTTGTGGCCCCCGAGGAGGACGACTCGATGGTGCGGGCCGGGACGCGGAGGGGTGACAGAAGGAGGCGGCGGGCGGGGTGGGGAAAGGAGGCGGACTGGCGCTGCTTGGAGGGGAAGAGGATGGCAGCGGCTGACAGGGTGGAGCGGTGGTACGCGCCGAGCGGAGCGGTGGTATGAATGCGGCGATGGAGCTGCGCTCAGACTCCAGTGGTACTGATCCCCGCAGGTAGCGAGTACATGACTTTGACATTTATTTTGCACATTCTACTGAACATATCTGTGGCAGGAAATCACTACCGGAGATCCTGCCTATGTCGTGTGCCTGCGACACACGGCGAAAGAGAAAAAGCACACGGCAAATATTTCATCGTGTGTTTGCGCACGGCAAACAACACACGGCAACGAACGCCACGACGAACATCCTATGCCGTGTGCTATTCCGAAAACCCACGGCGAATTATTTGCCGTATGCTGCCCTAGCCCGCACGGCAAAGTAAAGCGAGTAACGCCTCCTAGACATCGACGGAGGCCCGGGGTGGGCCGGGAGTGCAGTTTGCCATCGGCTTAACCTTTGCCGTGGGCTGTGCAGCTAGAAGTTCAGTGCCAGTATGCCGTGCGCTATCATTTGTTGTGTGCTCTACGCGCGCCAGTTTGCCGTGTGTTTCTTCTTTGCCGTGAGCCATTGGATTTTTGTCGTGAGCTCGCCGTTGACGTGTGCCGATCCTTTGCCGTGAGCTTGTCGTTGTCGTGTGCCGAGCCTAAGCAGTTTGCCATGTGCATTTCTATGCCGTGTGCCGGACATCCCATGTTGGCAGCAGATCAGCAGCTAGGAGAGCACAGGTTGTCGACGCGTGGCATGTTTGCCGTGTGCAAGCACACGGCGGAGGACATATGGTTTCTTTGCCGTGTGCTAGCACACGGCAAAGCCCCAGTTTTTTCACATTTTGTTCTGTATTTACTTGAATCCATGCAATTCAAATATAGATAACAATATAACAGTTGCAAACAATAGCAGCCGACAGTTGGAGTGCATCATATAAAAATATAACCTCCATAATACCACATATGGGCACAAATAGTGCATAGTGCATAATACAAGCTCCATAATAAGTTCAAACATGATAAATAGTGCATAATACAAGCTCCAAGACCACAAATAGTGCATAGTAAGTTCAAACATCACAAATAGTGCATAATAAGTTCAAACATCACAAATATGTGCATAATACAAGCTCCATGTGAACCCAACACCGGAAGATCTACGAGTTCATCCTTCATGCACATCCTACAAGTTTGAAAGCAAAAACATGAGATTCACAAGTCATATGACATAGTATACATATGAAGTACTTTTGACAAGTGTTGTAACAATGCACATGGAAACTACAAGTTACTAAATGGACATAGCAACTACAAGTGTTTGCAACAATGCACATGGAAATTACAAGTGTTGTATCTCTACCCTTAGCAAGTATTTTTGACAAGTAATATGTAAGAATAGACATGGCAACTAAAGTCACTAAATGGACATGGAAACTACAAGTCACTAAATGGACATGGAAACTAAGGGAAGATTGCGCTAAGTGTAGAAATTTGACAACTAAATAGAATTTGAGATCTAACCGGGAGTCAAAGCCGGCGGTCGACGTGCGGGTTGTTGAAGCTAGGCAGTCCTCCCGTAGGAGGCGTCATCATGTCATTTTCATTATGACCCGATGACCCACCGACCTCCGCGTTGTTGGATCCACCCGAGGCATGTAGCTACAAGATAGAAAATTGTGAGCCTAAGTCAATATGCACTAGACATGTGGTATTTTGAGACTGGCACATAATACAAGCGAGAACTTACCCATGTGTTGAAGTCAAAGGGAGGTGGATCAAATGTAGGAAGAGTGGTGCCAGCCGGTAGAGAGGCCTGCAAATCAAGCACGTGCGGGTAAGGTGTATGGAATTATGATTCGTCTAAGGTTGTATGAGCGAGAACTCACCGATAAGTGGGCATCGTGGGCACTGAGCCTCTGGTTCATCCACATCATCATCATCTGCTGCTGCATCATCATCTGCTGCTGCAGAGTAAGGAGGGCCTGGGCCTGTTCCCTCTGTGCCTTCTCAGCCTCCAATTGAGCCTACGTTGTGTCATCCGAAGGTCATGGATGTTGCAATGGAAAACATGGAATGAAGTATAGATGATTAAGGAAGGAGAACATACCCAGATCGCGTCAATGGCTATAGATGACGATGTCGGGCGGGGCTCTACGGCAGGCGAGGAGCTTGTCTTGCCACGGTTGATCTGTCTCAATGACGGGATGGTCTTAGGATCTACCGCCCCATTATAGACAAACAAGCGGCCATGCTTCTTGCCTTCTCCCGCACGCATGGCAACCTCGGGGTCAAATGGCTCGATGTCGGGGTCCGCCTCGGGGCCGTGAATCTCCGCATACTTGGCCCGGTACGCCTTGTCCTTGGCTTCGGCGATCTCGCTCACCCACTTCATCTTCCCGTCTTTCTTGCCCTTCTTCTTGCGGTTGTCGCCCCATATCCTGAACAGCGATGCAGTCGAGCCTATCTCCTTGTCCTGCAAAAGATAGCACAAAGATACATGAACGCATTTGCGGAATAAGGAAGAACATGATGATCAAGGTTAAGGCAATGCATTTTCTCACCTTCTTGTCCTGGACGATGCCAAGGGCGACGCTGCCTTGCGTGTGTGATCCACCTTTCATCTCGGCTCTCCTCAGCTTTTGTTCTGCGTGCTTCCTCTTGTATGCGGCGCTTGTGTAGTGATGGACCATCGCGCGCCAAACTTGAGGTCTGGTGTGACCTACGTACGGAGGAGGGGAATGCATATGCACAAAATACACATATTAGTGAAAAACATCCGGCGGTCACCAAGTCCATAATACGGGAAATGGAAGTACCTGCAAGTACTGCCACGGCTGGAAGTCCACGATCTCTCGGGCTTGCTCCTTCTTCATCGGGAGCTTGCGTTTCTTGTCGTACCAGTTGCGGATGGACAAAATACACCCCTCGTAGTGCATATTGGTCACTTTCTTCCGCGCTATCCTGCCGGCCACCTGAATGCATTCTTCCTTCTCACAATCAGGATCCATATGAAAGTAGGTTGATACGTCTCTAACGTATCCATAATTTTTGACGCTCCATGCTTGTTTTTACACCATTTGCTTAGTGTTTCGTTACACTTCGTGGCATTTTTATGCATTTTCTGGAACTAACCTATTAACGAGATGCCACAGTGCCAGTTCCCTGTTTTCTGCTATTTTTGTGTTTCAGAAAAGTTACATAGGAAATATTTTCGGAATCGGACAAAACAAAAGCCAGACGTCCAGATATTTACCGAAGATTCCAAAGAACCGAAGAGGAGACAGAGAGGAGCCACTGGGGGCCACACCACCAGGGGGCGCGGCCTAGGGCTGGCCCGCGCCCACCTGTGGTGAGCCCCACCAGGTCCACTTCTGTCGCCGCCCCTTCGCCTATAAAGACCCCCCAACGGGAAAAACCTAAAAGACCCGATCACTTTTCTAGAATACATCGCGATCCACCGCCGCCATCGACCTGAGATCGGGAGGGTCCAGAAGCTCTTCCCGGCAGCCTGCCGGAGAGGGGAATCGCCACCAGAGGTCTTCTTCATTGCCATGCTTGCCTCCGGCGCGATGAGTGAGTAGTCTACCTTGGACTATGGGTCCATAGCAGTAGCTAGTTGGTTGTCTTCTCTACCATGTGCTTCATGTTTAGATCTCGTGAGCTGCTTTACATGATCGAGACTACCTTTATATAATTTTACATGTTGTGTTTGTTGGGATCCGATGAATATTGGTGTTATGATTGAGTTGATGTGTTGAATATTATCTTATGTTATCTCTGTGTTGTTTATGATCTTGCATGCTCTCCGTTGTTAGTAGCTATATTGGCCGAGTAGTTGTTAGTGACTCCAAGAGGGGGTATTTATGCTCGATAGTGGGTTCATGCCTCTATTTAATCGGGGGGAGTGACAGAAACCTCTAAGGTTGTAGATGTCCTGTTGCCATTAGGGAGAAAACAACATTCATATGCTCAAGGGTATATGCTTTGTTTACATTACACACTTTGCTTAATGCAGTTATCTGTTGTTCGCAACTTAATACTTGTGGAGTTCTCGGATTGATTCGCCACAAGTGGATTATTAGTCATAGATGCAGTTGGATGATGGTCTATGTATTTTGTTGTAATGCCCAGAGTAAATCTCATAGTGATCCTCTCGACATATGCACGTTGTCTTTATTATATCAATTGCCCAACTGTAATTTGTTTACCCAGCATGTGTTATTTTATCTTATGGAGAGACACCACTAGTGAACTGTTGACCCCGGTCCTATTTCCATTATATTGCTATCACCTATTTACTTTACTCGCACTGTTTACTGTACTTGCATATTACTATCACTTTCCACTCGATACGCTCATTCATTTGTTTCAAGCAAACCGGTGAGATTGACAACCTCATCGTAAGTTCGGAGCAAAGTATTTGGTTGTGTTGTGTGCAGGTTCCATGTTGCTACTAGTTGAAGACGCGCTAACTTGTTATCGTTAACGGCGCCCTTGTTGGAGTGTCACTAGGCTAGCAAGCATCACCTTCTGAAGTTTGGCTTTTACCTGGACTGACAAACCTTGGTTTCTTTCTGAGGGAAAAACTTGCTGCTGTGCTCATCATACCTTCCTCTTGGGGTTCCCAACTGGACGGTGAAAAACTATCAACACCGCGCCATCAACAAATTTTTTCTGGCGCTATTGCCGGGGAAAAAGAAGACTTCTGCAAGGGGAGTTTCGCCCGCACATCCTTTACTTTGTTTTAAGTTTTGCTTTACTTTATTTTTACTTGCATCGTTTTATCAAAAACACACACAAAATTAGTATCCTTTGTAGTTATTTTTACTTGTCTGCTTTTAGTTTTGATAGAATGGCTACTCCTGAAAACACCAAGTTGTGTGACTTTACTAGCACAAATAATAGTGATTTTATCTGCACTCCTATTGCGCCACCTGCTCCTGCTGCAAATTTTTATGAGATTAAGCCTGCTTTGTTGAACCTTGTTATGAAAGAGTAATTTTCAGGTGCTAGTACTGATGATGCTGCAGCTCATCTCAACAATTTTGTTGAGCTATGTGAGATGCAAAAGTATGAGAATGTTGATGGTGATATTATTAAGCTTAAGTTGTTTCATTTTTCTTTGAGAGGAAAAGCTAAGGATTGGTTGCTTTCTTTGCCTAAAAATAGTATTGATTTATGGGCTAAGTGTAAGGATGCTTTTATTGGTAGATACTATCCTCCTGCTAAGATTATAGCTTTACATAGCAATATTATGAAGTTTAGTCAGTTTGATAATGAACATGTTGCTCAAGCTTGGGAAAGAATGAAATCTATGATAAAGAATTGTCCCACTCATGGACTAACTACTTGGATGATTGTTCAAACTTTTTATGCAGGACTAAATTTTTTTTCAAGGAACCTACTTGATTCAGCTGCTGGAGGCACTTTTATGTCCCTTACCTTGGGCGCCGCAACAAAGCTTCTCGACAATATGATGGTAAATTACTCTGAATGACACACCGAGAGAGCTCCACAAGGTAAGAAGGTAAATTCTATTGAGGAAACCTCTTCCTTGAGTGATAAGATTAATGCTATAATGCTTATGCTTTCTAATGATAGGACTCATGTTGATCCTAATAATGTTCCTTTGGCCTCTTTGGTTGCTCAAGAAGAGCATGTTGATGTAAACTTCATTAGAAATAATAATTTCAACAACAATGCTTATAGGAACAATTTTGCTAGTAACAATTATAGGCCGTATCCTTCTACCAATGGTAATGGTTATGGTAACTCTTATGGTAATTCCTCCAACAACACTAGGGCCGCGCCCTCCGAGCTTGAGGTAATGCTCAAGGACTTCATCGGTAAGCAAAAAGTTTTTAACAAGTCTGTTGAGGAAAAGTTAGGCAAAATTGATATTATTGCTTCTAAAGTTGATAGCCTTGCTCATGATGTTGAACTTCTTAAATTAAAAGTGTTGCCTAATGATGTGAAAGAGAATAATCCTTTTGCCACTGCTAATGCTATCCAAGTTAGAATTGATAAAAATGTTAGGATGCTAGCAGAATTGCATGCCAGGTGGGAAAGAGAAGATGAGATGGCTAGAAAGATGAAGGTATGTACCATTACTACTTCTAATGATGTTATTCCAAATGCTAGCAATCCTCTTACTTTGATTGGTGTAGAGAAAACTCCCACTCCTAGCATTAAAAAGCCCAAAACAGCAAAAACTTTTTCTCAAAAGAGTGCTGAAATTTTTCGGAATGTAGGAAATGATAGCTCTATTTCCTTTAATGATTTTGATGTTGATGGCTGCAATATATCTGAAGTTATTTTGTTCTTGCAAAAGCTTTCTTTGACTCCCAATGCTAGTTCTTTATATGTCGCTTTTACTAAGCATATTACCAATGCTCTCATGAAAATTAGGGATGAAAAGTTGAAGCAAAAAGCTTCTATTCCCAAGAAGTCAGAAGATGGTTGGGAACCCATCATTGATATGCATGTTAATGGTTTTGATTGCCATGCTTTATGTGATCTAGGTGCTAGTATCTCTATCATGCCTACAAAAATTTATGACATGCTTGATTTACCACCGCTTGAAAAGTGTTATTATGATGTTCCTATTGCCGATGTTGCTAAGAAGAAACCTTTGGGAAGGATTAATGATGTTCTTATTATGATTAACAATAACCTTGTTCCCGTTGATTTTCTTGTCATGGATGTTGAATGCAATGCTTCATGTCCTATTATTTTGGGAAGACCCTTTCTTCGAACTGTAGGTGCCATCATTGATATAAGGGAAGGCACCATCAAATATCAATTTCCACTCAAGAAAGGTATGGAACACTTCCCTAGAAAGAGAAAGAAATTGCTTTTTGACTCTATTCTTAGAGCAAATTATGAGCTTGATGCTTCATCACTTGATATTACTTGATTCGCATTTTCTGCGCCTAGCTCAAAGGCGTTAAAAAAAGCACTCTTGGGAGATAACCCAATGTTTTTTACTTTCAGTTCTTTTTATTTTATTTGAGTCTTGGAAGTTATTACTACTGTAATAGCCTCTCCTTATCCTTTTTATTTCGTTTTTGTACCAAGAGAAGCCTCTAATTTGAGTGAGGTAAGATTTGGGGATGTTGCTGTCCTGAAACTATTTTCGGTGCTGCACCGTAAAAATTCGTGAAAATTCTTTGTATATCTTTTGGACCTGCGATTTCTTGTGCATATGACCCAGGTTATATCCAAATTTTCATTAGTTGAACACTTTTTGATTTGAGCAACAGAAAACCCTCTAAAAATTCGACCTTTGTCAGCTGTCCTGTTTTGACAGATTTCTGCCAATATTTGTGTCTGCCGCTTTATCGCTTTCTTTTTGAGTTCTTTTGATCACAGAACTTTTGGGGAAGTTGCTACAGTAGTATATACTTTATATGTGGTGGTTTTGAGTTGAAACCTGAAGCAAAAAGGGTTGATTCAATGTTATGCTTACACTAATGTTGCTAATAGATTTTTGTTTTGTTTTATATGAAGGAAGTTTTCAAGTGTAGGGATTGGAGAATGATGAGATGAGTTGAAGAATGGACAAAAGCTCAAGCTTGGGGATGCCCACGCACTCCAAGAAATATCCAAGAAGTACAAGCGTCAAAGCTTGGGGATGCCCCCAAGGCACCCCTTCTTCATCGGCAAAAATCAGGTCACCTTTCAACACACTATATTTTTATTGCTTCATGCTTTATGCGTTTTTCTTGGAGCGTCAGTTTTTTTATTTTTCAGTTTTGTTTAGTTTTGTTTGCTGCAATAAATGGTTGGACCCCAACAAATTTCTTTTGGAGAAGTTTCCTTGCTTTTCATTTGCCAAGAACACTCCGTTTTTCACTCTTATCGTTTCAACGAGTGTTCTTCTTTTTCTAGAACTGCGTTTAGCTTTCGTTTTTCACCTTGATTTGTGTTCAAATCTTGTTATATCTTATCATCAAGGTGTTTTTTGACCTCTGGTCCATGTTGGTTTTCATCAAAAGAGTTGTTTATAAAAAGTTCGAATGGTGTTGGAAAAGAGAAAAAGCTTTATGCAAAAAAGTGGTACAAGAAGGAGCTTGTGTAGACTGCGGCCTAGGCTTTTGTATGTCGTGCTTGATGTCTTTTTGATAGCATGCTTAGTGGTTTTGTTGTAGCATGACTTGTCTCAAATAACTGAGATTGCTTAATAAGCCTTTGAAAATATCATGCCTTGTTTTAATTATTTGGAAGCATTATTTTGGTTTTCTCCTTTGATGCTTTATTTGGGTTGACTTGGCGCATGTTCACACATGTTAGACTCATACAAAGTTGCCATTGCCTCTATGATCATTTAGTTTTTAACTTTTGATGCCATCTTATGCTTGTTTTAATGTCGCTTTGTCGCTCTACATGATTATGGCCATTATTGCTCTCTTAGTTGGTCGCTCCCAATCTTTTGCTAGCCCTCATTTTGTACTGAGTATGAGCTCTACTCGTGCATCCAACTCCTAAAAACCAAGTTTTCCATTGTGTCCACTATAAATTCCTATGCATGGTATTTGTAAGCCATTCCAAGTAAATTTTCATGTGCTACCTTTCAAAAACTTTCAACTACTTCTCGTTTTGTGCCACTATTTTTAGCTCATGCGGACGTAGTGGTCGGAATTGCTATCTTCCATATTAAATTAAGTACCCATCGACTAGGCAGCTTCATCTGCTCGTCATTAATTTTGCATGAGAGCTGGTCAGACCATTGCAATCTAATTCTAAAAAGAAAAAAAGGCACTCCTCCATGGTATGTGAATGTTGGTGGGCACCCGATGGAATCGGTTAGCCATGGTTTGAGAAAGGAAAAAATGTGGGGAGGAGTGCCAAAGCTTTATAAAAGAGCACCAATGTGCCAAATTTTCAAAGAACTTGGAACCGCTCTCACTTGTTTATTATGGAAGATAGTAAGACCCCATTGCCAGTCGTTGACATGAAACAACCACCTCTCAAAACCCAATTTTTATCTCTGTTTTACAAATGAAAAGCTCTAGCACATGTTTAATCACTGCTTCCCTCCGCGAAGGGCCTTTCTTTTACTTTTATGTTGAGTCACCACCTTCTACCTTTATGCACCGTCTAAGATAGCATAGTTGTCATTCTGAGTATAATGTGCATTGTCCCAAAGTTTTCATTGATTGATTCATATTGTTGGTTTCACTTGTTCTTAAATTATTTGTATCTAGTCGCCCTCTTAAACTTGAAGGTGTCCTATGCATTTATGTTTTGCTACTCCATGAGGGACAAGCTGAAAACCATTTGTATGTTTTTCCTTATGATTTGAACACACGTTTGACTTTCATTGTTTCATTTTCATGATCTTTCATTTGTGTTCTTTCTCATGTTATAACATGGTTGCTAAGTTTCTTCTATCAAGATTATATCTTTCATGCCCATGTTTTAAGTTCTTTTGATCCTAGCACACAACGCTTACATAGTTGGTCAAGATTGTGTAGGTGCATGTCACCTCAAAAATTATTCTTTTGTTATCACTTACCTACTCGAGGACGAGCAGGAGTTAAGCTTGGGGATGCTGATACGTCTCTAACGTATCCATAATTTTTGATGCTCCATGCTTGTTCTTACACCATTTGCTCAGTGTTTCGTTACACTTTGTGGCATTTTTATGCATTTTCCGGAACTAACCTATTAACGAGATGCCACAGTGCCAGTTCCCTGTTTTCTGCTGTTTTTGTGTTTCAGAAAACTTACACAGGAAATATTCTCGGAATTGGACGAAACAAAAGCCAGACGTCCATATATTTACCAAAGCTTCTAGAGAACCGAAGAGGAGACGGAGAGGAGCCACTGGGGGGCCACACCACCATGGGGCGCGGCCTAGGGCTGGCCCGCGCCCACCTGTGGTGAGCCCCACCAGGTCCACTTCTGACGCTGCCCCTTTGCCTATAAAGACCCCCGACGGGAAAAACCTAAAAGACCCGATTACTTTTCCAGAATACATCGCGATCCGCCGCCGCCATCGACCCGAGATCAGGAGGGTCCAGAAGCTCTTCCCGGCACCCTGCCGGAGAGGGAAATCGCCACCGGAGGTCTTCTTCATCGCCATGCTTGCCTCCGGCGCGATGAGTGAGTAGTCTACCTTGGACTATGGGTCCATAGCAGTAGCTAGTTGGTTGTCTTCTCCACCATGTGCTTCATGTTTAGATCTCATGAGCTGCTTTACATGATTGAGACTACCTTTATGTAATTTTACATGTTGTGTTTGTTGGGATCCGATGAATATTGGTGTTATGATTGAGTTGATGTGCTGAATATTATCTTATGTTATCTCTATGTTGTTTATGATCTTGCATGCTCTCCGTTGTTAGTAGCTATCTTGGCCGAGTAGTTTCTAGTGACTCCAAGAGGGGGTATTTATGCTCGATAGTGGGTTCATGCCTCTATTTAATTTGGGGGAGTGACAGAAACCTCTAAGGTTGTAGATGTGTTGTTGCCATTAGGGAGAAAACAACATTCATATGCTCATGGGCATATACTTTGTTTACATTACACACTTTGCTTAATGCAGTTATCTGTTGTTCGCAACTTAATACTTGTGGAGTTTTTGGATTGATTCGCCACAAGTGGATTATTAGTCATAGATGCAGTTGGATGACGGTCTATGTATTTTGTTGTAATGCCCAGCGTAAATCTCATAGTGATCCTCTCGACATATGCACGTTGTCTTTATTCTATCAATTGCCCAACTGTAATTTGTTTACCCATCATGTGTTATTTTATCTTATGGAGAGACACCACTAGTGAACTGTGGACCCCGGTCCTATTTCCATTATATTGCTATCACCTGTTTACTTTACTCGTACTGTTTACTTTACTTGCATATTACTATCACTTTCCACTCGATACGCTCATTCCTTTGTTTCAAGCAAACCGGTGAGATTGACAACCTCATCGTAAGTTGGGAGCAAAGTATTTGGTTGTGTTGTGTGCAGGTTCCACATTGCTACTAGTTGAAGACGCGATAACTCGTTATCGTTAACGACGCCCTTGTTGGAGTGTCACTAGGCTAGCAAGCATCACCTTCTGAAGTTTGGCTTTTTCCTGGACTGACAAACCTTGGTTTCTTTCTGAGGGAAAAACTTGCTGTTGTGCTCATCATACCTTCCTCTTGGGGTTCCCAACTGGACGGTGAAAAACTATCAACACCGCGCCATCAACATAGGTCTACAAGGATGCAAAAAAGTGAGAAAAAAGACATTAGTGGAAGAAAGTGACAAAATCTAGGCTCTTGAAAAAGAATTACCGAATGACGAGAAGTAAAGTTAACTTACCCAGAAATCACGGATCACCCTAGATCCACAGTTCCTGAGCCTCCTCCCGTATTCGCCCTCCGGATCGGGTGCATAAGCGTAGTGGTCCCAAGTCCAAGCTATCTCGGTGCGACCATTAGGCATGGTCACAAACCCAGGCCGGTGCTTCCTAACAAGGCATCCAAGGATGTTCGAGTAGGCACGCAGTTTGTAGCCTTCCTTGTACACGAAGGACCTACACAATGAACAACCAAAAACGATATGAGCAAATAGTGATGAAAAGTTGTGAAAACATATGATTGTGAAAGTAGGTACCTCTCCCCTCTCGGGATAAGCGTAACAACCCCACTGGCTGCCGTCACTCGGCAATGGTAGGCAGCTTGGAGACCCCACGCTGGTAAGGAGCACGTGTTCCAGGCTCAGAAGGCATCGACTCAACCATCTCAACGTACACCTCCGGTGGCTCCCAGATCCTGTCCTCGTCCTCCTCCTCCTCCTCCTCCACCTGCTCCTCCTCCTCCTCGTCGTCCTCAGCAACGTCCACGTCCTCCTCCACCTGCTCCTCATCCTCCTCCTCCTCGTCCTCGTCAACGTCCATGTCCTCCACCACCTCCTCGACTGGGGGAGGACTAGGTGGCCGTCTACCCCTCTGACGCTTTGAAGGGGCTGGAGGACTAGCTGCCCGTGGGGGTGAAGTGGAACCCGTTGGGTCAGACTGCGCAAGAATAGTCGTCAAGCCCCTAACTTTCTTCACGGCCTTCTTTAGTAGTCCCCCTCCTCCTTTGCGCCCCCCTCCTGGCATGTTGGAAACACCTGCATTCACAAAAATAGTATCTTCATTAGTACACATGAGTAAATCAAATGATATAGATAAAGGAGAAAATAAGTAAAGCACATAATTAAAAATACAACATGGCATAGATTTCTTACAAAACCATAGAATGCAAATAATTAACACACAAATAGAGTTCTTACAATCATTATTATTACAAAGAGTTCTCACAAATAATAGGATACTTTTACAAATCACTATTACATAAGGTCACTAAGAACTTCAGAAGCCCGTTTTGAGATCACCGGGAACAACCGACGGGCCACTTGCTTCGTCATTGCTATCACCCCCACCAATAATCAGGCAAGAAATCTGGAGGTGGTATCGTTGGCTCATCTTTGTCAAGGCCTGCATGGAACCGTTCAAGCAAAGTCAAGTCTTGTGCGTTCTGAACCTCCTCAACTACATCATCCACAATGTCTTCTGCCTCAACCTCGTCATGTTCTTCACTGTCTATGACCATGTCATCATCAGTCGCCAAGTTGATAGTGAATTTCCCTGGAAGCCCTTCCTCCTGAAAGAACTCGCCATCATATGTCGAGGGGTCAAGGCAACGGTAATCATCTTGGTCTGGCTTAGGCGGCCTATTGTGCGTCGGCACCGTGATCACAACATCCCAGCTCTGAAGTCATTTTTTGGGGTTCTTGCACGGGTACGGGAGATAGAATACTTGAAAGGCCTGGGTAGCCAAAATATATACATCATCTCCCTCATAAATGGAGCTTCGCTCAACTTCGACCAAGCTAATTTCAAGTTTCCGTTTCACCTGTTGTGGGTCGAACCAGTGACACTTGAATACAATGGGGTTAAGCCCTTTGCCGAAACCATAATTCAGCTCTTATATACCCTCAACTCTACCATAGTAATGGAGCCCATCTGAGCCTTCACACAAAACCTCGCTATTTGTTGTCTTCCGGTTGGCCCGGTGTTCTGTGTACTCATGGGTATGAAAGCGATACCCATTGACGTCATAAGCATCAAATGCATTGACGGGTGAGGTAAAGCCCTTGGCAATTTGTCTCAACTCGAGTCTCATCTCTTGGTAATTTTTTGCCTACATGTTCAGCAGGGAAAATTTAGTAGGAGAAGTGGTCGAGTAATGTAAGCACTAAAAGAAAGTTATATAGAAAGGCACCAATGTTGAGAACCAGCTAATGAAACCATAACCACCACCATTTACAAAAAGATCATTATCTTCTTCTTCCGTTGGATCCCTCCTTAGCTTCCAATATTTCTGGGTGAATTGTCTATGGCAATGAAAAAGAGGAAGTGTTATCCACGGACTAACGAGTGAATGTGTGTGAAAAACTAAGTACTGAGCACTTACTTGTAGTACGGCTTCACTTCATCCATGCTTTTCAAGACATACGAGTGGATTAAGCCCCATTCGGGATTCGTTATCTTGTGCCTCTTTGAGCCTCTAGTTGTGCCACCTAGCCCTATGAAGATGCCAAGCTTGGGTACATCATCAGGGTTGGCGGCATTGTAACGAAGGATTGGATTGTGCTGAGTGGGAATGTTTTCATCATAGTACTTTGTCGTGAAGTTTGACACCTCCTTTTTAAGTGTTGCCTCGGCTATGCATGGCTCGATCTTGCATTTGTTGCCTATTTGCTCATGAAGCTTCTTTGTTTCTCTCTCAGGGCCATACTGCCAACGGGTCTGCACAGTGGACCCCAGTAACGCCTCCTTCGGGAGATGCAAGATCATATGTTGTATCGGATTAAAGAACCCTGGCGGAAGGAGCATCTCTAGCTTGCAAAGAAGCTCGGGGTGCCTGTTTATCTAGCTTCCTGACCACTTCACGGTCCAACTCCTTAGCACAAAGCTGGCGGAAGAAATAGCTCAACTCTGCAAGCACTAGCCAAGTCTGCTCGTCGACATAGCCTCGAATCATGATGGGCATTATCCACTCAAGCCACACGTGATAGTCATGACTCTTGAGCCCATGCACTCGCAACGTCTCCAGGTTTGCTCCTCTCATCCAGTTAGCTGCATACCCATCGGGGAAGAACAAGCAGTCGACGATCCACTGGAATATTTCCCTCCTTTCTATCCTTGAAGGGCAGAACGGGGCCTTTCGCTTGGTCCACCTGGGTCCTTTGACTCTGGGAGGCTGTGGATCCAAATTTGGCCTATCGCACCATTCTTGTTGATCGATTCTAGCCTTAATGTTATCCTTCGTCTTCTCGGTGTCCATAATAGTGCTCCAAAGGGCCTCAATGATATTCTTTTCGGTGTGCATTACATCAATATTGTGCGGAAGCTCGAGATCTTCGAAGTAAGGAAGCTTCCACAAGCATGGAATGTGGGTCCACTGGTGTGTCTCCCCGTATCCCATGAAACCTTTCCCATCGGTGTTCGGCACGAGAGCTTCTAACTCAGCCTTGGTATCTTTGCCGGTCGGCAGATGTGGACGTGGAGTATGGACAACAACACCTTTCTTGAAGTTCTTTGTGTCACTCCTATATTTATGATTCGCCTCAAGGAATTTTCGGTGTTCATCAAAACAAGAATACCTGCAACCCTTCTTCAGCCAAAAGAAAGTCACAGCCTGCCTACACACCGGGCAAGGCCACTTCCCATGTGTACACCAACCGCAGAACAACGCACGTGCTGGTAGGTCATGCAGGGATGTGTGGTACCAGACAAACATATCAAAGTGCTCCTTTGTTGCGGTGTCGTATGTTCGCACCCCACGATCTTCCCACCGAACAAGCAAGTCATCCACTAGTGGCTCAAGGTACACGCTCATGTTCTTTCCCAGGTACTTCGGCCCCGAGATTATCATCGACACAAACATGTTCTCAGATCTCATGACGATGCCAGGAGGGAGGTTCAGGGGAATAACAAACACGGGCCAACAACTATATGTTGCAGCTGACATGCCATATGGATTGAACCCATCGGTTGATATCGCAACTACTACGCTCCTCGGGTTGCCCGCTTTCAAAGGATATTTCTTGACGAAGTTTTGCCATGCTTGACCATCTGACGGATGTATCATCTTGTCTTTGTATCGTTTCCCCTCAAGGGGCCATCGCATCTGTTGGGCAGTTTCCTCCGTCATGAAAAGCCATTGGAGCCTCGACAAGAATGGAAGATAACGGAGGATCTTTTGGGGAATCCCAGTCTGCCTCTTCGTGCCATCACCAGATTTAACCTCAAAGTACCTAGAGGATTTGCAATGGATGCAATAGCAGTCATTAGCATGTTCTTTTCAAAATAGCATGCATCCCTTTGGACAAGCGTCTATCTTCTCATATGTCATCTTCAGTGATTGGAGGATTTTAGTCGACTCATAAAAGCTCTTGGTCAAGATGTGCCCTTTCGGTAGAATGTTGTCAATGACAACCAGAAGATCATCAAACTTGTCTCTGGATAAGTTACTCTGACACTTGAAGGCCATTAGGCGAGCCACGGCATCCAACTGAGTAACCTCTGTATGTGGATGAAGGGGTTTCTGTGCAGCAAAACACAGCCTCGTAGAACTTCTTTGTGCTCTGTTCCGGCTCCTCACTTGTCTCCGCCTCCTGTGGTGTCTCCCCCTCCTCTGCATTTGGGTTTTCAGGCGCATTTGCATCAAGGAACGCATCTAAGCATGCATCAAACCCAGCATCAAATCCTCCCGCTGGCTGACTCTGCTGCAACTCCTTTCTTACACGTTTTGCTGGTTGCTCGCCATCGCAAATCCAACGATCGTAATTTGGTGTGAACCCAAATTTTAGCAGGTGTTTACTCATTTCATCATTTGTCATCCGTTTCATGTTACGGCATTTCATGCAGGGGCACAACACTTTTGCGGGTCTAGCAGGTATGGCAAACGCATTGTCCACGAACTGCTCAGTCTTATCTCTCCATTCATCAGTAAAATCCCACTGACTAGTTCTGCCCTCGTACATCCATAAACGACTCAAATCCATCCTCTATCTAGCATAAAAACATAATTACAATGCTTTCAATTTAACATGTCATTACATCCAACATTAGTTCAATTAATTTTAACTAATATAGGTTTTACGCCATGCAAAACCCTATCTCTCTAATATGTGAGCTCTAATCCCACCCGAGGATGTGCAGATTGGGTATGTTCTCCATGCTCTACCCTGCCTTGAGACAAAATTTTGGCAGCACCTCCCCGTTGTTCTCCCGATACACGTCTCGGGCCAAAAGCCGAGAGGATGTGCATCCGGAGAACAACAGGGAGGCGCCATCGAAATTCTGTCTCGAGCTCAGGGCAAAGCATGGAGAACATACCCAATCTGCACATCCTTCGGCTATCCAAAATACGTTGACAATCCGAAAGAGTTACGGTTAAAATATGCAACTAAATACATATTTATCCGCGTAACCCTTCCAAACAGGAGAGCCCTAGGTTTTGCGACTGACTTGGTTATCTAGACACAAAAATAAACCCTAGGTACATGTGAAGATAGGCGCAAGATTTATACCCTCGAAGCGTGAGCAAATCATCAAGGGGTGTCAGCACGGCAGCAGGGGAGGCGACACCAGCACTAGGGCACCAGCACCGGCACTCGGGCTCGAGCAGATATCCAAAACCCAGTAACAGTACCATCATAATTAGAAGGCCATCTAAAAGGACACAGATGTCGCCTAGAGGGGGGAGGGTGAATAGGCGATTTAAAACTTTTACGAGTGGCTTGACAAATGCGGAATAAAACTAACGTTTAATTTGCCAAGCATACAAAACCTAAATAAACTAGGTTCACCTATGTGCACCAACAACTTATGCTAGACAAGATAAGTAACTATGTGATAGCAAGATATATATAACTTCAAGCACGAAGGCTATCACAAAGTAGATTGCATAAGTAAAGGAGCTCGGGTATAGAAATAACCGAGGCACGTGGAGACAACGAGGCATCCCGAAGTTCACACCCTTGCAGGTGCTAATCTCCGTTGGAGCGGTGTGGAGGCACAAGGCTCCCCAAACGCCACGGAGGCTCACCGTAATCTCCTCGAGCCCTCCCACCAAGATGGAAGACCCGATCCACTATGGGACCCTTGAGGGCGGTCACCGAACCCGCACAAAGCTTGGGGCAACTCCACAACTTAATTGGAGGCTCCCAAATCCACAAAGCCACTAAGATTGGGGCACACTCCACAACTTAATTGGAGGCTCCCAATAATCGCCACGGAGGCACCACAAAGCTTGGGAAGATCTCTACAACTTAATTGGAGGTCCCCAAGAAATCCACTAAGCTGTCTAGGGTTCCAAGAACCCAAGAGGAAATAAGCTTCTTGCTTTCACCACCGAATCTCTGAGGAGAACTCAAACCGATGCACCAAATGGAATGGCAAGAACACACGAAGTGCTCAAATCCTTCTCTCCCAAATCCTACCAAAGCAACAAATGCTATGGAGAGATATGAGGGGAAGAACAAGGAGGAAATCCACAAAGAACTCCAAGATCTAGATCTAATAGGTTCCCCTCACTTAGGGGAGAAAGTGATTGGTGGAAATATAGATCTAGATCTCCTCTCTCTTTTCCCTTAAAAAGATGCAAGAAACATGGAGGGAATGGAGGAGGGAGGGCAAGCTTTGAAGATCAACAATGGAGGAGAGAGAAGCCCAAAAGTGTGGTTGGTTCAAGGAGGAAGAAGGGTATTTATAGGTGGGGAAAAATATGGCCGTTGGAAGCAGCCCACCGGCCAGTTCGGCCGTAAGTCCGGCGGCGCCAGCCTCTGGGCCGGACGGTCCGACGGAAAGTCTGGCGGGACCGGACTGTTCGCCGGGTGTCCAGCGGCCCGCCGGGCGGATTCAGCGACCCGCCGAAAGGCGGTTCAGAATAGCAGTCCGGCTGCTCCGCCGGACTGGCCCGGTCTGCCGCTGGAAGGTCCGGCCTGGAGCCCGGCCTGGCCGGACTAGCGGCCGAAATGGACAGCCCAAAAACCAAATAACTTTTGCAAGGAAACTCTGAATGAGATGAAACCAATTTTGTTGGAAAGCTAAGAGCATCTCCAGCAGCGGCGCTAAAATAGCGCATCGCTAAAATAACTAATTTTTTACCGCGCGCGCGCTGTATCCTCCTCCAGCAGAGGCTGTATAGTTTCGCGCGCTGGAAACAAATACCGCGGCGCTCCATTCTGCGCAATCCGGCGCGGTAGTTTTGGTGCTTCTTCTCGCGCGCGCGCTTTCGCTGGAGACGCGCAACCGCTGTGAAATTTCCCTCCCGCGCCTTTCCTCCCGCGCCGCCCGCTCTCCCGCGACCCCTCCCGCCTTCCCCCTTCCGCGCGGCCGCCGGCGCAACTCCGGCGATGGACGGCTCCTCCGGCAACCCTCCCTACTCTGCCCACCCCACCGATGGCGCCGGCGCCGGCGCAATCCCGCCGCCGACCGCGCCAAACCCTAGCGCCGCCGTCGCTGGGTCGGCCACCGCTCGCGCCCTCTTCGTGCCGCCGCGGACCAGCCGCGGCGCAGCATTCATTCCCCCCGTGCCACTTCCACCGAGGGGCAGAAGTGCGGGTGCAAAGCGCGTCGCGGCCGCGGCTGCCGACGCCGCGCGCAACGTGTTCGATGAAATGGCAACGAGGTAAAATCTCTTTTTTTTATTGTTTTTTTAGATGGATAAGATGAAATGTTTTAGTAGGATTGTGACATGTGCATAATTGTAGTGTGAATGAAAACTATGTGCATGATGAGGAGGAGGTGGAAGAGGAGTACGTGGAGGTGGATGAGGATGAGGAAGGCGAGGGCATGGTGGAAGCTCGGACCAGTAGGCAGGCAAAGTACACCACAGATGAGGATATGGTGCTTTGCAAGACTTGGTTAAAGATTACCTGGGATCCGTCGGTCACCGACCAAACTACACACGCATTTTGGAAAAAAATGAAGGAGCATTTTGATGCCAACACCAAGGGAGTTCATCGCACCAGCCGCTCTCTTCGGTCTCGTTGGTCGGTCATCATGAAAGCCCAAAATAACGGAATGAGTATCCCGGGAGGCTTTGGAAGCATGGGAGGACAGTGAGGTGATCAGATGTCAATGTGTTTGAACTATGCTATTTGTCCATCTTGGTTTGAACTTTGTCCATCGTGTTTGAACTTTGTCCATCGTGGTTGAACTTTGTCCACCGTGGTTAAACTATGCTATTTGTTGAGTCATTTTATGCTTAATTATTTCATGTTTGTTTGATCTAGTAGAATGTATGCATATGTTGGATTGTTGTTTGCGCTGGTCGAGCGCGTGGTACTATGCAGCGCCTGCTGAAGTGCTGCATGCGCACTGCATTGTCCAGCGCTGTTTTGGAGCTTCCGGCGAAGTGCTCGCGGGCTCCGCGCGCTGCATGCGGATACGGCGCGCTGGTTCAGCGTTTTACAGCGCGCAGATATAGCGCTGCTGCTGGAGATGCTCTAACAACAAGGAGAACCTCACAAACACCAAACACCAAAAACACAAGGGAATAATAAGAACCAACAAGGGAGAATTTACTATGAATTTAGAGGTAATAAGCTTCTCTATATGAGGAACCGGTAAATTCTCCAAACACCAAAAACGCAATAAGAGATCCATATGAAATCCGTTTTTGATGAGCTAGAGCTTGCCATGGAAATAACCACAAGCTCTAGAGTCTCACATGGATAAAATCCAAATAAGAACCAAGAAAGATAATGCCAAGTATGCAAAGGTTTGAGCTCTCTCCGAACGATACAAATAAGTTACTCACTCGAGAGCCCCTCTTGATAGTACGGCTATCGATCCTAAACCCGGTCTCCCACACTATGAGTCCGGTAAGAAAGAAACCCTATCAAGAACATACCTTTTCCTTGAGCATTCCACTTGAGCTAGATGGTGACGATCTTGATCTTGTCAAGTTGGACTACCTTTCTTGATTGCGCTTGCTCGGTGAAGTCTTGCGGATTGCTCCCCCATACATCACTATGGGAGAGACACTAGAGAAATATCTTCACATGTCCATTACCACCAAATGGACACCGAGCTTCAAGCAAATGATATCTTCTGGAAGCCTATCATGAACTTGCGCTTCGACTTGATCAACATTGATGATGTCTTGAGAATGCACATGAGAGCTCACTCCAACTTATTCCTTAAGACACACTCTATATAGGCTCAACTCCTTTATGACCAATCTTCGAATCACTCCTTGAATAACACCTTGATCATCACATAATCTTCTTTATATTCAACTTCTTACAACCTTGAACCCAACATATGGATCAAGCGTTGTCTACGGACAAGTCCTACAAATATAACTCAATGCAAACATTAGTCCATAGGGATTGTCATTAATTATCAAAACCGCACATGGGGGCACATGCCCTTTCACCATCCTACTAACCATACCACTACTACCTAGTCAGCACAATCATCTAAAAACAACTACACCAAGAGCGGAGGAGTAAATTTTATACCTTTGAAGCGTGGCCGAGTCGTAGGCAGGGTGAGTCGGACCTAACGGTCGACCATCTCGCCTATGGTGGTCGCGAGCTGGGCGGGCTGGCCTCTACCCGCTGCGAGGATGCTGGGACAGATGCGTGCAGACCGGCGGGAGGGAGGCGCTGCTGGAGGGACGCCGAGCCAGGAGAGGTGCAGATTGGCAGGATGGGGCACTGTAGGGAGGGGGCACTGCAGGGAGGGGGCCGGCCGGGACAGTGGGCAGGAGGGGGCGCTGCAGGGAGGGGACCGCCGGCCAGGGCTGGGCGAGCTGCGGGCCGGTGGGGCGGGGCGAGCTGTAGGCCGGCCGGAGGAGGAGCACGGCGAGCAGAGCGGCGGCGCGGGCAAGCCAGAGGAGGAGCGCGGCGGCGTGGGCAAGCAGAGCGCCGGCGGCGCGGCCGAGCCAGAGGAGGAGCGGCGCGGGCGAGCAGAGCGGCGGCACGGGCGAGCCAGAGGAGGAGCGCGGCGGCGTGGGCAGAGAAAAATGTTTCAGGCGCGCGGGCGATCTAGGGTTTCATACCCTATTCTTTGCCGTGTGCCAAGCAGTAAAACACACGGCAAAGGACACGAGGTTTGCCGTGTGCCCAGCACGAAAGCCCACGGCAAAGAACAAACCCAAATTGAAAAAATTTGCGCGGTGAAATTTACCGCCAGAGTCAAAATTTAGGTTTCCTAGCCCAACTTCTTTGTCATGTGCCAGCACACGGCTGTTTGCAGAAAATGTGTTCTTTGCCGTGTGTTTAACCTGCAGCACACGACAAAGTACCCACCCAACATCAGCCAATATAATGCACTTCATGTGTTGCACTAGCATATTGCCGTACCTTAGGTTTGAATTTTTTTTGACTTCTAGGTCACATAAAATGACGCCACGCGAAGGTTTCACATTTTTTTGATTTTTTTTTTAAAAATTAGTTATGCCCGATTCAGGACCCGCATGAAATGACGGCGCACGAATACTCCCGCTCGCGGCCAGACGGTGCGGAGTACCCTTGTTTCACCCACTGTTTAGTAAAAAATAACATGTTGCGGATCCAGAAATGATTTTTGCAAAAAATCAGGAGGTTTACTTTTTACCGCTAAAGTGCAAAACCACCCCGCTTCCAGAGAAATCGGCAGAAACTTGCGCAAAATTCAGAATATACCTCCAAAGGCTGCCGCAACAAAACGAGAGCTGATATGCATATCCCAGATGGCCTACTATTAATGTGGGGTGTTGTTCCCACCTTTCGATTTCGCATTTCGGTAGCTGCTTCACAAAAAAACCCTATTTCGGCACTCCGAAAATGGAAAAGGCACTTTTCGTGTGACCAAATGAGAATTGACCTTCGTGGCATTCCTCGACATCCCAAGGGCCACGCGCGTGTCCGATATGGCCTCGTTCCGACAAACTATGACATGCTCATTGCCGAATCTAGCTCATTTAACCTAAAAGTCATGCAACCTCGAACGTGATAGGTCATTTATGTGAAGGGACTTTCTGGTAAACAGTTTTTCTCAAGGTTTGAATTTTTTCTGACTTCTAGGTCACATAAAATGATGCCACACGAAGGTTACACATTTTTTTGATTTTTTAAATTAGTTATGTCCGATTCGGGACCCGCATGAAATGACAGCGCACGAAAAATCTCGCTCGCGGCCAGACGGTGCGCAGCCCCCTTTTTTCACCTATTGTTTAGTGAAGAAATAACATGTTGCGGATCCAGAAATGATTTTTGCAAAAAATCAGGAGGTTTACTTTTTACCTCTAAAGTGCAAAACCACCCCGCTTCCAGCGAAATCGGCAGGAACTTGCGCAAAATTCAGAATATACCTCCAAAGTCCGCCGCAACAAAACGATAGCTGATATGCGTATCCCAGATGGTCTACTATTAATGTGGGGTGTTGTTCCCACCTTTTAATTTCGCGTTTTGGTAGGTGCTTCACAAAAAACCCTATTTCGGCATTCCGAAAATGGAAAAGGCACTTTTCGTGAGACCAAACGAGAATCGAACTTCGTGGCGTTCCTCGACATCCCAAGGGCCATGCGCATGTCCGATATGGCCTCGTTCCAACAAACTATGACACGCTCATGGCCGAATCTATCTTATTTAACCTAAAAGTCATGCAACCTCGAACATGATAGGTCATTTATGTGAAGGGACTTTCTGGTAAACAGTTTTTCTCAAGGTTTGAATTTTTTTCTGACTTCTAGGTCACATAAAATGATGCCACACAAAGGTTACACATTTTTTTGATTTTTTTAAATTAGTTATGTCCGATTCGGGACCCGCATGAAATGACAGCGCACGAAAAATCTCGCTCGCGGCCAGACGGTGCGCAGCCCCCTTTTTTCACCTATTGTTTAGTGAAGAAATAACATGTTGCGGATCCAGAAATGATTTTTGCAAAAAATCAGGAGGTTTACTTTTTACCTCTAAAGTGCAAAACCACCCCGCTTCCAACGAAATCGGTAGGAACTTGCGCAAAATTCAGAATATACCTCCAAAGGCTGCCGCAACAGAACGAGAGCTGATATGCGTATCCCAGATGGTCTACTATTAATGTGGGGTGTTGTTCCCACCTTTCGATTTCGCATTTCGGTAGCTGCTTCACAAAAAAAACCCTATTTCGGCACTCCGAAAATGGAAAAGGCACTTTTCGTGAGACCAAACGAGAATCGACATTCGTGGCGTTCCTCAACATCCCAAGGGCCATGCGCGTGTCCGATATGGCCTAGTTCCGACAAACTATGACATGCTCATGGCCGAATCTAGCTCATTTAACCTAAAAGTCACGCAACCTCGAATGTGATAGGTCATTTATGTGAAGGGACTTTCTGGTAAACATTTTTTCTCAAGGTTTGAATTTTCTTCCCACTTCTAGGTCACATAAAATGACGCCACGCGAAGGTTTCACATTTTTTTGATTTTTTTAAATTAGTTATGTCTGATTTGGGACCCGCATGAAATGACGGTGCATGAAAACTCCCGCTCGGGGCCAGACGGTGCGGAGTCCCATTTTTTCACCCACGGTCTACCCCCTGGATTTCTTCGGACGGCGGCATGCCGGTGGGCTAGTGTGTTTGATTGCCTTTCGTTAGGTCATATGTACATGGGAAGCAAAGGTTTTTGCGATGCATAGCCCCCGAAGCCCGATCTACAGCGAAACCCTAGCCCGCTGCACCCGCGTGGTCTACCCCCTGGATTTCTCCGGACGACGGCACGCCGGTGGGCTAGTGTGTTTGTTTGGCATTCGTTAGGTCATATGTACATGGGAAGCAAAGCTTTTTGCGATGCATAGCCCCCGAAGCATGATCTATGGCGAAACCCTAGCTCGCTGCACCCGCGTGGTCTACGGCACAGGATTTCTCTGGACAGCGGCATGTCGGTGGGCTGGTGTGTTTGCTTGCTTTTCGTTAGGTCATATGTAGATGGGAAGCAAAGTTTTTGCGATGCATAGCCCCCGTTGCCCGATCTATGGCAAAACCCTAGCCCGCTGCACCCACGCGGACTACCCCTAGATTCCTTCGGACGGCGGCACGCCGGTGGGCTAGTGTGATTGTTTTCCTTTCGTTAGGTCATACTAGTCATCAACCCGTGCTCCTGCACGGGCTAGAAAATGCTTAAATCATTTAAACCAATGGAAATATTTGGAGAAAATGAAGAATCGGTTTTCAATTGGCTGAAGTTTTATGAAGTAATTTTTTCTGACATCTGGATGTCAAAAAGGAATTACATTCTTTTAGTATGTTTCCTATAAAAATGTATGAAGTGATGTAGGTCATATTGTAGAGAATGCACATTTTTTAGTAGGAAGGATGGAATTATAATTCTCAAGTCATTGTCTTTGTTTTTTGGTGACTCTAGAAAATATATTATACATGGCATTGGAAAAGCAATCAAGTTAATAAACATGTGGTTAAGAATTTTAAGCATTTATGAGAAAATATGATAATATTTGTAAGCTATATATTGTGCAATTTGTTTTATTTTAAAATTAAAAAAGTAACACTGATATTTATCTACCTATCTTTCTACGGAGACAACATTTATTGCTAATGATAAATTTTGTCCAAATCATCCATCGAGGAGTAGAGTCATGCATAAGTTGTAGGATTAAAACAAAGGGTGACCTATATTAGAACCATGCAAAAAATGGAGGAAGAAGCACGTTTCATCTATCAAAGCCTCGCAAGTAAATCTAAAATACATACAGATTAAGACTCGGGAATACACTTGGTATGTAGTTTGCAGTAGACAATATAATGAAAAAGTGCCTAGGGATCATACAATATTCTATGCTGCCCACGTTGCTAGAAATTTAGTTATCTCCCACCAAAAAAAATTACACCAAATGCTGGAAAACAATATCATAGAAGGGAAAGAAGTCAATATCACAGAAAGGAAGCATAATTATTATCATGTACGAAATCAAACCTTATTTACATGGATTGTCTTTAAAAGTATATGACTACTATGTAGGAACTGATTATTTCAACTATGAGTGTGCAATCTTTTATTTGGAACACCATATAAAAGTGCCTATGTACCTATAATGTTGCAATTTGTCTAATCTCCAGAAATTTGTTGTGAGATTATTTCAACACTGAGCGTGCAATCTTTTATTTGGAACACCATAAATAGTGCACACCTATAATTTGCAGTATATTTCAATCTCTGGAAATTTGTTGTGAGCCACAAACACCAAACAACAATTAAGAAATGAAATGTTACTATGCAATAGTCTAAAGAAAAATATAAATTTTGCAAACCTAAGTTGTTCGCATAGAGAATTAAGGAAGAAAAACTATGCAATAACTGAAGACACCATGGGCATCGAGATTCTATGTCTTTCTAAATTTGTCCGCTATGGATTTCCGTCAATATATAAATTCCTCCTTTGTGGTATGTACGGACATTAGATGGGACTAACCTGGCTATATAATTTATAAATTAAATCCATAGGATAAAATAACAAAAGCTTAGCTCTGCCTGCCCATCATAATTCTATCTCTGACAGGAAAGAGGAAGGCATCTCGTGGTCAAAATTTCAAGCTGCACGTCATCTAACTTAATGTATAACAAAGTATTTTTTTTACCTATTTGTTAGAAGAAAAATAGCAAGTTTTAATTGGTAGGCTTTCATACTGAATCTCCAACATGATGCAAGATATAAGGTGTTGGGTAGCAGAAGCTGGACGCTTGGCTTCCCTAGCGGAATTGGGGATTAGCAAAGAAAGAACTCACCTGGCAATATTATATTGCAATCACACGGATACATGATACCTTGCGTGCTAGCATATCAAACTTGGTCTGTGGCAAAACAATATGCGCTGGGTTAGACCAGTACGGAACCACATATACTATTGAAAATTGGGCGTGGTATATATAATCATGATCCAGCTCTGTCAAGTATAGAGAGGCATGCAAAAGGGCAGCCACATCGTCGCGGATGAGGAAGTAGTTTGAGTGACCGCTGGCTTGGTCGCTTGCAGCGGCGATGTGGCCAGGCAGAAGAATTATGGAGAGGTATGGAGACGTACCTGCGATGGAGATCTAAGTTGGACCAAGGTCTCGAGGAGGTCGAGAGATAAGAGATGACTCGCCGAGCACGGACGGAGACCATTGAGGACACGACTCCACGGGAACTCATCGATCGGATCCGGGAGCCAACCAAAAATCTAACGGTCCTAGTTTTATTTTAGCTTGATCGGATGGTTTAGATTGTATAACTTTCTAGGATTAACGTGGAGGCTCGTACGGTGCCTCCAATTAGTAAATATAAGATATAAGATGTACATGGGAAGCAAAGCTTCTTGCAATGCATAGCCCCCTAAGCCCGATCTACGGCGAAACGCTACACCGCTGCACCCGCGCGGTCTACCCCCTGGATTTCTTCGGACGGTGACATGCCGGTGGGCTAGTGTGTTTGTATGGCTTTCGTTAGGTCATATGTATATGTGAAGCAAAGCTTTTTGCGATGCATATCCCCCAAAGCCTGATCTATGGCGAAACCCTAGCCCGTTGCACCCGCACGGTCTACCCCCTGGATTTCTTCGGATGTCGACACGCCGGTGGGCTAGTGTGTTTCTTTGGCTTTCGTTAGGTCATATGTAGATGGGAAGCAAAGGTTTTGCGATGCATAGCCCTCGAATCCCGATCTACGGTGAAACCCTAGCCCGCTGCACCCGCGCGGTCTACCCCTGGATTTCTCCGGACGGCGGCACGCCGGTGGGCTAGTGTGTTTGTTTGCCTTTCGTTAGGTCATATGTACATGCATGGGAAGCAAAGCTTTTTGCGATGCATAGCCCCCAAAGCCCGATCTACGGTGAAACCCTAGCCCGCTGCACCCGCGCGGTCTGCCCCCCTGGATTTCTTTGGATAGCGGCACGCCGGTGGGCTAGTGTGTTTGTTTGCCTTTCGTTAGGTCATATGTACATGGGAAGCAAAGGTTTTTGCGATGCATAGCCCCCGAAGCCCGATCTATGGCAAAACCCTAGCCCGCTGCACCCGCGCGGTCTACCCCCCTGGATTTCTCCGGACGGCGGCACGCCGGTGGGCTAGTGTGTTTGTTTGGCATTCGTTAGGTCATATGTACATGGGAAGCAAAGCTTTTTGCGATGCATAGCCCCCGAATCATGATCTATGGTGAAACCCTAGCTCGCTACACCCGCGCGGTCTACGGCACAGGATTTCTCCGGACAGCGGCACGCCGGTGGGCTGGTGTGTTTGCTTGCTTTTTTAGGTCATATGTAGATGGGAAGCAAAGGTTTTGCGATGCATAGCCCCCGAAGCCCGATCTACGGTGAAACCCTAGCCCGCTGCACCCACACGGTCTACCCCCTAGATTTCTTCGGACGGCGGCACGCCGGTGGGCTAGTGTGTTTGTTTTCCTTTCGTTAGGTCATATATACATGGGAAGCAAAGCTTCTTGCGATGCATAGCCCCCGAAGGCCGATCTACGACGAAACCCTAGCCCGCTGCACCCGCGCGGTCTACCCCCTGGATTTCTTCGGACGGTGACAGGTCGGTGGGCTAGTGTGTTTGTTTGGCTTTCGTTAGGTCATATGTATATGTGAAGTAAAGCTTTTTGCGATGCATAGCCCCCGAAGCCCGATCTATGGCAAAACCCTAGCCCGCTGCACCCGCACGGTCTACCCCCTGGATTTCTTCGAACATCGACACGCCGGTGGGCTAGTGTGTTTCTTTGGCTTTCGTTAGGTCATATGTAGATGGGAAGCAAAGGTTTTGCGATGCATAGCCCCCGAAGCCCGATTTATGGCGAAACCCTAGCCCGCTGCACCCGCGCGATCTACCCCCTGGATTTCTCCAGACGGCGGCACGCTGTTGGAATTATGCCCTAGAGGCAATAATAAAGATGTTATTATTATAATTCTTGTTCATGATAATGTTTATATTCCATGCGAGAATTGTATTAAGCGGAAACTTTAATACTTGTGTGGTTTATGAACAACACTGTGTCCCTAGTACGCCTCTATGGACTAGCTCATTGATTAATGATGGTTAAGGTTTCCTAACCATAGACATGAGTTGTCAATTAATAATGAGATCATATCATTAGGAGAATGATATGATGGACAGACCCAAATAAAGCAGAGCAATTAGATCGTGTCATCGTGTTCATCTTTGCGAAGCTTTTCCTATGTCATGTATTGTATTCCTTAGACCATGAGATAATACAACTCCCTAGTATCGGAAAAAAGCTTTGAAGTCATCAAACGTCATCCTATGTGAGGATGATAATAAAGGTGTCTCTCAGGTGATTGGAAAGTACTTGTTGGGTTGTATGTATCGAGATGGAATTTGTCCCTCCCAAGTCGGAGAGATATACTTCGGGCCCACTCGGTAATCGATATCAACACCGCTTGCAAGCATGTGGTTAATGAGTTAATCACAAAGTGATATCGGATTACAGAACGAGTAAAGTACTTGCTGTGAACGAGATTGAACTAGGTATGGCGATACCGACGATCAAATCTCGGGCGAGTAAAATATCGTGTGACGAAGGGAATACATATACGGGATTAATTGAATCCTGACATCGTGGTTCATTCGATATGATCATCGATGAATATGTGGGAGTCAATATGGGTTTCCAGATCCCGCTGTTGATTATTGATAGAAGATCATGTCTACATATTCTCGAACCCGTAGGGTCACACACTTAACGTGTATCGATGCTAGGATAGAATGGATAATTGGTTTATGAGTTTTAGTTCGGAGTCTCGGATGAGATCCAGGACATCACGAGAGGTTCCGGAATGGTCCGGAGAATAAGATTCATATAAAGGAAAGCAGTTTTTTGGATTCCGGAAAGGTTTCGGAGTTTATCGGTATTGTACCGGAAGGTTCTAGAAGGTTCCGGAGTGGGACCAACGTGGGCCCACTTGACGGAGGCCTGCGTGGGCCTAAGGGGAAGTGCCCTGGCCGCCCTGGGCCAGGCACACAAGGCCCCTAAGGCCCAGCCGGCCAGCCCAAGGGGAAACCCTAAGGGAGTCTTCAAAGAAGGAAGGGGGGGAAACTTGCCCCCCACTCTTCCTACTCCAAGTCGGCGCCCTAGGGTTTGGGGAGAGGCCAAGCTGGCCGGCCACCCCTCTATATATAGGGGGGCAAGGGCGCAGCCCTCTCTACCCCCTAACCCAAACCCTAGCCGCCAACTGCTGCCCTCCCTCTCTCTCTCTCGCGACTGCGCGTAGGCGAAGCCCTGCTGCAGAAACTCTCCACCATAAGCACCACGCCGTCGTGCTGCTGATCCAATCTATCTCTCCACCATACTTGCTGGACCAAGGAAGGAGGAGACGTCGCTGCACCGCACGTGTGCAACTCTCGGAGGCGCCGCCACTTGCGGCGTAGGATCGGATCGGATCGCGAGGAGGAGACGGCGAGTACGACTACGTCAACCACGTTCTATTGAACGTTTCCGCTGTGCGAATCTTCAAGGGTATGAAGATCTCATCTACCTCTCTCGTTGATTACATCTCCTAGATTAGATCTTGGCTTTCTTGTTCGCATCCGTAGGAAATTTTTTGATTTACTATGCTGCGAAACCCTTCAGTGGTATCAGAGCAAGGTCTATGCGTAGATGTGTTTCACGAGTAGAACGCAACATGCTTGTTGCGGGCGTTGATGTTTTCTGTTGCAAACCTCTTGTTGTGTATTTCTTATGGCGCGGTATAGTGAGATTGAAGCGGTCCATGCCAACTTTACGCGACCGCGTTCGCGAGACCGGCTCCGCACTTGACGTGTGGCTTGTTCCACACATGCGGCTGGTGGATGCCAGTTTCTCTCACTATAGTAGTCATGGGACTTACATCGGATGTTAGCAACCATAATATCACCGTTGTGGCTTTTCGTAGGTAAGAATCGTTCTTAGCTTGCTACTCCCATAAGCCACGTAAAACTTGCAACAACAAAGTAGAGGCGTCTAACTTGTTTTTGCAGGGAGTGTTTTGTGATATGGTATGGCCCAAGACATGATGAGTATGAATTGAATTGTATGCAATGATCATGTTTTGTAATCTTTCACGACTTGCATGTCGATGAGTTCACAACCGACAGGAGCCATATGGTTGTCTTTATAATTATGTATGACCTGCGTGTCAACTTCTTATACGCCATGTAATAGCTTTACTTTATCGCTAAGTAGTTAGCAATAGTTGTAGTTGCTATTCGTGGTGGAGGCAATCATGGTGGAGTGATGGAGATCATGCCGGCGCGCACAAGATGGAGATCATGGCACGGAGATTGGCTATACCATGTCACATAAAATTATATGCATGTGATGTTTATCCTTTTATGTATCTTATTATGCTTAGATCGCGACGGTAGCATTATAAGATGATTCCTCACTTAAAGATCAAGATAAAATTGTGTTCTCCCCTCGTATGCACCGTTGCGAAAGATCGTCGTTTTCAAGCACCTCGTGATGATCGGGTGCTATAAACTCTACGTTCACATACAACGGGTGCAAGCCAGTTTTGCACACGCGGAAAATACTTGGGTTTGACTTGACGAGCCTAGCATGTACAGACATGGCCTCGGAACACATGAACCGAAAGGTTAATCATGAGTCATATGAATGATATGATCGACACTGAGTTGTCCACCATTGAAACCACATCTCTTCTCGTGAAGATCGGATTAGGTGTGGTGAATTTGGATCGTGTTCACTAAACAACTTGAGGGATGTTGAATTTAGTGGGAGTTCATCTAGTAATTTGATTAAGTTGAACTAGTTATCATGAACATAGTCTAAATTGTACTTGCAATGTTGTAGATCAAATGGCTAAGTCCAACTTCAACTTCAACGTGTTTGCTGAGAAAGAAAAGCTTAAGAACAATGGGTCTAACTTCACCAACTGGTTCCGCAATATGAGAATCATACTCGCTGGCGGACAAAAAGCCTATGTACTTGACAAAGTGCTAGGTGACACCCCTGCTGCAACTGCGAAAACTGAAGAACTTGCTGACTTCAATGCTCGTAGAGATGATTGTGATGTGATTATGAGTACCATGCTGTTTTCTATGGAACCGGAACTTCAAAATCGTTTTGAGAAGTACCGCGGGCCTTATGAGATACTTGAGGAACTGAAAACCATGTTTCAGACTCAAGCCCGTTCTGAGAGATATGAGATCTCTGAGAAGTTCTTTAACTGCAAGATGGAGGAAGGGAGTTCCGTTAGTGAGCACGCCATTAAGATGTCGGGCTACACTCAACGTCTTGAGCAACTGGACTGCAAGATTCCAGAGGAGCTCAAGATTGACAGAGTTCTGCAATCACTCCCTCCTAGCTACAAAGGTTTTGTAGTTACTCATAATCAAATTGGTTCCACTGATACGATCACTGAGCTCTTCGCAAAGCTGAAAGCTGCGGAGGTGGATATCAAGAAAGATAATCATGTGTTGATGGTCAACAAGACCACTAGCTTCAAGAAAGCTAAGGGTGCAAAGAAATCCTTCAAGAAAGGCAGCGGCAAGCGCGTTGCCCCTGTTGAGAAGAAGCTCAATTCCGGACCTAAGCCGGACACTGAGTGCTTCTATTGCAAGGACAAGGGTCACTGGAAGCGCAACTGTCCGAAGTACTTAGCGGACAAGAAGGCTGGCACCATCAAAGGTATATTTGATATACATGTTATTGATGTCTACCTTACTAGCGCTCGTTGTAGTGCCTGGGTATATGATACTGGTTCAGTTGCTAATATTTGTAACTCGAAACAGGAGCTACGGAATAGACGGCGGCTAGCAAGGGATGAGGTGACGATGCGCGTTGGCAATGGATCAAAAGTTGATGTGATGGCCGTCGGCACGCTCTCCTTAGTTTTACCTTCGGGATTAGTTTTAAACCTTAATAAGTGTTATTATGTGCCTGCGTTGAGCATGAACATTATATCTGGATCGTGTTTATTGCAAGACGGTTATTCATTTAAATCTGAGAATAATGGTTGTTCTATTTATATGAATAACATCTTTTATGGTCATGCACCTGTCGTGAATGGTTTATTTCTTCTGAATCTCGAAAGCAATGAAACACACATCCATAACATTGAGGCTAAAAGATGCAAAGTAGATAGTGATAATCCAACTTATTTGTGGCACTGCCGTCTAGGTCATATTGGTGTAAAATGCATGAAGAAACTCCATTCTGATGGACTTTTGGAGTCTCTTGATTTTGAATCGTTTGACACATGCGAGCCGTGCCTCATGGGCAAGATGACCAAAACCCCGTTCTCCGGTATAATGGAGCGAGCAACGGACTTGTTGGAAATCATACATACTGATGTGTGCGGACCAATGAGTATTTCGACGCGCGGTGGATATCGCTATTTTCTCACTTTTACTGATGACTTAAGTAGATATGGGTATATCTATTTAATGAAACATAAATCTGAAACATTTGAAAAGTTCAAAGAATTTCAGAACGAAGTGGAAAACCATCGTAACAGGAAAATTAAATTTCTGCGATCCGATCGTGGAGGTGAGTATTTGACTTATGATTTTCTCACGCATCTTAAAGCAAGCGGAATCGTTTCGCAACTCACGCCACCCGGAACACCACAGCGCAATGGTGTGTCTGAACGCCGAAATCGAACTCTATTAGATATGGTGCGATCAATGATGTCTCTTACAGATTTGCCGTTATCATTTTGGGGTTATGCATTAGAAACCGCTGCATTCACTTTAAATAGGGCACCATCTAAATCCGTTGAGACGACACCGTATGAACTATGGTTTGGTGCTAAACCTAAGTTGTCGTTTCTTAAAGTTTGGGGATGCGAAGCTTACGTCAAGAAGTTGATGCCGGACAAGCTCGAACCCAAAGCGGAGAAATGCGTCTTCATAGGATACCCTAAAGAAACGATTGGGTATACCTTCTACCACAGATCCGAAGGCAAAGTGTTTGTTGCTAAGAACGGATCATTTCTTGAGAAGGAGTTTCTCTCGAAAGAAGTGAGTGGGAGGAAGGTAGAGCTAGACGAGGTTATTGAACCTTCTCTCGAGTTGGAGAGTAGCGCAGCACCAGAAATTGTTCCGGCGCCGCCTGCACCAATAAGAGAGGAAGCTAATGACAAAGATCATGAAACTTCGAACGATACTACTACTGAACTTCGCAGGTCGACAAGGTCACGTACCACTCCTGAATGGTATGGCAACCCTGTCTTAACCGTCTTGTTGTTAGACAACAGCGAACCTGCGAACTATGAGGAAGCAATGATGAGCCCAGACTCTGAGAAATGGCTAGAAGCCATGAAATCCGAATTGGGATCCATGAGCGAAAACCAAGTGTGGACTTTGGTGGACCCTCCTAGCGACCGTAAGGCCGTTGAGTGCAAATGGATTTTCAAGAAGAAAACGGACGCGGATGGTAATGTTACTGTCTATAAAGCTCGGCTTGTCGCAAAAGGTTTTCGGCAAGTTCAAGGTGTTGACTACGATGAGACTTTCTCTCCCGTAGCGATGTTTAAGTCCATTCAGATTTTATTAGCAATTGCTGCATTTCATGATTATGAAATATGGCAGATGGATGTCAAGACTGCGTTCCTCAATGGCAACATTGATGAAGAGTTGTATATGATGCAGCCCGAAGGTTTTGTCGATCCTAAGGATGCTAATAAGGTGTGCAAACTTCAGCGTTCCATTTATGGACTGAAGCAAGCATCTCGGAGTTGGAACCTTCGTTTTGATCAAGTGATCAAGAGTTTTGGATTTGTACCAAATTGCTACGAAGCTTGTATTTACAAGAAAGTGAGTGGGAGCTCGGTGACATTTTTAGTACTATATGTGGATGACATATTGATTATTGGAAATGACATCGGTATGCTTAACGATGTGAAGAGTTATTTGAATAAATGTTTTTCAATGAAAGACCTAGGGGAAGCTGCTTATATATTAGGCATCAAAATCTATAGAGATAGAGAAAGACGCCTAATAGCTTTAAGCCAAAGTACATACCTGGACAAAGTTCTGAAGAGGTTCAAAATGGATAAAGCAAAGAAAGGTTCATTGCCCATGTTGTCAGGTAAGATATTGAGCAAGGCTCAGTGTCTAGCTACGGTAAAAGATAGAGATACTATGAGCAAAGTGCCATATGCCTCGGCCATAGGTTCTATCATGTATGCCATGCTGTGTACTAGACCGGATGTGTCCAATGCTCTTAGTTTGACGAGCAGATACCAAAGTGATCCAGGAGTGGAACACTGGACAGCCGTAAAGAACATCCTAAAGTATTTAAATAGGACTAAAGAAATGTTCTTGGTCTATGGAGGTGATGAGGAGCTCGTCGTAAAAGGTTACGTCGACGCTAGCTTCGACACCGACCCGGATGATTCTAAATCTCAGACAGGATACGTTTATATTTTGAATGGTGGAGCTGTGAGCTGGAGAAGCTGCAAGCAAAGCGTGATCGCGGGATCTACAACAGAAGCGGAATACATGGCTGCTTCAGAAGCATCAAGTGAAGGAGTTTGGATCAGAAACTTCATCACTGAGCTTGGTGTGGTTCCAAATGCCTTGGACCCACTGGAGATATTGTGCGATAACACTGGCGCCATAGCACTGGCTAAGGAACCAAGATATCATCCAAAAACCAAGCACATCAACCGCCGTTTCCATATAATTCGAGATTATATAGCAGATGGAGATCTGAAGATTAGCAAAGTACATACAGATCTGAATGTCGCAGATCCATTGACTAAACCTCTTCCACGAGCAAAACATGATCAGCACCTTAATGCCATGGGTGTTAGATTGTTGCCAGATGTAAACTAGATTATTGACTCTAGTGCAAGTGGGAGACTGTTGGAATTATGCCCTAGAGGCAATAATAAAGATGTTATTATTATAATTCTTGTTCATGATAATGTTTATATTCCATGCTAGAATTGTATTAAGCGGAAACTTTAATACTTGTGTGGTTTATGAACAACACCGTGTCCCTAGTACGCCTCTATGGACTAGCTCATTGATTAATGATGGTTAAGGTTTCCTAACCATAGACATGAGTTGTCAATTAATAATGAGATCATATCATTAGGAGAATGATATGATGGACAGACCCAAATAAAGCAGAGCAATTAGATCGTGTCATCGTGTTCATCTTTGCGAAGCTTTTCCTATGTCATGTATTGTATTCCTTAGACCATGAGATAATACAACTCCCTAGTATCGGAAGAAAGCTTTGAAGTCATCAAACGTCATCCTATGTGAGGATGATAATAAAGGTGTCTCTTAGGTGATTGGAAAGTACTTGTTGGGTTGTATGTATCGAGATGGAATTTGTCCCTCCCAAGTCGGAGAGATATACTTCGGGCCCACTCGGTAATCGATATCAACACCGCTTGCAAGCATGTGGTTAATGAGTTAATCACAAAGTGATATCGGATTACGGAACGAGTAAAGTACTTGCTGTGAACGAGATTGAACTAGGTATGGCGATACCGACGATCAAATCTCGGGCGAGTAAAATATTGTGTGACGAAGGGAATACATATACGGGATTAATTGAATCCTGACATCGTGGTTCATTCGATATGATCATCGATGAATATGTGGGAGTCAATATGGGTTTCCAGATCCCGCTGTTGATTATTGATAGAAGATCATGTCTACATATTCTCGAACCCGTAGGGTCACACACTTAACGTGTATCGATGCTAGGATAGAATGGATAATTGGTTTATGAGTTTTAGTTCGGAGTCTCGGATGAGATCCAGGACATCACGAGAGGTTCCGGAATGGTCCGGAGAATAAGATTCATATAAAGGAAAGCAGTTTTTTGTATTCCGGAAAGGTTTCGGAGTTTATCGGTATTGTACCGGAAGGTTCTAGAAGGTTCCAGAGTGGGACCAACGTGGGCCCACTTGACGGAGGCCTGCGTGGGCCTAAGGGGAAGTGCCCTGGCCGCCCTGGGCCAGGCACACAAGGCCCCTAAGGCCCAGCCGGCCAGCCCAAGGGGAAACCCTAAGGGAGTCTTCAAAGAAGGAAGGGGGGGAAACTTGCCCCCCACTCTTCCTACTCCAAGTCGGCGCCCTAGGGTTTGGGGAGAGGCCAAGCTGGCCGGCCACCCCTCTATATATAGGGGGGCAAGGGCGCAGCCCTCTCTACCCCCTAACCCAAACCCTAGCCGCCAACTGCTGCCCTCCCTCTCTCTCTCTCGCGACTGCGCGTAGGCGAAGCCCTGCTGCAAAAACTCTCCACCATAAGCACCACGCCGTCGTGCTGCTGATCCAATCTATCTCTCCACCATACTTGCTGGACCAAGGAAGGAGGAGACGTCGCTGCACTGCACGTGTGCAACTCTCGGAGGCGCTGCCACTTGCGGCGTAGGATCGGATCGGATCGCGAGGAGGAGATGGCGAGTACGACTACGTCAACCACGTTCTATTGAACGTTTCCGCTGTGCGAATCTTCAAGGGTATGAAGATCTCATCTACCTCTCTCGTTGATTACATCTCCTAGATTAGATCTTGGCTTTCTTGTTCGCATCCGTAGGAAATTTTTTGATTTACTATGCTGCGAAACCCTTCACACACCGGTGGGCTAGTGTGTTTATTTGCCTTTCGTTAGGTCATATGTACATTCATGGGAAGCAAAGCTTTTTGCGATGCATAGCCCCCGAAGCCTGATCTACGGTGAAACCCTAGCCCGCTGCACCCGCGCGGTCTACCCCCTGGATTTCTTCGGACGGTGGCACGCCGGTGGGCTAGTGTGTTTGTTTGCCTTTTGTTAGGTCATATGTACATGGGAAGCAAAGGTTTTTGCAATGCATAGCCCTCGAAACCCGATCTACGGCAAAACCCTAGCCCACTGCACCCGCGCGGTCTACCCCTGGATTTCTTCGGATGGTGGCACGCCGGTAGGCTAGTGTGTTTGTTTCCCATGCGTTAGGTCATATGTAAATGCATGGGAAGCAAAGGTTTTGCGATGCATAGCCCCCGAAGCACGATCTACGATGAAACCCTAGCCCACTGCACCCGCGCGGTCTACCCCTGCCGGTGGGCCCACAGACCAGTGTTTCATGGGGGAATGCCCCGGGAGGCGCCGAAATCCCTCAAAAACTTACATAGGGACCTATGATATAATGGTGAAAATAAAATAATATATGGATCCTCGGTGCAATAAATATGCAGAAAAAATAGGAAAATGTGCAGAATAAAGGTTTTACCGTGGGCCTCAGACCAAAGCACACGGCAAAGGTTGTCTATGCCGTGTGCCCCTGTGGAGAGCCGACAGCAAAGTGTGGAAGTACTGCCAGATTGCAAATTTTAAATATTGGTTTCCCAGCCCAACTTCTTTGCCGTGTGCCAGCATGCGGCTGTGTGCACAAAATGTGTTCTTTGCCGTGCGTTTAAACTGCAGCACACGGCAAAGTACCCACCCAACATCAGCCAATATAATGCACTTCATGTGTTGCACTAGCATATTGCCGTACCTTAGGTTTGAATTTTTTTCTGACGTCTAGGTCACATAAAATGACGCCACGCGAAGGTTTCACATTTTTTTGATTTTTTTTAAATTAGTTATGTCCGATTCGGGACCCGCATGAAATAACAGCGCACGAAAACTCTAGCTCGCGGCCAGGCGGTGCGGAATCCCCTTTTTTCCCCTGCTGTTTAGTGAAGAAATAATGTGTTGCAGATCCAGAAATGATTTTTGCAAAAAATCAGGAGGTTTACTTTTTACCGCTAAAGTGCAAAACCACCCCGCTTCCAGCGAAATCGGCAGGAACTTGCGCAAAATTCAGAATATACCTCCAAAGGCCGCCGCAACAAAACGATAGCTGATATGCGTATCCCAGATGGTCTACTATTAATGTGGGGTGTTGTTCCCACCTTTTAATTTCGCGTTTTGGTAGGTGCTTCACAAAAAAACCCTATTTCGGCATTCCGAAAATGGAAAAGGCACTTTTCGTGACACCAAACGAGAATCGACCTTCGTGGCGTTCCTCGACATCCCAAGGGCCATGCGCGTGTCCGATATGGCCTCGTTCCAACAAACTATGACACGCTCATGGCCGAATTTATCTTATTTAACCTAAAAGTCATGCAACCTCGAACATGATAGGTCATTTATGTGAAGGGACTTTCTGGTAAACAGTTTTTCTCAAGGTTTGAATTTTGTTCTGACTTCTAGGTCACATAAAATGACGCCACGCAAAGGTTACACATTTTTTTGATTTTTTAAATTAGTTATGTCTGATTTGGGACCCGCATGAAATGACGGCGCATGAAAACTCCCGCTCGCGGCCAGACGGTGCGGAGTCCCATTTTTTCACCCACGGTCTACCCCCCTGGATTTCTCCGGATGGCGGCACGCCGGTGGGCTAGTGTGTTTAATTGCCTTTCATTAGGTCATATGTAGATGGGAAGCAAAGGTTTTTGCGATGCATAGCCCCTGAAGCCCGATCTACGGCGAAACCCTAGCCCGCTGCACCCGCGCGGTCTACCCCCTGGATTTCTTCAACCGGTACGAAAGGTGACCTTTGGTACCAGTTCACTACACCAACCGGTACCAAAGGTGTTTTTCTATTTTTCTTCTGATTTTTCTTTTGCTGTTTAAACTTTGGTACCGGTTCTCTCCACCAACCGGTACCAAAGGATTTTTTTTATTTTTCTTTTGATTTTTCTGTTACTGTTTCTGTTACACTATATATATATGACATATTTGCACACATTTTCAATGGCCTTCTGTTGCTTTGTACCGCGGTTCTTAATATTACTAGCTAGGGTTGGCACGGCGGCACGCTGCGTCCGTGGGAGGAAACGGGCGGGAAGAAAAGGGCAGGAGGAAAAGGGCGGAAAGAAAAGGGCGGAAGGAAAAGGGCGGGAGGAAAAGGGCGGGAAGAAAAGGGCGGGAGGAAAAGGGTGGGAAGAAAAGGGTGGGAAAACAAGACAAAGGGCGGGGGGAAAAGGGCGGGGGGAAAAGGGCGGGAGGAAAAGGGCTATCGGCAGGATAAGGACGCGTGGGTGGAAAAGGGCTGTCGGCAGGATAAGGACGCGTGGGAGGAAAAGGGCTGTCAGCAGGATAAGGACGCGTGGGTGGATGCACTGCTCGATGAGATAAAGCATGTAGCGCACGACGCCCCTATCGGAGGAACAAGACAAAGTAGAAGCGGCGCCGTGCCTATAAAAGGAGCATCGATACGCCATGGCAAGCAGCTCAACAAGCCAACCTAGAAGGTAGGGAGAGTTTCATCCCCATGGATGGAGGACAGGGTTGGGAAATCTCCCGTGGCGGAGCTTCTCGAAGATGTCGTTGGTGCTCACGCCCTACGGCATCTTCGGAAGCTCCGCCTCGAAAAAATCTCCCTGCAAGCCCGTGAAAGGCTCCATCTCCTCTAACAGTGTTGGGTAAAGGGTTGGGAAATCTCCCGTGGCGGAGCTTCTCGAAGATGTCGTTGGTGCTCACGCCCTACGGCATCTTCGGAAGCTCCGCCTCGAAAAAATCTCCCTGCAAGCCCGTGAAAGACTCCATCTCCTCTAACAGTGTTGGGTAAAGGGTTGGGAAATCTCCCGTGGCGGAGCTTCTCAAAGATGTCGTTGGTGCTCACGCCCTATGGCATCTTCGGAAGCTCTGCCTCGGAAAAATTTCCCTGCAAGCCCGTGAAAGACTCCATCTCCTCTAACAGTGTTGGGTAAAGGGTTGGAAAATCTCCCGTGGCAGAGCTTCTCGAAGATGTCGTTGGTGCTCACACCCTACGGCATCTTCGGAAGCTCCGCCTCGGAAAAATTTCCCTGCAAGCCCGTGAAAGACTCCATCTCCTCTAACAGTGTTGGCTAAAGGGTTGGGAAATCTCCCGTGGCGGAGCTTCTTGAAGATGTCGTTGGTGCTCACGCCCTACGGCATCTTCAGAAGCTCCGCCTTGGAAAAATTTCCCTGCAAGCCCGTGAAAGACTCCATCTCCTCTAACAGTGTTGGGTAAAGGGTTGGGAAATCTCCCGTGGCGGAGCTTCTCAAAGATGTTGTTGGTGCTCACGCCCTACGGCATCTTCGGAAGCTCCGCCTCAGAAAATTTTCCCTGCAAGCCCGTGAAAGACTCCATCTCCTCTAACAGTGTTGGGTAAAGGGTTGGGAAATCTCCCATGGCGGAGCTTCTCGAAGATGTCATTGGTGCTCACACCCTACGGCATCTTCGGAAGCTCCACCTCGGAAAAATTTCCCTGCAAGCCCGTGAAAGACTCCATCTCCTCTAACAGTGTTGGGTAAAGGGTTGGGAAATCTCCCGTGGCGGAGCTTCTCAAAGATGTCGTTGGTGCTCACGCCCTACGGGATCTTCGGAAGCTCTGCCTCGGAAAAATTTCCCTGCAAGCCCGTGAAAGACTCCATCTCCTCTAACAGTGTTGGGTAAAGGGTTGGGAAATCTCCCGTGGCAGAGCTGCTCAAAGATGTCGTTGGTGCTCACGCCCTACGGCATCTTCGGAAGCTCCGCCTCAGAAAAATTTCCCTGCAAGCCTGTGAAAGACTTCATCTCCTCTAACAGTGTTGGGTAAAGGGTTGGGAAATCTCCCGTGGTGGAGCTTCTCGAAGATGTCGTTGGTGCTCACGCCCTACGGCATCTTCGGAAGCTCCGCCTCAGAAAAATTTCCCTGCAAGCCTGTGAAAGACTCCATCTCCTCTAACAGTGTTGGGTAAAGGGTTGGAAAATCTTCCGTGGCGGAGCTTGTCGAAGATGTCGTTGGTGCTCACGCCCTACGGCATCTTCGGAAGCTCCACCTCAGAAAATTTTCCCTGCAAGCCCATGAAAGACTCCATCTCCTCTAACAGTGATGGATAAAGGGTTGGGAAATCTCCCGTGGCGGAGCTTCTCGAAGATGTCGTTGGTGCTCACGCCCTACGGCATCTTCGGAAGCTCCGCCTCGGAAAAATTTCCCTGCAAGCCCGTGAAAGACTCCATCTCCTCTAACAGTGTTGGGTAAAAGGTTGGGAAATCTCCCGTGGGGGAGCTTCTCGAAGATGTCGTTGGTGCTCACGCCCTACGGCATCTTCGGAAGCTCTGCCTCGGAAAAATTTCTTACATACAGTAACATTATTACACAAAAATAAATGGGAAAGTGATTTCCATATTGAGATACACAAGTTCTGATCCCTATCTAGTCTTCTGAGTTTTCTTCGTGTGTTTCTCTTTCTTCTGATTGCGACGCAACCATGGACAATCTTCGGACGGCGACACGCTGGTGGGCTAGTGTGTTTTCTTTGCCTTTCGTTAGGTCATATGTACATGGGAAGCAAAGCTTTTTGCGACGCATAAGCCCCGAAGCCCGATCTACGGCGAAACCCTAGCCCGCTACACCCGCGCGGTCTACGGCACAGGATTTCTCCGCACAGCGGCATGCTGGTGGGCCCGCAGACCAGTGTTTCAAGGGGGGAATGCCCCGAAGGCGCCAAAATCCCTCAAAAACTTACATGGGGACCTATGATATATGGGTAAAAATAAACTAATATATGGATCGTAGGTGCAATAAATGTGCAGAAATAATAGGAGAATATGCAGAATAAAGGGTTTGCCGTGTGCCGGCCACCAAAGCACACGGCAAAACGTGTCTATGCCATGTGCCTTTCTAGAAAGCTCATGGCAAAGAGTGGAAGTACTGACATATTCCAAATTTTAAATATTTGCGCGGCGATATTTACCGTCATATTTTAAATTTTAAATTTGCGAGGCAATATTTGCCACCATGGCGGGAAATTGCAAATTCAACAGTTTACCGTGCGTGACTGGATGGCTCACGGCAAATGGCGTCCATCAGGCTGAGCCGTTAGACCGGCCGCGAATGTGGGACCAGAGCAATAGTTTGCCGTGGGTTCTGCTCTGCCGTGTGCTTTTAGCTTGTTTCGCCATGTGCCCTGTTTTGCCGTGAGTTTCTGCCGCAGTCTACCGTGGGCTGAACTTTCGCCGTGTGCTGCGGTTAGATACGCCGTGAGCGTTTGTTTTGCCGTGGGCTGGACTTGCTGGCTCACGGCAGAGGTTTTTATGTCGTGCGTCGACCCACGGCAACGGGTCGGCACACGGAAAAGCCAAATTTTCCGGTAGTGAATGATAACGTTGATTTGTGTGTTGTTTCATACCTGCAGCTTACTGCCACTTTGTGCTACTCCCACCATACCGGATTATAGGGCAATTACGTACTTCGAGATAAACTTTGATCTTTAATTTTAATCAAGAAAATATAAAATATATTATATAAAAATTATACCATTGGATTCATGTCAAATTTATCATATTTTCTCGACTAAAATTAATGGTTAAATTTTGTCTTAAAGTATATAATTTCCCAATAATCCGGTATGGAGGGAGTAGAAATAATTTGTAGCAGCGAACTGAATTACTTAGGTTGGTTTATTCTAAAACATCTACTTAGATTCATAATGTATGTGCAGATATCTGAATCATGCTTGACCTTCAATGCACTATTTGATATTTTGGTGTAATCACTGAAGTTGACAGCTCGCTACATGGGAATATGAGGATTTTTTCTTCCAAATTAACCATTCAACAAACTCAAGATTACTTGCATTCTTTACTGTGCTGAGATAATCTCCTAACTTGATGTAGTGTTCTTGCACATGCTTCTTTCTATTTCTATGAAGTGTTATTTTTTGTGTATTTATCAATTTCTATGTGCAGGTGCTAGGCTTGGTTGACATTTTCAGAGCAAAATTGGTTGATCTTTAAGACTGTATGCCTTTTAGTAAAGCAAATTATGCTCTCTGCCTTTGACGATGGTTAACTCGACAAATGTCCTAGATAAAGGACTTAGGATCGGGGAGACAGGGCGTCGGATGAACTCGAAGGTAAACTCAGTCAAACAAGGTGGCTATCGAAAGTAAATGTGGGTGTAAACCTGGCTTGCTTTCAATCTGTCCCTTACCGTCCCCTCCTGGCCCCTATATATAGGTGGCCAGGTCTCAGGGATCGGGAGGGATCCGATGCAGATTATAATATCGACATACGACATGAACTCGTATTTCGACTAGTATTACAATTGGGCCTAGCTTAACGGGCCTTAGGGGTAGTTAACTAATGGGCTCTATTATCTATACCCTTGTCAGTAGCCCCCGAGATTCTACCAGAATTAAGATTTGGGTTGAATCTTAGATCTTCAAATCTTCGACTTGATCAGCTCTTTGACTCCTTCTGATCTTCAAATCTTCGATTTGGTCTTTTGACTTAACTTTTTATAATAATGTCTTGCAAGGGGTTTTGAAGAGCAAGCCTGACAACTCTGACAGATCAAGAGGCCAGTTAACTGCCGGAACAGATACTTGCCACCTACTTCAAATTCAATCCCCTTGGACTTGAATTCGGAAAACCGGTCAAACCCATTCTTTTGCCACATTTAGGCCTTACAAAGAATGAATCCTAGTGGTTCTTAAGGTACCCAGTGCATCCACCAGGATTTTCTTCGCATCGTAGACACGGATAAGTTCCAGCAGAGCGCATCTATGTGCGTATACCGGGCCACACAGGACGGATCCCGGGGTCTTACCTTCATGATATATTTCAACCACGACATTCAAGTTTTTTCACAATGATGCAACTCGAGAATTATATTTCGCAGCCTTGTTTGACTGATTCAATATACACAAAATTTCAAGTTATCCTTTTTAAATTTCATGAATAGCTTCCGATGGGAGTAATCGATGTTCATTTTGTCGGCAATGTAGCCGAAGTTCCTTGCTGACGAGATGCAACCAATTATATCTAAACCTCATGTCCATCAACTTGTTCTTTATCACCAGCTTTGACTTCTCTCCTTCCTTTTGTCAACTTCTTTCTATCGGGTGCGCGATAGCGCTCCCGATGGGAGTAGCCCCCGAGGCTATAGCCGAAATTTTTGGGTATAGGCTCAAGAAAATAGATAGACCTGTTCCATATATTTATTCTCACGACATTTGTCGACTTTATTCGCCTTTTCAGTTGTTCTCCCCTTCTTATGACGCAAGCCCCCGAGTCGAACACGAGGTGAACTTGTGCTTCTTGATAGATATTTTCTTATCCCCTGCTCTCTCTTTTTTTTGTACGCATCTTTTTCCTTGATACGTTGATTCTTCTGTACTATCTGCACTTTAAAAACCCAGAAATATATTTTGGGCCTTGCCTCTCCAGAGGCCCATTAGTACGTGCTTATAAATAAAGCAGGTTTGGCCAGGGTAAAAAACCCTAACTCCTTCATTAGTTCCTTTGTCCGCCGCATCATCTTCTTCTTTCATATCCCATCTAGGGTTTTTTCGTTCACAGCGCTTGTCTCCATGGCCGATGCAAGTGGATCGCGCTTGAACATCGGCGCCCCGGTGGAGAAACGGGGCCGTGACCGCCCTCGTGGTAGCAAGAACAAGGCTACCGCCACAGCTGCGGTAGCATCATCGTCTGCTCCGGTGAAGCGGCGCCCCGGCCGTCCGGCCGGGAGTAAAAATAAGATCAAGGTGCCATCCGCTACACCAGGTCCAAGTGCTCCTTCTGCGAATGCTTCTCCTCCCAGAATCTATTCCTTTTTCTGCATTGCTGGCGCGCAGTGCCGTGAGATTCAGCGCTTACCGCTGAAATTCACCAAGGTTTATGGATGGGTAAGAACTGCGAGAAGCGGTTCTTCATGAACACTCTGGGGGAGGAACTCCCTATGAAGTGGAGGTTTGGTACGACGGCGCCAGTGAGCAGTACTTCAAGGGCAGTTGGTCGCAGTTTGCGGAGGATCACGACCCCCATCAAGGCTTTTTCATGACTTTTGACTTCCACATTGGCACGTCAAAGTTCGACGTGAGAGTCTATGACGGCACCCAGTTCCAGAAGGAGTATGAAGCAGAAGTGCATTTTCACTAGTTTCTCTTTATGTAATCTCTTTCGCTAGTTGTTCTTCCTCGTACTATCTGTAATAAGTAATCGTATCTGGATTATGTGTTTACTTTGTTAATAGACCATGGGAATAGACCATGGTTCCGAGGTACGCGCATTAATATTTTATCGGGTTCCTTTGAACCGTTTTATGTCGCTGCCGAAATATTGGGTTGCAATCAACCTTGTAGTATGCCTCAGATAAGCACAAATCTTGATAACTTGTTAATATTATTTCGTACGACTCAAGGGTCTGAGCCCCCGAGTGTAAAGTAAAATATTTACACATATTGCCGATTTGACCCAAGGAACCCGACCTATGGCCTCATGTTCTGGGTTCAGAGGGTCACAACTCAAAAAATTCTTTGTCGCCTTATATCGTCTATGCGTAAAACCGTCGTAGTTGCTCTGCATTCCACGGGTTACTCTCGTGTTTCCCCGTTTTCTTGTCTTGTAGTCGATAAGCTCCTCCTGGTATTACTTCTGTCATGATGTAAGGTCCCACCCATGGGGATTCGAGTTTTCCATGGCCATCTTGCATGAGTCATAGAACTAGGTCTCCCACTATGAAAGATCGTGGACGAACTCGACTACTGTGGTAGTTTCATAGATTTTGCTGATATTGAGTAGCTCTAGCTAGTGCTACGTCTCTTGCTTCGTCGAGTGCATTGACATCATCTTGAAGCGCTTCTGTGGAAGTTGTCTCATCATATGCTGCTATTCTTGGAGCTTCATGGGTGATCTCAACTGGAAGAACGGCTTCTGCGCCATGGACCAGGAAGAAAGGCATATCTTAAGTAGCTGCATTAGGTGTAGTTTGGAGACTCCAGAGTATGGAGGGTAGCTCATCTACCCAAGCGTGCTTGGCTTTTTCGAGGGGTGCTAACAGCCTTTTCTTTATCCCATTGCATATCAAGCCATTGGCTTTCTCGACTTGCCCATTTGTCTTTGGATGTGCCACATATGCGAATTTCAATTTTATTCCCAAACCTTCACAGTAATTTTTGAACTCCTTTGATGTGAAGTTTGTCCCATTGTCTGTGATAATACTGTGTGGTACTCCAAAGCAAAAAACTATTGACTTGATGAAATTGATTGCAGCTATAAAAAATTTGGGTTGTCACGGGGGCTGCCTCTACCCACTTAGTGAATTTGTCGACTGCTACTAGCATATAAATATGCCCTCCTGGCCAAGATTTGTGCAGTTTTCCCACCATGTCAAGACCCCATTGTGCGAAGGGCCAAGATAATGGTATTGGTTGCAACTCCGCTACTGGTGCGTGTGGTCTAGATGCAAAATGTTGACAGGCTTCACACTTCCTCACTATATCTTTCGCGTCTTCAATGGCTGTGAGCCAATAAAATCCTGCACGAAAGGCTTTGGTTGCAATGGCCCTGCTGCTGGCGTGATGCCCACATACCCCTGCGTGGATGTCCTTTAAGATTTCCTGTCCTTCTTGAGGAGTAACGCACCGTTGCAGAACGCCTGTTATACTTCTCTTGTATAGTTTTCCTTGTAACACGACGAAAGCCTTGGATCATTGTATTATCCTTTTCACTTGCACTCTATCTTCGGGTAGTGTTTTGTTTACCATGTATGCCAAGTATGGTTGCATCCAAGTTTCCTCGATCAACATGACTTCTTCGGGTTTAGCTGTCCCGCGATTATCAGCCCCTGAGCCGTTTGTTTGGTTATGGACTTGTTCTCCTGTAGTCGAAACTTTGCTGCTTTTTATTGATCTTTCTATGATTTCTTCCCAAAAGACTCCTTGTGGTATGGGTAAGCACTGGGACCCGATATTTGCTAAAGTGTCGGCTTCCTCGTTGCTAGCTCTACTGACATGCGAAACTTCGCATCCGTCGAATGTTCCCTCTAGATAATAATATAAGTTTCTGTATGCTATCATATTGTCGCTGATGGCGTCGCACTTGTTCATCACTTGTTGGACAACGAGATTCGAATCCCCAAATATTTTCAGTCAAGTTGCTCCACATGCTTTGGCCATTTTCATCCCATGGAGCAGCGCCTCGTATTCGGCTTCATTATTAGAAGCTTGAGGAAAACTCATCCTCAGCACATATTTCAACTTGTCGCCTTTGGTGATATCAGGACTACCCCTGCTCCTGCGCCTTGGATTCTTTTTGATCCGTCGAAGTACATTGTTCACACACTCGATAAATCTGGTGGCCCTGTGTTTTGTAACTCCAGCCACTCTGCTGTAAAATCTGGTAAAACTTGGGACTTGATCGCCTTTCGCTTTTCATACGTGATGTCCAGGGGCGATAGCTCGATTCCCCATAAAGAGACACGTCCTGTTGCTGAAGAATTGTTCAATATATTGGATAGTGGTGCTTCGTTGACCACTATGATTGGGTGCACCGCAAAATATTGCCGTAGTTTTCGTGCTGTTGTGAATACGCTGTATGCAAGTTTCTGATAGTGTGGGTACCTTTGCTTCGTTGGAGATAGTACCTCGCTGACAAAATATACTGGTCATTGGACTCCATGAGCTTTTTCTTCTTCACTTCTTTCGACTACTAATACTGTGCTTACCACTTGATGTGTTGCTACAATATATAGTAGTAGTGGCTCCTTTTCTTTTGGTGCGACCAACACCGGTTGTGCGAAGGCTGTGTCCGCTTCTTCTATCCACTCAAATTTGTCATCTGATTTTTTTATCAATGCATAGAAAGGGAGCGCTTTTTCTACCTAGTCTTGCAACGAATCGACTTAGTGTCGCGATGTGTCCTGCGAGCTTCTGTACATCGTGCAACTTTATGGGCTTACCCATCGTTAATATCGCTTGGATATTCTTGGGATTTGCCTCTATTCCTCTTGCGGATACCAGGAATCCCTGGAGTTGTCCTGGAGATACCCCAAAAGAACATTTTGTCGGGTTAAGCTTGAGCTTGTACCTGTTTAAGTTGTCGAAGGTCTCTGCTAAATCACTAATTAGTGACTCTTCTTTTCTTGTGGTAATGACCACGTCGTCGATGTAGACTTGAATGTTTCATCCTATTTGACTTCTGAGGCAATTTTGCATCATCCTTTGGTAGGTTGCTCCTGCGTTTTTTAGGCCGAAAGGCATGAGTTGGTAGCAGAACATGCCATAAGGTGTTATGAAAGCTATTTTTTCCTCATCCTCTTTCTTCAACTTGATCTGGTTGTAGCCAGAGTATGCATCCAGGAAGGAAAGCCTTGTGCACCCTGCTGTTGAGTTAATTATCTGATCAATGCGAGGTAGAGGGAAGGGATCCTTTGGACAGTGCTTGTTGAGAGACGTATAGTCGACACACACTCTTTGCACATCTGTGTTTTTCTTAGGTACTATAACTGGATTAGATACCCAAGTCGATGTTTTGATTTCTCGGATGAACCCTGCGTTTTCGAGTCTGTGTAGGTCGGATGCTATTACTTTTCTTTTGGGTTCATCGAATCTTCTCAATGGTTGTTTGACTAGCTTTGCTTTGGGATCGATGTTTAGTGCGTGCTCGACGAGTTCCCTGGGAACCCCTGGCATGTCTGAAGGACACCAGGCGAAGATTTCCCAACGCTCATGGAGGAACTCGATGAGCGCGCTTTCCTATGCGGGATCTAGGTTTACTGCTATTGAGGTAGTCTTATTCGGGTCCGTGGGGTGGGCCTGGATTTTCTTCGAGTCTTGAGTTGCATCGAAAGCCTGGTCTGGCAGGGATCGCCCAATGTCGGGTAGTACGTTGTGGTCGGTTTCACCTTTCAACATTGCATATTCTGTTGTCATGCCGAAGGTTTGCGCCAACCTGTTGAATTCCTTGTCACAAGTGTTAGATACTTCGAAGCTGCCTTGAACTGTGATTGTTCCTCTAGGCCCTGGAATTTTTAGCGTAAGATACGTGTAGTGGGGTACTGCCATGAATTTTGCAAATGATGGACGCCCCAGGATTGCATGATATTGTGAAGGCCAATCCATGACTTCGAACTCTAGCTTCTCTTTGCGATAATTGCTGCTATTGCCGAAGCAAACGTCGAGCTCTATTTTCCTGAGAGGGTAATTTGCGCTCCCCGGTACTATCCTATGGAAAGAACAATCTGTTGGCTTTAGACTATCCAATGAGATACACATTATCCTCAGAGTTCTTGCGTATATTAAGTTTATGCCGCTTCCTGCATCCATGAATACTCTCCCGATGTCGTATCCCCCTATTTGCGCCTTTAGTACCATTGGAGCGTGCCCTGGCCTAGGAACTTTCCTCGGGTGGTCCGCTCTGCTAAATCTGACTGGTTGATCGGACCACTGCAAGTACTCTATAGTAGCTGGTGGTGATGATATTGCCAAGTTGACCTATCTAGATATGCTCTTCATTTCTTTCTTTGACTTTGGTACTGGTTGAATCATTGCTGATATATATACCTTTGACTCCAGCTGTTTTGCGAGTCGCTGCATTTGATATCCTTGACTCATGCTTTTTCCGCCCTGTCGTGTTCCTTGGCTTGAATCCATGGCATTTTGCAACCTTAGGAATGTTCTGCAATCTTTCATCTGGTGGTTGGAAACTCTTTTCCCGTCTAGGTACGCATAATGGATGCGACAAGGACCATATAGCATATCTTCTGCCGAGGGACCCGAGTACCTTGGTTTCTCCTTTCCCCTGTTATCTCTTGCTTGAAACTCTTTGCTTTCATAGCCTTCCTCGTTCCTTCTGTCGTATCCCGCGGCTATCTGATTTCGCCTTCCGTGGTTGTCGCCGTTGCGGTATCGTCGTCTTTGCCTGCTTGTTTTATCGACTTCCGATGAATGTCCCCTTTTGTTGTTGTACGCATCTTCTCCATTGGCGAATCTGTTGGCTATTTCCATTAGTTCTGAAACTGTTCTTGGCTTTATTCTCCCTATCTCTTCAACGAGGTCTGAACGACGAAGTCCGGCTGAAAAGGCGTCTATTGCACTTTCGTCGGAGACGTCCTCTGCAGAATTTTTAATGACACTCCAGCATTGTATATAAGAGCGCAGAGTTTCGTCTCTCCTCTGCACGCACAACTTAACTTCTTCCAATGATGCTGGTCGTTTGTATGTTGAGCGGAAATTTCTTGCGAATTGACTCTCTAGTTCCCCCCAACTTCCGATGGAATCGTTGGGTAAAGTATTTAACCAGGACCACGCTGCGCCGGTGAGGTGTAACTGCAAACTTTGCATTGTTGTTGCTCTTGTTCCCCCGAGTATTTGTACTGCTTGTAGGTAGTCTGACAACCATAGAGTTGGTTCTTTTGACCCATCATATTTTTCTTGATCATGCGGCAACTTGAATCCTTTGGGTACTCACGAACCCTGCGGGTAAAGCATAACGCGTCCATCTCTTTTTCGTTGTCTTTGTAGTTTTCTTCCCTCCACGCATAACGTGAGTTGTTTACTCTTGCTTGTGCTATTATGTTCCTTGCATCCTCCTTCCTCTTTTGGCGTTTCTCGTCTTCTGAAGACTCGCTAGTTTCGTTCCGCGAAGATTTGCGCTTGACCTCTTCTTTTTGCTTTTCCCTATGGTGAGTCGAGTTTTTCTCTGGAAGATTTCCCCTTAGCTTGTCCTCCACCAACCCGAGGCTTCGTATCGCGGCTTGATGCATGTGTTCCCGCGGGTCTCCAGGCTTTGGTTGCGTGGTTAATAGGTATGCCTGTGCTGCTACCAATGCTGCTTCTGGTGTTTCTTGCACGAATTCTTCTTCCTCCTCTGGTTGGTTCGCACTTAGGCTTTTCATATAGCTTTCTTCTACTGTCCGTGTTGTTGTCCTTCTACTGTGCTTTGGGTCTCTATGCCTCTCCATACTGGACTCTGATGAATCGCAATATTCACCCCAATATCCTTCACTTGATGTGTTGCTGTAATCTGGGCTTCTCATAATCATATCTCTTTCCTGCCTTAACTTCTTTCTGCGTTGGTGTAGCGCATATTGATATCCCATCAGAACTTCTCTTCTTGAATCTCCGGGTACATCAGTCCGGTGGTTGATAGCTGACATAATCATTCTCCACTCTCCGGCGGAAACATGGACTTTGTCCTTCTCTTTCTTGCAATTACTCCTTAATTTGTCGACTTGCATGTCGACCTCCTTGTTGCCTGCGTGATTGTTTTCTTCTTCTGCTGCTTCGGTGATGATGACGCATAACTGGTGCACACTTCTGGAGACGCCGCTGCTTCTGCTGGCGAAGTTCCTTGACTTGTCGCATGGCTTGTCCATTGCTGCTTCCACGATGAATTTTCGCCCAGTTTCGTCGGGTTCCTCGAATTTTGTCGATGGATTTCGTGTCGCAAGAACACGGGGTACCACGCGACGGACCCAAAGATTCGAACGCAGGGGGCTGAACGTGTGAGATCTAGGATCGCAACGAAGCACGGTGACGGAAGCCTCGAGCTGTCGATCGCACTTCGCACTGCAGAGAGAGATGCCGAGCTTTACCCAGGTTCAGGGCCCTCGTGGTGAGGTAACACCCCTACTTCCTGCCTTCTTGTATTACAACGCGACACCTCGCGAGGAGTACAAGGTCTTGGTTATAGAGTTCTAGCTGGCCAGAGGTTGAAGAACCTGCGTGCCCAGCTAACCACTTGGAGAAGATCAGATCCCATCTAAGGGGTGGCCTCCCCTCCTTTTATAGCGCCAAGGTCCTCCTTCCCCTTATCTTCTTGGGGAAGGGGTTGCCACACACACGGCCAAGGAGGGTGGACAGCTGTAGACTACACTCTTCTGTAGACGCGGTCTTCGTAGGGTAGTTGCGCCGGTCCACAGGAGTGGGTGGAGGAAGCTGGCGTCTTCCTCTGGCGCCCTGCACCGTCCACGCTATTTTTAGGGGGGTGGCCAACAACCACTGTGCCGCTTTGGGCAGGCACAGCGAAAGTTGGTCTCCTCCCTATCGGGGGTAGCGTGGGCGGTACGCGGTCTTCTGTCCTTCATCTTCTTGCTCCGCACGCCAACGCGCTGAGCTGGCGTGGACTTGGTCCCTCTCCTCACCAGCGGGGGCTCGTGAGGAGGTCTTCTGGTCCTTAGCGTTTTCCACCGTCGTTCTCCTCACGAGGCTCCTCCTCGTGAGGGTCTTCTCCGTAGCTTGGGTCATTGGTTCTCCCCTGGGCTGAAGATGGGCCGATGACGGGGCCCAGGAGCAGGTGGACCAGGATACCGCGGTATCCAGAACACCGACAGTAGCCCCCGGGAGCCCGGCCCGCGAACGCGCCCTCTTGAGGAAGTGAAGGGCCGGGGGCCCCAGAAGCTGCTGGGCCCTCCAACGGCACGCGTCAACCGCGCGGTCAGAGGACCATGTGAAGAAGCGGAGCTCGTGGGCACGTGGCGCCCTTGCAGTTGGCGAAGCGGAGCGGCGCGGAGATCGTGCGTAGTGGGTAGGGTAACGGGCGTTTTTTCGAACCGTCGCGTCAAGGCTGACGTTTCGGAAACCGTGCTCTGGCCGTCCCCTTAAAAGCTTGGCAGAGAAGGCTCCTTCCTCTTTCCCACAGCACACCGCCGCCGCCACCTCCCTTCTGAAGATCTTGCGCATCCAAATCTTCCCAGCTTCCAATCTTCTCGCTGCAACTCGCCCCCGCCCAGAGCCATGGCACCGCGCAGGGCCGTTGGAGCGGCGAGGTCTTCCGCAGCTGTGCCGCGGCCGGCGGCGCCCCTGCTCGACTCCCGCATCAAGAGCAGCCGCGAGCTCCAGACCGTCCGAGAGATGGTCGGGAGCAAGAACAATGAGTGGGGCGCCACCCGCATCTGGCACGGCCGCGCGCCGCGGGTACTCTGCCCCCGACGGCGCAGCCCTTCTTCCTCTTCTCCGTCTTCGCCGGCCTGCTGCCGCCGTTCTCCCCCTTCTTCCTGGCGATCCTGGAGACTTACGGGATCCAGGCCATCCACCTGCATCCCAAGTCCGTTACCTTGCTGGCGGTCTTCGCTTACGCCTGCGAGGCCTGGATCGGCATCAAGCCGTCGGTGGCGTACTTTCGCCACCTCTTCTCCCTCCGGTCCTCTGGGCTGAACCAGAGTTCCGGATGCGTCTCCTTCATCGCCACCGCTGGAACGGAGGGCGACTTCATCGACTTGAAGTGGATGAAGAAAGTTGAAGACTTTCGGAGCCGCTGGTTCTTCGTCGACATCCTCGAAGAATCGGAGCTCTTCCTCGTCACCGGGATCCCTCCCGTCAAGCTCACCACCTGGGCCAGCGAGGCCCTTCCTGAAGAAGCACTGAGGACGCTCCGCCCGCGAATCCGAGATCTCCGGGAGGCCGGCGTCACAGGGACCATGGTCGGGGTGGAGTTCGTCACCCGACGCATCGCCCCCCTGCAGGACCACCGCCGGGAGATCTGGAGGCACAGGGCCGAGGACAACCTCAGGCTCCACGTCAGCGAGCTCAACGCCGACGCTCAGGAGGAGGTAATAAGAGCCTTCTTCTCTTCCGTCGGCATCCCCGCCATCCCGCGCAATGCCTTGCCGATCTACAATCTGGGCGCTCGGGAGACCAGCCGCGTCACGGCGGGGAACTTGAAGTTCAACGCCTGGGGCCCGTTCCTTGCCGACGGAAGAGAAGAAGAGGAGGAAGAAGGACGATGGGGATCTTGAAGTTCAATGCCTGCGGCCAGCTCGGAGCAGGACTCGGCAGCAAGGGGAACGGGGCCCGCGGCCTCTGGAGACGGCGACAATGACGACGCGGAGTCCGGTGAGCGACTGGTCCACCGGAGGCGTCCTGAGGGCACTGTGGTTCTCTCAGATTCCTCCGACGACGACTCCTCCTCGCCAGACCAGCCCACCAGTGGAGACGCCGACGCGTCCTCCTCGCGAGACCTAGAGGAGGAGGGGCGCCGAGCCCGCCTAGAGGCGGAGCGCCGCTCCAAGTTTAATGATGAACGCGCCAGCCGGCAACCCGAGGCAGGGACCTCCCAAAGGAAGAAGCCGGCGGGCGAATCTTCCGCGCCCCCGCCACCACCTTCCTCCCTCCCGAGCAAAAGAGGATGGGTGGAGCGGGACGCCTCGTGAGTGTTCCTGCACAAAGACCTTTACCTTTCGTCTTACCTTTCTCCTAATCTCATTCCCCCTTTTCCTCTCCAGGGACGCCGAGGAGAAGAAGGAAGAGAAGAAGAGGAGGAAGAAGAGGAAGACCGGTCAGGCCACGCCGGGCCCTGACCCGGCCGCCACGGCCACACCGACGACGCCGCCGCGCACCGCCGGAGAAGAAGAGGACCGCGCGTCTATGGACGCGCAGTCCGCTCCGGGAGCCGCCTCGGCTCCCAGCACGACCGAGCCCCCTAGCGCAGGGGGCACACCAGAGACCACGGGGGCTGCTGCGGCTGCCCCCGCTGTAGGCAACATCACCACCGCCCCGGAGGCGCCCTCGACGGCCGCGCCGTCCGGCATGGGGACAGCCCCCGAGCCGCGCGGCGAGAGGAGGACGGCCTCCACTGGGCCGGGGCCCTCCAGAGCTCCATCGCCTCCCCTGCCGGAGATCCTAGGGAGGCCTGCGAGGATCGCAGCTGAGCCCCACGCCGCTGACCCATGGGCGGGGGTGCTCGCGGCCAAGACCGGCGCCCTTCGGGACGAGGTCGTCAGGGCGCGCACCGCTGAGGAGGCGCGCATCGACGAGGGCTGGGCCCTCCTGCACCAAGCCACGGAGAGGTGCCGGCTCCTGGACCAGCGTGCCGCCGAGCACCGCGAGCAGGCGAGGAAGGAGGCGGAGGAGATCCGCGCTAGCGCGGTCGAGGAGGCCGAAGAAACTCTGGCGAATGCCAGGGAGTCGGCGAGGGGGGGGTCCTGGCTAGGGCGCACCACGAGGCCATGGAGATCATCTCCGAGGCGCGCCAGAAGATCCCCCCCACCGTGGGGCCTCCCAACCCAGCCTTGGCTGGGGAGGAGGCCAAGCGGGCTGCTCAGCACCTCCTGGATCAGGCCAGGACAAATGCCGATGGCCTTCTCGCCAACGCCCAGCAGAGGCTGGACGAAGTCGAGGACCGAGAGGCCCTCCTCCACGCCCGCGAGGAGAGCGCTGATTCCAGGGTGGAGAGCCTGAGCCTGCAAGAGGCTGGGCTCGCCGTCCGAGAGACAGAGGCTCACGAGCGCGAGCGGGGACTCCGCCTTCGAGAAGAGCAGGTCCATGCCCTCGAGGATCGGCTCAACAGGGAGCGAGAGGCCCTCGAGAGCCGGGAGGCAATGGTCAGCCAGTCCACCGCTGAGATGACCCGGCACCAAGAGGCGCTGAACCAGCGCGACGCTTCCCTCCAGGGAAGGATGGACCACATGCTGAACCAGCGACGGGTCAGCATGGAGCAGGAGTTCGAGCGGAGGTGCGCCGAGTTCACCGAGGCGTGCCACGCGGACTTCCGCTCCAAGACCGACGCCGCCATGGTGAGGTACAAGCAGGGGCGCGAGACCCTGGAGCGCCAGGTCCGCGACATGGAGACCGAACTGAGAGGGGTGCACGAGGTGCGCCGGGGCGCCGAGCGCGCCCTTGCTGAAACCGATGCCACCATCGCCTCGCTCCGGCGCGACGTGCAGAGGCTTGAGGAGGAGAACTTGGCGTCGGTCCTGCAGGGCGTGGAGACCTCTAGGGAGCTCCAGGAGGCTAGGACTCCGAAGAGGAGGCGTGCGTGCTGCGAAGGCAGCGGGTGCAGATGTTCTGCGGGTTCTCAGCCCGCATCATGGCGGCGGCGCACCGCCTGGGCATCCACGGGCTGAACCTGCCCACCGTCCCTGAGGACGACGGGTCGATCTTGCTCTTCTTCAGCCAGCTGGCTGAACAGCTGGACGGCGCGTCGGCGAAGGTCCTGGAGCTCATCGACACCGAGTGCCGAGAGCTGCTGGGGCTCGCGGGGACACGAATCTTCACCAACCTCCAGCGCCTCCGCCCCGACCTCAACCTAGAGGAGGTACTGCGGAGGCCGTCGCCTCCTCCGCCGGGAACTCCTGACCGCGCGGCGGTGGCCAGGGCAGAGCGGGTGGAGATCGCCCTGCGATGGCTGCAGGCCATCTACGCCCGCCCTGGAGCATCCGCCGCCGCGGACCAGGAGAGCTCCTCCAGCGGTGACACCTCTGGCTCCGGGGAGTCCGGCAGCGAGGAGGCTGGGGAGGAAGGCGACGGAGCGTCGGAGTCCAGCGGAGAGGCGTCCTCGAGCTCCAGCCAAGGCACCGGTGATGACAAGGGCGACGCGGTGGTCGCCCAGTAAGCTCCTCCTAGACCTCCTCCAGAAGAACTAGGTTAGCTGCACACTTGGCAGCTGTCAGACATTGCCCTGCTGGGCCAGTTTAAGTTGTAATCGTACTTAAGGCGTCGTTCGCCAAATTGTCCTCATTTGCACCCTTGCACATTTTTCCTTGTCTCGTCTTTGTCTGGGGAATGCTCTACGCCGTTCAGGGGCCAGCCTCCGAGCGGGACAGCAGCCTGCCACTTAGTATGCAGCTCGTGGTGCAAGGCTAGCGGGCGCTGGCGCTCCAGATGTGACTGTAATGGCACACAGGACTATTTCCCTGCAGTCCCCTTGGCGTCCAAACACAACAAAGACGATTCCAGGAGAAGAAACACAAGGCCGCAGACAAGGATAGCAGAGTATTTGAAGAAATTGGCACGAATTGTGCGACCCCCACGCGCTCATGCGCTTTCATTCGAGCGTCGCTCGAGAGGAGAGAGCACCTTGGATCGTATGAGATGACTGTAACGGGTCCCTTCCCTAGTCAGAGCTCGATCCGTTCTGGGTTTTGCGGGCCTGCTGTTTTCCGGGCGAAGGCCCCAGCGCGGACACCGTGCTCCGGCTCTTTCTCGAAAGGCAGTCGAGCGAAAACTCACGTTCGCGCTAAGTCGCGGTTAGCTGGTGGAGCCAAGACTCACGATTCCAGGCGGTTTCTATAGAATAGAAAAGATTAATGGTGAGTGAGATTGCCGTTACACTTTGTTCCTTGCGCAGACGAAGAGCTCCGTTTCCTCAGCCGAAGGCAAGGAGGTGACATCCCTTAAGCCCCCCTGCCCAATCTTCAAGCACCTGGGGACGGGGCCATCGAGGACTGCGCAGGCCTACGCGTCCTCTGGCTCAGGTCCCAGGGGTGCGTATCTGTCGAGGAAGCGCTCGCAGAGGTCCCTCCAGGACGAGATGGATCTTGGAGGCAGCCCGTAGAGCCACCGACGAGGCTCTCCCTTTGTCGCCATCATGAACCAACCGGCCATGACACGCCCGTCTCCTCCCGTTGACCGTATGGCGGCCGCGTAATGCTGCAAGAACTCCACGGGATAGGAGGTTCCGTCATAACGCGCCCCGGTCTCCGGCCGGAAGCAAGACGGCCACGTCGCGCGGCGAAGCGGCCCGTCGAGCGCCGCGAAGCCCTCGAAGCCGAGGTCGCCGGGCGCCGGCGCACCCTCTCCGATGGCTTCCAGGCCATCAAGGACTTGAAGACGATCTCGGCGACGGCTCGCGTAGACAGCACGAAGGCGAAGACGACGACGACGATCGTCACTCATGTCGAAGCAGATCTGGAAGAAGACACACCACAGCCCCCTACCTGGCGCGCCAAATGTTGATGGATTTCGTGTCGCAAGAACACGGGGTACCACGCGACGGACCCAAAGATTCGAACGCAGGGGGCTGAACGTGTGAGATCTAGGATCGCAACGAAGCACGGTGACGGAAGCCTCAAGCTGTCGATCGCACTTCGCACTGCAGAGAGAGACGCCGAGCTTTACCCAGGTTCAGGGCCCTCGTGGTGAGGTAACACCCCTACTTCCTGCCTTCTTGTATTACAACGCGACACCTCGCGAGGAGTACAAGGTCTTGGTTACAGAGTTCTAGCTGGCCAGAGGTTGAAGAACCTGCGTGCCCAGCTAACCACTTGGAGAAGATCAGATCCCATATAAGGGGTGGCCTCCCCTCCTTTTATAGCGCCAAGGTCCTCCTTCCCCTTATCTTCTTGGGGAAGGGGTTGCCACACACACGGCCAAAGAGGGTGGACAGCTGTAGACTACACTCTTCTGTAGACGTGGTCTTCGTAGGGTAGTGGCGCCGGTCCACAGGAGTGGGCGGAGGAAGCTGACGTCTTCCTCTGGCGCCCTGCACCGTCCACGCTATTTTTAGGGGGGTGGCGAACAACCACTGTGCCGCTTTGGGCAGGCACAGCGAAAGTTGGTCTCCTCCCTGTCGGGGGTAGCGTGGGCGGTACGCGGTTTTCTGTCCTTCATCTTCTTGCTCCGCACGCCAACGTGCTGAGCTGGCGTGGACTTAGTCCCTCTCCTCACCAGCGGGGGCTCGTGAGGAGGTCTTCTGGTCCTTAGCGTTTTCCACCGTCGTTCTCCTCACGAGGCGTCTCCTCGTGAGGGTCTTCTCCGTAGCTTGGGTCATTGGTTCTCCCCTGGGCTGAAGATGGGCCGATGACGGGGCCCAGGAGCAGGTGGACAGAACACCGACAAATTTTTCCTGCAGATTTTCTATTGCTGCTAAGCTGACTGACGAGTTTGCCTCGCTAGAAGAGCCTACAGATGATCCGGACTTGGCAATTATTTCGGTTTTACTTGTCGACGGACCCGATTTCGCCGGATCCGAAAGACAAGTTGAACCCGAAGGTCCAACATAGAAGCTCACACTTCCGAATGTCAACTCCACCTTTTTGTTTTCGTTAACTTCTGGACTGCTATTGGCTAAAAGCAAAAAAGCTGTCGAATTCATGATTTCAACGCCCCGAGTCCCCACGGTCGGCGCCAATTGACGAGGGTTAACTCGACAAATGTCCTAGATGAAGGACTTAGGATCGGGGAGACAGGGCGTCGGATGAACTCGAAGGTAGACTCAGTCAAACAAGGTGGCTATCGAAAGTAAATGTGGGTGTAAACCTGGCTTGCTTTCAATCTGTCCCTTACCGTCCCCTCCTGGCCCCTATATATAGGTGGCCAGGTCTTAGGGATCGGGAGGGATCCGATACAGATTACAATATCGACATACGATATGAACTCGTATTTCGACTAGTATTACAATTGGGCCTAGCTTAACGGGCCTTAGGGGTAGTTAACTAACGGGTTCTATTATCTATACCCTTGTCAGCCTTTGAATCATTCCAAGGTAACTGTAGATTCTGGAAAATTTGTCATTGTACGGTGAAACTTGAGCAAGTTTGGGATCAAAGGAGTTCCTAGAAATGGCAAGGTTATACTCGAGAAAATATTAGAGCCATATTCTGCTTTTGTTTCTGACTAGATCTAATGGGCCTTGTTTTGTAATAGATAACTTTGTGGCATGAGAAAATGGGACAAACGGCTCCATTTTGGATTTTCTCTATACAATCCTATCGCGATCTTGAAGTGAAAATGCTTCAGGGTCTGCACTGAGACTACAATGAAAACTACCACTGCTCAATGAATGTAATTGGCTTGGCTATTTAAAACGCTAACTGGACAAGAAGACAAGTAGGGCATGGTTGCAGCACTGTTAATTGTGGTGTTGAGGATCATACTTCATCACCATTCTAAGTGTACAATGTGAGAAGGTCCTTCCAAGGCAGAGGCTAGAGGTTAGCAAGACAGAGCAAGAGTGCATACATGATTACGAGAGATCTGCTATCTTTTGATTATTTCCTATCATTGCTTTTCGTGATCCATCTTTTCTTGATTCAACAATTCGTACTCTTGGTAAGGAAGCCAACAAATCTATGTAAATTGGTAGTATTTGCAACAAACTCTTGAATGCACCTGAAGGAAAATTTGTCAACACGAACTAATTACTCCCTCTATTTCAAAATATAAGATGTTTTAGGTTTGTGAAGCAAATGTATCTAGACATGTTTTAGTGTGTATATTCAAATGAACCTACACACTAAAAGATGTCTAAATACATTTGCTTCACAAAGCTAAAACATCTTATATTTTGAAACGGAGGGAGTACTAACTATTACTTTTCCTGATACATAACTTTTTTGTTCAAATATTTTTGTGTGTTGTTGTTTAGAATGCATATATATTAAACAAAGTATCTGTAGTATACCATACTCAAGGTTATATGCTTATTTCTTGAAGGCAGGCGGTTGCTATTTTGTTTTCGAAAAAGTACTACAAATGAAGGTTGTCAATTGATATTTCAGGAGCATATAGCCTAGAGGGAACACAAGTTACCACTACAATTCAGCAGCAAAAGACACATTACCAGATGCTTATATTTTTCCCTTGACTGTAATGACTTATTTACATTTCTTGGATGGTGTTTCAATCAATGTTGCTTCACTTCGGTTCAGATTTGGAATATAAGCAACTAATTTTATTATGTGCTATTGGAGAGGTCACTTTTGAAGTTAGTATCACTTTGTTAATGGTTTTAAACCATAGGCCCATATATTGGTTCAGATTATGAATCGAGGCATTTTGGAGATACTTATGCAAACTGATGAGTGAACTGCATTATGTGTTGAACTAATGTCTTTCGAGGTTCTCTATTTTGAAACCATTGTATTTCACGGTGTTGCACATTCACACACGCAGACTTGCTGATTGCCGAACTGAGCAACTTAAAAATGTATCAGAAGTTGGAACTGGAACTGCTTAAACATTTGACTCGTGTACTTTCTAGGACATGAAGCTATTTTCTATGTGCACACAATATACTTGGTGCTTCTGCTTCGAAAACATACAACACTATATTGTTATTTTGCCAGATAAAACTTACACATCTACCTATTCAATTTGGGTAACATGCTTATTTAAAAGCAACATGATTAATCATTGAGGATGATAGCATCCACTTCTAAGATTCACCGTAGGCAAGGTGACCATGTAACGGATTGATGAAAGAGCGATGTGGAGCAGATCAAACGTTGATTTCATCAATGCCTTTAACATTGTGCATTCTAGACTAACTAAATTGAAACGGAAACGAACAATGATAAGGAGAGATGGCAAAAAATGGCAATTTGTCTTGCAAGGAGGTGGTGGTTAAATACATACAACAATTGCTGAGGAAAGAACTGTGCGGGAGAGTTGATATGAGTTGCATACAAATAGATATTTGGACAAATATTTTTGAAGGGAAACAATTCTTTGACAACTGTATCTATGTAATTATATTTGTTATTCCGTGGCAAAGCACGGACACTCAACTAGTATAATTAGTATTTGTCATATATTCACTATTGCATTAACTTCTATTTGACATCAAGCCAGCAACTATCCACAGTTTTGTTTATGTCTAGTTAACTGAACTACGAAGCGCACGAGGAAGTGCAGAATATTTTAGCCTAATCTCAACAAATCTACTTTTGGATACAGAGTAAATAAAAAATGATACCTATAATGTTTAAAAAAATCTTCACATAATTGAATTGATAAACTTCTTTTTAAACATACTTGCACTTGAACATGCTTAGTCAAACATATGCCCTAGGATCGGGTAAGAGAATATAATTATTTGTCAATTTATATAGAACTATTTTACCTCAATATAATTTAACTAGACGTAACTAAATGTTGTCACTTATGTATACATTATTTGATATATTATATACATATTTTTTGTAAGCACCAACATTAACAACTAAAATTGTGCCCATTTATATAAAGTTACAAGTTTGGCATATAGTTCTCATATTTATCATTACGGATACATTTACAGAACTTCATCAAAATTGTAAATTTCATGAAGAAATCGTTTCAAATTTGAGATGTTCAATAAAAAATTCTCGGTAGTTTTAGACCTAAGTCCGAGCAGAAAATGTTGCCTATTATTCCACAAAATTTATTTGGCCCTTGATGAATCATAATCATATGTATGCACATATGTATATATATTTTTGTCTCGTTAAATGTTTGTAAACAACGATGTCTATACTTGAAGACACTGAATATTTAGGTACAAATTTTCTGGAGCATATGAAGTGTCACAAGTCTATTATTAAGTGTGTAACAAATGCTTTACTCTAGAAGTTGTGATCCTGTGAGTATGCCTTGATGATATTGAAGAGGGCGAGAGCCGTACGCCAAGCTCGATGTCATTTGCATGAAGAAGGTTACTACTCTAGCAGTGGTCTTGTGGGTCGGTAGTGGCATGGCTATGGGCATGTCCAATTTGCACCCAGGCGGGGCTCCTAGTGGCAGCACATGGGCAGGCCTGACATTGCAACTAATATGTAGCACAAGGGTGTCGGGGCTGCACTCCCGGACATGGTGAAGGCGATCTCCTCCTATATGTCGGATGGTGGCTAGTTGTGGAGGATCTTGGGATCCCACACCAAACACTGGTGGTGGCGAGAAGATGGTCCAGAGCGGTGGGTTTGGTGAAGCGGGACTGCCAGTGAAAACCAAGCCTCTGGCGGAAGATGGAGGCATCTAGGAGTCTTTGCATTGGTGAAGGCATCATCGTCTACTCTCTCGGGCTGTTATGGGGAAACCCTAGATCTAGGTCCCTCGAATTGGATGATGGTGATGTTTTTGGTGTTGCTTTCCCTTCTAGGCATTATTTTGGAGCAACAACTTGATGAACATGACTTGATGGAGTCGTGTAGAGCGGGGGACTTGTTTGGTGCCATGGCAGTGCTGACGACATGCCTGATAAGCACTATGCAGATCGCTACCTTAAAGATGGTTCAACGACTCAACGATTGTGACAGGGTCTGAAGCGTGTGCATGTCTGTTGAAACGGATGTGTGCTTCCGTTTCACCGTAGGATGATTTAGTGATGTCCCATACCTAGCTAGTGGGACGTTGTTCTGTGTGTTTTGGGCATAAAGGCCATGATGGATGATCGTATCCCATTTGTCGGGTTTGTAGGTGTAACGTAGTTGCTCCGGTTGTTTGATGTATGTCTTGTTGAACAAACTATAATAAATGTTGTCTGCATCTCTTCGGTGCACATGTTGTGGGTCTCAGCCTCCTTTAAAAAAAAATGGAGGTTGTCTAGGAGAATGGCAGAAAAAAGGTTGAAAAAATAGGTAGGAATTTCCTACAAGGAGTCATTGGATAAAATGGTGACAACATGGAAGTCATTGCCTGGAGGAAGAACGTGAAGACCCACAAGGTTGATGGAGGTCGAGGAATTCAAGGATAGAGGGCTAAAGATATGGAGATGAGAGAGGTGGTTGAGGGATGAACAAGAGAATAGAGAAAGAGCAAAGACTCATGTTCATGAACCCAAAGGATCATGATGAGGAGGGAATATCCTTGTATGAGCTTCTGTGTGATTTGATTCTTTGCGGCAAGTACAATGGGATGGTTCGTGGGTAGCTTTGGTGGCAATGGGATATCTAGTTACATCGGTGGGAATGTCACATTTTGGGGCAATGAGATATTTCAAATTCTCCTTCTGCACTCCTTGTGCGTCAGCCTACTGTATTGCTGCTATTTGTGGTTTACACCATATGCTAATAGTGATATTCGAAGACATGCGGCATGTGTCAAATGCACTAAACATCTTCCTTTGGCTCCCTAGATGGCATGAACCTATCCTGATTAATTTAAGAGCCTTCTCCTCATATTTCTTTTGATGCGGGTATAGAGAGCTTTATTGATAAAGGCAAGTGCATGATTACCTTGCGAACTGAGCAAGTGCAATCTGTAACAAATATTACTCAAATAGCACTAAAATGCAAGTAGATACGGCCATCTACTGGCTGAGTTTCAGTAGCATTCGTTTTCTTTCGTGGGATGTACTAAAATTTCTGTTATAGAGAGTAGGATCCTCCATTTTCTTGCAATACCCCTTTAGAAGCTATGTGTGAGTCTACAGAAGTTCTTACAGATATTATGTTAATCGCCGATGAATCCTTTTCCATGATAATTCTTCCTATCACCTCCAGAAGATGCTAATCTACCTGTTGCACAACATAACTAGTAAATAATTCTTTTCATCAATGCTGCATATATAGACTCCAAGTAAAGAGCCCGCCGCCTATCTGATAGAAGTTGTTATCCTTCCGAGCATTCGCTAGTCTCACTTAGCCTATACTACACTAACTTGATCATAAAGGAAAGTGAAACGTTCACAAAGTGGATACAGTGGTCGGTCAGTACTCAGTAGTGTAAATCCACAGGCTGCTCTTTCTTGCATTAGCAGGAATTTTTGCAAAGGGCAGACCTGCTGGAAAGCCCACGGGATGCAAACCATCGCTGACTCTTGTCTTAAGGCCCTGAAATACGCAACTGAAGAAGGCTTGACTTGTGTGTCAGTGTGTGGCCTATGGTCTATGGAATGGATTAGCCCGCCATGCTATAGCAGGCAGGCTGGCTGTCAGCAGGCATCTTTGCAGCTTAAGATGGAACGAGGCGTGGGGCGGCGCACTTGAATTTCATCATGTTGTTGGGCATCTACTACTCCAAATGATGAGATCTCTGTGCTCTCCAGGGCAACTTTTTACACACGCTCCAGGCAGGCGAAAGAAAGGGGGAGATGCGCTTGGATAAGCTGCTCGTGTCTCCATTGAGATACCAAGCTATCCTTTCGACGGGTAAAACGTACTACTGCTGCGATAAAACCTGTTACGAAGCCGTTGGCTTCATCCACACTACTTCAATCTTGCAGCGGATGTGGATCCACATCTCTCTTTCCGATCTCCGACACGAGAAAGTATCCGACACAGCAGAAAAAAATGTCTGTTCCGTTAGCAGAACGTGGCCCCCAAACACCCGATGCTCCGCCCCTATCTATCCGGCACGGGGACAGTCCGATGCCGTACTCCCGTGAAAAGGCTCGTGAATGAATGATGGAGCTAGAAGCCGGTGGTGGTGGCGCACAACACGCAGGGCAGGGGCTTGAAGAAACCAGCCTGGAACCATCAATTCACGCGTACGTAGGTACATACGCCCTCTTGATCGCTCGCCGGCCGTGCCCCGTGCACGGTACATGGTCACGGACTCGCGGTGAGGTGAGTAACTCGGCGTTGGTTAACTTTACCATCAATCAGTAGCACCGTAAAACAGTGGAGTAACTCTAGCTAGCGCCGGTCCACTCCACGTGGTGCTTCATCAAATACATCTATAATTGTACTAGTCATATACCCGTGCACCTGCACGGGCTAGTGATGTTGATGACCACATCTCAACATCCATGTTTGGCCCATAAAGCACTCCTTATAAAAAAATGTTTGGCCAATAAGTAATTATTTCCAGTTACTTCTTCATTATACTACATCTATTAGAGATTGTTTATAACCATGTATCGTGTTTATTCGGTTATGAAACTAACTCAAGAACTTGAGTTTGTGAGGATTTTCTCTAGTTTGTTAATTAAATAACAAAAGTCCCACTGTCTGAACCTAGAAAAACATTAATATTATATCGGTCATAGTCTTAATTCTTAGGTTTTGTAGTAGAGACAATATATATTTTTCTCGGTAATATGTACCTCAAAAAGTATCAAGGAGAACTACCTGTGAAGTACCAAGTTTGCATATATTTTTAACATTTTAACTATCAAGATTTTTTGTTAAATGTTATCTACAGATATTTTTTGTGGAGTGAGCTAGAAAACTGATTATAATTTCTAGGCACTGATTAGTTTGATTATCAATTGGGGCAATAGAAAACCGGTACTTCCTCTGTCCAAAATTATCCCCGAGATTGCAACATTTATGACACTAAATTCGTATCATTAGATTCAGGTTGGAATGTAGTTTCATGATGTAATATACAGGGGCGGACACAGACTAATGTATGAGTGGGGGCAAATCAAGTGACTGGGGGCCTTTTCTTGTATAAATTTCCAGAATTTGAAATTTGTTTTTTTAATATAAATAAATCCTACTAAAATTCAAATTTTTGAGTGGGGCCTAGGCCCCCACTCGGTTGTTCCTGGGTTAGCCCATGATAATATATGTTTATAAACTAAACTTGTGAAGATAGATATTATTACAATTGAATGGACAATAAAAAAGAGGAAATACGTGAATATACACAGCTCGCTATCTCTAGCACATATAGAACCGCTATATCTTCTCAAGATTGTGCTGTACACAGGGAAAGGGCAAAAAAGGATTAGTGTATTGCCTGCAAATCAAAGTATCCAATTATTTCAATGCCAGGCAGTTCTTGTATCCTTAAGAGCTGTGTGATAAGCATAATCCATAATGTACTCTACTTCCACCTATATTTGATTCTGAGCCTACTAATATTTAAAAATAACTTACTTCAAATAAAAAGAACTGTCATGATTAAACAATATACATATACAAAAAAACTGCACATAAGGAGCTCTTTATACCTATACACTGAAAAGAGAATATGATGTTGAAAGAACATGGAGACTTGACATGGTTACAAAATTGGTGAAGATACTAAATCTTAATCTATAAATTTATTTTCTATAATTAGAACACAAATCCATTATAAATAGGTTCATCTTAGTTACCACAAACTGTAGGAAAAAATCTGAACTCATAACTTGGTAAGTATACAACTTAAATATCTTCTATGGTGCATAAGATGAGAATGAAGCAGTAATTAGTGCAGCATACCTGAATTGGAACCCTGATAGAAGACAAAAAATGTTGACTACATTCAAATTTTATGATTGAATTTTATATTTACATGGATATTAATGTTTAGCTTTTTCATAAAGTAGTCAGCACATGGAATTCCCTGCCAAGAACAAAACTGACTGCTAGGAAGTCTGCAAAATAACACAAATTATTAAAATAATTTCAGTAATATAATTCTCATTATGCTTGGACATCATACACTCATCCTTTTCTCCATCAAACTGCACGCACATCTATGACCTGTTTCAGCAAATATATAGCAATTCAGCTAAATGCAGCAGTTGAGAAATTTGAAGCCATATAACTGAATAATAAGAGCAAAAACCTGCAAGTTAAGAGCTCCCCTGTTTTCTGGCAAAACACATCAAGGAAATCATGATTATAATTAAGTACGCCACAAATGTTCAGTACTGCGAAAAACTATGAAAAACTATTCACTTAAGAATGGGCAATTCAGAAAAAAAAACTCACCTTTGCATCAGTGGTATAACCCAATTCCAGATGATGTTGACGTCAGCCTCGCAATGCATTGCAAGCCGGTGGACATCCAGTCCTTGCTAGCTTAGGTCTGGCATGAACTGATCTCCCATACTACACCAAAGCAAACCATCAAATGATAAGATTATGGCTCCACCTGTATATCTTTAACTGTTGAGGATATGACCGTTTTCTAACCACCATTCGCTGGTGTAATTGTAGATGTCGACAGGCAAGCGAGACTCAGTTGCCGTCCTCTGGCTTCACGCTGCCATGGAGATGCACAATTCGCCTGATGGCCTCGCACCTGACCGCAACTACCACTCGCAGCGCCGCTTGTTGTTTCGGATGTGCAGACGCAGCTGACCGCAACCTCCGAGTCCAATCGCTGCCTGGTTTTAACAGGGAACTCATACCATAAGAGATCAAGAGATCGAGATCTTGATGACGTGATCTACATGTAGCTAGGGTGGGTGTAATGAATAGGCAGCCTGTTATGTCCTGCCCCGTCAGCCCGGCCGCCGGCAACCACATAGAAACATGCAATAGGGAGAGTGCCGCAGGCAGCAGCAACCATGGTGGACAATGGAAACCCTAGAACATGGGCTGCTCGACAACGATGCTGATTTCCTCGGGAATCCATGGAAGAGTTTTTTCCCCAACTCTAGTGCAATAATTCCATAAATAAAAGAGCCAAGCACGTGGGACAGCATGCAAGGACTCTTGAGGACTCATCTAACGGCTGTAGTTAAAAGATGTAGAGATCGGACGGGGTGATTTGTTTAGTTTTTTAGGATTAACGTGGAGGCTTGATTGGTGCCTCCAATTAGTAAATATAAGATTATCCGTTGATATTCTAACAACGATCTCCTTTTCGATATAGGTTTTTACCAAAGCAGTTTTTTAAGAATCCATCTTCCGTTTCATTTTAAAGCCTTGTTTCCACTAGTTTTTATCGCAGAAAATGTGCGTTCGGTGGTTGCGGTTGAGACCGGTAAAGTAAGAACAAGGCGAATCGACCTATTCATAAGAATCCAGTTAGTACTTTAGCAACTATTAAACCAACTACTCCCTCCGATTCATATTACTCTTCATTAATATAGATGTATCTAGCTCTAAAATGTGTTAGATACATCCATACTAGCGAAGAGTGATATGGGTCGGAGGGAGTAATATAGTAGCATAGAACATTATATACTTGCAAACGGAGCTTGGCTCTCACGTTTAGGTTCCATATCGTTGAATCAGTCCACCCAGGTTTAAGTCTTAGACTTGGCATAGGCGTTTGTATTTATCTGAATTTATTTCATGATTATTTGGCCCTATTCTTTCAGTGGTAGGCGACGTGTCCGTCAACAACGAGGCGCCTGTGCTGACTTCGTCAACCTCAATATCTGTCGACTCAGCCCTTCAGAGGTGCTCATGGCGGTAGGGTGTGCATGCATGCATTGATAGGAGTGAGTGTTTGTGAACATTTGTGTTGTACTTGTTCTAAAAACATTATTTACCTATCAATCAAGTGACAATTCTCATTTTTTTGCGTGCTGCAAGCTGTTGACAAAGTTCTTATAGGTAGTCAAATTCTGAAACTTCAGGTTTGTAGGTACATCATGCTCATAATGGCGTAATTGGCATCTTAGATTCTCCCTTTCTTATCCTTCAAAATCAGCAGGATAGAATTTTGAAGCTAGAGAACACACAATATCAATGTGAAATGAACTCAATGAGTTTTTGGGGCCCAAGGAAGTGCACATAATAAGAAGCTTGGTTGCATGTTTGTTAAATTTGCAATTTAACTCTTGTGCTTGCTGATCCACAAAACTTGTCTGAACCTTGCAACCATAAAACTTGTCTGTTTTACCTCATTTCTACCAGTGTTGCACCAACATTTTACATCATTTGATCCTTTGTCACAGATCAGTGCGCCAAGGCACTTAAATCTACAAGTCAGAGTAATTCAAACCAAAGACCAAGCCACCAGAAATGGAGGAGTACATCTTGAGGAGCAAGAAAAGCAAGCACGGCAGAAAGTGGCTGGTACGGCACAAGAAGACAGGAAAAACGGCAAAAGCAGAAAAGCCGCTGCCGCCACCAACTTCCCACTACTCCTCTACGCCGCAGCAAGAATGCCACAAAAAGTCTTTAAAAGGAGAGGTCCAGGTTCACTCCCACCATATATCCATCTCTCACCTCGCATCCACAGCCACTCCATCCATCCACCACTCCACCAAAACCTTCCTCCTCCATAGTCCAACACAAAAAACTTTTCCACCCTTTTCCCTCTTCTCCTCTGTTGTAACAAGACTGGATCCATGGCGTCCACCAAGAACTCCAAGAACTCCCTCAGGAACCTCAAGAACACAGGATGAACATAGCCCCAAGGATCTGAAGGCCCAGCTCTCCCTCAACCTCTGCATCCTCTGCCGCGACAGCAATTCTTCTACTTTCTCTGCCACGGCAAGCCTTCGGTGACAAACAGCAAATCTCTCTTCCTTTCCCTCATGCTCTGTGATCTGTTGTGTTGATCTTGCGTTGTAAAGCAGTTTGAAACTTGTCTTTGACCTTTGCTATGGTTTGAGTGACACACTCCATTGTAAACTCTAAGACTACTGTGAAAACTGTGTTGCACTTGCTTGATCTGTAGGTGTAAGACTAGTCTCTGCACCTAGTTCCAAAAACATATCCCTGTCTAAAATTTGCTAGTTTGTTCAATGCTTTCTTGTCTGACAAACAAGAAATCCTTGAACTTGTTATGTTAAAACTTCCCTGCTCAAAACCTCCTGTTACTTTTCTGTTTACAACACCAAAAACCCCACTTTTCTGCTTAGCTTCTGGAAATTAGGAAATAGTCTCATTTGTGTTGATCCCTGTGGAGACGACTAGAAAAACCCCCCTATAATCTCAACAGATCAAAATTGGCGCCGTTGCCGGGGATCAACTTTTGATTGTTTCCTTAGATTACAGTAGACTAAGCTGTGTAAATACTTGTTCCAATTTGCAATCTTTGATTGTCTGTTTTAATGACTTGTCTGTGATCAAGCTTAGAACTTTTATTAGGGGATTTAGTTCACTAACCCTTGATCAAGTTCTTGTCTGTAATTGTGTGTAGAACAATGATTTCATCTAATCTCCGTGGGAATTCAGTTGATGCAGTCCTCTGAAGATTCTCCACTAGCCCCATTTGATCCTGAGCCAGAGAGGACTTTGTTTGCAAGAAAGAGAGCAGCTTCTGAAGTTTCTGCTGAAGATTTGGAAACCTCTGTCTCAGATTTGGAATCGTCATCCTCAGATTTCAGCATGGGTGATAAGAAGTTGAGAGATTTGTGGATTCCCAAGGACCAGATCAACAATGCAGATGTGATTATGCCTGCAATACAAGCAAACAACTGGGAAATCAAGCCAGCTCTGATCAATATGGTGCAACATAATCCCTTCAAAGGTTCTGCTTTGGAGAGCCCCCATGAGCATATCAGAAACTTTCTGGAGTACTGCAACACTTTGAAGCACAATGGTGTTCCTCCTGAAGCCATCAGGATGCAATTGTTTCCCTTCTCACTGTCTGGACTTGCAAAAGTTTGGTTCCACTCTCTTCCTATTCACTGCAGAGACACATGGGAACATGTTCTTCAAGCCTTCTTTGAGAGATATTTCCCTCCAACCAAAGCAGCTGAGTGCAGAGACAAGATAACAAGATTTGTGCAATATGAAGGAGAAAGCCTGTATGATACTTGGCAGAGATACCAAGGTCTCATCAGGATGTGTCCCAACCATGGCCAGGAGCAATGGCTCATCTTGCAAACCTTCTACAAGGGTTTGACAGAGCAAACCAGATCATTTGTTGACTCAGCTGCTGGAGGTGGAATCATGAACAAGACCCTTGATGAAGCTACTGAGTTGATTGAGAGCATGGCATCACACAACTTCTCCTGGACAAATGAAAGAGCTCTCCACCCCAACAATCAGCTGCAGATTCAGTCAAGTGGCCAGAATGCTTTGGAAGCCAAGTTGGAGAGTTTAACAACTCAGCTTGCCCAGCTCATGACAGAAAGAAACAGCCAAGCTTTGGTTCCTGTCAACCAAGTTACTTCTGCCTGTGCAATTTGTGGAAAAGAAGGCCATTCTCTCATGGAATGTACCTTGTCTGCACCTCCTGAAGCCATGATATCAGAGGTGAACTATGCCCAGAATCAAGGGCCATATTCCCAAAGTTACAACCCCTCTTGGAGAAACCACCCCAACCTTTCTTACAAGAGCAATAATCAGCAAAGTTACCCAGCACCAGGGCAGCAGCACTATGCCCAAGCATCCCAGCAGAGTTACCATCAGCCTGGACAACAAAATTTCAGACCCCAAGGTCAAGTGCAACACCCACAACAACAACACCACCCAGTACATCAGCAAACTACTTCATCCAGCAGTAGCAGCCAATCTGAGCTTGGAGAAATGATGAAGCTACAGAAGGAAATGTTCAGTGGAATGCAAGAAACTATGAAAATGCAATCTGAACTTTTCTACAAGACTATGCAGCAACTCACTGCTGGAATCCAGACCAACAACATTGGAAAACAAGCTGAAGGAAAACTGCCAGCCCAAGCAGAGAAAAACCCAAAACAGTGTGGTGCCCTTTCCACTACTGAAGTTATTGATGCAGTCACCACTAGGAGTGGGGTGAACACTGAACCCTTACTCAAAACCCCACCAAATGTCACTTATGTTGCTCCACAGAGAAGACCCACCGTGCAGCAACAAACACCTCCAGAAATTGTTCTGCCAAGGCAGGAAAAATCAACAGGACAGCCTGCCCAGACAGAAAACCCTGCCAAGGCACAGATCTCTGCCACAGAACCAACAAAGAAGCCTTTGTTGATGAAAGTGCCATTTCCAGAGAGATTGGACAAGACCAAGGAGGAGAAGCAATACTCTAAATTCCTTGAGACCATGAAGGAAGTGCAAATCACCATCCCCATCTTGGATGCAGTGTTGCACATTCCCCTATATGCAAAGTTTTTCAAAGATCTGATCACAAGGAAGAGGAGTTTGGACAGCCCTGAGTTAGTAGCCTTGACAGAAGATTGCAGTGCTGTGATCTTGAACCACATGCCCAAGAAGCTACAAGACCCTGGAAGTTTCAGCATTCCCTGTGTAGTGGGAAGAAAAACCTTCACAGCCCTTTGTGACTTAGGTTCCTCAGTGAGTGTGTTACCCTCTGCTGCAAGCCAGATTCAGCAGCTGGGAACGTTGAAGCCTACCCCAATGACACTTCAACTTGCTGATAGAACCTTGAGAAAACCAGTAGGAGTCCTTGAAGATGTGCCAGTCCAAGTTGGCAACTTTGCATATCCTGTGGACTTTGTTGTGCTAGAGATGGAAGACAATGCTGAATCAATGATTCTAGGCAGGCCATTCTTGGCAACTGCTGGTGCCATCATTGATGTCAAAGGTGGAACCCTCAAATTACAATTTGGATCAGAGCAAGCTGAATTCAGCATGAAACATGCCACTCACTTACCCAATGTTCCTGAACATTGCCATTCCATTGATGTTGTTGAAAGAAGTGTGCTAGAAACTTTGCCAGAACCTGAGCAAGAAGAGCCTGAAGCTCAAGTCTTTGTTACTGCTGAAACCACCAATGTACAGCAGCTCTGTGAAGTGAAAATTTATGAAATTGTACCTGTGTCAAGTGCAAGAGAACCAGCTCATCTAGCTCACCATTCTGTTGTGGAGCTCAAAGAATTGCCTTCCCATCTGAAATACTCATTCTTGGAGAAGGAAAAGTTACACCCTGTGATTATTAGTTCTGCCCTTTCAAGTGAGCAAGAAGAAAGTCTTCTGTCTATTCTGAAGCTGTACAAGAATGTCATTGGATATTCCATTGATGACATCATTGGCATTAGTGAGAAAGTGTGTTCTCACAGGATCCACTTAGAAGAAGGCAGCAAGCCAACAAGAGAAGGACAGAGGAGACTAAACCCTGCTATGCAAGATGTAGTAAAGAAGGAAGTTCTGAAATTGTTAAAGGCTGGAATGATATACCCCATCTCTGACAGTGAGTGGGTGAGTCCTATCCACATTGTGCCCAAGAAAGGTGGCTACACTGTTGTTGAAAATGAAGAAGGAAGGCTCATGACCACAAGACCTGTTACAGGATGGAGGATGGTGAATGACTTCAGAAAATTGAACAAAGCTACAAGAAAAGATCACTTCCCTCTGCCATTCATGGACCAGATGCTAGAGAGACTTGCTGGCGAGAAGTACTACTGCTACCTTGATGGTTACTCTGGATTTCTGCAGATTCCAATCCACCCTTCTGACCAAGACAAGACCACATTCACCTGCCCATATGGAACCTTTGCTTACAAAAGGCTACCATTTGGCCTTTGCAATGCTCCAGGCACCTTCCAGAGATGCATGATGTCCATATTTTCTGATCACATTGAGAAGATTATGGAAGTTTTCATGGATGATTTCACTGTGTATGGAAAAGACTTCGAAGCCTGCTTGAAGAACCTCACCTTAGTCCTTCACAGATGCTCTAAGCAAAATTTGATTCTGAACTGGGAAAAATGTCACTTCCTTGTCTCTGAAGGCATTGTGTTGGGCCACCTTGTGTCTGCTAGAGGAATTGAGGTGGACAAGGCAAAGGTAGATGTGATTGCCAAGCTACCTCCTCCTGAAAATGTGAAGGGAATTCAAAGCTTCCTGGGCCATGCTGGCTTCTACAGGAGGTTTATCAAGAACTTCTCCTATCTTGCCAAGCCACTCACCAATCTCCTGAATCATGAAGTGAAGTTTGTGTTTGATGACACTTGTTTGCAAGCATTCAACCAATTGAAAGATGCTCTCATCACAGCCCCTGTTGTTCAACCTCCTGACTGGACACTGCCATTTGAACTTATGTGTGATGCAAGTGACTTTGCTGTTGGAGCAGTCCTTGGCCAGAGGAAAGACAAAGCTGTACATGTTATACATTATGCAAGCAAGACTTTGGATGATGCTCAGATCAATTACACCACCACAGAGAAGGAGCTGCTTGCTGTTGTGTTCTCATTTGATAAGTTTAGACCATACCTGGTTGGACACAAGTGCATTGTCTACACAGACCATGCAGCAATCAGATATTTAGTGAGCAAAAAGGATGCTAAACCAAGGCTCATCAGATGGATCCTTCTGCTCCAAGAGTTTGACATAGAAATTAGAGACAAGAAAGGGTCAGAGAACTCAGTTGCTGATCACTTGTCCAGAATCAACATTGATGAAAACAGAGAAATTCAAGACTTGATGCCAGGAGAACAGCTCATGGCAGTCAGTGCCACTTCACCTTGGTATGCTGACTTTGTGAACTTCCTAGCTTGTGATATTGTGCCAGCAGATCTCTCCTACCAGCAAAAGAAAAAATTCCTCCATGATGTCAAGAGTTACTATTGGGATGAACCTTTTCTGTACAAACATTGTGCTGATGGCATTGTGAGAAGGTGTGTTCCCTCTGATGAAAAAAGTGATGTGATGTTCCAATGCCATTCAGGATTGTATGGAGGACATGCTGGAGTGTTCAAGACTCAAGCCAAGATTTTGCAAGCTGGCTTCTTTTGGCCAAGTATGTTCAGAGATGTTCATGAGTACATAATGAAGTGTGATCCTTGTCAAAGAGCAGGAAAGATGTCAAAGAGAAATGAAATGCCCCAAACAGGAATCTTGGAAGTGGAATTGTTTGATGTTTGGGGAGTTGATTTTGTTGGACCCTTGCCATCTTCTCAAGGCTACAAGCATATTTTAGTTGCTGTTGACTATGTGTCAAAATGGGTTGAAGCCATTCCCACTGTTAATGCTGATGCCAAGGCAGTTTGTAGAATGTTCAAGACTGTCATTTTCCCAAGATTTGGAGTGCCAAGAGTTATAATCAGTGATGGTGGTGCTCACTTCAACAATGACCAGTTTGAGAAGCTTCTGACCAAGTATGGAGTGAAGAATCACAGAGTGACAACTCCTTATCATCCGCAGGCCAATGGCCAAGTGGAGTTGTCAAACAGGGAAATCAAGCAAATCTTGGAGAAAGTTGTGTCCAAGACCAGAGGAGATTGGTCAATGAAATTGCCCGACACTTTGTGGGCTTACAGGACAGCATACAAGACACCCATTGGCATGTCACCTTTCAGAATTATCTATGGCAAGGCTTGCCATCTGCCAGTCGAATTGGAGCACAGAGCGCATTGGGCAATCAGGAAGCTGAACTTGGACATTGGCAAAGCAGGAAACATGAGGAAACTGCAGTTGTGTGAGCTTGAAGAGCTCAGGAATGATTCCTATGAAAGTGCAAAGATTTACAAGGAGAAGACCAAGAAATGGCATGACTCCCACATTCTGAGAAGGGAATTCAAGGAAGGGCAGTCAGTGCTGGTGTATGATTCCAAGTTACACTTATTCTCTGGAAAGTTCAAGTCCAGATGGTTTGGCCCTTGTGTGATCAAGAGAGACCTCGGCCATGGTGCCTTTGAGGTTTATAGCTCAGCTGAGGGAACATTCAAAGTAAATGGCCAGAGGTTGAAGCACTACAGGATTGGAGATTTGATTGAAAACCAAGTTGAAGAAGATGATGAACCAGAGGATGGCTCCAATGCATCCTCTATCCATGCAAACCAGTGATGATGAAGCTATAGTCAAGCTAGTGACTTTAAACAAGCTCTCTTCCAGGAGGAAACCTGGTATCCCTTGTATCATATATTTCCCTTTCACCTTTTTATGTTTTTGCCTTGTGTGTTTGTTTCTTTTTGTTGTTTCAGTGATAACTTGGATGAGGAGAAAGATTGCTGTTGATTGACAAGGCAGAGAAGCAGGAAAACCATCAGGTGAACACTTTCCATTTCCACACATTTGTTAGAATCTGAATCAGAATATACTATACTATTGTTTGATCTTATGTGAAAGTGCTCTGTTAAGAAACGAATCAAATTTTGTTGCTTGAACCTGAAAATATCACTTTGCATGCTATGAAGAACTTTGCTTTGAATCTGCTTATAACTCTTGCAAATGCCTATTTTCAAAGCCAAGTTTCAAATCAGAACCTTTGTATGTCTCTACTCAAAGAACCTGTGAAACATCAGTATATTTGTTAATTGCCCTAAGAATGAAGTTCATGATCCATTTCTTAGCCCCTAACCAATTGCATCTGTTGCATTTTTTTTGCATTAGCAAACATGATCTCTGGATTGTGATTTGTGAAGCACTAACATACTAACAGGAAGGAAAAAGTTTAGCATTAGCAACCATGATCTCTGGATTGTGGTGTGTGAAGCACTAACCTGATGATGCTAAGTAAAACTTGTTGTAAATATCCAAAGCACTAGCACCTATGATCCTGGGATTGTAGTGTGTGAAGCACTAACTAAGTTGACCCATCAAGCTAAGTTACTAACTGACTAACTTGTCTATGCATTAGCCTATTATGTTCCTGGGAACTGTAATAGGTGAAGCACTAATTTTGCATTACATATTGGGCTATGTACTGGATCTTGAGTTTTCAATTTCAGAGTCAATTACTTTATACTCATGTGTCCATGTTGTTTGATCTAGACATACTCAAATTCTCTTGTGAAACTTGTTTTTGAATTGGCAATTGCAAGATTTATCTGCATTGAGTCAGCAATGTCCCTCATCATGCTCTGTTACATTTTGTTTGGTACAATGCACCATTCTTTACTTGAGGACAAGCAAAGGTTTTGGTCTGGGGGTTTTGATCACTCTAAGATTTACACATATATCTGAACCTTGCAACCATAAAACTTGTCTGTTTTACCTCATTTCTACCAGTGTTGCACCAACATTTTACATCATTTGATCCTTTGTCACAGATCAGTGCGCCAAGGCACTTAAATCTACAAGTCAGAGTAATTCAAACCAAAGACCAAGCCACCAGAAATGGAGGAGTACATCTTGAGGAGCAAGAAAAGCAAGCACGGCAGAAAGTGGCTGGTACGGCACAAGAAGACAGGAAAAACGGCAAAAGCAGAAAAGCCGCTGCTGCCACCAACTTCCCACTACTCCTCTACGCCGCAGCAAGAATGCCACAAAAAGTCTTTAAAAGGAGAGGTCCAGGTTCACTCCCACCATATATCCATCTCTCACCTCGCATCCACAGCCACTCCATCCATCCACCACTCCACCAAAACCTTCCTCCTCCATAGTCCAACACAAAAAACTTTTCCACCCTTTTCCCTCTTCTCCTCTGTTGTAACAAGACTGGATCCATGGCGTCCACCAAGAACTCCAAGAACTCCAAGAACTCCCTCAGGAACCTCAAGAACACAGGATGAACATAGCCCCAAGGATCTGAAGGCCCAGCTCTCCCTCAACCTCTGCATCCTCTGCCGCGACAGCAATTCTTCTACTTTCTCTGCCACGGCAAGCCTTCGGTGACAAACAACAAATCTCTCTTCCTTTCCCTCATGCTCTGTGATCTGTTGTGTTGATCTTGCGTTGTAAAGCAGTTTGAAACTTGTCTTTGACCTTTGCTATGGTTTGAGTGACACACTCCATTGTAAACTCTAAGACTACTGTGAAAACTGTGTTGCACTTGCTTGATCTGTAGGTGTAAGACTAGTCTCTGCACCTAGTTCCAAAAACATATCCCTGTCTAAAATTTGCTAGTTTGTTCAATGCTTTCTTGTCTGACAAACAAGAAATCCTTGAACTTGTTATGTTAAAACTTCCCTGCTCAAAACCTCCTGTTACTTTTCTGTTTACAACACCAAAAACCCCACTTTTCTGCTTAGCTTCTGGAAATTAGGAAATAGTCTCATTTGTGTTGATCCCTGTGGAGACGACTAGAAAAACCCCCCTATAATCTCAACAGATCAGCTGGTCACAGAGGGTGGCGGTCCTAAACCCTAGCCCTCCCGCATCGCTTTTAGCGAGCGACAGGGGGCTCCATCAGCGCCGTCGCGAGCATGTCCTTTGAAAGAGCATTTTCTTGTAAAATCTATTTTTGGGTGTTTGTTGCCAATACTTAGGTGTCTAACCATATTGTCTCGGTCTAAACTCTTATATAGGTGAAGATCTGAAGATTGGCTGTTGCAGCCTTTATCTGAGCCGGAGACTCTGGTGTGCAAACACTGGAGGCTTTGTGTCCGGGACCGGAGACTCCAGCCCAAGACTCTGGGCCTCTTTTTCTAGAGGTGTCGCTCGTCCCAGTAATGGGGGCGGAGGCTTTTTTCCTCTGCCCCGGATTCTCTGGCCGGATTCTTGATACGTCTCCAACGTATCTATAATTTTTGATGCTCCATGCTTATTTTTACACCATTTGCCTAATGTTTCGTTACACTTCGTGGCACTTTTATGCATTTTCCGGAACTAACCTACTAACGAGTCGCCACAGTGCCAGTTCCCTGTTTTCTGATGTTTTTGTGTTTCAGAAAAGCTACACAGAAAATATTCTCGGAATTGGACGAAACAAGTTTCTGAAGTCTTATTTTCCCCGAAAGCTTCCAGAGATCCGAAGAGGAGACGGAGTGGGGCCACGAGGGCCCCACACACCAGGGCGGCGCGGCCCAGGCCCTGGCCGCGCCCCCTATGTGTGAGGATGCCTCAGTCCACTTCTGACGATGCCCCTTCGCCTATAAAGACCCCCCGACGGGAAAAACCTAAGTACCCGATCAATTTTCCAGAAACACATCGCGATCCGCCGCCGTCGTCGACCCGAGATCGGGAGGGTCCATAAGCTCTTCCTGGCACCCTGCCGGAGAGGGGAATCGCCACCGGAGGTCTTCTTCATCGCCATGCTTGCCTCCGGAGCGATGAGTGAGTAGTCTACCTTGGACTATGGGTCCATAGAAGTAGCTAGATGGCTGTCTTCTCCACCATATGTTTCATGTTTAGATCTCATGAGCTGCCCTACATGATTGAGATCACCGTTATGTAATTCTACATGTTTGGTTTGTTGGGATCCGATGAATATTGGTGTTATGATTGAGTTGCTGTACTGAAATATATCTTATGTTATCTCTATGTTGTTTATGATCTTGCATGCTCTCCGTTGTTAGTAGCTATCTTGGCCGAGTAGTTGCTAGTGACTCCAAGAGGGGGTATTTATGCTCGATAGTTGGGTTCATGCCTCTATTTAATCTGGGGGAGTGACAGAAACCTCTAAGGTTGTAGATGTGTTGTTGCCACTAGGGAGAAAACAACATTCATATGCTCGAGGGCATATGCTTTGTTTACATTACACACTTTGCTTAATGCAATTATCTGTTGTTCGCAACTTAATACTCATGGGGTGTTCAGATGATATCCCCGTGAGTGGATTATTAGTCATAGATGCAGTTGGATGGCGGTCTATGTATTTTGTTGTAATGCCCAGAGTAAATTGCATAGTGATCTTCTTGACATATCACATTATCTTTATTCTATCAATTGCCCAACTATAATTTGTTTACCCAGCATATGTTATTTATCTTATGGAGAGACACCACTAGTGAACTGTGGACCCCGGTCCTATTTGAAGGAAATATGCCCTAGAGGCAATAATAATATTATTATTATCATATTTCTTGTAAATGATAATGTTTATACTGCATGCTATAATTGTATTAAGCGGAAACATTAATACTTGTGTGGTTTATGAACAACACCGTGTCCCTAGTACGCCTCTACTAGACTAGCTCATTGATTAATGATGGTTAAGGTTTCCTAACCATAGACATGAGTTGTCGATTAATAATGAGGTCATGTCATTAGGAGAATGATGTGATGGACAGACCCAAATAAAGCAGAGCAATTAGATCGTGTCATCGTGTTCATCTTTGCGAAGCTTTTCCTATGTCAAGTATTGTATTTCTTAGACCATGAGATAATACAACTCCCTAGTATCGGAAGAAAGCTTTGAGGTCATCAAACGTCATCCTATGTGAGGGTGATCATAAAGGTGTCTCTCAGGTGATCGGAAAGTACTTGTTGGGTTGTATGTATCGAGATGGAATTTGTCCCTCCCAAGTCGGAGAGATATACTTCGGGCCCACTCGGTAATCGATATCAACACCGCTTGCAAGCATGCGGTTAAGGAGTTAATCACGAAGTGATATCGGATTACGGAACGAGTAAAGTACTTGCTGTGAACGAGATTGAACTAGGTATGCCGATACCAACGATCGAATCTCGGGCGAGTAAAATATCGTGTGACGAAGGGAATACATATACGGGATTAATTGAATCCTGACATCGTGGTTCATCCGATATGATCATCGATGAATATGTGGGAGTCAATATGGGTTTCCAGACCCCGCTGTTGATTATTGATAGAAGATCATGTCTGCATATTCTCGAACCCGTAGGGTCACACACTTAACGTGCATCGATGCTAGGATAGAATGGATAATTGGTTTATGAGTTTTTGTTCGGAGTCTCAGATGAGATCCAGGACATCACGAGAGGTTCCGGAATGGTCCGGAGAATAAGATTCATATAAAGGAAAGCAGTTTTTGGATTCCGGAATCGTTTCGGAGTTTATCGGTATTGTACCGGAAGGTTCTAGAAGGATCCGGAGTGGGACCAACGTGGGCCCACTTGTCGGAGGCCTATGTGGGCCTAAGGGGAAGTGTCCTGGCCACTTTGGGCCAGGCGCACCAAGCCCCTAAGGCCCAGCCGGCTGATACGTCTTCAACGTATCTATAATTTTTGATGCTCCATGCTTGTTTTTACACCATTTGCCTATTGTTTCGTTACACTTCGTGGCAATTTTATGCGATTTCTAGAACTAACCTATTAACAAGTCGCCACAGTGTCAGTTCCCTGTTTTCTGCTGTTTTTGTGTTTCAGAGTGACACACAGGAAATATTCTCAGAATTGGACGAAACCACATCCTGAAGTCTTATTTTTCCCGGGAGTATCCAGACATCCGAAAGAGAGCTGGAGAGGGGCCAGGGCCTGCCCTCACACTAGGGTGGCGTGGCCCAGGCCCTGGCCGCACCACCCATGTGTGAGGAGCCCCTGGCTGCCCTCTCGCGACGCCCCTTCGCCTATATAAAGCCTCGGGATGGAAAACCCTAAGGGAGTCGGCAAATTTGCAGAAAGAGTTCCGCAGTTCCGCCGCCGCCACCGACGAATTTCGGGGGACAGAAGTCTCTGTTCCGGCACCCTGCCGGGACGGGGAAGTGCCCCCGGAGCCATCTCCATCGGTGTCCATCGCCGTCTCCACCGTCTCCATCGACCTCACCGCCATCACCATCAACCTTGCTGTCTCCTATGATGAGGAGGGAGTAGTTCATCCCCGGGGCTGAGGGCTCTACCGGTAGCTATGTGGTTCACCTCTCTCTCCCATGATGTGATCTTTATGTGATCGTGAGCTTTGTATCATGTTGAACAAGTAGATGTTATTATTCAGATATTATGCTACTCCTATGCTTAATTATTATAGTGTACTCTAGTGATGTTATTAAAGTAATCTATTCCTCCTGCCATGGTGTAACGGTGACAGTGCGTGCATCGTGGTGGTACTTGGTTTAGGCTATGATTGTGATCGCTTGTGGATTATGAGAGTAATTATTACTATGATAGTATTGAGTGATCTATTCCTCCTTTCATGGTGTAAAGTTGACAGTGTGTGCACCGTGTTAGTACTTGGTCTAAGTCGCAATGATTTCTATCTTGAATTGTGATCTGATTTGGATGTCTCTATGAGTGGTGTTTGTCAAGTACTTGATGAACTTTAAGGGGTGCTTCTGTAGCCACTACGCAATGATTAGTGTTATTCAATAGGAGAGTAATTCAGAGTACCATAGTGGAGAGAAGTTATTTATTTGTTCATTCATGTTATATTGTTGGGAGTGTGTCCACTAGTGAAAGTATGATCCCTAGGCCTTGTTTCCAAGCATTGCACACCGTTTACTTCCTGTTTTGTTACTTGTTTGCTCGCAGCGATATTTATTTCACATCACGTTTGCTACTTATAATCATCACTACCGCTTGTATTTCACTATCTCTTCGCCGAACTAGTGCACCTATACATCTGACAAGTGTATTGGGTGTGTTGGGGACACAAGAGACTTTCTGTATCGTAATTGTAGGGTTGCTTGAGAGGGATAGCTTTGACCTCTAACGTCCCTGAGTTCGATAAACCTTGGGTGATCCACTTAAGGGAAACTTGGTGCTGTTCTACAAACCTCTGCACTTGGAGGCCCAACAAGTGTCTACAAGAATAGAAGTGCATAGACATCAAGCTCTTTTCTGGCGCCGTTGCCGGGGAGGTAAGGTAAAAGGTACTCGCATCCTCCTGTGTGAGTGCTCGGAGTTATTTCCTTTAGATTCTGCAATTACATCTTTTTGTTTCTTGTTTTTATTTTCACTAGTTAGGCTTAATGGAAAACAAAGAGTTCTCTAGTCTTTTTCCCGAGTTTAGAAATGAAGTGTTTGAAGAGAAAATTGAAAATCCTTTGGAGCTTATTTCGCATAGCAATGTTATTAGTACGAATGCTTTGAATACTGTTAATGCTAATGCTATAGAAAAGTCTAAGCTTGGAGAAGCTGGTTTTGTTAAGTATGATATTTTTAGTCCCCCAGCTTTAGTGGAGAAATTTTGCTCTGATGATATTTTATCTCCCATATGTGATGTTCCTTCTTATGATGATATGTTTGAAGAATATGCTTTACGAAATAGTTGTTCTCTAGCTTGTGATGATGAGTATAATATTTTCAGCTCACCTAGTTTTGAGGAGAAAATTAGTTATGATTACAATATGCCTCCTATTTTTGATGATTATGGTGATGAGAATAATTATTCTGTTAAATCTGCTCCTACTACTATTGTTTCTGTGGTGAGTATTAATTCTTTTATGCATGTGGCTCATGATAGGGATGTTTTATGTGATACTTATATTGTTAATTCTATTCATGATGCTACTGAAAGTTATTATGAGAGAGGGAAACATGGTTTGATGGATCTCAACAATATTAAGTTTCCCCTCTTTATGTTGCAATTCTTGAAGTTGTACTTGTTTTGCCTTCCTATGCTTTTTGCTTTGCGCTTTCATGACTTGTTTTTCTACAAGACTATTTTTCATAGGAAGTGGTTCAGATATAAATGTCTTTCACATTTGCTTTTTGATGCTCTCTATTGCTTTAAATTCCTATATGGCGCCTTTGCCTCAAGCGCGCCCACATGAGCATCTTTACAAATTACTGCGCCTAGCTCAAAGGCGTTAAAAAAAAGCACTCTTGGGAGATAACCCATTGTTTATTTTTCAGTACTTTTTCTTTTATTTGAGTCTTGGAAGTTATTACTACTGTAATAACCACTCCTTATCTTGTTTATTTCGTTTTTGTGCCAAGAGAAGCCTCTAATTTGAGTGAGGTAAAGATTTGGGGATGTTGCTGTCCTGAAACTGTTTTCGGTGCTGCACCGTAAAAAATCGTATAAATTATCTGTATATCTTTTGGACCTGCGATTTCTTGTGCATATGCCCCAGGTTATATCCAAACTTTCATTAGTTGAACACTTTTTGATTTGAGCAACATAAAATCCCTAAAAAATTCGACCTTTGTCAGCTGTTCAGTTTTGACAGATTTCTGCCAATATTTGTGTTTGCTACTTTATCGCTTTCTTTTGAGTTCTTTTGATCACGGAACTTTTGGGGAAGTTGCTACACTAGTATATGCTTTATATGTGGTGGTTTTGGGTTGAAACCTGAAGCAAAAAAGAGGGTTGATTATATGTTATGCTTGCACTAATGTTGCTAATAGAATTGTGTTTAGTTTTGTATAAAGGAAGTTTTCAAGTGTAGGGATTGGAGAATGATGAGATGAGTTGAAGAATGGACAAAATCTCAAGCTTGGGGATGCCCATGCATCACCCCAAGAAATATCCAAGAAGTACAAGCGTCAAAGCTTGGGGATGCCCCCGAGGCACCCCTTCTTCATCGGCAAAAATCAGGTCACCTTTCAAGACACTATATTTTTATTGCTTCATGCACTATGTGTTTTTCTTGGAGCGTCAGTTATTTTAGTTTTCTTAGTTAGTTTGTTTTGTTTGCTGCAATAAATGGTTTGATCACATCATGTTGTTTTGGAGGGATATGAACTCCGGTTTTCATTTGCTAAGAACACTCAGTTTTTCACTCTTATCGTTCAACGAGTGTTCTTCTTTTTCTGCTACTGCTTTTGGTTTTCATTTTCGCCTTGATTTGCATTCAGATCTTCTTATATTTATTTATCAAGGTGTGTTTTTGCCTATGATCTTTATTGGTTTTCATCAAAAGAGGTGTGTTTAAAAATTTCAAATGGTGTTGGAAAAGAGAAAAAGCTTTGTGCAAAATAGTGGTACAAGAAGGAGCTTGTGTAGACTGTGACTTAGGCTTTTTCATGTCATGCTTGATGTCTTTTTGATAGTATGCTTAGTGGTTTTGCTGTAACATGACTTGTCTCAAATAACTGAGATTGCTTAATGAGCCTTTGAAAAAAATCATGCGTTGTTTTTATTGTATGGAAGCATTATTTTGGTTTTCTCCTTGATGCTTTATTTGGGTTGACTTGGCGCATGCTCACACATGTTAGACTCTTACAAAGTCGCCTATAGCCTTCATGATCATTTAGTTTTTGACTTTTGATGCCATCATATGCTTCTTTTAATGTCGCTTTGTCGCTTTGCATGATTATGGCCATTATTGCTCTCTTAGTTGGTCGCTCCCAGTCTTTTGCTAGCCCTCATTTTGTACTGAGTATGAGCTCTACTCGTGCATCCAACTCCCAAAAACCAAGTTTGCCATTGTGTCCACTATAAATTCCTATGCATGGTATTTGTAAGCCATTCCAAGTAAATTTTCATGTGCTACCTTTCAAAACTTTCAACTACTTCTCGTTTTGTGCCACTGTTTTTAGCTCATGGGGACGTAGTGGTCGGATTTGCTATCTTCCATATTGCTTATTCCAAAAAGAAAAAAAAAGAAAAAAAGGCACTCCTCCATGGAATGTGAATGTTGGTGGGCACCCGATGGAATCGGTTAGCCATGGTTTGTGAAAGGAAAAAAGGTGGGGAGGAGTGCCAAGCTTTATAAAAGAGCACAAAAGTGCCAATCTCTCTCTCTCTCAAAAATTTGCTTCATTTTTGTATGGAAGATAGTAAGAACCCCATTGCCAGTCGTTGACAAAGACAACCACCTCTCAAAACCAATTTTTATCTCTCTGTTTTACAAATGAAAAGCTCTAGCACATGTTTAATCACTGCTTCCCTCTGCGAAGGGCCTTTATTTTACTTTTATGTTGAGTCACCACCTTCTATCTTTATGCACCATTAAGAGAGCATAGTTGTCATTCTTAGTGTGATATGCATTGTCCCAAAGTTCATTGATTGATTCATATTGTTGGTTTCACTTGTTCTCAAATTATTTGTATCTAGTCGCCCTCTTAAACTTGAAGGTGTCCTATGCATTTATGTTTTGCTCTCTTTGAAGGACAAGCTGAAAACCATTTGTATGTTTTTCCTTATGATTTGAACACACGTTTGACTTTCATTGTTTCATTTTCATGATCTTTTGTTTGTGTTCATTTTCATGTTACAACATGGTTGCTAAGTTCTTATTGTCAAGATTATATCTTTCATGCCCATGTTTTAAGTTCTTATGATCCCAGCTCACAATGCTTACATATATGATCAAGATTGTGTAGGTGCATGTCACCTCAAAAATTATTTCTTTTGTTATCACTTACCTACTCGAGGACGAGCAGGAGTTAAGCTTGGGGATGCTGATATGTCTCCAACGTATCTATAATTTTTGATGCTCCATGCTTGTTTTTACACCATTTGCCTATTGTTTCGTTACACTTCGTGGCACTTTTATGCGATTTCCAGAACTAACCTATTAACAAGTCGCCACAGTGCCAGTTCCCTGTTTTCTGCTGTTTTTGTGTTTCAGAGTGATACACAGGAAATATTCTCAGAATTGGACGAAACCACATCCTGAAGTCTTATTTTTCCCGGGAGCATCCAGACATCCGAAAGAGAGCCGGAGAGGGGCCAGGGCCTGCCCTCACACTAGGGTGGCGCGGCCCAGGCCCTGGCCGCGCCACGCATATGTGAGGAGCCCCTGGCTGCCCTCTCGCGACGCCCCTTCGCCTATATAAAGCCTCGGGATGGAAAACCCTAAGGGAGTCGGCAAATTTGCAGAAAGAGTTCCGCAGTTCCGCCGCCGCCACCGACGAATTTCGGGGGACAGAAGTCTCTGTTCCGGCACCCTGCCGGGACGGGGAAGTGCCCCCAGAGCCATCTCCATCGGTCTCCATCGCCGTCTCCGCCGTCTCCATCGACCTCACCGCCATCTCCATCAACCTTGCTGTCTCCTATGATGAGGAGGGAGTAGTTCATCCCCGGGGCTGAGGGCTCTACCGGTAGCTATGTGGTTCACCTCTCTCTCCCATGATGTGATCTTTATGTGATCGTGAGCTTTGTATCATGTTGAACAAGTAGATGTTATTATTCAGATATTATGCTACTCCTATGCTTAATTATTATAGTGTACTCTAGTGATGTTATTAAAGTAATCTATTCCTCCTGCCATGGTGTAACGGTGAAAGTGCGTGCATCGTGGTGGTACTTGGTTTAGGCTATGATTGTGATCTCTTGTGGATTATGAGAGTAATTATTACTATGATAGTATTGAGTGATCTATTCCTCCTTTCATGGTGTAAAGTTGACAGTGTGTGCACTGTGTTAGTACTTGGTCTAAGTCGCAATGATTTCTATCTTGAATTGTGATCTGATTTGGATGTCTCTATGAGTGGTGTTTGTCAAGTACTTGATGAACTTTAAGGGGTGCTTCTGTAGCCACTACGCAATGATTAGTGTTATTCAATAGGAGAGTAATTCAGAGTACCATAGTGGAGAGAAGTTATTTATTTGTTCATTCATGTTATATTGTTGGGAGTGTGTCCACTAGTGAAAGTATGATCCCTAGGCCTTGTTTCCAAGCATTGCACACCGTTTACTTCCTGTTTTGTTACTTGTTTGCTCGCAACGATATTTATTTCACATCACGTTTGCTACTTATAATCATCACTACCGCTTGTATTTCACTATCTCTTCGCCGAACTAGTGCACCTATACATCTGACAAGTGTATTGGGTGTGTTGGGGACACAAGAGACTTTCTGTATCGTAATTGTAGGGTTGCTTGAGAGGGATAGCTTTGACCTCTAACCTCCCTGAGTTCGATAAACCTTGGGTGATCCACTTAAGGGAAACTTGCTGCTGTTCTACAAACCTCTGCACTTGGAGGCCCAACAAGTGTCTACAAGAATAGAAGTGCATAGACATCAAGCTCTTTTCTGGCGCCGTTGCCGGGGAGGTAAGGTAAAAGGTACTCGCATCCTCCTGTGTGAGTGCTCGGAGTTATTTCCTTTAGATTCTGCAATTACATCTTTTTGTTTCTTGTTTTTATTTTCACTAGTTAGGCTTAATGGAAAACAAAGAGTTCTCTAGTCTTTTTCCCGAGTTTAGATATGAAGTGTTTGAAGAGAAAATTGAAAATCCTTTGGAGCTTATTTCGCATAGCAATGTTATTAGTACGAATGCTTTGAATACTGTTAATGCTAATGCTATAGAAAAGTCTAAGCTTGGAGAAGCTGGTTTTGTTAAGTATGATATTTTTAGCCCCCCAGCTTTAGTGGAGAAAGTTTGCTCTGGTGATATTTTATCTCCCATATATGATGTTCCTTCTAATGATGATATGTTTGAAGAATATGCTTTACGAAATAGTTGTTCTCTAGCTTGTGATGATGAGTATAATATTTTCAGCTCACCTAGTTTTGAGGAGAAAATTAGTTATGATTACAATATGCCTCCTATTTTTTATGATTATGGTGATGAGAGTAATTATTCTGTTAAATCTGCTCCTACTACTATTGTTCCTATGGTGAGTATTAATTCTTTTATGCATGTGGCTCATGATAGGGATGTTTTATGTGATAGTTATATTGTTCATTCTATTCATGATGCTACTGAAAGTTATTATGAGAGAGGGAAACATGGTTTGATGGATCTCAACAATATTAAGTTTCCCCTCTTTATGTTGCAATTCTTGAAGTTGTACTTGTTTTGCCTTCCTATGCTTTTTGCTTTGCGCTTTCATGACTTGTTTTTCTACAAGACTATTTTTCATAGGAAGTGGTTCAGATATAAATGTCTTTCACATTTGCTTTTTGATGCTCTCTATTTCTTTAAATTCCTATATGGCGCCTTTGCCTCAAGCGCGCCCACATGAGCATCTTTACAAATTACTGCGCCTAGCTCAAAGGCGTTAAAGAAAAGCACTCTTGGGAGATAACCCATTGTTTATTTTTCAGTACTTTTTCTTTTATTTGAGTCTTGGAAGTTATTACTACTGTAATAACCGCTCCTTATCTTGTTTATTTCGTTTTTGTGCCAAGAGAAGCCTCTAATTTGAGTGAGGTAAAGATTTGGGGATGTTGCTGTCCTGAAACTGTTTTCGGTGCTGCACCGTAAAAATTCGTATAAATTCTCTGTATATCTTTGGACCTGCGATTTCTTGTGCATATGCCCCAGGTTATATCCAAACTTTCATTAGTTGAACACTTTTTGATTTGAGCAACAGAAAATCCCTCAAAAATTCGACCTTTGTCAGCTGTTCAGTTTTGACAGATTTCTGCCAATATTTGTGTTTGCCACTTTATCGCTTTCTTTTGAGTTCTTTTGATCACGGAACTTTTGGGGAAGTTGCTACAGTAGTATATGCTTTATATGTGGTAGTTTTGGGTTGAAACCTGAAGCAAAAAAGAGGGTTGATTATATGTTATGCTTGCACTAATGTTGCTAATAGAATTGTGTTTAGTTTTGTATAAAGGAAGTTTTCAAGTGTAGGGATTGGAGAATGATGAGATGAGTTGAAGAATGGACAAAAGCTCAAGCTTGGGGATGCCCATGCATCACCCCAAGAAATATCCAAGAAGTACAAGCGTCAAAGCTTGGGGATGCCCCCGAGGCACCCCTTCTTCATCGGCAAAAATCAGGTCACCTTTCAAGACACTATATTTTTATTGCTTCATGCACTATGTGTTTTTCTTGGAGCGTCAGTTATTTTAGTTTTCTTAGTTAGTTTGTTTTGTTTGCTGCAATAAATGGTTTGATCACATCATGTTGTTTTGGAGGGAGATGAACTCCGGTTTTCATTTGCCAAGAACACTCAGTTTTTCACTCTTATCGTTCAACGAGTGTTCTTCTTTTTCTGCTACTGCTTTTGGTTTTCATTTTCGCCTTGATTTCAATTCAGATCTTCTTATATTTATTTATCAATGTGTGTTTTTGCCTCTGATCTTTATTGATTTTCATCAAAAGAGGTGTGTTTAAAAATTTCAAATGGTGTTGGAAAAGAGAAAAAGCTTTGTGCAAAATAGTGGTACAAGAAGGAGCTTGTGTAGACTGCGGCTTAGGCTTTTTCATGTCATGCTTGATGTCTTTTTGATAGTATGCTTAGTGGTTTTGCTGTAACATGACTTGTCTCAAATAACTGAGATTGCTTAATGAGCCTTTGAAAAAATCATGCGTTGTTTTTATTGTATGGAAGCATTATTTTGGTTTTCTCCTTGATGCTTTATTTGGGTTGACTTGGCGCATGCTCACACATGTTAGACTCTTACAAAGTCGCCTATAGCCTTCATGATCATTTAGTTTTTGACTTTTGATGCCATCATATGCTTCTTTTAATGTCGCTTTGTCGCTTTGCATGATTATGGCCATTATTGCTCTCTTAGTTGGTCGCTCCCAGTCTTTTGCTAGCCCTCATTTTGTACTGAGTATGAGCTCTACTCGTGCATCCAACTCCCAAAAACCAAGTTTGCCATTGTGTCCACTATAAATTCCTATGCATGGTATTTGTAAGCCATTCCAAGTAAATTTTCATGTGCTACCTTTCAAAACTTTCAACTACTTCTCGTTTTGTGCCACTGTTTTTAGCTCATGGGGACGTAGTGGTCGGATTTGCTATCTTCCATATTGCTTATTCCAAAAAGAAAAAAAAGAGAAAAAAAGAAAAAAAAGGCACTCCTCCATGGAATGTGAATGTTGGTGGGCACCCGATGGAATCAGTTAGCCATGGTTTGTGAAAGGAAAAAAGGTGGGGAGGAGTGCCAAGCTTTATAAAAGAGCACAAAAGTGCCAATCTCTCTCTCTCAAAAACTTGCTTCATTTTTGTATGGAAGATAGTAAGAACCCCATTGCCAGTCGTTGACAAAGACAACCACCTCTCAAAACCAATTTTTATCTCTCTGTTTTACAAATGAAAAGCTCTAGCACATGTTTAATCACTGCTTCCCTCTGTGAAGGGCCTTTATTTTACTTTTATGTTGAGTCACCACCTTCTATCTTTATGCACCATTAAGAGAGCATAGTTGTCATTCTTAGTGTGATATGCATTGTCCCAAAGTTCATTGATTGATTCATATTGTTGGTTTCACTTGTTCTCAAATTATTTGTATCTAGTCGCCCTCTTAAACTTGAACGTGTCCTATGCATTTATGTTTTGCTCTCTTTGAAGGACAAGCTGAAAACAATTTGTATGTTTTTCCTTATGATTTGAACACACGTTTGACTTTCATTGTTTCATTTTCATGATCTTTTGTTTGTGTTCATTTTCATGTTACAACATGGTTGCTAAGTTCTTATTGTCAAGATTATATCTTTCATGCCCATGTTTTAAGTTCTTATGATCCCAGCTCACAATGCTTACATATATGATCAAGATGGTGTAGGTGCATGTCACCTCAAAAATTATTTCTTTTGTTATCACTTACCTACTCGAGGACGAGCAGGAGTTAAGCTTGGAGATGCTGATACGTCTCCAACGTATCTATAATTTTTGATGCTCCATGCTTGTTTTTACACCATTTGCCTATTGTTTCGTTACACTTCGTGGCACTTTTATGCGATTTCCAGAACTAACCTATTAACAAGTCGCCACAGTGCCAGTTCCCTATTTTCTGTTGTTTTTGTGTTTCAGAGTGATACACAGGAAATATTCTCAGAATTGGACGAAACCACATCCTGAAGTCTTATTTTTCCCGGGAGCATCCAGACATCCGAAAGAGATCCGGAGAGGGGCCAGGGCCTGCCCTCACACTAGGGTGGCGCAGCCCAGGCCCTGGCCGCGCCACCCATGTGTGAGGAGCCCCTGGCTGCCCTCTCGCGACGCCCCTTCGCCTATATAAAGCCTCGGGATGGAAAACCCTAAGGGAGTCGGCAAATTTGCATAAAGAGTTCCGCAGTTCCGCCGCCGCCACCGACAAATTTCGGGGGACAGAAGTCTCTGTTCCGGCACCCTGCCGGGACGGGGAAGTGCCCCCGGAGCCATCTCCATCGGTCTCCATCGCCGTCTCCGCCGTCTCCATCGACCTCACCGCCATCTCCATCAACCTTGCTGTCTCCTATGATGAGGAGGGAGTAGTTCATCCCCGGGGCTGAGGGCTCTACCGGTAGCTATGTGGTTCACCTCTCTCTCCCATGATGTGATCTTTATGTGATCGTGAGCTTTGTATCATGTTGAACAAGTAGATGTTATTATTCAGATATTATGCTACTCCTATGCTTAATTATTATAGTGTACTCTAGTGATGTTATTAAAGTAATCTATTCCTCCTGCCATGGTGTAACGGTGACAGTGCGTGCATCGTGGTGGTACTTGGTTTAGGCTATGATTGTGATCTCTTGTGGATTATGAGAGTAATTATTACTATGATAGTATTGAGTGATCTATTCCTCCTTTCATGGTGTAAAGTTGACAGTGTGTGCACCGTGTTAGTACTTGGTCTAAGTCGCAATGATTTCTATCTTGAATTGTGATCTGATTTGGATGTCTCTATGAGTGGTGTTTGTCAAGTACTTGATGAACTTTAAGGGGTGCTTCTGTAGCCACTACGCAATGATTAGTGTTATTCAATAGGAGAGTAATTCAGAGTACCATAGTGGAGAGAAGTTATTTATTTGTTCATTCATGTTATATTGTTGGGAGTGTGTCCACTAGTGAAAGTATGATCCCTAGGCCTTGTTTCCAAGCATTGCACACCGTTTACTTCCTGTTTTGTTACTTGTTTGCTCGCAGCGATATTTATTTCACATCACGTTTGCTACTTATAATCATCACTACCGCTTGTATTTCACTATCTCTTCGCCGAACTAGTGCACCTATACATCTGACAAGTGTATTGGGTGTGTTGGGGACACAAGAGACTTTCTGTATCGTAATTGTAGGGTTGCTTGAGAGGGATAGCTTTGACCTCTAACGTCCCTGAGTTCGATAAACCTTGGGTGATCCACTTAAGGGAAACTTGGTGCTGTTCTACAAACCTCTGCACTTGGAGGCCCAACAAGTGTCTACAAGAATAGAAGTGCATAGACATCAAGCTCTTTTCTTGCGCCGTTGCCGGGGAGGTAAGGTAAAAGGTACTCGCATCCTCCTGTGTGAGTGCTCGGAGTTATTTCCTTTAGATTCTGCAATTACATCTTTTTGTTTCTTGTTTTTATTTTCACTAGTTAGGCTTAATGGAAAACAAAGAGTTCTCTAGTCTTTTTCCCGAGTTTAGATATGAAGTGTTTGAAGAGAAAATTGAAAATCCTTTGGAGCTTATTTCGCATAGCAATGTTATTAGTACGAATGCTTTGAATACTGTTAATGCTAGTGCTATAGAAAAGTCTAAGCTTGGAGAAGCTGGTTTTGTTAAGTATGATATTTTTAGTCCCCCAGCTTTAGTGGAGAAATTTTTCTCTGATGATATTTTATCTCCCATATGTGATGTTCCTTCTTATGATGATATGTTTGAAGAATATGCTTTACGAAATAGTTGTTCTCTAGCTTGTGATGATGAGTATAATATTTTCAGCTCACCTAGTTTTGAGGAGAAAATTAGTTATGATTACAATATGCCTCCTATTTTTTATGATTATGGTGATGAGAGTAATTATTCTGTTAAATCTGCTCCTACTACTATTGTTCCTATGGTGAGTATTAATTCTTTTATGCATGTGGCTCATGATAGGGATGTTTTATGTGATAGTTATATTGTTCATTCTATTCATGATGCTACTGAAAGTTATTATGAGAGAGGGAAACATGGTTTGATGGATCTCAACAATATTAAGTTTCCCCTCTTTATGTTGCAATTCTTGAAGTTGTACTTGTTTTGCCTTCCTATGCTTTTTGCTTTGCGCTTTCATGACTTGTTTTTCTACAAGACTATTTTTCATAGGAAGTGGTTCAGATATAAATGTCTTTCACATTTGCTTTTTGATGCTCTCTATTTCTTTAAATTCCTATATGGCGCCTTTGCCTCAAGCGCGCCCACATGAGCATCTTTACAAATTACTGCGCCTAGCTCAAAGGCGTTAAAGAAAAGCACTCTTGGGAGATAACCCATTGTTTATTTTTCAGTACTTTTTCTTTTATTTGAGTCTTGGAAGTTATTACTACTGTAATAACCGCTCCTTATCTTGTTTATTTCGTTTTTGTGCCAAGAGAAGCCTCTAATTTGAGTGAGGTAAAGATTTGGGGATGTTGCTGTCCTGAAACTGTTTTCGGTGCTGCACCGTAAAAATTCGTATAAATTCTCTGTATATCTTTGGACCTGCGATTTCTTGTGCATATGCCCCAGGTTATATCCAAACTTTCATTAGTTGAACACTTTTTGATTTGAGCAACAGAAAATCCCTCAAAAATTCGACCTTTGTCAGCTGTTCAGTTTTGACAGATTTCTGCCAATATTTGTGTTTGCCACTTTATCGCTTTCTTTTGAGTTCTTTTGATCACGGAACTTTTGGGGAAGTTGCTACAGTAGTATATGCTTTATATGTGGTAGTTTTGGGTTGAAACCTGAAGCAAAAAAGAGGGTTGATTATATGTTATGCTTGCACTAATGTTGCTAATAGAATTGTGTTTAGTTTTGTATAAAGGAAGTTTTCAAGTGTAGGGATTGGAGAATGATGAGATGAGTTGAAGAATGGACAAAAGCTCAAGCTTGGGGATGCCCATGCATCACCCCAAGAAATATCCAAGAAGTACAAGCGTCAAAGCTTGGGGATGCCCCCGAGGCACCCCTTCTTCATCGGCAAAAATCAGGTCACCTTTCAAGACACTATATTTTTATTGCTTCATGCACTATGTGTTTTTCTTGGAGCGTCAGTTATTTTAGTTTTCTTAGTTAGTTTGTTTTGTTTGCTGCAATAAATGGTTTGATCACATCATGTTGTTTTGGAGGGAGATGAACTCCGGTTTTCATTTGCCAAGAACACTCAGTTTTTCACTCTTATCGTTCAACGAGTGTTCTTCTTTTTCTGCTACTGCTTTTGGTTTTCATTTTCGCCTTGATTTCAATTCAGATCTTCTTATATTTATTTATCAAGGTGTGTTTTTGCCTCTGATCTTTATTGATTTTCATCAAAAGAGGTGTGTTTAAAAATTTCAAATGGTGTTGGAAAAGAGAAAAAGCTTTGTGCAAAATAGTGGTACAAGAAGGAGCTTGTGTAGACTGCGACTTAGGCTTTTTCATGTCATGCTTGATGTCTTTTTGATAGTATGCTTAGTGGTTTTGCTGTAACATGACTTGTCTCAAATAACTGAGATTGCTTAATGAGCCTTTGAAAAAATCATGCGTTGTTTTTATTGTATGGAAGCATTATTTTGGTTTTCTCCTTGATGCTTTATTTGGGTTGACTTGGTGCATGCTCACACATGTTAGACTCTTACAAAGTCGCCTATAGCCTTCATGATCATTTAGTTTTTGACTTTTGATGCCATCATATGCTTCTTTTAATGTCGCTTTGTCGCTTTGCATGATTATGGTCATTATTGCTCTCTTAGTTGGTCGCTCCCAGTCTTTTGCTAGCCCTCATTTTGTACTGAGTATGAGCTCTACTCGTGCATCCAACTCCCAAAAACCAAGTTTGCCATTGTGTCCACTATAAATTCCTATGCATGGTATTTGTAAGCCATTCCAAGTAAATTTTCATGTGCTACCTTTCAAAACTTTCAACTACTTCTCATTTTGTGCCACTGTTTTTAGCTCATGGGGACGTAGTGGTCGGATTTGCTATCTTCCATATTGCTTATTCCAAAAAGAAAAAAAAAGAGAAAAAAAAGAAAAAAAGGCACTCCTCCATGGAATGTGAATGTTGGTGGGCACCCGATGGAATCGGTTAGCCATGGTTTGTGAAAGGAAAAAAGGTGGGGAGGAGTGCCAAGCTTTATAAAAGAGCACAAAAGTGCCAATCTCTCTCTCTCAAAAACTTGCTTCATTTTTGTATGGAAGATAGTAAGAACCCCATTGCCAGTCGTTGACAAAGACAACCACCTCTCAAAACCAATTTTTATCTCTCTGTTTTACAAATGAAAAGCTCTAGTACATGTTTAATCACTGCTTCCCTCTGCGAAGGGCCTTTCTTTTACTTTTATGTTGAGTCACCACCTTCTATCTTTATGCACCATTAAGAGAGCATAGTTGTCATTCTTAGTGTGATATGCATTGTCCCAAAGTTCATTGATTGATTCATATTGTTGGTTTCACTTGTTCTCAAATTATTTGTATCTAGTCGCCCTCTTAAACTTGAAGGTGTCCTATGCATTTATGTTTTGCTCTCTTTGAAAGACAAGCTGAAAACCATTTGTATGTTTTTCCTTATGATTTGAACACACGTTTGACTTTCATTGTTTCATTTTCATGATCTTTTGTTTGTGTTCATTTTCATGTTACAACATGGTTGCTAAGTTCTTATTGTCAAGATTATATCTTTCATGCCCATGTTTTAAGTTCTTATGATCCCAACTCACAATGCTTACATATATGATCAAGCTTGTGTAGGTGCATGTCACCTCAAAAATTATTTCTTTTGTTATCACTTACCTACTCGAGGACGAGCAGGAGTTAAGCTTGGGGATGCTGATACGTCTCCAACGTATCTATAATTTTTGATGCTCCATGCTTGTTTTTACACCATTTGCCTATTGTTTCGTTACACTTCGTGGCACTTTTATGCGATTTCCAGAACTAACCTATTAACAAGTCGCCACAGTGCCAGTTCCCTGTTTTCTGCTGTTTTTGTGTTTCAGAGTGATACACAGGAAATATTCTCAGAATTGGACGAAACCACATCCTGAAGTCTTATTTTTCCCGGGAGCATCCAGACATCCGAAAGAGAGCCGGAGAGGGGCCAGGGCCTGCCCTCACACTAGGGTGGCGCGGCCCAGGCCCTGGCCACGCCACCCATGTGTGAGGAGCCCCTGGCTGCCCTCTCGCGACGCCCCTTTGCCTATATAAAGCCTCGGGATGGAAAACCCTAAGGGAGTCGGCAAATTTGCAGAAAGAGTTCCGCAGTTCTGCCGCCGCCACCGACGAATTTCGGGGGACAGAAGTCTCTGTTCCGGCACCCTGCCGGGACGGGGAAGTGCCCCCGGAGCCATCTCCATCGGTCTCCATCGCTGTCTCCATCGACCTCACCGCCATCTCCATCAACCTTGCTGTCTCCTATGATGAGAAGGGAGTAGTTCATCCCCGGGGCTGAGGGCTCTACCGGTAGCTATGTGGTTCACCTCTCTCTCCCATGATGTGATCTTTATGTGATCGTGAGCTTTGTATCATGTTGAACAAGTAGATGTTATTATTCAGATATTATGCTACTCCTATGCTTAATTATTATAGTGTACTCTAGTGATGTTATTAAAGTAATCTATTCCTCCTGCCATGGTGTAACGGTGACAGTGCGTGCATCGTGGTGGTACTTGGTTTAGGCTATGATTGTGATCTCTTGTGGATTATGAGAGTAATTATTACTATGATAGTATTGAGTGATCTATTCCTCCTTTCATGGTGTAAAGTTGACAGTGTGTGCACCGTGTTAGTACTTGGTCTAAGTCGCAATGATTTCTATCTTGAATTGTGATCTGATTTGGATGTCTCTATGAGTGGTGTTTGTCAAGTACTTGATGAACTTTAAGGGGTGCTTCTGTAGCCACTACGCAATGATTAGTGTTATTCAATAGGAGAGTAATTCAGAGTACCATAGTGGAGAGAAGTTATTTATTTGTTCATTCATGTTATATTGTTGGGAGTGTGTCACTAGTGAAAGTATGATCCCTAGGCCTTGTTTCCAAGCATTGCACACCGTTTACTTCCTGTTTTGTTACTTGTTTGCTCGCAGCGATATTTATTTCACATCACGTTTGCTACTTATAATCATCACTACCGCTTGTATTTCACTATCTCTTCGCCGAACTAGTGCACCTATACATCTGACAAGTGTATTGGGTGTGTTGGGGACACAAGAGACTTTCTGTATCGTAATTGTAGGGTTGCTTGAGAGGGATAGCTTTGACCTCTAACCTCCCTGAGTTCGATAAACCTTGGGTGATCCACTTAAGGGAAAATTGCTGCTGTTCTACAAACCTATGCACTTGGAGGCCCAACAAGTGTCTACAAGAATAGAAGTGCATAGACATCACCGGCCAGCCCAAAGGGGAAACCCTAGGGGAAAGTTCTAGAAGGGAAGGGGGAAGACTTGCCCCCCACTCCACCCCTTGGGCCGCCGCCCTAGGGCTTGGAGGAGGGGTCAAGGGGCCGGCCACCCCCCCATATAAGGAGGGTAGGGGCGCAGCCTTCCTCCTCACTCCAACCCTAGCCGCCGGCCAACTGCTGCCCCGCCACCTCTCTCTCTCTCTCGCGACTGTGCGTAGGCGAAGCCCTGCCGCAGAAACTCTGCACCATAAGCACCACGCCGTCGTGCTGCAGATCCAATCTATCTCTCCACCATACTTGCTGGACCAAGGAAGGAGGAGGTTGTCGCTGCACCGTACGTGTGCATCTCTCAGAGGCGCCGCCACTTGCGGCGTAGGATCGGATCGGATCGCGGGGAGGAGACGGCTAGTACGACTACATCATCCACGTTCTGTTGAACGTTTCCGCTGTGCGATTTATTCAAGGGTATGAAGATCTCATCTACCTCTCTCGTTGATTACATCTCCTAGATTAGATCTTGGCTTTCTTGTTCGCATCCGTAGGAAAATTTTAATTTACTATGCTGCGAAACCCTTCAGTGGTATCAGAGCTAGATCTATACGTAGATGTGTTTCACGAGTAGAACGCAACATGCTTGTTGCGGGCGTTGATGTTTTCTGTTGCAAACCTCTTTGTTGTGTATTTTTTATGGCGTGGCATAGTGAGATCGAAGCGGTCCAGGCCAACTTTATGCGACCTCGTTCGCGAGACCGGCTCCGCACTTGACGTGTGGCTTGTTCCACACATGTGGCTGGTGGATGCCTGTTTCTCTCACTATAGTAGTCATGTGATTTACAACGGATGTTAGCAACCATAATATCACCGTTGTGGCTTTTCGTAGGTAAGAATCGTTCTTAACTTGTAACTCCCATAAGCCACGTAAAACATGCAACAACAAAGTAGAGGCGTCTAACTTGTTTTTGCAGGGAGTGTTTTGTGATATGGTATGGCCACAAGATGTGATGTGATATATGTGATGTATGCGATGATCATGTTTTGTAATCTTTCACGACTTGCATATCGATGAGTTCACAACCGGCAGGAGCCATATGGTTGTCTTTATAATTGTGTATGACCTGCGTGTCAACTTCTTATACGCCATGTAATAGCTTTACTTTATCGCTAAGTAGTTAGCAATAGTTGTAGTTGCTATTCGTGGTGGAGGCAATCATGGTGGAGTGATGGAGATCATGCCGGCGCGCACAAGATGGAGATCACTGCGCGGAGATTGGCTATACCATGTCACATAAAATTATATGCATGTGATGTTTATCCTTTTATGTATCTTATTATGCTTAGATCGTGACGGTAGCATTTTAAGATGATTCCTCACTTAAAGATCAAGATAAAATTGTGTTCTCCCCTTGTATGCACCGTTGCGAAAGTTCGTCGTTTTGAAGCATCTCGTGATGATCGGGTGCTGTAAACTCTACGTTCACATACAACGGGTGCAAGCTAGTATTTGCACATGCGGAGATACTTGGGTTTGACTTGACGAGCCTAGCATGTACAGACATGGCCTCGGAACACACGGACCGAAAGGTCAAGCATGAGTCATATGGATGATATGATCAACATGTTGATGTTCACCATTAAAGCTACATCATTCACGTGATGATAGGTCTCGGTGTAGTGAATTTGGATCATGCTTCACTAAACAACTTTGAGGGATGTTGAATTTAGTGGGAGTTCATTAGTAATTTGATTAACTTGAACTAATTATCTTGAACTAAATCTTGTTGTATTTGCATAAGTCGTTGTAGTCTTTGGCACCGTTTCCCACCGACACTTAGCTTAATTGAGTTAAAAGAACTATAGAATTCTGGATAATCACTTTTCGGTCTAGTGCCGTTTAGTTAGAATGTCAAGACTAAAGATTAAGTCCTATTGCAAACTTTAGCAAACCTTGCTTGCTCCATACGATTTAATAAATCTTATATTTACTAATTGGAGGCACCATACGAGCGTCCACGTTAATTCTGAGATAAAATAGAATTTTGTCCATCCGATTTCTCACGTAGATGTTAGCCACCGTTAGATGAAATCTGATTGCTGCGCTGTGACAGCCGTCACCATCCGGAGAGTCCTCGCGTTAATTTCCTACACGAAGAAAATACCAATCCGTGAGGCGCGTCTGCTCTCTTGCCTATCTTGCGTTGCGCCGGCGGCGGCGGTTCCAAGCTAGCCACGCCCCAAACTGTAATCTGATGGCCATTAAATTAATTACAGTGCATATAGCTAGCTTCTTGCAGAGCACCAGATCGATTGAGGATCAATCAGGCCAGCTTTCCTTCGCTGCTACGTGCATGTTTTGCTTAGTCTAGCAGGTTCAGCTAATCGATGTTGGTATGGGTAAGCATGCACCACAGATTAATTAGGGCATCTAGCTCGCTTTGTACAGAGCACCAAATCAATACATGGATCCATCAGGGCAGCTTATGCTTCAATTTGCTTCTACGTGAAAGTTTTGGTTTGGCCAAAAGTACCAAAGCGGTTCACGAGAGCGTCCTACATCGAGCCAGCCCTAACTCCGCCTTGCCAGAAATTGCACGGCCTGTTGACCATGTGCCAATTAAGGGTGCGTGAGCAAGGATTCGCATATTGGGATATCAGATTGATTTGTTCCAAGTATAGTTTGCATCCTGTTTTAGTATTTTGGGTTGCATCTAGCCATTTAATAATTGACATGTTTGATATGCAGTCCTCACTAGAGAGTTGATCCAAATTGTACTAATTTTTGGACCAATGTGTCTTCTATAATATTTGTGATCTGAAGGGTCGACATAAACATACTGCTGTATATGCCAGAATTGCGAAAATAGGCAGAGCAAAGCATGTCACAAGTATTCGGCGTATCGAGCATGTGCCAACAGATGATGTGTGAGCAATGATGGCACGCCGGGGGTATGAGATCAATCTTTAGGTATAGTTTTCACCGTGCTATTTTGCTACGCATGTAGCCTTTTAATAATTGACCAGTTCGACATGCAGTTATTTTACTACACATCTCATTCAAATTGTATTATTTCTGAGTTAATTAATAATATATCTTTTGCAGATTTGCTATTTGCAGGGTTCAAACAAATATACAGTGGTACATGCAACAATTGCGAGAATAAATAGGGTAAGATATATCGCGAGTACCTGATCGGGCAAGTCGAGCAGGTGCTAAGCGAGGATGCCTAAGCAAGGAAGGCACATCATGTATTGAATCTATCTATTCCAAGTATAGTTCAATCGCTCTTTATTATTTTTGTCGGCATCTAGCCATAAAACAAATTGACCAGTAGGACGTGCAGTTCACAAATTTTGGGCTAATATATCTACTTTGATTTGCTATTTGAAGTATTGAAATGGCATATGTTGTGCATGGTTGCAAGAACATACATATATGTCAAGGTGTATAACGATGCTTCATAAATTGCAAATGTCTAATGTTATATGCTTTATTATATGGATAACCACCTATTGGTAATTCACGTACTATGTCCTCTACTATTTTCTGATATACAATTTGTATCTATTTGAAGTATTGAAATGGCATATGCTATGCATGGTTGCGAGAACATATATATAAGTCATGGTATATGACGATGCTTCATAAATTGCAAATGTCTACTGTTACATGCTTTATTATATGGAGAACTACTATTTTCTGATATCCAGTTCTTATCACCATAATGAACCCAGGGATATGGTCAATTTAATCCCCTAACCGCTATTCATTTGCTGAATTATGTTAAAAGCATTAAAATAACAAATGGAGTCTAGGAGAGTACCCTTTTAATAGAATTTTCTACTATACCCTGCAAAAGAAACTTTTTTCACTCTAGAAATTTTTGGTATAGAGAGGTTGTCACATAAACAAATTGTATTTTCACTAAACCGTTACGTGTTGTTGTTTGGCCCTTAGTCTTTGTAACACTAACTGATAGTTTAGTGGATTTTTTAAAATGTGATTTTCATAGATTATCTTTGTTTTTTCTTTTTTGCTTCAAAACCTTGGTGTATTTTATAGATGAGTTCTCTTTGGAAATGTTCTCTTTTGAAGTAAAAAAATTCATATGTATATTGGAAAAGGATGGCATGCCTACCGAAATGCACTTCAAATGCAACTTTTATTAAGTTGCACAAAACTTGGTCGGATTGCCTTGGATTACTGAATTAGTCACCCATTCCAAAGTAACTGAAGTTTTTGGTTTGTCCTAAGTCAAAGTATCAAAAGCTTTGACCAAGTTTGTTGAAACACATACCAACATCTTCCACAATTTGGTTCTATTATATTCATCATATGATATAATTTGATATTATAGAGATTTTATATTATATATATTGGCACATTTTCCATATTTTTGGTCAATCTTACAAATAATCAATTCAGACAAACCTACAAACTCAATTACTTTGAAACAAAGGGTGTACAACATAAATAAAAAGGTCATCAGAAACATCTTAGTGATGCCCAAGTTTGATTAATTACGACATGGAAGAAGCAAATTTGATCAGAACTCTCAGAATCTTAGACTTATTCACATATATGATTAAGAAAGCCGGTTCATGCCATGCATCGTAACATGAAATAAAAAGGCTATTTATAATTTATGATATCTGACCATCACAAAGAAACTAGAGGAACTTATGACCTATGTAAATATATTTATTACTTTGTGGTCATTTTTCTGATTAAAAATAGTCATATATATTCTTCCCTATTTTAAAAAATGCAATACAATATAATGTAGAATCACACAAATTATATAAACCTCCAAGATGTAGTACAAATTAGAATGTTTTAGAATGTGTTATAAATATTTTCAAAATGGCTAGCCCGTGCAGGAGCACGGGTTGATGACTAGTTGTATTAATCTAAGAGCAACGATTCAAGTTTAGTATCTAAAGATCATATGTTTGCCTTCATGATAAATTGATCTTCAAAATTGTTTGAGAATCAAAGTGATCATCGAGCCGAAAGAATTGTTTCAGAAACAAATAAGAAGTGAAAGATATTTGATATCTAAGACTTTGATTGTTTGCAAAATGATGAAGTATAATTTAGTAAAAGAACATATGCTCATATTGTATGACTATATGCGAAGATTGAAGATGCTAGGCGTCCCGATCACCCAAAAGTTTGGGAACTAATATTATACTTGCATTCATCCTTATAAGCTATAGTAGTTTCATCATGAAAGATGTCATGATAGGACGAATGAAAAGGTATCGGCTAAATTGTTTTGCTATACCAAAAGAATACTAAAGAATGGAATCTGGAAGAATACCAATCATATGATGATGGCGATCCACTTCAAAGTGCAAAATCCAAGGCTATTAGTATTTGACTAAAAATCCTTTGGACTATGTATAAAATGATTGACGCCACTATTGATGTCGATAGATTCTTCTAAAAGAGAGGAAATGCTAAATAGGATCTGCAAAATTATTTGGTAGAAAAAGGAAAAGACTGGAATTGTCCAGCTCAGGTATATAAATGATATACATGTTATAGATGAAATGTCATACAAAGCAACACAATACAAGAAGTACAATGGCCTAAGTAACTAGTAAAAGAATATGGTAATGATGCATGTCGAGATACAAATAAAAGTGTTATTGTGCTTCTCGTCGGCATAAAACCTAGCCTTCTAGATATGTTAAGAACTTAATAATTGTTATTTTGTTCTAGTATTATGAGAGCAATGGTTGTTCAAATTATTACCGTCTTCCATAATCGATGGATAGATTATTATTATCTTGTTGGTAAAATAGACATTTATAACACTGATGCTAAAGGTCGCAAGACAAAATGAATTTCACTTATATATGACACCGCCGTTTAAGTCATATTGGAAACAAAACATGAAAGAAATTCTATATTGATAGATTTTCGAGTCAATTGATTTTGAATCGATTGACACTTGTGAGACTTTTCGTAAAGATGATTAAACTCCGTTCGTGGGCCATAGAAAGAACAAGCGAGTGACTACATGGAGATTGTACATGTAGATGTATGTAGTTCATGTGTGAAGTCGAGCGTGGTGTATTTTCTATTTCATCAATGACTCGAATAAATGTACGGTATATCTACTTGATGAGATAGAAGTATGAAATTGTTCAATTTATGAAGTGAAAATTGTTGTAACAAGAATATTCAAGTTGTATGATTAGATCATAAAGAAGAATATTTGAGTTACAAGTTTAGCAAACATCTAAGAGTTAGAGGAATTGTTCCACAAACTTGCATCGTGATAAACACCATAGGAGTATGGAGTTTTTGATGGATGTAATCAAACCTTGTTTGACATGGTTAGATCAATGATGAAATAAAACTACCAATATAATTTGTGGATTATGCTTTAGAGACTACCGCTTTTCACTGAATAGAGCACCATCATAATCCGCTGAAATGACACCGTACAAGTTATAGTTGTCTTTTCTTAAATTTTGGTATGCATGACATAAGTAAAATGTTTACAACCAAAATTGGATTAGTAAGTCTTTGTAGGGTTATCCCAAAGAATGTCGATGGGTGTTTCTTCTGCCATAAACCCAATTAAAAGTGATTGTCACTGAAAGAAGTGAACTTCTTATGAAGGAGTTTTTCGCGAAAGGTTTAAGTGGGAGGAAGATAGAACTTGATGAGGTTATTGAATCTGAGCAAGATGATCAAAGTAGCGCAGCACCAGAAAATGTTCTGGAAGCGGAAACTGCATTCATAGCTCACGCGTCTATAATATGTTGTAGTCACGACATCGAAGTTCCTATTTAACCAAGTTGGTCATAATCAAATAGTAAGATTTGAGGACGAGATATTATTAGATAATAGTAACCAACAATATACAAAGAAGCGATGATGGGCCCTGACTTCGTCATATGAATTATTCTAGCAACAATTACATATTGAGATATGATAGTTGAATAAACGAAACAACGTTCCTCTACCGGAATGCACACCAAGGACGTGTAACTGACACGACCCAATGGGTTTTGTTGATTCAAAGGTTGCTAGATATGTATGCAAACTTCTATGGTAGAAGTAAGCATAGCGAAGTTGGAATCTTCAATGATGAAAATGTTAAAGTATTAATTTCATCAAGATATTTGAAGATGCTTGTATTTACAAGAAAGTAAGTGGGAGCGCTCAGACATATTTCTAATACTTTATGTGGACGACATATCGTTTATTAGAAATAATGTGTTTTTCTTGATATTGTTAAGTTTTCATTAAAATTAGTTGTTGATGAAAGACTTAGGTAAAACCAGAATATTAAGCATCAATGTCTATACAGATAGATTGAGGCGTTAATATAGTTTTACCAGAGTACATAGATGAAATATTGAATTTGTTCAATATGGAAACAATAAGAACGGTTCTTGTTGCATGGAAGAGGTTGGAGCAAGAATCAATTGTTTTGACGCTTGATGAGTGAAACCACAAGAATGATTTTATCAATCTTGTATACCATGATATGTAGATCCAGATGTGTCCAATGCTCTAATGGTTATAGCATTCATATGATGATCGTTGGACAATAGTAAAGATATTCTTATGCACTTTCAAAGAAGTAAGAATATGTTCTGTATGCAGAAGTGACAAATGGTTCATTGCAATGAGTTACATTGGCTTTGTCACACATACAAGTAAAATTTTATCTCAATTTTAAGCAATTTGTTTTGAGTTAGAAGGTGGCATAATAAGATGGAAGAAAGTTCCATGATGACTTGGATGAGTTCCAATGTTAATATTGTGGCGGACACTGCAACGAGGGCTAAGTATATAATCGCTTTAGAAGCGGCATAAAAGATGCAAAGTAGATAGTGATAATCCAACTTTTTTGTGGCACTGTCGTCCAGGTCATATTGGCATAAAACGCATAAAGAAACTCCATTCTGATGGACTTTTGGAGTCTCTTGATTTTGAATCATTTGACACGTGCAAGCCATGCCTCATGGGCAAGATGATCAAAAACCCGTTCTCCGGAATAATGGAGCGAGCAACGAACTTATTGGAAATCATACATACCGATGTGTGCGGGCCAATGAGTATTTCGACGCACGGTGGATATCGCTATTTTTCTAAGTGTGCTAGTACTATGTAGTCCTATTGTATGACAATAGTGACAACATAGTCTCGGCCAAGAAACAAAGGTTTCATCAGAAGACCAAGTTTATACGATGCCATCTCATACAAGATGAGTAATGCGTGCTAACGCAAAAGAATATGCAAATACAAACGGACCTGAAAGTGTCAGACCCGTAGATAAGGTTTACCACGTGCAACGCGTATGAATAACACCGGAATGCCATAGGTGTTAAAGGCGCAAGTATTGACTAGATTATTGACTCTAGTGCAAGTGGGAGACTGAAGGAAATATGCCCTAGAGGCAATAATAATATTGTTATTATCATATTTCTTGTTCATGATAATGTTTATACTCCATGCTATAATTGTATTAAGCGGAAACATTAATACTTGTGTGGTTTATGAACAACACCGTGTCCCTAGTACGCCTCTACTAGACTAGCTCATTGATTAATGATGGTTAAGGTTTCCTAACCATAGACATGAGTTGTCGATTAATAATGAGGTCATGTCATTAGGAGAATGATGTGATGGACAGACCCAAATAAAGCAGAGCAATTAGATCGTGTCATCGTGTTCATCTTTGCGAAGCTTTTCCTATGTCAAGTATTATATTCCTTAGACCATGAGATAATACAACTCCCTAGTATCGGAAGAAAGCTTTGAGGTCATCAAACGTCATCCTATGTGAGGGTGATCATAAAGGTGTCTCTCAGGTGATCGGAAAGTACTTGTTGGGTTGTATGTATCGAGATGGAATTTGTCCCTCCCAAGTCGGAGAGATATACTTCGGGCCCACTCGGTAATCGATATCAACACCGCTTGCAAGCATGTGGTTAAGGAGTTAATCACGAAGTGATATCGGATTACGGAACGAGTAAAGTACTTGCTGTGAATGAGATTGAACTAGGTATGCCGATACCGACGATCGAATCTCGGGCGAGTAAAATATCGTGTGACGAAGGGAATACATATACGGGATTAATTGAATCCTGACATCGTGGTTCATCCGATATGATCATCGATGAATATGTGGGAGTCAATATGGGTTTCTAGACCCCGCTGTTGATTATTGATAGAAGATCATGTCTGCATATTCTCGAACCCGTAGGGTCACACACTTAACGTGCATCGATGCTAGGATAGAATGGATAATTGGTTTATGAGTTTTTGTTTGGAGTCTCGGATGAGATCCAGGACATCACGAGAGGTTCCGTAATGGTCCGGAGAATAAGATTCATATAAAGGAAATCAGTTTTTTGGATTCCGGAATCGTTTCGGAGTTTATCGGTATTGTACCGGAAGGTTCTAGAAGGATCCGGAGTGGGACCAATGTGGGCCCACTTGTCGGAGGCCTATGTGGGCCTAAGGGGAAGTGTCCTGGCCACTTTGGGCCAGGCGCATCAAGCCCCTAAGGCCCAGCCGGCCAGCCCAAAGGGGAAACCCTAGGGGAAAGTTCTAGAAGGGAAGGGGGAAGACTTGCCCCCCACTCCACCCCTTGGGCCGCCGCCCTAGGGCTTGGAGGAGGGGTCAAGGGGCCGGCCACCCCCCCCCACCATATAAGGAGGGCAGGGGCGCAGCCTTCCTCCTCACTCCAACCCTAGCCGCCGGCCAACTGCTGCCCCTCCACCTCTCTCTCTCTCGCGACTGTGCGTAGGCGAAGCCCTGCCGCAGAAACTCTCCACCATAAGCACCACGCCGTCGTGCTGCAGATCCAATCTATCTCTCCACCATACTTGCCGGGCCAGGGAAGGAGGAGACGTCGCTGCACCGTACTTGTGCATCTCTCAGAGGCGCCGCCACTTGCGGCGTAGGATCGGATCAGATCGCGGGGAGGAGACAGCTAGTACGACTACATCATCCACGTTCTGTTGAACATTTCCGCTGTGCGATTTCTTCAAGGGTATGAAGATCTCATCTACCTCTCTCGTTGATTACATCTCCCAGATTAGATCTTGGCTTTCTTGTTCGCATCCGTAGGAAAATTTTAATTTACTATGCTGCGAAACCCTTCACTATTTCCATCATATTGCTATCACATGTATACTTTACTCACACTGTTTACTTTACTCGCATACTTCTACTGTTTTCCACTCGATACGCTCATACCCTTTGTTTCAAGCAAACCAGTGAGATTGACAACCTTATCGCAAGTTGGGAACAAAGTATTTGGTTGTGTGTGTGCAGGTTCCGCGTTGCAGCTAGCAAAGCAAAGCTTGGACGAGGCGCCCTATAAATTGTCTGAAGTTGTCGCAAGCTAGCAGCATCACCTTCAGTCGTTTGTTTGCTCCTCTCCTGATCGATAAACCTTGGTTTCTAACTGAGGGAAAAACGTGCTGCTGTGCTCATCATACCTTGCGCTTGGGGTTCCCAACTGCCTGGCCATAATCATCATCAACTACATGCCAGCTGACAAGGGTATAGTTAATAGATCCCGTTAGTTGAATACCCCTGAGGCCCGTTAAGTTAGGCCCAACTGTAATGATAGTCGAATACGAGTTCTTACCGTATGTCGATATTGTAATCTGTATCAGACCCTACCCGATCCTCGAGACCTGGCCATCTATATATAGTGGCCAGGAGGGGACGGTGTAGGGCAGATTGAAAGCAAGCCAGGTTGAATACCCAAGTTTACTTTCGATATACACTTATTTTGACTAACCTTTACCTTCGAGTTCATCCGACGCCCTATTCCCCCGATCCTAAGTCCTTCATCTAGGACATTTGCCGAGTTAATCCTCGTCAATTGGCGCCGACCGTGGGGACTCTTGGGCGTTGGAATCATGAATTCGATGGCTTTTTCGCTTTTAGCAAACAGCAGTACAGAAGTTGACGAAAATCAAGAGATGGAGTTGACAATCGAAAGTTTAAGCATCCTCATCGGGCCATCGGGTTCATCTCGCCTTTCAGATCCGACGAAACAAGATCCGTCGGCAAGTGAGCCCGAAACAGTAGTGATGATGGAATATTCTGAAGGATTTTCCAGCGAGGTAAACTCGCCGGTCAGCTTGGAAGAAGTGCAAAAAGGAAAAATCACAGAAGACAACGAAGCAATGGAAAATTTCGACGCAGGGGTCCAACTCGAAGATCTTATGATCCGCCTCGACGATATTTCAGACAAGTCAACAGATACATAGAAGACATGATTAGAGCTTTCTGAGGATAGTAACTCGATCTTCTCAAGCTTCAATGGTAACATCGGCAAACAGTGCCAGGTGCTCGCCATTGTAGGAGATAACTCAGAAGAATTCGACGAAAACAACAATCCAGTGCTAAACCCAGCAAATATCAACAGAGGAGCAAACCACCTAGCAGAAGGGCAAACAGCAGAATCCCTCACAACCAGGGAAAAAATTCGACTATCAGTCGACGAATGGAGGATAATAAGAGAAGCCATAGAACACGGCACGCCGATACCATCAAATTCTAGCAAGGACATGCTTTTGGGGTATCATTATGCCCTAAGGCAGTAGGCAAAGCAATTAGCAAAGGAGAAAATGGAGATACAGAGAAGAAAAGACTCAGCCATTGCAACCAGCAATGCCGCTCGTAAAGCGCGAAGCTACGCATCATATAGCAACGCAAGGAAAAATCGCTGACATGGTTCAAGGAAACATCGTACCAAAAACTCCTGAAGCAGCATTAGTGGCAGCTCAAGCTTATCTGCTCACAACTCGACCAAACCCGGGAGATCCTAGAGAACATATGCACAGAGCAGCATTGAACGGACTAAACATGGTGGGTCACAAGCTATCAGCAAAAGGAGAAGAAGCACACCACCATAAGGAAACGCACAAGCCAAGATCGCCTCGCCATCACAGTAGTCCTCGGCGCAGAAGCAGCAATCAATGATCTCGATCGCCATCACCAAAACAACACGGAGGAACCCAAAGATCATGATCCCCAAATGAAAAACGCGACTATGAAGAAGACGAAAAAAGAGATGGGGGCATCATGCTTTACCCGCAGGGTTCGCCCCACTCCAGTTCCCAAGGGATTCAAGTTACCTCATGATCAGCAAAAGTACGACGGATCACAGGAACCACAATCATGGCTTTCAGATTATCTACAAGCAGTACAAATATTGGGAGGAACCAAAGAAACAGCGATGCAAAGTCTGCAACTATACCTCACCGGCGCAGCAAGGTCATGGTTGAGCAAACTTGAGAAGGAAACTATTGGAAGCTGGGAAGACCTCACAAAGCAATTTACAAATAACTTCAGGTCGACATACAAGCGGCCAGCGTCAATAGAAGAAGTCAAAGCGTGTGTGCAACAACGCGACGAAACACTGCGGGCATACATCCAAAGATGGAGTCTTATCAAAAATTCAGCAGTCGAAGTTTCAGATGAAAGAGCAATAGATGCGTTCATCATTGGATTAAGGCGAAGAGACCTAGTCGAAGAGATGGGCAGAATCAAGCCGAAAACAGTGTCAGACCTCATGGACGTAGCAAACAGATTTGCAGATGGAGAAGACGCATGCAACAACAAGCGGACACGATCCCCAGAGGACGACAGAAGAAATAGATATGGAAGTCAAAGGAGACGGTCCAGAAATTACGATAACTATGGCTCCCATAGCCAAGTCGTCGCAGGATACAAAGACAACAGCTATCAAGGAAGTGATCGCCGAAACTCGGGATATAGAAGCTACGGGAAAGAGGACTACAAAAAGTTTCCCACGAGAGAACCCAGAGAGTACAACCCATCGCCAGAAGATATGCTCAACGGACCTTGTCATATACACTCAGCGTTCGTCGATGGGAAGCGAGTATCAAGGCACGCAATGAAAGATTGCACAACATTCTTAAAATTACAAGAGGCAGCACTAAACAAGCAAACTGAAGCAAGGCGACAAAGATTTGAAGAAAGCAACAATCCTCCGACAAAACAACAAGGAAACAACGGAGCTCCTCAAGGACAAGACCAGCAGAACCAGGGGCACGACGACGACGAAGGGTACGTTCCATCAAAAGGACACATCACAGCAATGATACAACCTGTGCCCAAGTCGAACAAAGAAGAAAAGAGTATCACTCGACAAGTCAACTTAGCAGTCATCTCACCGCCAGCCACAACGGAGTATCTGCATTGGTCAGAACAACCAATCGAGTTCAATAGAGAAGACCACCCTATAACCGTACCTCGGCCAGAAAACGCGCCCTTGGTACTTAAAGCTCAAATCGGCGCGTATGATGTCGACAGAATATTCATGGACGCAGGAAGTGGAATTAACCTGATATACGCAAAAACACTCAGAGCAATGCATATATCACTAGAGTTCCTGAAACCAACGGATTGTTCCTTCCACGGAATCATACCAGGAAGTGCCAATTACCCACTGGGTCGAATAGCACTCAATGTTTGCTTCGGCAACCGACAAAACTACAGGAGAGAAAAACTGGACTTCGAAGTCATGGACTGGCCATCTCAGTATCACGCGATCCTCGGGTGACCCGCATTTTCGCGATTCATGGCAGTACCTCACTACACATATCTGGTACTCAAAATGCCAGGACCAAAGGGAGTAATCACAGTAAAAGGAAGTTTTGAAGTCTCAGATCTATGCGACAGGGAGTTCCACAAGATGGCGCAAAACTTTGGCATGATAGCCAACCATGCAGAAAAAGCGAAAAGTACGATTACAGAGGGCGTCAAGCTTCTCGAAGGACGCGTTGTGGAGCCAGAGATGAAGAAACCACGAGTAGAAGCATCAGGAGAAGACAAAGAAGCAGGAGAAGAGGAGAAGGACACGACGACATAAAACATCAAGAGCAACAGAGTAGAGTAGAAGAATAAGGCTATAAAAGCCACGAGTTATACCAGGGGCAATGCCCTCTAGATCCAGAACACAGGTCACGGGCCGGATCTCTTGGGTCACCCCATGTATCTTACATTACAAGTATAATAAAGACGAAATGTTCCTCATGTTCGAGTTTACGAGTCTTTCAAAGAGAAAATGCGGCAAACGCACGAATCATACAATAACGCTTTGAGAACAAATTTCAGACATAAAGTCGTGAAATCAGGAACTCTCGCGTTCAGTATATACATAAGGGTCACAGCAGCAGATTATCAGAATCATCTACACCTAAAGGATCTAAATAGTAATACTCGCGGAAAAACCTAGCGTCTGCTTCAAGCAGCCTAGCTACAAGCCTCCGAGCAGGCTGTAAAGTATTTTCCATATGAACTCGAAGACTAGCTCCACCAGGAGCCAAACTCAGGGACATAGTGCTGTAATTAAGCCTTGGGTGCCACTTGCGCATCCACCCAAGAGCAAAATTGGCACCCGCCACCAAGTTCAGCTCTATCAATCTATGAATACGGTGGCTAGACCTAAAAGTATCTAGAAGAAGCGGGAAAGTTGGAGGCAGAGGATTGCGAGGAAGCATGACATAATGCATAGTTGTCAGAGCTCGTCGGCAACCATCGACTGACTCGCCAATATGTTGGGCACGGTCCTGAAAGAGTACAATGGCACTCCGACGCCGAGGATCAGACCATAAAGTCTCACATCCTTCTGACATTCTCTCCAAAGCTGCATTTCGCTCGGTAACCCGACGATCTTCAGCAGCGAAATCCAGCCAAGTGCCTGTAACGGCAAAGGACGTCACAAAAACAGCAGTGAAGAAACAGGGAAAAGAGAAGCCAAAGAAAACCTTACATCGCAACATCTCACAGGCAGACTCGACAATGCCAAGAATAAAAGATTTGCATTCTTCATTATGGACAATCTTCACTGTCAAACTGGAAACCTTTTCATCAAGAGAAGATATTTGCTTCAGATAACCACAAGCTTTACCAGCTTTGCTCACAGCCATCTGTGCTTGGCGTTTGGCTAAAGTCAAGCGAGCTTCAAGATCAGAAATCCTTAAAGAGTACTCTGCGCATTGACTGCATCGACTAGGAGGCGACGAAATCGTCGAGTCGAACGTGCGGGCAGCGGAAGGAGCAGGCCCGCCAGTCAAGGGATCGTTGGTATGTGATACGTCTCCAACGTATCTATAATTTTTGATGCTCCATGCTTGTTTTTACACCATTTGCCTATTGTTTCGTTACATTTAGTGGCACTTTTATGCATTTTCCGGAACTAACCTATTAACGAGTTGCCACAGTGCCAGTTCCCTGTTTTCTGCTGTTTTTGTGTTTCAGAGTGATACATAGGAAATATTCTCGGAATTGGACGAAACTAGTTCCTGAAGTCTTATTTTTCCCGGAAGCTTCCAGAGATCCGAAGGAGAGTCGGAGGGGGCCACCAGGGCCCCACACGCAGGGGCGGCGCGGCCAGGCCCCGGGTCGCGCGGGCCCCACGTGAGGGCACCTGGCTCCCCCTCTGACATCGCCCCTTTGCCTATAAAGACCCCCCGATGGAAAAAACCTAAGTACCCGATCAGTTTTCCAGAACACATCGCGATCCGCCGCCGCCGTCGACCCGAAGATCGGGAGGGTCCAGAAGCTCTTCCCGGCACCCTGCCGGAGAAGGGAATCGCCACCGGAGGTCTTCTTCATCGCCATGCTTGCCTCCGGAGCGATGAGTGAGTAGTCTACCTTGGACTATGGGTCCATAGCAGTAGCTAGATGGTTGTCTTCTCCACCATGTGCTTCATGTTTAGATCTCATGAGCTGCCCTACATGATTGAGATCACCGTTATATAATTCTACATGTTTGGTTTGTTGGGATCCGATGAATATTGGTGTTTATGATTAAGTTGTTGTACTGAATATTATCTTTTGTTATCTCTATGTTGTTTATGATCTTGCATGCTCTCCGTTGTTAGTAGCTATCTTGGCCGAGTAGTTGCTAGTGACTCCAAGAGGGGGTATTTATGCTCGATAGTGGGTTCATGCCTCTATTTCACCTGGGGGAGTGACAGAAACCTCTAAGGTGGTAGATGTGCTGTTGCTACTAGGGAGAAAACAACATTCATATGCTCAAGGGCATATGCTTTGTTTACATTACACACTTTGCTTAATGTAATTATCTGTTGTTCGCAACTTAATACTTCTAGGGTGTTCGGATTGATATCCCCGGGAGTGGATTATTAGTCATAGATGCAGTTGGATGGCGGTCTATGTATTTTGTTGTAATGCCCAGAGTAAATCTCATAGTGATCTTCTTGACATATCACGTTTATCTTTATTCTATCAATTGCCCAACTGTAATTTGTTTACCCAGCATGTGTTATTTTATCTATGGAGAGACACCACTAGTGAACTGTGGACCCCGGTCCTATTTCCATCATATTGTTATCACCTGTTTACTTTACTCGCACTGTTTACTTTAGTCGCATACTATATTGTTTTCCACTCGATACACTCATAACCTTTGTTTCAAGCAAACCGGTGAGATTGACAACCTCATCGCAAGTTGGGAACAAAGTATTTGTTTGTGTGTGTGCAGGTTCCGCATCATCTTCAGTCGTCATTGTCTCTCCTCTCCTGATCGATAAACCTTGGTTTCTTAACTGAGGGAAAACTAGCTGCTATACTCATCATACCTTCCTCTTGGGGTTCCCAACGGGCTGGTTATTCACCACGCACAAGGACCGTCTGCTCCCACGTTAACCACATGCCATCAACCGGTAGCAGCTCATTTTCTGGCGCCGTTGCCGGGGAGGAAGAGAAGACTTCTGCGAGGGGAGTTTTTCGCACACACATCCTTTACTTTGTTTTATTGTTTTGGTTTACTTTATTTATTTTACCTGCATCGCTTTATATCAAAAACCCAAAAAAAATTAGAATCCTTGGTAGTTGTTTTTACTTGTTTACTTTCGTTTTGCTGAAATGGCCAATCCTGAAAACACCAAGTTGTGTGACTTTACTAGCACAAACAATAGTGATTTTATCTGCACTCCTATTGCACCACCTGCTACTGCTGCAAACTTTTATGAGATTAAGCCTGCTTTATTGAACCTTGTTATGAAAGAGCAATTCTCTGGTGCTAGTACTGAAGATGCTGCAGCTCATCTCAACAATTTTGTTGAGCTATGTGAGATGCAGAAATATAAGGATGTTGACACTGATATTATTAAGCTCAAGTTGTTTCCTTTTTCTTTGAGAGGAAAAGCTAAAGATTGGTTGCTGTCTTTGACTAAGAATAGTATTGATTCATGGGCTAAGTGTAAGGATGCTTTTATTGGTAGATACTATCCTCCTGCTAAGATTATATCGTTGCGTAGCAATATTATGAAGTTTACTCAGTTTAATAATGAACATGTTGCTCAAGCTTGGGAAAGAATGAAATCTATGATAAAGAATTGCCCCACTCATGGACTGACTACTTGGATGATTATCCGAACTTTTTATGCATGACTGAATTTTTCTTCAAGGAACCTACTTGATTCAGCTGCTGGAGGCACTTTTATGTCCCTTACCTTGGGCGCCGCATCAAAGCTACTGGATAACATGATGGTAAATTATTCTGAATGGCACACCGAGAGAGCTCCACAAGGTAAGAAGGTAAATTCTGTTGAGGAAACCTCTTCCTTGAATGATAAGATTGATACCATTATGGCTATGCTTGCTAATGATAGGACTCATGTTGATCCTAATAATGTTCCTTTGGCCTCTCTGGTTGCTCAAGAAGAGCATGTTGATGTGAATTCCATTAGAAACAATAATTTTAACAATAATGCTTATAGGAACAATTTTGCTAGTAACAATTATAGGCCGTATCCTTCTACCAATGGTAATGGTTATGGTAACTCTTATGGTAATTCCTACAACAACACTAGGGCCGCGCCCTCCGAGCTTGAGGTAATGCTCAAGGACTTCATCGGTAAGCAAACTGCTTTTAACAAGTCTGTTGAGGAAAAGTTAGGCAAAATTGATATTCTTGCTTCTAAAGTAGATAGCCTTGCTCATGATGTTGAACTTCTGAAATTAAAAGTGTTTCCTAATGATGTGAAAGAGAGCAATGTTTTTGCTACCGCTAATGCTATTCAAGTTGGAATTGATGAAAATATAAGATTGTTAGCGGAATTGCATGCCAAGTGGGAAAGAGAAGATGAGATGGCTAGAGAGATGAAGGTATGTACTATTACTACTTCTAATGATGTTGCTCCTACTGCAAGCAATCCTCTTACTTTGATTGGTGTAGAGAAAACTGCCACTCCTTGTGTTAAAAAGCCTAAAACTGCCAAAACTTTTTCTCAAAAGAGTGCTAAAATTTTTCAGAGTGTGGGAGATGATAGCTCTATTTCTTTTAATGATTTTGATATTGATGGCTGCAATATATCTGAAGTAATTTTGTTCTTGCAAAAGCTTGCTTTGACTCCCAATGCTGTTCTTTAAATATTGCTTTTACTAAGCATATTACCAATGCTCTCATAAAGATTAGGGATGAAAAGTTGAAGCAAAAAGCCTCTGTTCCCAAGAAGTTAGAAGATGGTTGGGAACCCATCATTGATATGCATGTTAATGGTTATGATTTCCATGCTTTATGTGATCTAGGTGCTAGTATTTCTATTATGCCTAGAAAGATTTATGACATGCTTGATTTACCACCGCTTGAAAAGTGTTATTTTGATGTTCCTATTGCTGATGTTGCTAAGAAGAAACCTTTGGGAAGAATTAATTATGTTCTTATTGTGGTTAACAATAACCTTGTTCCCGTTGATTTTCTTGTTATGGACGTTGAATGCCATGCTTCATGTCCTATTATTTTGGGAAGACCCTTTCTTCGAACTGTAGGTGCTATCATTGATATGAGGGATGGCACTATCAAGTATCAATTCCCACTAAAGAAAGGTATGGAACACTTCCCTAGGAAAAGAAAGAAATTGCTTTTTGACTCTATTCTTAGAGCAAATTATGAGCTTGATGCTTCATCACTTGATATTACTTGATTCGCAATTTTCTGCGCCTAGCTCAAAGGCGTTAAAGAAAAGCACTCTTGGGAGATAACCCAATGTTTTATTTTCAGTACTTTTTCTTTTATTTGAGTCTTGGAAGTCATTACTACTGTAATGACCGCTCCTTATCTTGTTTATTTCGTTTTTGTGCCAAGAGAAGCCTCTAATTTGAGTGAGGTAAAGATTTGGGGATGTTGTTGTCTTGAAACTGTTTTCGGTGCTGCACCGTAAAAATTCATGAAAATTCTCTGTTTATCTTTTGGACGTGCGATTTCTTTTGCATATGCCCCAGGTTATATCCAAACTTTTGTTAGTTGAACACTTTTTGATTTGAGCAACACAAAATCCCTCAAAAATTCGACCTTTGTCAGCTGTTCAGTTTTGACAGATTTCTGCCAATATTTGTGTTTGCCACTTTATCGCTTTCTTTTGAGTTCTTTTGATCACGGAACTTTTGGGGAGGTTGCTACAGTAGTATCTACTATATATGTGGTGGTTTTGAGTTGAAACCTGAAGCAAATAGAGGATTTATTATATGTTATGCTTGCACTAATGTTGCTAATAGAATTGTGTTTAGTTTTGTATGAAGGAAGTTTTCAAGTGTAGGGATTGGAGAATGATGAGATGAGTTGAAGAATGGACAAAAGCTCAAGCTTGGGGATGCCCATGCATCACCCCAAGAAATATCCAAGAAGTACAAGCGTCAAAGCTTGGGGATGCCCCCGAGGCACCCCTTCTTCATCGGCAAAAATCAGGTCACCTTTCAAAACACTATATTTTTATTGCTTCATGCACTATGTGTTTTTCTTGGAGCGTCAGTTGTTTTAGTTTTCTTAGTTGGTTTAGTTTGTTTGTTTGCTGCAATAAATGGTTGGACCCCAACAAATTTTCTTTGGAGAAGTTGCCTTGTTTTCATTTGCCAAGAACGCTTTAGTTTTCACTCTTATTAAAAATCGAGCGTTCTTCTTTTTCTGCTACTGCTTTTGGTTTTCGTTTTCGCCTTGATTTATGTTCAGACCTTGTCATATCTTTTCATCAAGGTGTATTTTGCCTCTGATATTTATTGGTTTTCATCAAAAGAGGTGTTTATAAAAATTTCAAATGGTGTTGGAAAAGAGAAAAAGCTTTGTGCAAAATAGTGGTACAAGAAGGAGCTTGTGTAGACTGCGGCTTAGGCTTTTTCATGTCATGCTTGATGTCTTTTTGATAGTATGCTTAGTGGTTTTGCTGTAGCATGACTTGTCTCAAATAACTGAGATTGCTTAATGAGCCTTTGAAAAAAATCATGCGTTGTTTTTATTGTATGGAAGCATTATTTTGGTTTTCTCCTTGATGCTTTATTTGGGTTGACTTGGCGCATGCTCACACATGTTAGACTCTTACAAAGTCGCCAATAGCCTTCCTGATCATTTATTTTTTGACTTTTGATGCCGTCTTATGCTTCTTTTAATGTCGCTTTGTCGCTTTGCATGATTATGGCCATTATTGCTCTCTTAGTTGGTCGCTCCCAGTCTTTTGCTAGCCCTCGCCTTGTACTGAGTATGAGCTCTACTCGTGCATCCAACTCCTAAAAGCCAAAGTTTTCCAAAGTGTCCACCATACATACCTACTAGCAATTTTCTATTCCAAGTAAATTTGACTTGCTTTTATTTTTTCTTCAAATTAAACTCTTACCAGTGTTATGCGAAATTCGGTCAGTAAAGCTCTCACGAACCGAAAGGCACACTTTACTTTTTCCTGTTCTTAAAAATTTGACATTGTGGTCTCTTATGTTGAGTTGTTATGCTTGCAAGTTGTAAGTTGGATTCTAGCCCATCCATGCTGTCATGGGGCAAGCTTTCAACATTGCACTTCTTATTTGAGTTGATATCGTGATCTTTGTTTATGGATGCCCGCGGTGTGAAATGAATTGGGAATCTTGTGGGGATCATGGAGTTTGTATATGTGTTAGGGAAACACCGGGCCGCCAATCTAAGCCATGCATAATTCATGGTGGAAATTTGCAGCATACCCATGGTGAACATTCGACGACGCATCCCACAATAAAAAGCTAAACAAAAGGCAAAGAAAAGAGATGTCGAGGTGTTCATTGTCTGCTTGTCCTGTCATTTTGGTGTGGGCTTGTTCCATGTCATCGGGCACGGAGGTACCCCATTGGCGGTTCTCAATGATATGCATATACTTACAATGACAAGAGCCTTGCTTGGGACTCTAAGTAAAGTAGCATGAGGTTTGGGTACTCGTATTCACGAGGCACGAGGTTTTCAACTTATGATTTGTCAAGCATATGCATCATAATTGTTCTCGCATTAACTTTAACCATTCAAGATGCTTATGATGGGGGCAATGAGAGCTCAAAGCCGGTAAGTACCATATATTTTGAAGGTTATAAAACTTGCAATCACTGCTTCCCTCTGCGAAGGGCCTTTCTTTTACTTTTATGTTGAGTCACCACCTTCTTTATTTATGCACCATTAAGAGAGCATAGTTGTCATTCTTAGTGTGATATGCATTGTCCCAAAGTTCATTGATTGATTCATATTGTTGGTTTCACTTGTTCTTAAATTATTTGTATCTAGTCGCCCTCTTAAACTTGAAGGTGTCCTATGCATTTATGTTTTGCTCTCCTTGAAGGACAAGCTGAAAACCATTTGTATGTTTTTCCTTATGATTTGAACACACTTTTGACTTTCATTGTTTCATTTTCATGATCTTTTGTTTGTGTTCTGTCGTGGGGATGACTTAGGGGGCGCACCACGAGCTGGGCAATATGCCGGCTGGCGTCCCAGGAAATCCCACGGCCTCAGCGCGAGAAGACCGGCTCCACCCGAAGGGCCGGCTGCGCCAGCGGCCGGCTGACGACTCCACCGAGGAGGACTGGAGCCGGGCGATGGAGACAAAACTCCCCCAACGGCTGTCTCGCCAAAAGCAGACGGCCCCGACAAGACCGGCAGAGGCGCAGGACAAGAGTGACGAGCGCCACGACCACGACCGACCAATAAGAGACCAAAGACCCTTCCCCACGATGGGATCCGAGGCACAGGAGAGGGGATATGCTCTCCTGATGCCAGCCTAGGGAAAAGGCACTTTATAAAGTGCCTTTGCCAGAGCAGGGCCAGGGGGATCACGCCAAGGACGCCGCCGCCGAGTAGCCGGCAGCCGGCCGAAGCGTTACCAAAACCTGTAACCAGGCCCCCGTCTATATAAGGGGGCCTGGACCCTTAGCATAGGGGAGATCCGATCTTCTTCTTCCTCCTCTAGCCGAACAGCTCGAGGAGCACTGTAATCGCTACTATCCAATCAATACGAAGCAGGTAGGAAGTAGGGGTTTACCTCCAACCGGGAGGGCCCTGAACCTGGGTAAACCGAGGTGTCTCTTTTGGCACAATCCCGAGCCGGACCCATCGTCACCAACGTCGAGCCCCTCCGATAAGCCTCCCCATGGCTACTGTCTCCAAATTCCCACGACAGTTGGCGCCCACCGTGGGGCAAAGCGCGGTGGCGAGCGGAGTCAAGTTCCGGCCGGGACCCTCCGGCGAGAAGGTCGCCTCCAGCCTCGTCTGGAGGTTCGGCACCTTCGACTGCGTCGACGACAACTTGGCCCACTTCAAGAACGGCTTCGGCAATGGCGGTTCCTTCCTCGACGTCGGCGGCCACCGCTTCTACGTCGCCAAGCCCTTCCCGGAAGAGGTAACCGATGTGCTTGACCCACTCTGTGACACAGACTCCGACGACGGCGAAAGCGGCGACTTTTGCAACATGGTCGAGGTGCGGGCCCTGGAGGAGGATGGTGGCGGCGGCCTACCGCGCTCCGCGCGCCCGCCGCTCGAACGCCCACTTCCACCGGAACAAGATCTTCCACCTCCAGAGCGGGACGTGCTGGACGTAGCCATCACGGACCTGCGCGCTCTGCTCGACATCTCTGTGGATCCGGTCAAGGCCTCCGAGGATCTGGAGCGGACGCCCCTCAACCTCCTCAAGGAAGCGGTCGATGTCGACGACACCCATCGGCGCGTCCTCTCTACGATCAACGAATACAACGTCGCCCACGGCTTCACCCCAGCCGGAGATGGCCCAAGCCGGGCGGGACAAGTTCGTCAGCGAGGCCGCGAGCTAGGCGTGGAACTGAACCAGGCGGCGCCCTCGGCGAAGCTACCTCCGATCATCAACAAGACCACCTACAGCACGCCTACGAAGAACCTCCGCGCCGCGCGCTACATCACCTCCGAGCTGGATGGACTACAAGGCGAGGACTTGCGGGAGAAGCAAGCCCGGATCCAGGAACTCCTGGACGCCGCCGATCTGCAGCAGCAGGCGATGGAGCCACGCGGAGAGGCGAGCGGCACGCGAGGCGAGCACCGTATCGTCGTGGCTGGTCAGAACAAGTCGCACGGAGAAGCTTCATCGCCAAACCACGGCCCTGCGGAGCACAGCCGGAGCAATCGAGCTCCAGGCAAAAGCGGTGGAAACCACCGCACCCAGCACTCCGGCCACCACAGCCGGCAGCCTCGAGATCCCGCCGCAGTCACCAGCAAGCCGCGCCACCCTCCTCGGGTGGACGTGGTGGACCCGGCACGCGGCAAGTCTGTGGCGCCACACCAGCCGGCTCAGGGAGCTGGCTGGGGCGCTCAGGGACATCATCCGGCTCGCTCGCATGTGAGCCAGAGGATTGAACCTTGCGGTCTCGGGCGCGCCAAACGCCGATCTCCTTGTCAAAACGCTCGCTGTCGAGCCCCTGGAGAGTCTGCAGCTCGGCGATCTGGGCGTCGCGGTTCTCGTCCTCGCTCCCCACGGTTGCATGAAGCTCTTTCACCTTGCTGTCAAACTCCGCGGAGAGGATTTTCTTCTCTTCGGCCAGCCGATGATCAAACTCCAGCTGCAGCGACGACTCCGCCTCCCGAGCTTTCGCCAGATCAGTTTCCAGCTCCTGAGCCCGAGCGGCCTGGGCTTGCAGACCCTGAAGCTCCTCGGCATGCTTTTGCTTGAGCGACTCAACAGTGGCGGCTGACACCGAGTCGGCCAGCTGGGACTCGAGCGAGGCTATGAGTGAGGCAGAGTCTGAAAGCGGAGGAATAAGAGCAGGAAGGACAGCAGCAGTGCTTTCGAAATAAGGGGTCCCGAGCTCACCTGATAGTTTCTCCAGTTCTTTCTTCAAGTCCTGGTACTGGACCTTGCCGGCACGGTACTTCGCTAGCAGCTTCTGAAAGACACTGGCACGAAGTGCGTTCAGTTCCTGCGGAAAACGGAAAGGCAACGACTCTTAGCGAAATCCATTTTCAAGCCAGCTGTCTCTACAGCTACCTCGAAACTCGGGGGCTAGGATGTATAGCAGAAAGAACCAGGGGTTAAAGGCGCAGCACTCACGTTGGTCGCCTGTATAGCGTCAAGGAGTTGGAAGCCGGCGTTCTGAAGCGATCCCCTGGCAGCAGTAAACTGCTTATCCAACTCCGCCAGAGTTGGCTTGCTGCCCTGCACCTTGAGCTTCTCTCCGACACCTGCACTCGAGGCGGTGTCCGCCCACTCCTGCTGAAGGCGACTGGCGGAGCTCAGACTGCCAATGTTGGACTCGGCCGCGGCGACAAGAGCTTTCCCACTAGAAGCGCTTTTGGTCACCACCTCAGGGGCTGGCGAGCCGTCACCACGTCCGCTCCCCGCCACTCGAGTGGCGAGGAGCCCTGGCGAAGCCTCGCCAGAGCTGAAGGCCAGCCCAAGGAGCGCGGAATCGGCAATCGCGCCAGCCCTCGACCCGGCCGCAGGCACCATAGCTTGCACGCTCGGTACGAGCTCAAGATTGGAAAGAGCCTCGACAGCCGGCACCGGGGCCTTTTCCGTTTCCCCCGCCGCGGCCTCGCGCGCGTTTCCCTGGCTGGGTGAGTCGGGGGAGGTGCAGACGGTGGCGGCGTCCCTCGCTGTGGCATCATCAGTATCGGGAGGTGGGGACAGGTCAGCCCCAGCTGGCGCAGTTTCCTCGACGGGCGCGGAGCCAATCTCAGGTGTGGCGACTGGGTGGGGAACAGCGTCCACGAGCACCTCCGGACGCGCGGAATCCTCTGCCCTAGCGTCGCCTGCCACAAGCTTCAACCGCGGGGAGCGGCGAACGTCCTCAGCGCGACCCGAGTCGCCGCCCACTTCTTCCCCACGCGCCCTCTTGCGGCTGGAAGGCTCGGGAGCGGAGGTCGCGATTTCCTCGGAAGCAACGGCGGGAGGAGTTTGGGCAACCGGATCGACAGAAAGAGGCGGCCTGCAAAGAGAGCACCCCACGACCGAGTCAATCGGGACCGCGACGGTAAAATGAAGACGAGAAGCAAGGAGGCAGGAAGCTCACCTAGCTATGGCAATAGCCCGCCTCTTGGCCACCTTCTTCACATTGGGACGGCGCAGATCCCGCACTGCCGGCTCTGGTTTCTTACGCTTATCAGCCGGCTCGGAGAAGGCCGGCTTGTCGATGGATTTCGTGTCGCAAGAACACGGGGTACCACGCGACGGACCTGAAGATTCGAACGCAGGGGGCTGAACGTGTGAGATCTTGGATCGCAACGAAACACGGTGACGGAAGCCTCGATTGTCGGACGCGCAACGCACTGCAGAGAGGGAGACCTAGCTTTACCCAGGTTCAGGGCCCTCGTGGTGAGGTAAAACCCCTACTTCCTGCCTTCTTGTATTACGACGCGACACCTCGCGAGGAGTACAAGGCCTTGGTTACAAAGCTCTAGCTGGCCAGAGGTTGAAGAACCTGCGTGCCCAACTAGCCGCTTGAAGAAGATGAAGATTAGATCAGACCGGATCCCCTCTAAGGGGTGGCCTCTCCCTCCTTTTATAGCGCCAAGGTCCTCCTTCCCCTTATCTTCTTGGGGAAGGGGTTGCCACACACGGCCAAGGAGGGAGGACAGCTGTAGACTAGGCTCTTCTGTAGACTTGGTCTTTGCAGAGTCGGGGCGCCGGTCCACAGGAGTGGGTGGAGGAAGCTGACGTCCTCCCCTGGCGCCCTGCACCGTCCACGCTATATTTGGGGGGGTGGCCAACTGCCACTGTGCCGCTTTAGGCAGGCACAGCGAAAGTTGGTCTCCTCCCTGTCGGGGGTAGCGTGGGAGGTACGCGGCCTTCTGCCCGTTATCTTCTTGCTCCGCACGAAACCGTGCTGAGCTGACGTGGGCGTCCCTTCTCTCCTCACCAGCAGGGCTCGTGAGGAGGTCTTCTGGTCCTTAGCGGTTTCCGTCGTCGTTCTCCTCATGAGGCGCCTCCTCGTGAGGGTCTTCTCCGTGCTGAAGATTGTTGATTATCTCCTGGGCTGAAGATGGGCCGATGACGGGGCCCAGGAGCAGGTGGACCGGGATACCCCGGTATCCATTACACCGACAGTAGCCCCCGGGAGCCCGGCCCACAACGCGCCCTCTTGAGGAAGCGAAGGGTCGGGGGCCCCCGAAGCTGCTGGGCCCTCCAACGGCACGCGTCAACCGCGCGGTCAGAGGACCATGTGAAGAAGCGGAGATCGTGGGCACGTGGCACCCCCACGTTGGCGAACGAAGCGGCGCGGAGGCCGTGGGAAGTGGGGTAACGGGCGTTTTTCGAACCGTCGCGTCAAGGCCGACGCTTCGGAAACCGCGCCCTTGCTGCCCCTCCCCCCTTAAAAGCTTGGCAGGGAAGGCTTCTTCCCCTTTTTCCACAACACACCACCGCCGCCACCTCCCTTCCGAAGATCTTGAGCACCAAATCCCCTCTAGCTTCCAATCTTCCCGCTGCACCTCGCCCCCGCCCAGAGCAATGGCACCGCGCCGGGCCATCGGAGCAGCAAGGTCTTCCGGAGCGGCGCCGCGACCGGCGTCGCCCCTGCTTGAATCTCGCATCAAGAGCAGCCGCGAGCTCCAGACCGTCCGGGAGATGGTCGGGAGCAGCAAGAATGAGTGGGGCGCCACCCGCATCTGGCACGGCCGCGCGCCGCGGGACACTCTGCCCGCGACAGCGCATCCCTTCTTCCTCTTCTCCGTCTTCGCCGGCCTGCTGCCGTCGTTCTCCCCCTTCTTCTTGGCAATCCTGGAGACCTATGGGATCCAGGCCATCCATCTGCATCCCAAGTCCGTCACCTTGCTGGCGGTCTTCGCCTACGCCTGCAAGGCCTGGATCGGCATCAAGCCATCGGTGGCGTACTTCCGCCACCTCTTCTCCCTCCGGTCCTCTGGGCTCAACCAGAGTTCCGGATGCGTCTCCTTCATTGCCACCGCCGGGACAGAGGGCGACTTCATCGACTTGAAGTGGATGAAGAAGGTCGAGGACTTTCGGAGCCGCTGGTTCTTCATCGACATCCTCGAGGAATCGGAGCTCTTCCTCGTGACGGGGATCCCTCCCGTCAAGCTCACCACCTGGGCCAGCGAGGCCCTGCCGGAGGAAGCCCTGAAGACGCTCCGCCCACGGATCCGAGATCTCTGCGAGGCTGGTGTTACGGGGACCATGGTCGGGGTGGAATTTGTCACCCGATGCATCGCCCCCCTGCAGGACCACCGCCGGGAGATCTGGGGGCACTGGTCCGGAGACGGCCTCAGGCTCCACCTCGGCGAGCTCAACGCCGACGCTCGGGAGGAGGTAATAAGAGCCTTCTTCTCTTCTGCTGCCATCCCCGCCATTCCGCGCAATGCTCTCCCGATCTACTGCCTGGGCGCTCGGGAGACCAGTCGCGTTACGGCAGGGGTCTTGAAATTCAACTCCTGGGGCCCGTTCCTTGCCGACGGCGTCGTGCCTGGTCCCCTCCCGAGCGCACCAGCGGCAAGCTCGGAGCAGGGCTCGGCGGCTCGGGGTGCAGGGCCCTCGAGCTCCGGAGACGACGACGATGACGACGACGACAACGCGGAGTCCGGCGGGCGGCTGGTCCGCCGGAGGCGTCCCGAGGGCACCGTGGTGCTCTCAGATTCCTCCGACGACTCCTCCTCCTCGGCAGACGAGCCCACCGGGGGAGATGCCGACGCGTCCTCCTCACGAGACCTGGAGGAAGAGGGGCGCCGAGCCCGCCTGGAGGCGGAGCGCCGCTCCAAATCCAATGATGAACGCGCCAGCCGGAATCCCGAGGCCGGGACCTCGCGAGGGAAGAAGCCGGCGGGCGAATCTTCTGCGCCCCCGCCACCACCTTCCTCCCTCCCGAGTAAAAGAGGATGGGTGGAGCGAGACGCCTCGTGAGTATTCCTGCACGAAGACTTTTACCTTTTTACCTTACCTTTCCCCTGACCTCATCCCCTTACCCCCTCCTCTCCAGGGACGCCGAGGAGAAGAAGGAGGAGAAGAAGAGGAGGAAGAGGAGGAAGACCAGCCAGACCACGCCGGGCCCTGATCCGGCGACCACGACCACACCGGCGACACCGCCGCGCGTCGCCGGAGAAGAAGAGGACCGCGCGTCCGCAGACGCGCAGTCCGCCCCGGGAGCCGCCGCGGCTCCCAGCACGACCGAGCCCCCGAGCTCAGGGGGCACACCAGAGACGACGGGGGCAGCTCCCGCTGCCCCCTCTGTAGCCAGCACCAGCACCACCCCGGAGGCACCCCCGGCAAGAACCGCTGCACCGCCAAGTTCGGGAACAGCCCCCGAGCCGAGCAACGAGAGGAGAGCGACTTCCACCGCGCCAGAGCCCTCCAGGGCCGCATCGCCTCCCCTACCGGAGATACTGGGGAGGCCCGCGAGGATCGCCGCCGAGCCCCACGCCGCCGACCCCTGGGAGAGGGTGCTCGCGGCCGCAACTGGCGCCCTCCGCGACGAGGTTGCCAGGGCGCGCTCCGCCGAGCAGGAGCAAATCGACGAGGGCTGGGCCCTCCTGCACCAAGCCACGGAGAGGTGCCGCCTCCTGGACCAGCGCGCCGCCGAGCGCCGCGAGCGAGCGAGGAAGGAGGCCGAGGAGATCCGCGCTAGCGCGGCTGAGGAGGCTGAAGAGGCCCTGGCAGAGGCCAGGGAATCGGCGAGGGGAGTCCTGGCCCAGGCGCACGAGGAGGCCATGAAGATCGTCTCCGAGGCGCGCCAGAGGATTCCCCCCACCGTCGGACCTCCAAACCTGGCCTTGGCCGGGGAGGAGGCCAAGAGGGCAGCTCAGCACCTCCTGGACCAGGCTAGGACGAACGCCGACGGCCTGCTCGCCAATGCCCAGCGGAGGCTAGAAGAGGTTGAGGACCGGGAGGCCCTCCTCCACGCTCGTGAGGAGAGCGCTGACTCCAGGGCGGAGAGCCTGAGCCTGCAAGAGGCTGGGCTCGCCGTCCGAGAAGCAGAGGCTCGCGAGCGCGAGCGGGGACTCCGCCTCCGGGAAGAGCAGCTCCAAGCCCTCGAGGACCGGCTCAACAGGGAGCAGGAGGCCCTGGAGAGCCGGGAGGCGATGACCAGCCAGACCACCGCCGAACTGGCTCGGCAACAGGAGGCGCTGAGCCAGCGCGAGGCTTCCCTCCAGGCGAAGATGGACCACATGCTGAACCAGCGGCGGGTCAACTTGGAGCAGGAGCTCGAGCGGAAGCGCAAAGAGACCATCGAGGCGTGCCGCGCGGACTTCCGCGCCAAGAACGACGCCGCCCTCCTGATGTACAAGCAGAAGCGGGAGGCTCTGGAGCGTCAGGTCCGCGACCTGGGGACTGAGCTGAGGGGGGCGCACGAAGTGCGCCAGGGCGCCGAGCGCGCCCTTGCTGAAGCCGACGCCACCATCGCCTCGCTCCGGCGAGACGTGCAGAGGCTTGAGGAGGAGAACTCGGCGTCGGCCCTGCAAGGCGTGGAGATGGCCGGCGAGCTCCAGGAGCTCAGGGATGCTGAGAAGGAGGCAAACGTGCTGCGGAGGCAGCGGGTGCGGATGTTCCGCGGGTTCTCAGCCCGCGTCATGGCGGCGGCGCACCGCCTGGGCATCCACGGGCTGAACCTGCCCACCGCCCCTGAGGACGACGGGTCGATCCTGCTCTTCTTCAGCCAGGTGGCCGAAGAGCTGGACGGCGCATCGGCGAAGGTCTTGGATCTCATCGACGCCGAGTGCCGGGAGCTGCTGGGGCTCGCGGGAACGAGGATCTTCTCCAACATCCAACGCCTTCGCCCCGACCTCAACCTGCAAGAAGTACTACGAAGGCCGCCACCTCCGCCGCCCGGAAATCCTGACCGCGCAGCCGAGGCCAGGGCAGAGCGATTGAACTTCGCCCTTGACCGGCTGCAGGCCATCTACGCCCGCCCTGGAGCGGCCGCCCCAAGTTCCTCCAGCGGCGAGGGCTCCGGCTCCACGGAATCCGGCAGCGAAGAGACGACGGACTCCGGCGAAGGAGCGTCCTCAAGCTCCAGCGATGGCGCCGACGGCGACGGGTGCGACGCGGCGGTCGCCCAGTAAGCTCCTCCTTGACTCCTCCAGAAGAACTAGGTTAGCTGCACACTTTGCAGCTGTCAGTCATTGCCCTGCTGGGCCAGTTTAAGTTGTAATCGTACTTTAAGGCGTTGATCGCCAAATGGTCCTTGTTTGCACCCTTGCTCGTATTTCCTTGTCTTGCCTTTGTCTGGGGAATGCTCTACGCCGTTCGGGGGCCAGCCTCCGAGCGGGACAGCAGCCTAACGCTTAGTATGCAGCTCGTGGTGCAAGGCTAGCGGGCACTGGCGCTCCAGAGGTGACTGTAATGGCATACAGGACTATTTCCCTGCAGCCCCCCAGGCGTTCAAGCACAACAAAGGCGAGCCCAGGAGAAGAGACACAAGGCCACAGACAGGGACAGCAGGAAACTTAGAGAAATCTACACAGATTGTGCGACTCTCACGCGCTCATGCGCCTTCGTGTGAGTGTCGCTCGAGAGGAGAGAGCACCATGGATCGTATGAGGTGACTGTAGCGGGTCCCTTCCTGAGTCAGAGCTCGATCCGTTCTGGGTTTTGCGGGCCTGCTGTTTTCCGGGCGAAGGCCCCAGCACGGACACCGTGCTCCGGCTCCTTCTCGAAAGGCAGTCGAGCGAAAACTCACGTTCGCGTTAAGTCGCAACCAGCGGACCTCGCGAGGCTGGTGAGACCAAGACTCGCGACTCCAGACAGTTTCCACGGATTAGAAAGGATTAACGGCGAGTGAAGCTGCTGTTACACTTAGTTCCTCGCGTAGATGAAAGACTCCGTTTCCTTAGGCGAAGGCAAAGGGGGTGACGATCCTTCAGCCCCCTTGCCCTGTCTTCATGCTCCTGGGGACGGGGCCACCGAGGGCGGCGTAGGCCCACGCGCCCTCTGGCTCAGGTCCCAGGGATGCGAATCTGTCGAGGAAGCGCTCGCAGAGGTCCCTCCAGGACGAGATGGACCCTGGCGGTAGCCCGCAGAGCCACCGGCGAGGCTTTCCCTTTGTAGCCATCATGAACCAATTGGCCATGACACGCCCATCGCCTCCAGCCGCCCGAACACTGGCCGCGTACTGCTGTAGGAACTCCTCGGGATCGGAGGTCCCATCGTAGCACGCGTCAGTGTCCGGCTTGAACCGCGGCGGCCATGCCGCATGACGAAGGGGATCGGCGAGCGCCGCGAAGCCCCCAAAACCGATGTCGCCGACCTCGGGCTCGCCCTCTCCGATGGCCTCTAGGCCATCGAGGACTTGGAGACGCTCTCGGCGACGACTTGCGTAGACAGCGCGAAGGCGAAGACGATGATGACGATCGTCACCCATGTCGACGCCGATCTTGAAGAAAACACACCACAGCCCCCTACCTGGCGCGCCAAATGTCGATGGATTTCGTGTCGCAAGAACACGGGGTACCACGCGACGGACCCGAAGATTCGAACGCAGGGGGCTGAACGTGTGACATCTTGGATCGCAACGAAACACGGTGACGGAAGCCTCGATTGTCGGACGCGCAACGCACTGTAGAGAGGGAGACCGAGCTTTACCCAGGTTCAGGGCCCTCGTGGTGAGGTAAAACCCCTACTTCCTGCCTTCTTGTATTACGACGCGACACCTCGCGAGGAGTACAAGGCCTTGGTTACAAAGCTCTAGCTGGCCAGAGGTTGAAGAACCTGCGTGCCCAACTAGCCGCTTGAAGAAGATGAAGATTAGATCAGACCGGATCCCCTCTAAGGGGTGGCCTCTCCCTCCTTTTATAGCGCCAAGGTCCTCCTTCCCCTTATCTTCTTGGGGAAGGGGTTGCCACACACGGCCAAGGAGGGAGGACAGCTGTAGACTAGGCTCTTCTGTAGACTTGGTCTTTGCAGGGTCGGGGCGCCGGTCCACAGGAGTGGGTGGAGGAAGCTGACGTCCTCCCCTGGCGCCCTGCACCGTCCACGCTATATTTGGGGGGGTGGCCAACTGCCACTGTGCCGCTTTAGGCAGGCACAGCGAAAGTTGGTCTCCTCCCTGTCGGGGGTAGCGTGGGAGGTACGCGGCCTTCTGCCCGTTATCTTCTTAATCCGCACGAAACCGTGCTGAGCTGATGTGGGCGTCCCTTCTCTCCTCACCAGCAGGGCTCGTGAGGAGGTCTTCTGGTCCTTAGCGGTTTCCGTCGTCGTTCTCCTCACGAGGCGCCTCCTCGTGAGGGTCTTCTCCGTGCTGAAGATTGTTGATTATCTCCTGGGCTGAAGATGGGCCGATGACGGGGCCCAGGAGCAGGTGGACCAGGATACCCCGGTATCCATTACACCGACACGGCTGGGCTTTTCTCTTGATGCCGGCCAGATCATCTCCAGCCTCTTCAAGGTCTGCCAGCTCCGGAGTGGCAGAGCGTAGCCCGGGAGACTCTGGCAGATCCACGATCGGAGGAGCTTGGCCCCCAGCAGCGGCAGCGGCGGCTACGTGGAGAGCTACGCCCCCGAGGGTGGTAGCTGATCCTGCGTTGCCATCGTCATCGTCGGACCAATCTCTTAGGAGAGAGGGGCTGGGGAACTTACTGGAGTGGTCGAGGAGTTCGCCCGAGTCTTCGAGCTCGTCGTTTCCTTCATCACCTTGCGTGGTGCTGGAGCTCTCGACGGCGGCCTGAGAACTAGCGTCCTCCACCTCCTCGGCTTCGTCCCAGACAACTTTATCATCCGATTCGGCTCTATCAGCGGCAAAGCCGGCTTGACGCTGAGTCAAATTCTCCGCCGCCTGCAGAGCGAACAAATTCTGCCCGAACCAAGCGGCCAGAGGTCAGCTGACCAGAGTAGCAAAGGAGGGGAAGGCTTGAAGCTAGGACCGACGAGCTCACCTCAGCAATTGGGTTGTCCCGGTCATGAGGTTCCAATCCCCACGTCCACGAGGCTTGAAGCTTCACGTCAGCGATGCGGTTCGCCTTCCGAGCCACCTCCAACGCTGACAGTGCCTTGGAAGAATGGCGAGTGGGATCCCTGGCAGATCCCAGGAAGCACATCTTGTGTGGGCGGCGCTGAAGCGGAGACACGCGGGCGACCAGGAAGGCGAGGAGAAGGTCAGTCGGCTCTAAGCCACCCTCCGCTTGCAGCGTGGCAACCCGCTGAAGGATCTTCTCCATGTCCGGCGACGGGCGAGGAGGAGCGGCGCTCCAGTTCTCCCGCTCAGGCCCGCCGGCCTCAAAGGGCGGCAAGTTGATATGGTCTTCGCCTCCCTTCGAGTTCTTCACATAGAAGAAGGAGCGCTGCCACTTCTTGCAAGACTCTTTCCCTTTTATGCCAGGGAAGCTTGCGGACTTGCGGGCGTAGAAGGAGGCTGTGCCGCATATCACCGGAATGGTGTCTGCCGTCTGGGTCTTGAAGAAGATCAGCCGGTGGAATAGCTCGATATTGGGCCAGATGCCCAAATACGCTTCGCAAAGGGTTGCGAACGCGGACAACACCATCATCGCATTCGCCCCAATATGATGCGGTTGCAAGTGGAAATGGTCCAGGAATTGGCGCATGAAGCTGCTCGCGGGCAGTGCGAAACCCCGGGGGAAATGGTCATAGAAGACCACCGCCTCCCCAGGCGCAGGAGCGGGGACCAGTTCGTCGCCGGCGGGGCGGCAGCTCACGAGATCCGCGGGAGGAAGCACTCGGCCCCGGCGCAGCAGCTCGATCTCTTTGTCTTTCACCCAAGAGCCTTCCCAGGATCCCTTTGGCAAGGTAGGTGGAGCGGCACCCTTACCCGCCGCCGAGCCCTTCCCTTTTTGCCGGGAAGCTTTGGGAGCCATCCGGGTGCGGATCTGGGTGAGCGGAATGGCGGCGGAGCAAGCAAGGAACCCTAATCCCTTGAGGGCGAAGCTCGGGAGCCGAGGACTCTAAGTGGAGCGAATGCGGAAGGAAGAAGAGAAGCGGGCAACCGATGCTCTTTTTCCGAAATGGTCCCTAGTTTAAAAGTGAAGGGACGGGTCAGTTGCTTATTTCAGCCACGATGGGTCGGCGACTGACTCCTCTCGTCACGACCCACGATCGCGTAAAGATCGGGCAACCGCCGTGGTAGCCGCAAAGGATCGTGGGTCGGGGCCGATTGGACATGACGCGATAACGGGCGGACAAGTGGTGCCTCGGTCCAGCCCTCGAAGGAACAGGTTCCCAGGAAGCGGTGTGCTGGCCTACAGCCGCCAGCCGGACCATCACCGGAGCCGGTTCGTCCCGAGACGGCCGGGAAAACTCCGCAAGTCCCAGCCTCGATGACTGGATCGACCAAGTCGAGCCGGAGGTCCCGGGACTTCGATGAAGACGAGCAAGACTTTGGCGAAAAGAAGAACCCGCCGAAGGCCCATGCTAGCCCATGAGACTTTGCCAGTTTCGGGGGCTAGTGTCGTGGGGATGACTTAGGGGGCGCACCACGAGCTGGGCAATATGCCGGCTGGCGTCCCAGGAAATCCCATGGCCTCAGCGCAAGAAGACCGGCTCCACCCGAAGGGCCGGCTGCGCCAGCGGCCGGCTGACGACTCCACCAAGGAGGACTGGAGCCGGGCGATGGAGACAAAACTCCCCCAACGGCTGTCTCGCCAAAAGCAGACGGCCCCGACAAGACCGGCAGAGGCGCAGGACAAGAGTGACGAGCGCCACGACCACGACCGACCAATAAGAGACCGAAGACCCTTCCCCACGATGGGATCCGAGGCACAGGAGAGGGGATATGCTCTCCTGATGCCAGCCTAGGGAAAAGGCACTTTATAAAGTGCCTTTGCCAGAGCAGGGCCAGGGGGGATCACGCCAAGGACGCCGCCGCCGAGTAGCCGGCAGCCGGCCGAAGCGTTACCAAAACATGTAACCAGGCCCCCGTCTATATAAGGGGGCCTGGACCCTTAGCATAGGGGAGATCCGATCTTCTTCTTCCTCCTCTAGCCGAACAGCTCGAGGAGCACTGTAATCGCTACTATCCAATCAATATGAAGCAGGCAGGAAGTAGGGGTTTACCTCCAACCGGGAGGGCCCTGAACCTGGGTAAACCGAGGTGTCTCTGTTGGCACAATCCCGAGCCGGACCCATCGTCACCAACGTTGAGCCCCTCCGATAAGCCTCCCCATGGCTACTGTCTCCAAATTCCCACGACATGTTCATTTGCATGTTTACAACATGGTTGCTAAGTTCTTATTGTCATGATTATATCTTCATGCCCATGTTTTAAGTTCTTATGATCCCAGCTCACCAATGCTTACATTTATGATCAAGATTGTGTAGGTGCATGTCACCTCAAAAATTATTCTTTGTTATCACTTACCTACTCGAGGACGAGCAGGAGTTAAGCTTGGGGATGCTTGATACGTCTCCAACGTATCTATAATTTTTGATGCTCCATGGTTGTTTTTACACCATTTGCCTATTGTTTCGTTACACTTAGTGGCACTTTTATGCATTTTTCGGAACTAACCTATTAACGAGTTGCCACAGTGCTAGTTCCCTGTTTTCTGCTCTTTTTGTGTTTCAGAGTGATACACAGGAAATATTCTCGGAATTGGACGAAACAAGTTCCTGAAGTCTTATTTTTCCCGGAAGCTTCCAGAGATCCGAAGGAGAGTCGGAGGGGGGCCACCAGGGCCCCACACGCAGGGGCGGCGCGGCCAGACCCCTGGCCGCGCGGGCCCCGCGTGAGGGCACCTGGCTCCCCCTCTGACATCGCCCATTCGCCTATAAAGACCCCCCGACGGAAAAAACCTAAGTACCCGATCAGTTTTCCAGAACACATCGCAATCCGCCGCCGCCGTCGACCCGAAGATCGGGAGGGTCCAGAAGCTCTTCCCGGCACCCTGCCGGAGAGCGGAATCGCCACCGGAGGTCTTCTTCATCGCCATGCTTGCCTCCGGAGCGATGAGTGAGTAGTCTACCTTGGACTATGGGTCCATAGCAGTAGCTAGATGGTTGTCTTCTCCACCATGTGCTTCATGTTTAGATCTCATGAGCTGCCCTACATGATTGAGATCACCGTTATGTAATTCTACATGTTTGGTTTGTTGGGATCCGATGAATATTGGTGTTTATGATTAAGTTGCTGTACTGAATATTATCTTTTGTTATCTCTATGTTGTTTATGATCTTGCATGCTCTCCGTTGTTAGTAGCTATCTTGGCCGAGTAGTTGCTAGTGACTCCAAGAGGGGGTATTTATGCTCGATAGTGGGTTCATGCCTCTATTTCACCTGGGGAGTGACAGAAACCTCTAAGGTGGTAGATGTGCTGTTGCTACTAGGGAGAAAACAACATTCATATGCTCAAGGGCATATGCTTTGTTTACATTACACACTTTGCTTAATGCAATTATCTGTTGTTCGCAACTTAATACTTCTAGGGTGTTCGGATTGATATCCCCGGGAGTGGATTATTAGTCATAGATGCAGTTGGATGGCGGTCTATGTATTTTGTTGTAATGCCCAGAGTAAATCTCATAGTGATCTTCTTGACATACCACGTTTATCTTTATTCTATCAATTGCCCAACTGTAATTTGTTTACCCAGCATGTGTTATTTTATCTATGGAGAGACACCACTAGTGAACTGTGGACCCCGGTCCTATTTCCATCATATTGTTATCACCTGTTTACTTTACTCGCACTGTTTACTTTACTCGCATTGTTTACTTTACTCACATACTATATTGTTTTACACTCGATACGCTCATAACCTTTGTTTCAAGCAAACCGGTGAGATTGACAACCTCATCGCAAGTTGGGAACAAAGTATTTGTTTGTGTGTGTGCAGGTTCCGCATCATCTTCAGTCGTCATTATCTCTCCTCTCCTGATCGATAAACCTTGGTTTCTTAACTGAGGGAAAACTAGCTGCTATACTCATCATACCTTCCTCTTGGGGTTCCCAACGGGCTGGTTATTCACCACGCACAAGGACCGTCTGCTCCCATGTTAACCACACGCCATCAACCGGTAGCAGTATGCATCGACTGGAAGTCAAAAGAAAATAAAGAAGAAACATTTCAGAGAGGGAACACAAGATTTCATGAGAAGGAAATATATTTACATAAGTGCAAAACCCTTTGGCTAAAGTTCTCGGGTTGCACGCGACTAAAGGTTGTTACATTCAAAAGAAGAAATTGAAAGCTACAGAGGAGCCGAAGTCTACGCCACCTCAGCATTTTGCTCCGTGGCAGAAGAGGGCATGGCAAATCCGTTGCCAGAAGTCGACGGAGGTGCAGGCTCTTCCATCGTTGGAGCCGGTATAGTAGATGCCGCGGAGGCTGCAGAAGGAGAAATAATTGCCGCCAGTGCAGGCGCCAACTTCTTCGCCTTCTCAAAGAAAACCTTCATCTCATCGCGGGTGCAGCCATGGGGAGAGCTCACCTTCTCCCAGTCAAAGTCCGCGCCGTGAGCAAAATAAAGTGCAATAGAACCCTCAGCGCCACGTTTCAGAGAGAGCCCCTTCAGCTGGAGGGTCGGGTCCTCAATTGTATCGAAGGACTTGGCAAGATTCTCCAAGTTATCCTTCGGGACTTCTGCCTTCTTCTTCGGCCACAACCCGACGAACAACCGCGACAGAACGCGGCTAACCAACTCAAAAGTCTCCTGGATAGATATCTAGTTTGCCTCGAGTAGGTTAACCGCGGTCAGCAGAGGATCATCGCCCGATGGCAAAGATGAAGAAGACACCTTGGTAAATCCTGCGCAACAAAGGAAGTTAAAAAGAAAGAAGTAAAGGAAAGAATTAGTGAAGATCAACAATACAACAAGAAGTCAAAATAGAAGGCTAGATGAAACACTCACTTTCAGCAGAGGTAGACATTGTGTGAAGGCACTCCATTACGGCCTGCTCTCGCTGAGCGTGCTCCCTGTTGGCATCGGCCAAAGCTTTTTCAGCCTTTTTCGCCTTACCAAGCGCTGATTTCTGCGACTTCTCAGCGCTTGCTTTGGCAGCGGCCGCAATATCATCTGCGTTCTACGAGGCACTAAGCTCAGCCTCCAATGCCGCAATTCGGGCATTGGCTGTTGCTAGAGCAGCTACAGTAGAAGAAGAAAGGAAGTCAGATAAACAGCAAAAGATAAGTGTGGAGGAAAAACCATGACTGGATATAGAACATACCTTCAGAAGCTTTCGCAACCTTTAGGTACTCAGCGCATTCAGTGCCCAAGGCAACGAATCTCTTCAATAATGCCTGAGAGAAAGAGCGTGTAAGAAGCACAAGTGTATGCAAGGGAAACAAGTCAGGAAAAATTGCTCACATCATGGGGGGAAGCCGAGGATTCATGGGCTTCCAGAGAGACATCGGGTTCTTTGGCCTTCTTCAAGCGCTTGAGGTTTCGGGGCACCGGAACCTTCTTTACAGAGGCCCTGGTAACCCTAGGCGCAATTTCTTGGGTAGGGGGCTCATCATCAACTGCAGGAGAAATTGAAGGAGTAGCTGTAGAAGCTTTTGGCGGCTCTTCGTCATCTCTACACGAAGAAAATAAGTTATGTGTAACACGACAGAAACAAGGCAAGAGCGGTGCAATTGAAGAACTCGAATAAAAAAACACTTACGACGCCAGGAGGTCGAAGTACTCCGCATCTTCTGCAGGAACAGAAGCCTTATCAGCCGCTGCAGAACTCAAAGAAGCAAATTCTTCGACTCGCTTCCTCTTCTTGTCGACACCAGCATCTTCAGCAAGCACGGGGGAGACGATGTCGACGAGCTAGTTTCCTCTTCCGATTCTTCGGCATCATCTCCGTCCTGATTCTCGTCAGCCTCGGGGGCTTCAGATACAGATGAGGCCAGATCAGCCGGAAGGGGCCCTGCCTCTGGAAGAGGAGGGTGCAAAACAAGGAATTGGTGACCCTGCATATAAATAAGTTAGCAGAGTACAAAGGCAAAGAATAGCGTAAAGTCGAAGCAAACGAAATTTGACAACAAGTGAACACAAAGATACATACCTCAGGCAGAGGGTGCACGGAGTCGAAGTAGTCAGCGGTCAAGTCAGCAACCGCATGATCCTTGGTGAGCTTGGTAAGGCTCCTAACTCGCTTGTCGACATCTTTTTTCTCTATCAAATCTTCAGAGACGCGAGTAGGATCTTCCAAGCCAGAATAATTCCAGAGCTTGGTGAGGCGGTGTTGCAGGGGTTGAACTCGACGTTGCACAAATAACGCCATGAGTTGGATACCCGACAAAGCTCCTCCTTGGCCTCCTTTCAAAGCTTGAATGCGAGACAGAAGAGGAAGAACTTGTGCTATCTCCGCATCTGAGGGAAGCGCATCCCACGACGCCAATTTCTTCACTTCCTTGGAGGCTTCGAAAGGGGCTAACCCATATTGGTCTTCAGGGGAGGCTTTGCGATCTTTGATATAGAACCATTTGGTTCTCCACCCCTGGACAGATGCGGCAAAGGAAAACTCGAGGTACTGCGCTTCAGGGCGCACAGAGACAACGGCTCCGCCCAATTCAGGCTTTCTAGCCAGAGCAACATTGGGGCGAAGCTGAAAGATTGACCTCCAGAGAAGAAAGTGGGGTTCAATGCCCAAGAATGACTCGCAGAGAGTCACGAAACAAGCAATGTGAAGAAGGGAGTTTGGTGTGAGCTGGTGAAGCTGTACACCGTAGACAAAGAGAAGCCCACGGAGAAACTCGTGGGCAGGAAGAGAAAGGCCGCGGAGGAGGAAAGCAAGAAACATTACCCGGTAGCCGCTTGGGGGCTGCGAGATCCGCTCAGTACTGGGAAAATTGATGGAATCCTGGGCGGAGATGAGGTCGTCCACCTTGGCCTTCTCCACCTCCTTCGGCGTGATGGCGGAGCGTACCCAGTTGGTGGCAGAGGCGTTCTTGGCCATGGTGTTCTTGGTGGCCAGGTGCTTCGCGCGCATCTATCGCACCGCGCTTGGGGGCTATGCACGAACGGAGAGAGGAGAAGAGATCGGCAATGGAGGCGGCAGAGGGAACAAGCTGGTAAACAGTAAAATCCCCCACTACGCCCCTTATATACCTTCTGGGGGAAGGATCGTGGGCTGAGACGTGGCGCAAAGAGCGGAAACGGCAGCCCACTAATGGTCAAAAATCATGAAAATTACAGTGCTACCCATAAAACGGTTCGCACTCATACAGAGTGACGTATTCATTGACATCATAAAGAAGATGATATAAGAAAGGAGAAGGATGGCGCCGACAAGTGCAAAATTTCTAGACAAGATTATATGTGAATGATTTTTGATTATAGCCTTGAGGGCTAATACTATCAAAGGTATTGCAAGTAACTCTTTACTGGAGTGGCGGACACGTATTCAATGACAAGATGTTATTAAAGTATCTCGAGTTGAAGTATGATGGAGCACACTATATTTTGAGCCTATACTCGAAAAAGTCTTTTTCGACTATAGCCTCGGGGGCTACTCCCATCGGGAGCGCTGAGCGTGCACCCGACGATATTTCTTGGTAAAGCATTGTGCAGGAGTGTTACTCCCATCGGGAGCAAGTTTTATTGTTGTTGAAACCCGAATATTTTCAGTCAAAATGTGACTGCGACATAAGATTCTCGAGTTATGTTATCGCAATACAACTCGAATGCCGTGACCTATCACGAAGGTAAGACCCCGGGATCCGTCCTGTGTGGCCTGGTATACGCACATGGATGCGCTCTGCTGGTATGTATCCGTGTCTACGACGCGAAGAAAATTCTGGTGGACGCACTGGGTACCCTGAGAATCACTGGGATTCATTCTTTGTAAGGCCTAAATGCGGCAAAAGAATGGGTTTGACCGGTATCCCGAATTCAAATCCAATGGGATTGAATTTGAAGTAGGTGACAAGTACCTGTTCCGGCAGTTAACTGACCTCTTGATCCATCAGAGTTGTCAGGCTTGTTCATCAAAACCCCTTGCGAAAAATATCATGAAAGTAAGTCGAAAGACCAAGCCGAAGATTTGAAGATATGAAGAAATCGAAGAAATTGATCAAGTCGAAGATTTGAAGATTAGAGATTCAACCCGAATCTACAATTCTGGTAGAATCTCAGGGGCTACTGACAAGGGTATAGTTAATAGATCACGTTAGTTGAATACCCCTGAGGCCCGTTAAGTTAGGCCCAACTGTAATGATAGTCGAATACGAGTTCTTACCGTACATCGATATTGTAATCTGTATCAGACCCTACCCAATCCTCGAGACCTGGCCATCTATATATAGGGGCCAGGAGGGGACGGTGTAGGGCAGATTGAAAGCAAGCCAGGTTGAATATCCAAGTTTACTTTCGATATACACTTATTTCGACTAACCTTTACCTTCGAGTTCATCCGATGCTCTATTCCCCCGATCCTAAGTCCTTCATCTAGGACATTTGCCGAGTTAATCCTCGTCACGAGCCATCAATTCTTTCTAAGCCCGGAGACTCCGGTCTCCCAGGCCGGAGACTCCGTCCCCGGTCCACTTAGCCCGGAGACTCCGGTCTCGGGACACCGGAGACTCCGGCCCGAAGAAGACTGCAACGGCTACATCCCCCCAAGGACTATAAAAAGGCTTCTTCTACCTCAAGACAAGGTTGCGGCTCACACTCTCTCCCCACCATTGCTGCCAAGCTTCAAAGCCCTAGATCTCCACCTCTAGCCAATAGAACTTGTATCCCTCTTGGGATTCGAAGGAGGAGACCTAGTCCATCATCTTCACCGAAGGAATTTCACCGTCATCCCCATTTGCTTGGGGAATTTGTTCCTAGTGTTTATTTTGAAACCCTAGGCCTTGTAAGTTTTGATTACTCTCATCTTTGTGGTGTTATAGCCTCCGTGGCATTCTTGGGAGCCTCCAATTGAGTTGTGGTCGTATACACCCATGCTTTTATTCTAACCGTTTGGTTATGAAGGGAGCAGCGCGAAGCACCGTTCTTTGTTGCCATCAGGTGACTTTTGGTATATGGTGCGGCGGAGAATATCATGAAGGCCAGATTAGAGGACTAGCAATGGAGGTTCGAGTCTCGGCACTGAGAGATTTGCTTGGTGTTCTAGGTTTTGAAAAAGCAGTAAGAAAGTGGGGGCGGCAGCACAGGTGAAGTTCAGTGTCTTACCTTTTTAGGATAAAAATCCAAGGTCTGGCTTTAATTGGCTGTGACTGGCAATGATCTTGTTGAATGCACTTTTGAGAGCGGAAACTATCTTGAAGATGAAAACCTAGGATCTTTGGTCCGACAACGATGGCGCTTGTCTTGTGTACTATTTTCCTTTAGAGGCGTCGCCTTTGAAGAGCGTGGAGTTCAGATGGTGGTTGTTTTGTTGCTGCTTGGATTGGAACACCGTATATTTTCTTAGTTTTTTCTCTTTTTTTTAGCTATGTGCATCCGTATTGTTATTAAGATATTGTGTTTTTGCAGAGACTAATTGATATCATCTTAATATTAATATATACTTTTATCAAAACAAAATAAAAAAATAGGTTTGGGTAGCTTTAAGAGGCTGCAAACAGATGAATAGTGAGAACTCCAAGCCACCGACAGAGAAGCGGAATAACGTTGCGCTACGAATCTACCGACCAGGACGTCTAACCTAAAAGCTAATCAGTCTCTATCATGTCAAATTCCAGGCCGGCTAAAGACGAGAACTGAAATCATTCCAGCCTGCCCAGGGTTCCACTCTACTCCAGGACACAAATAGCTGGATGTCAAACGAGCTTTGCCGATTAGTGTCGGTGACGGCGACGGCGCAGATGCGAGACACCTGGCCGCGCCGCTCGCCGTTGGACCGGTCGCTTTCGGTTGGTCGCGCGTAGTGGCGCGAACGAAAACCCGTCGTTGCGCGAGACAAAAAAAAACTCGTACTGGTACCGCCGGCCGTAGATGAGCGGTGAGCACGTACAGCGAGTAGTGGCGATCGTCCGGCGCGTCCTTTCTTTTTTAACTCTATGATTGGTACACGAGGGAGACTTGGAATCTACGGCTGTTGCCAACCCATCATTACAGATCTCGTTGGACTCAAAATTTAATTATAACGCTTGTAGGTTTCAAATAAAGTGACGACTCACAGTCACCGACACACTAGGAGGGGAGGAAAATGCTAATATATCAGGGAGGAAGGATCGTGGCCACTACTCACTCAACTAATTAGAAAAAATAATCATTGAGGACTCGAATTGACAATCTGAGCATAAGATCATATGTGGTAAACAGAGATGTGAGTAGGATCCCGCCAAAATTACGCTTATAGTTTATTTTAGCATTTTTTAAAATAAACTACTAAAATTTACATTAAAAAATGCTTAAACGAACCGTAACTTATAGTTGATATTTTATCGAGATCCCACTTGACACCTTATATGTGGCCTATTCATTGTGCTTACAGTGATGTATACAAAATGAACAAATTATGTGTTAACAATAAGTGCCAATTTATATACTACATATGCACCATCAACACTCAAGAGTAAGACAACTGCTTAAGTAGGACTCTGTATTATAAAATAACTGAAGTCAACATTAGCAATTGAAAAATTCGATTAATTTTGTAAGCACATTTCTAAGCTCCTCGTATTTGTTGAAGACCGGGTTGCCTAGCTTGGACCCGTGGTACCCCTACATATGACACCAACATTTTTCATAGACACTGTCAACATTTGCTTACTGATAGATTTTATTTATTTCCACATGGTTTCAAGGCAATTTGGGTGAGTTATGCTTTCATTGTTTGTTTTTCTTTCTTGTTGGGGGGGGGGGGGGGGGGGAGTCTCTTGGTTTGTTTAGCTCAAAGCTTCACAAATAAGATCAACAAAATTTATTATGATCGAGTCTTGGACTCGATGAGGTGCATCAATCCTTTATTCGAGAATAAATGACGCCAAATGGCTATCGTCTGCTCTGTGGACATGGTTTTTCTTTGTAAGAGAAATGGAATGGAACTATGGAAGGGAAAATATTTCATAAATTTTCTCTAGAACTTTCAGTTATCTAGCTTGTTCGTTGCATCAACCAGGTGGTTGACTGTTTTAGACGGTGGTCAAAAAAATTCATGTGAACTTGGATAGAAGCTATGCTTGAGTTCGAATGTAACATTTTCCCCATATTTTGGTATTGGCCCGCAAGGAGCTCATGATTTTGTAGCTATTTATCTATCTTCATTTCCACATTTGGGCACCCCAATTTTTTGTTTATAGGATTGTTTAAGCAGTGGCGAGGTGAGTAAAATATGGAAGCATCACATTTTTTATTTCCGGGTAACTTCTTTCACTCCTGGTTGTTTCTTGTCTTGCTTAAAAAACCAATGGCTAGTGGACTACCAAATTAGGTTATCCATTTGACTGTGCTTTTTGTTAAAAACCAAAAGAGTAGCACACGCCCTAAAATGGTAATGTTGCCGTTTCTACTGCTTTCTCTTCCGTCCACATATTCGATCCAGATCAGAAGCAAGCGCCAAACCGGTCCAACCAGAATATATCTGGCCAGCACAAACACAGGACAATGCCAGGCCACGCTCGCAACAGTATGCACACGGGCACCATAATAGAGAGACAGATCTACTACCATTAAACAAGTGTCGATCGATGGAATAATACAATGATAATTTAAAAAGATATGAATCAAATCTCAATTTGGTACAGGAGGGAGAAAAGAATCCGAGGAGAACGTGAGCGTGAGTGTGGAACTACTACACAGGAGAGCCCAGGCTGTTAGGAAAATAGACCGAGAAATACAGCACAAAATGTGGTGGCACGTCTCAACGGGACCGGGCCCGGCTCACCGACCGGCCGTTGGTGTCTAGGCCAGGAGGGCGGCGAGGCCCAGGGCCAGCGCGCACGCCGACATGATGCTTCCTGCCATTGTTTGGATGGCGCCCTGCAGTCATAGGCGAATTTTAATCAGCAATCTCATCAAGTGACAATGCAATGAGAGTAAACTGAAAATGTGTTATTTTTGGGTGGCAAAATGTATTACAGCTTCTAAGCACATGTGTGTGTCCCACTACTTGAAGTGATAATCTATACTACTACTTGTGGTAGAGGGAGAGACTTTCAGAATGCACAATTGTTTACGGTTTAATATAAATATATATAAGTACTATGCTCAGTAGCAGCAGCAGATGAACTGGCAGAAAAGCTAGACTTTTCAAAACTTTCATTTTTCTCGCATTAATTGTTGTGTCCGTTGCAACAGCATGATGCACATGCGTGCCTGGCCAACATGTCGGGAACTGCATCTAGTACTCGATTCTCAGTTCCTCACTCATCACAGCCACCTTCTAGTCACATGGTGGGTGGAGCACCAAACGAATCTCTGCTACTGCTAATTAACTAGCCACTATGACGCCAATCACGGTACTAAGTTAACTTCCTAGGCATATTGTTTTACTCGCGGTTAGCAGTTGCGACGTCCGTTGTGCGACAGAGTAGAGCAGTTTGTAAATTTCAGCGCGCATTGTTGGTTCAGACGACGGCAATGGGGTGGTGGAAGAGGAATGAAACGTACCGCGGTGTCGTCGGCGACTCCGTCGAGTCCGGCGGGGCCGGGGGCTTCGGCGTCGTCGGCGGCGGGGGCCTTGGCCTTCTTGGACTTGGTGGGGGCCTCGGCCTCGACGACGGGGGCGGGGGCCGGAGCCTTGCTCTTCTTCTTCTTGGAGGACTTCTTCTTCTTCTTGGCCGGCGCGGGTGCGGGGGCGTCGGGCTTGGTGGGGATGGTGGCGGGCGCCAGCGCGGTGGGGGGCGAGGCGACGGGCGCCTCGACGGGCGGGAGGCTCGCCTTGGGCGCCGGGGCGGGGGGCGAGGCGGCGGCCTTGGTGGGCGGCGCCGCGGCGGGAGCCTTGGCGGGAACAGGGGTGGTGGTGGTGGGTGGCGCGGCGGCTGGGGCAGGGGTGGCGGGGGTGGTGGGCGGTGTTGCGGCGGGAGCGGTGGCTGCGGCGGGGGTGGTGGTCGGCGCGGCGGCGGGTGCGGGCGTGGTTTTCTTGGCCGGAGCCGCGGGCGTGGGCGTGGTGGTGGCGGGCGCGGCGGCCGGGGCGGTGGACTTCTGGGCGACGGCGGAGTGCGCCGCGAGGAGGCAGAGCAGCGCGAGGCAGAGAGCGCCGGCGCGCGCCATTGTGTTCGTGCGGGTGTGGGTAGGCTCCGCTGCTGCACTCTGCTCTGTGTCTGTGGCTTGTGATGGGAGCGGCACAGGCGGCGAGGTGGTGATAAATAGCACAGCGCAGAGAGAGAGAAAGGGGGAGAAGCACAGCACAGGCGGTGCGGCGCCACAACTGGCAGTGGGGCCAGCGAGGCCATGTGGGGGGTTGGTGACGCCGGTTGGTCGGACTCGGACGCGTTCACGTGGCCCGGCTCGCGCTGCGTTGCTTCTGCGCAGGACAGACAGCAGAGAGCCGTTGGGGCTCTGTGTACGGCCCAGCGTCCGGAGAACATGGGCTCCTTGGATGCTGTGCCCCGGTCCATTGGACCGTTGTGCTCGGTGTAAAGCCAGAATTGTTTTACAGTTTTACTTGGTGGACTGGATTAAGATTGGATTAGCTCCCTCGAAATGGAAAAATGATGATGGACCGAGCCTCCATCGCGGGCTGGGCCAAGATGCCTAGCTAGGAAAATTCTTCCTGGCTAGTTAGCAGGCCATGCCTCCTTTAATTCGGGTGATTTTGTTTGCGGTCATCGAGTTTTTTGGCACAGGCTCACAGGTACCTTTGTTGCTTGTAATAGATGTCATTTCAAAAGATGGATAGGTAATTCCTTAGAGGACCCATTTTGAATGAATGTAGGCCAAACCAAATATTGCCGTGACTTTTCCCGTTCTAGGCCCATTGCGGTCCCGCATGTCAGTATTTCTCCGTTTCATGTTAGTTCCAACGTGCCAATCTGCGTGACAATTCGATGTAATGGGGTCACTCCGCAGCGGTGTACGGTCAAGATCTAGTTCGTTCCTCCGCCCTTAACCTTGCCTGAACCCTAGGACGGCGGCGGCGGCGACACAGACAGATAGCGCTGCTTAAAGCTCGCGTGCCCGCGCCCGACGGCCCGCGGTGATGCCGAATGTCGAGCGAGCCATTGCGCAGAGATAGATCGTCGTCGTCGGGAGATTAGCTGAGCAGCAGAGAGGATGGAAGGGCCCGCAACTCAGGAATCATGTCTCACCCTGAGCAGCCGGAGGAGGTGAGCTTGTCTTCTCTTATGTATTTAACCATTTTTCATCGGTATCTGCTAGCTGGATGTAGGAAATCAAGATATATTTTAGCGAGACATGTTTGTTAGTCAAACACTAACAATCATTTCTTATTTCCCCAACCTTGTGTCGAGTAGGATTTGCAAAGATTACAGCGTCCCTCTACAAATTCATCAGTACGTTGGTATGCTTGACAATGGGCACTCCGTAGCTGTGGAGGGTTGTAAGGTAACCTTGCTCGTTGCAGAAAGAAGCTTCAAGTCTATATCTGGGATGGTTGAACTTGTTCGTGGAATTATTCCAATGGGCTCTGCACAAACTGCAGAATTCGAATGAGTATCACCGCGGGGAGTTGTTACACCTGTGGATATGCAAAAGATTGAAGATCAATTGGAAAGGTTTGCAGACTCTCCTGGCCACATTTTGCATGCTAAAATTATTGGTGGAACACGAGATGGTGTTGTTGCCCGGGCATCCAAGAAATCTCCTGCTGATATTGTTCGTCATGCTGGTAATCAAAGAAAATCTGCTGCTGGTGCTCAAGCTGCTACACATCCTAGCAGTAAATCTGCTGGTATTGGTAAACCTGCTCCTGGTAAACATCATCCAGCTGCTGAACCTCCTGCTGGTGTTGAAAAACCTGCTGCTGCTGGTGATAAAAAATATGTTGCTGCTGAACCTCCTCCTCTTTTGAAAATGGTGGCCACATTCGACCCCTACACTGCAGAAATGGATGATGGCTCAGATGTTCTCGTTCCAAAACACGATGTTGATGTCTACGTCGATCGCCAGAAGGGGATACAAGTAGTTGAACTGATTGGAAAATTTAGTGAGAACTTGCTGATGGGATCTCACCAAAAAGTAAAATATATGTGGTTTAATAGAAGGATCCGTGATTTCATTGAGATTGGCGTTAACAGTCAACCTAATTTAGATGTGGCATTGGAGAAATATGGAACGGGCAACCATATACTGTTTCTCGCTAGCGTAAGCACCCGTGCTGATCCAGAGGGGGATGGTTTAACTGAAGGTAATGGGAACATTCATAGTTCCATGAGGGATTGGATCAGCCCTAGTAAGGTTGGTACTCGAAATTTTAGTCCAAAGAATACTGCAAAGGTTACTCTAATAGATAGTCTAAAGCAGAACCACAAGCTCCTATGCAAGAGGACCTGTTCCAGAAAGAACGCCTCCGCGCAGTCTATGGCAGAGTGGTTGATGACCACCAAGGGGGAGAACACCCGCAAGAAGTCAACCAGAAAGAAGACCACCGAGGAGAACACCTACTTAACCACAAAAAAGACCACCGAGGAGAGCATCCCCTTAACCACAAAGAAGACCACCGAGGAAACCACCCCCAATAAGTCAACCACAAAGAAGACCATCGAGGAAACCACCCCCAATAAGTCAACCACAAAGAAGACTACCGAGGAAACCACCCCCAATAAGTCAACCACAAAGAAGACCACCGAGGTTAAGACCCCCAAGATGTCTACCACAAAGAAGACCACCGAGGATAAGACCCCCAAGATGTCTACCACAAATAAGACCACCGAGGAGAACACCCCAAAGAAGTCTACCACAAAGAAGACCACAAAGAAGACCACCGAGGAAACCACAAAGAAGACCACCGAGGAAACCACCCCCAATAAGTCAACCACAAAGAAGACCACCGAGGAAACCACCCCCAAGAAGTCAACCACAAAGAAGACCACCAAGGATAAGACCCCCAAGAAGTCAACCACAAAGAAGACCACCGAGAAGAACACCCCCAAGAAGTCAACCACAAAGAAGACCACCGAGGAGAACACCCCCAAGAAGTCAAACACAAAGAAGATCACCCCCAAGAAGTATACCAACAAGGAGTCCACCCCCACCGAAAACACTAACAAGGAGTCCACCCCCAAGAAGGACTGGACGTTAGCAGACTCAGATAACGATGATACTTGTCAATGGGAATGCCAATTCGATGAAGATATTATGGAACAAAGGGCAGAACCACCATCACTAGTACAGACAGATGTGGGAAAAAAATTCTCAGCACAGCAAGTAGATTGGCAGACTGTCAATGTCAAACCCATGGGAGGTGATGGCGTCGATGAACCCATGGAAGAGAAAACAATGTGTGATGTACTTGGCATCGCTAGTGAACCTAGTGATGATGATGTAGAGGAAGAAAATGAAGGTCCTCCCATTTTGGACATAGAGGAAGATGAGGACAGTGAAATAGAGGTGGTGGAACAAGAAACAGGTAATGATGTAATCGATGAATCACTAATGGAGGAAGCTGCCATCCCAGTAGATGATGAGATCACTAGCGAGTTAGTGATAACATATGATCCAGTGGTACCTGTAATTATGGTGGGCACATACTTCGCCAACATGGTAGAATTCAGGAAAGCATTTGTGCAATATTGTATCATCGGAGAGTTCAACGTCTTCAGAACTAGAAACACAAGGAAATGGTACGAGGCGAGGTGCAGATTAGACTACTACAATGGGGAGAGGGTGAAGGATCAATGCCCATGGAAGATCTCCGTTAGGATACTTCCTGGTGGAGAAACAGTTAGGGTACTGAGAAGCTTTTGTCACACAAATATCTATTTCTAACTGACGGGTTCTGGTTTTTATATGTGTAGCAAGTTTAGGAATTATTATGAAGCAACTAATGTATAAAATGAATGTTCTGATGCAGGTGAACAAGATGGGACCTGCACACAGGTGTCCAACAGGCTACAAACTAAGATCTTCTTGTGCAACTCAAGAATGGTTTGAGAAGCATGCTTTGGCCATTCTTAAGAAAATGCCAAATGAGACTGCCAAGGCGATTCAGGTAAAGCTTATGGCTGATTACAACGTCGAGCTACCGTATCACATAGTTTGGAAAGGTAAAGAGAGAGCTTTGAAAACACTATACGGGGACTGGGATAATAGTTTCAGGCTGTTGTACAGCTTCAAGGCTGAAATACAATCTAGGTCTCAAGGTAGTGTTGTCGAGATTGACACGAAAGAGGAGGAGGGAAACATATATTTTAACCGTTTTTTATGGCCCTTGAGCCATGTATTCAAGGATTCAAGGAGGGTTGTAGGCCATATTTGAGTATAGACTCCACTGTCCTCACTAGCAGATGGAATGGTTGTCTAGCATCAGCGACAGCACTGGATGGGCACAACTGGATGTTCCCGGTGGCATTCGGCCTGGCCTGTTTCAGTCAGAAACAGAGGAGAACTGGGAGTGGTTTATGAGGCAACTGCATAGATCAATAGGTGATGTTTCACCATTGGCTATAAGCACCGATGCATGAAAAGGATTGGCAAATGCAATTCGGACAGTATTTCCACATGCTGAACAAAGAGAATGCTATGCTCATTTGATGCTGAACCTGTACAGACACTACTCGGGCACTGTATATCGCTACATGTGGACTGCTGCTAGGGCCTACAAGCCTGAGAGCTACAATTTTTTTATGGACAAGATACATGCTGAGAACTCTGATTTTGCCGTATACTTGGAAAGGCATCACAGCCTTTTATGGACGAGGAGTGCTTTTAATCCCGCAATAAAGTGTGATTACATAAACAACAACCTTGCTAAAACCGTAAATAACTAGGTCAAAGACTCAAAAGACCTTCCAGTTCATATGTTGATGGACACTATATGAGATATGTTGATGAGGCTGATAAAAGTAAGAAGAGATATTGGGGACAGACTAAGAGGGCACATTCTACCCGCTGTTATTTAGCAAATAAATCAGAGAAGTCGAGGTCTTGGTTACCTTAGAGTTAAAGAGTCTAACGACCACAGCTGTGAGGTGAGAGATTTGAGCCGGAATGTCCTGAGGCATGTCGTGAAGATTGACAGTAGAGAATGCAGCTGCTTAGAGTGCCAGCATACTAGGAAGCCATGCCCACACGCGTTAATCTTCTTGGTTCACAAAAGAACTCTGCCACACCTTGATCAATATGTGAGTGAGTACTTCTCTTTGGCTAAATTTCGAGCTACCTACGCTGGTGCCATCCCTCCTTGCACAGACCAGTCACAGTGGTCTGTGGTTCAACTACCTTTCAAGCTGTGCCAGCCAAATGTTAAAAGAGGCAAAGGAAGACCTAAGATGAGTAGCTTCAAGAATTTCATGGAGAAGCAGGGCATGCCTTTTAGTGGTAGCAAGAAAGGTAAAAACAGATATAAGCGATGCAAATGTATTGGTCATAGAGCAGCGGGGTGTCCTTTGAACGGACCAAAGCCTAGGTATGAAGTGTTTGCGTGTATGATCTTTATTTATAATTAGGTAATATCTATGCTTACCTGGGGCTTACCTGTTTTCTAACATTTGTCAGGAAGCGCAAGACAAGGTGCAAGACTGCTGATGCTGTGTATGTGCTTCACGAGGAAGTTGAGTGGAGTGATGATGACACGGGATCTGATACAAGAAGGCAAGAAAACTGTCCCCAAAGAGGAAGAAGACAGCTAGGTGGGAGTAAGACTAATTCAGTCTTTTTTCTGAGTGCTCCGTCTCTGTATTACAGCAAAATTGTGAAAACTATTTTTCCGGAACATGTGTGTGTGTGTGCAGTGTAAAACAGGGGCCCTGGAACTGCCCAAAATTCTGTCAGAACTGTATTTGTTATGGAATTTGTAATTTGTAAACTATGTACTCAGTTTTAATAAGCCTTGTTTGACATTATGCATATGTTCTTATTCGGTGATAATGTTCAGAGGGGCAGTCAGAAAAGGCAGAATAAATGGCATAGGATAACATTTCACATTACACAATATTTGGGTCCTTACAGTTCTGCTTTTCAGGTGCTAGACATCATAATGCCAACATAAACTGCAAATGCCATGGAACATATCCATATGAACAGCAGATTGTTTCCACCATCTGCCCTAACCTTGATCTGTTCTATTTCAGCTGCTTGCTTCTGCAACTGAGCATGCACACCACCACTCTGCTCGAGCTTCCGAAGTTGGTCCAGAAGCTCCTTGTTTTCATCAAGCAGCGCACGGTTCTCCTCCATCTTCTCCCATACAGCATCACGAAGATCACGAACAAGCTCTCTCTGGAAAACTGGCAGCGGGTCATCTATCCACTCATACTTCTCACAGCCTCGGCCCTTGCCTTCCTGCCAAAAACATAGTAAAGGAAGAGGAAAGATGTGAGAATTGAAATAACTAAACTGCCAAACAAACTTGATTAGTTTACAATAATACCACGCGGATGCCGCAGTTGTAGAATCTGCTCCCAGCATTTTCATCCGTCCACGCAATCCATCTCAGCATCTTTACTCCAGAGTCACAGATTTTGTCCGGCGAATAGTCGTAGGGCTTACTCCGATACGGGATAGGGGGGCGTCGGTGAGCCGACCTTGATTCCGCCCGCGAAGAACTGCAGTAGCTGTGAACCATTGCCTTGCACCCAAGGGAGAGCACAGCAGAGGAACTTGGTGGGGAACTAGAATAGTAGATGTGAGCTAGCCGAAAAAGAATCATAGGTGCAAGGGGGAGAGGGGAAGAAGGAAGAATCGGAGTGACGATGCTGCCCTTGTATCCGGCAGTTATACCAGTGCGCCCCCTAGAATATGACCGTTTGAGTATGACATGTGGGATCGTGCAACGCAACTATGTCACCAATGAAATTGCCATCATGGACACAAAGAAAATGTATTGTTTACAAGCGTGGAAGCAATGCACAATCGCTGGGGGCATGTGCTTCCATGGAGAGCTACCCTGTCAAAAAGATCTGTTTCCCTCTGGGCAGACACCATGATCACTAACCTCCGCCTCCTATTCTTCACACGAGCGAGCCCTCCCCGTAGTTCAGATGCCTCGCACCGGCTGCTACAACACCTCCCGCGCACGACACGGAAGCTCCACCCCAGGCCTCAGCCACGCCACCCCAGGCCTCAGCCACGGCGACGGTACGTACTACCACAGCGGGAACTCCATGCCCGGTCATGCACAGCGCGGCAGGTCAAGCCGCCGCTGCATCAGATGGCCATGGTGGCTTGAACCGAGCAGCAATGCATCTACTCCAACTCCTACTACTTCGACCTCGAGCAGGTCTGGCAGTGGCTCCAGCAGGCCTCGCAGTGTAGGCCGGTTCAAGGCCGCTCTCAAACCCGTACCGTTCATCAATCTTGAATCGGACGATGAGGATGGCGACGTCAACTCTGAGCACCAAGATCCGCCGACGCAAAGTTTGCGCGAGACATGAAGACAGCCATGACCAGGTCATTGGAACCCCAGTGCAGGGGGAAGGGCAAGGTAACCACGATGGAGGATGAAGCAGGGGGCAAGGACAAGGCCCCAACGGAGGTCGACTCCGACGATGTCATGTACTGGGTTTAGCTAGTGGTTAAGTTAGTAATCTATGAAGAAAATGCAAATGGCATGCATGTTAGCTAGCATTTTCTGTTCAATGCAATTTATCTTGCCTAAGATTTGACCCTTCCATTTTCAGTTAATATATAAAATATAATGCATTTTATCTTCCGGCGTGTCCTGGCATGCCTTCTCGTGTATGCGGACCGGTTCCTTCTCGTCGAAGGGTCTAGCCAGGACCCTGGCACTGGCACGATGGGACGGGGCAGTGAGCGTCAGTTAATCGGCGCCACGTATCCACCCACGTGTTGGGCGGGGGCTCTATTTTTTCATTTACGGAGGATATAGCTAGCATGAGAAGGCTAGAAGACAGAGAGCAGTGGTTGGACCACGGGCTGGGCTGTTTGACTATCTTGCCATATTATTCATTCACCTACTTCCTTCTCCTTCCTCCTGCCCGGCCATCCGCTCTGTCTAGCCATGCCTCCAAAGAGAAATTGCCCCCTGACGACTCAGGAAGTGGAGAGAATGGAGAGAGCTCGCCGCCGGAAGGAACTTGCTCCATCCATTAGAGAAAGCCCTCATATAGAGGCGCAATCTTTGCTCTCCCTGATGGAGAAGGGAAAACTTCAATCAGGCGAGAGCTCATCCGGGTACTGGGACAAATTCTTCTTCTTCATCATCATCTTTTTGTTCTTCTTCTTCTTCCTCCTCTATAACTCATTACCGTGGAATAAAATGTTCCAGAGCCGGTGGAGCCATGATGGTTTTGCAGGGTGTGCCTCTCTCCCAAAAAATGGTGGCGGCGATCCAGAACCCGATGCCCACATTTCCCCGGCTCAGCGAGGTAAGCACTCTCTAATTGTGTTGACATGCATTGGGGTTCTTGCGATTCTGACTTAGGTGAGTGTAGAGTGCTTTACCTGTAATGGGGTTTTTGCGAGGATGCCACTGCCACTTAGTTGGCGTCGTTGGTAGAAATAACCCTGTTTTTATTTTATACAGGAAAAGAAGGTGGGGCTGAACCCAGATATGGCGTCCTAGCTTAATGAACGGATAGCCAAACAAAGGGAGAAAAATTGACCCAGGAAGTGGATATGGCTAAAGTCCTCTTAGTTGCCAAGTGCCTTGCTCGTGAGCGCAAGCAGCTTGTAAAGGAGAATCTGCACAAGGAAGCCAGAGCCTCGGCACAGAAGAATATAGCCAGGATCAAAGATCTATTGGAGGAAAATTTGAAGCTAACAAACAGTACTGTCACCCTGGAGATCACATGCAGGAACCTGCTGGCTAAAAACAAGAAAGCACTCAGGGAGCTCGTGGATTCCAAAATGAAATACCTCACAAGCTGCCAACTCGTGGCGTCTCTTGAGAAGGAAAACGAGCAGCTACGCGCCCGGCTTGAACCCTGATGTGTCGTGCTTTCGCAACAAAATTATGTAATGAACTGAACATATTGAAGTACTATGTGTTTATTATGTTATGAACTGTTATGAAACCATGTCATGCAATGTTTGGAAGCACCTCTTTGTGAGAGAGTCCACATGTGAACCCTTGGGTGGCCCCTTCACAAAAAAGCACCTGTTTCGACCCCTCCGGGCACCTGAAAAATGGGAAAAGCATTTTTTATGTGGAAACTGGAAAAACACTAGTTGCAAAAGTGGTTGGGAATGCAAAGATGCACATCTCCACCAAAAATGGGACCATGGTTCCAAAGTTTGCTGTGGAACTTGCACAAACCATGGTCATTTGGCAAGGAAGACCAAGAGAACTCCTGCCTGGAAGCACCTCTCTATGAGAGAGTCCACATGTGAACCCTTGGGATGGCATGTTTGGTATTTTTCCTAAGTGATGCATCACTCACCATGACTCCATGCACTGTTTTTCCATTTTTTTTTGATTTTTTCTGAATTCCCTAGGCCCCCCTCCGAGATCTAGGTCAAACTCGCGGTGCCATCGATGTCTGCCAGGTGGGGTGGGAACCATGGTTTGGTCTTGGTTCTAGGGTCCCACACCCCTAGGGGACCTCCCTGTATTTTTCCCCAATTTTTCTGGTGTGCATTTCTTGTAGCCCCAGTGCAAAATTGGATTAAAATGGATTTAGGGCAAAAATAATTCATTATATGGCAGCAGGCCAAGATAATTCCTAACCTCCTGGATGTGGCACCCCTGGTAGGTCCCCCACCCATGAAAATTAGAGTGGTGATGTTTTGCACACTGCCCTTGGTGGCCCCTTCACAAAAAAGCACCTGTTTCGACCCCTCCGGGCACCTGAAAAATGGGAAAACATTTTTTATGTGGAAACTGGAAAAACACTAGTTGCAAAAGTGGTTGGGAATGCAAAGATTCCTATCTCCACCAAAAATGGGACCATGGTTCCAAAGTTTGGTGTGGAACTTGCATAAACCATGGTCATCTGGCAAGGAAGACCAAGAGAACTCCTGCCTGGAAGCACCTCTTTGTGAGAGAGTCCACATGTGAACCCTTGGGATGGCATGTTTGGTATTTTTCCTAGGTGATGCATCACTCACCATGACTCCATGCACTGTTTTTCCATTTTTTTTTTGATTTTTTTCTGAATTCCCTAGGCCCCCCTCCGAGATCTAGGTTAAACTCGCGGTGCCATCGATGTCTGCCAGGTGGGGTGGGAACCATGGTTTGGTCTTGGTTCTAGGGTCCCACACCCCCAGGGGACCTCCCTGTATTTTTCCCCAATTTTTCTGGTGTGTATTTCTTGTAGCCCCAGTGCAAAATTGGATTAAAAGGATATAGAGTAAAAATAATTCATTATATGGCAGCAGGCCGAACAGTGCACATCCAAGCTGGTGACAGATGCACATGATGCTGTCAGGATGCCCCTTTTAGCCACTCAGATAATGGAAAATGCACAAGTATCATTGACTGCAGTCGCTTCCCTTCCCTGTCCTCTTGTCCCCCTTTCTCAGCCCCCACCCCCACTGAGGAGGATCTGGATCTACCCCTCTTCCTGGTCCGCTGCTTGCCTCCAGAGCGATGAGTGAGTAGTCTACCTTGGACCATGGGTCCATAGCAGTAGCTAGATGGTTGTCTTCTCCACCATGTGCTTCATGTTTAGATCTCATGAGCTGCCCTACATGATTGAGATCACCGTTATGTAATTCTACATGTTTGGTTTGTTGGGATCCGATGAATATTGGTGTTTATGATTAAGTTGCTGTACTGAATTATATCTTTTGTTATCTCTATGTTGTTTATGATCTTGCATGCTCTCCGTTGTTAGTAGCTATCTTGGCCGAGTAGTTGCTAGTGACTCCAAGAGGGGGTATTTATGCTCGATAGTGGGTTCATGCCTCTATTTCACCTGGGGGAGTGACAGAAACCTCTAAGGTGGTAGATGTGCTGTTGCTACTAGGGAGAAAACAACATTCATATGCTCAAGGGCATATGCTTTGTTTACATTACACACTTTGCTTAATACAATTATCTGTTGTTCGCAACTTAATACTACTGGGGTGTTCAGATTGATATCCCCGGGAGTGGATTATTAGTCATAGATGCAGTTGGATGGCGGTCTATGTATTTTGTTGTAATGCCCAGAGTAAATCTCATAGTGATCTTCTTGACATATCACGTTTATCTTTATTCTATCAATTGCCCAACTATAATTTGTTTACCCAACATGTGTTATTTATCTATGGAGAGACACCACTAGTGAACTGTGGGCCCTGGTCCTATTTACATCATATTGCTATCACCTGTTTACTTTACTCGTACTGTTTACTTTACTCGCATACTATATTGTTTTCCACTCGATACGCTCATAATCTTTGTTTCAAGCAAACCGGTGAGATTGACAACCTCATCGCAAGTTGGGAACAAAGTACTTGGTTGTGTGTGTGTGCAGGTTCCGCATCACCTTCAGTCGTTTGTCTCTCCTCTCCTGATCGATATTAAACCTTGGTTTCTTAACTAAGGGAAGACTAGCTGCTATACTCATCATACCTTCCTCTTGGGGTTCCCAACGGGCTAGTTATCCACCACGCACAAGGACAGTCTGCTCCCACGTCAGCTTGGACGCAGCAGCTAATTTTCTGGCGCCATTGCCGGGGAGGAAGAGAAGACTTCTGCGAGGGGAGTTTTTTGCACACACATCTTTTACTTTGTTTTATTGTTTTGCTTTACTTTATTTATTTTACCTGCATCGTTTTATATCAAAAACCCAAAAAAATTAGAATCCTTGGTAGTTGTTTCTTTACTTTAGTTTATTATGTTGATCCCTAAGTACGTTCTGGAGGACATCTCAGTAGGTAGTGGTTCGATTATTGGCAAAAGTAACATTGAGGAGTTCTTTAATCACATTAGTATGCATGAGGAAGTTGAGGAAAAGTCTTGGGTTGAGCTTGCTCCTAGTATTGAAGTTGCTTCTGTTTATTTAATTGACATGTTGGAAACTAGGTTTGCTAGTCTTAATCCTTTTATGCAATATATGTTCCTTAAGCTTCATGAAATTGAGGACCCCAAAAAGAAAGCTTTTATCTTGGAAACTTTGCGCCTAGAATTTAAGGATGTCGTTATTGAAGCTAGGAAAGTTCTTAAACGTTTTAATAAACTCGGTTCACCTATAATGGTTATTAGTACAAATGATGAAGGGGCCGAGATACCTATACCTTGCAAGCTTTTGGGATTGAGTGAAGCTTTCGAAAATAATTTTGACTGGATTTGTCCCGAAAATCTTTTTGATGAGAATAGTGTACCAAAGCATGATCACAAAGGGTCTTCAAAAACTTATGTGGATGAAATACAATGCCTTATTGACAAGACCTCTGCTGTTGATCTTAATGCTTCTGCTGAAAATACTTGATTCGCAATTTTCTGCGCCTAGCTCAAAGGCGTTAAAGAAAAGCACTCTTGAGAGATAACCCAATGTTTTCTTTTCAGTACCTTTTCTTTTATTTGAGTCTTGGAAGTCATTAATACTGTAATGACCGCTCCTTATCTTGTTTATTTCGTTTTTGTGCCAAGAGAAGCCTCTAATTTGAGTGAGGTAAAGATTTGGGGATGTTGCTGTCCTGAAACTGTTTTCAGTGCTGCACCGTAAAAATTCGTATAAATTCTCTGTTTATCTTTTGGACCTGCGATTTCTTGTGCATATGCCCCAGGTTATATCAAAACTTTTGTTAGTTGAACACTTTTTGATTTGAGCAACAGAAAACCCCTCAAAAATTCTACCTTTGTCAGCTGTTCAGTTTTGACAGATTTCTGCCAATATTTGTGTTTGCCACTTTATCGCTTTCTTTTGAGTTCTTTTGAGCACGGAACTATTTGAGAAGTTGCTGCAGTAGTATTTGCTATATATGTGGTGGTTTTGAGTTGAAACCTGAAGCAAAAAGAGGTTGATTATATGTTATGCTTGCACTAATGTTGCTAATAGAATTGTGTTTAGTTTTGTATGAAGGAAGTTTTCAAGTGTAGGGATTGGAGAATGATGAGATGAGTTGAAGAATGGACAAAAGCTCAAGCTTGGGGATGCCCATGCATCGCCCCAAGAAATATCCAAGAAGTACAAGCGTCAAAGCTTGGGGATTCCCCCGAGGCACCCCTTCTTCATCGACAAAAATCAGGTCACCTTTCAAAACACTATATTTTTATTGCTTCATGCACTATGTGTTTTTCTTGGAGCGTCAGTTGTTTTAGTTTTCTTAGTTGGTTTAGTTTTTTTTGTTTGCTGCAATAAATGGTTGGACCCCAACAAATTTCTTTTGGAGAAGTTGCCTTGCTTTTCATTTGCTAAGAATGCTCTAGTTTTCACTCTTATTAAAAATCGAGCGTTCTTCTTTTTCTGCTACTGCTTTTGGTTTTCGTTTTTGCCTTGATTTGCGTTCAGACCTTGTCATATCTTTTCATCAAGGTGTATTTTTTGCCTCTGATCTTTATTGGTTTTCATCAAAAGAGGTGTTTATAAAAATTTCAAATGGTGTTGGAAAAAAGAGAAAAAGCTTTGTGCAAAATAGTGGTACAAGAAGGAGCTTGTGTAGACTGCGGCTTAGGCTTTTTCATGTCATGCTTGATGTCTTTTTGATAGTATGCTTAGTGGTTTTGCTGTAGCATGACTTTTCTCAAATAACTGAGATTGCTTAATGAGCCTTTGAAAAAAATCATGCGTTGTTTTTATTGTATGGAAGCATTATTTTGGCTTTCTCCTTGATGCTTTATTTGGGTTGACTTGGCGCATGCTCACACATGTTAGACTTTTACAAAGTCGCCAATAGCCTTCATGATCATTTAGTTTTTGACTTTTGATGCCATCTTATGCTTCTTTTAATGTCGCTTTGCATGATTATGGCCATTATTGCTCTCTTAGTTGGTCGCTCCCAGTCTTTTGCTAGCCCTCGCCTTGTACTGAGTATGAGCTCTACTCGTGCATCCAACTCCTAAAAGCCAAAGTTTTCCAAAGTGTCCACCATACATACCTACTAGCAATTTGCTATTCCAAGTAAATTTGACTAGTTTTTATTTTCTCTTCAAATTAAACTCTTACCAGTGTTATGCGAAATTCGGTCAGTAAAGCTCTCACGAACCGGAAGGCACACTTTACTTTTTCATGTTCTTAAAAATTTGACATTGTGGTCTCTTATGTTGAGTTGTTATGGTTGCAAGTTGTAAGTTGGATTCTAGCCCATCCATGCTGTCACGGGGCAAGCTTTCAACATTGCACTTCTTATTTGAGTTGATATCGTGATCTTTTGTTTATGGATGCCCGCGGTGTGAAATGAATTGGGAATCTTGTGGGGATCATGGAGTTTGTATATGTGTTAGGGAAACGCCGGGCCGCCAATCTAAGCCCCGCATAATTCATGGTGGAAATTTGCAGCATACCCATGGTGAACATTCGACGACGCATCTCACAATAAAAAGCTAAACAAAAGGCAAATAAAAGAGATGTCGAGGTGTTCATTGTCTGCTTGTCCTGTCATTTTGGTGTGGGCTTGTTCCATGTCATCGGGCACGGAGGTACCCCATTGGCAGTTCTCAATGATATGCATATACTTACAATGACAAGAGCCTTGCTTGGGACTCTAAGTAAAGTAGCATGAGGTTTGGGTACTCGTATTCACGGGGCACGAGGTTTTCAACTTATGATTTGTCAAGCATATGCATCATAATTGTTCTCGCATTAACTTTAACCATTCAAGATGCTTATGATGGGGGCAATGAGAGCTCAAAGCCGGTAAGTACCATAATTTTTGAAGGTTATAAAACTTGCAATCACTGCTTCCCTCTGCGAAGGGCCTTTCTTTTACTTTTATGTTGAGTCACCACCTTCTTTCTTTATGCACCATTAAGAGAGCATAGTTGTCATTCTTAGTGTGATATGCATTGTCCCAAAGTTCATTGATTGATTCATGATGATTGGTTTCAGTTGTTCTTAAATTATTTGTATCTAGTCGCCCTCTTAAACTTGAAGGTGTCCTATGCATTTATGTTTTGCTCTCTTTGAAGGACAAGCTGAAAACCATTTGTATGTTTTTCCTTATGATTTGAAAACACGTTTGACTTTCATTGTTTCATTTTCATGATCTTTTGTTTGTGTTCATTTGCATGTTTACAACATGGTTGCTAAGTTCTTATTGTCAAGATTATATCTTCATGCCCATGTTTTAAGTTCTTATGATCCCAGCTCACAAATGCTTACATATATGATCAAGATTGTGTAGGTGCATGTCACCTCAAAAATTATTCTTTGTTATCACTTACCTACTCTAGGACGAGCAGGAGTTAAGCTTGGGGATGCTTGATACGTCTCCAACGTATCTATAATTTTTGATGCTCCATGCTTGTTTTTACACCATTTGCCTATTGTTTCGTTACACTTCGTGGCACTTTTATGCATTTTCCGGAACTAACCTATTAACGAGTTGCCACAGTGCCAGTTTCCTGTTTTCTGCTGTTTTTGTGTTTCAGAAGTGATACACAGGAAATATTCTCGGAATTGGACGAAACAAGTTCCTGAAGTCTTATTTTTCCCGGAAGCTTCCAGAGATCCGAAGAGGAGTAGGACGGGGGCCACCAGGGCCCCACATGCAGGGGTGGCGTGGCCAGGCCCCTGGCCGCGCGGGCCCCGCATGAGGGCGCCTGGCTCCTCCTCTGACATCGCCCCTTCGCTTATAAAGACCCCCCGACGGAAAAAACCTAAGTACCCGATCAGATTTCCAGAACACATCGCGATCCGCCGCCGCCGTCGATCCGAAGATCGGGAGGGTCCAGAAGCTCTTCCCGGCACCCTGCCGGAGAGGGGAATCGCCATCGGAGGTCTTCTTCATCGCCATGCTTGCCTCCGGAGCGATGAGTGAGTAGTCTACCTTGGACTATGGGTCCATAGCAGTAGCTAGATGGTTGTCTTCTCCACCATGTGCTTCATGTTTAGATCTCATGAGCTGCCCTACATGATTGAGGTCACCGTTATGTAATTCTACATGTTTGGTTTGTTGGGATCCGATGAATATTGGTGTTTATGATTAAGTTGCTGTACTGAATTATATCTTTTGTTATCTCTATGTTGTTTATGATCTTGCATGCTCTCCGTTGTTAGTAGCTATCTTGGCCGAGTAGTTGCTAGTGACTCCAAGAGGGGGTATTTATGCTCGATAGTGGGTTCATGCCTCTATTTCACCTGGGGGAGTGACAGAAACCTCTAAGGTGGTAGATGTGCTGTTGCTACTAGGGAGAAAACAACATTCATATGCTCAAGGGCATATGCTTTGTTTACATTACACACTTTACTTAATGCAATCATCTGTTGTTCGCAACTTAATACTACTGGGGTGTTCGGATTGATATCCCCGGGAGTGGATTATTAATCATAGATGCAGTTGGATGGCGGTCTATGTATTTTGTTGTAATGCCCAGAATAAATCTCATAGTGATCTTCTTGATATATCATGTTTATCTTTATTCTATCAATTGCCCAACTGTAATTTGTTTACCCAGCATGTGTTATTTATCTATGGAGAGACACCACTAGTGAACTGTGGACCCCGGTCCTATTTACATCATATTGCTATCACCTGTTTACTTTACTCGTACTGTTTACTTTACTCGCATACTATATTGTTTTCCACTCGATACGCTCATAATCTTTGTTTCAAGCAAACCGGTGAGATTGATAACCTCATCGCAAGTTGGGAACAAAGTACTTGGTTGTGTGTGTGTGCAGGTTCCGCATCACCTTCAGTCGTTTGTCTCTCCTCTCCTGATCGATATTAAACCTTGGTTTCTTAACTGAGGGAAGACTAGCTGCTATACTCATCATACCTTCCTCTTGGGGTTCCCAACGGGCTGGTTATCCACCACGCACAAGGACAGTCTGCTCTCACGTCAGCTTGGACGCAGCAGCCACCGCCTAGGTCGCCATGACCCTCGGGGTAAGCTGCACCGCCTCAAGCTATGTGTTTGGTTTCGGATCTATGAATGACCATTTTCTATCCGATTCGATCGCTTTACGTAAGTTAACGTTGATTTTCTCTGGAACTCGTGGAAGAGTAGGACCCCAGGGAAGCGGATCATGCCCCGTGAACCTGCGAAGACCCCGCATTTCGCGGTTTAGCGTCGCGCTATGAAAAACTTTGCCGCGTCCACAAACTTGAGCCGCTCAAGTGCGTCGCCTTCGAGGGGACTGATACGGGGCAAAAATTCTACAAGTGCTCACTGAAGACTGTGAGTCCTTCTATGTTAACGTTAGCAATGGAAAAGCATCAAAATTTAGTTCAGTTGGAGATAATATTGCCTTGTTTAAGTTGATCTATTGCCTTGTGCAGATAAGATTACGTGCTTGAGATTTTATCTTCAAACTTCTAACTGCAATTTTGTGGGCATGTAATTCCACTCGTGTGTAGGTTGCTTACGAATTACTTGTTTCACTGATTACTATCTTGCCACTTAGTACTATCTTTCATGTGTATTTGCGTATAAATTACTTGCTTCACTGAGTACTATCTTGTGTTACGTAGGGGCAGGGTGAAAGCTGCAATTTCCCCTTCAATTCTTCAGTTTATTGTTTGGTATAGTAATTAAAAGAAATTGCATGCACATGACTAACTTGCTGCAAGTAATGAAATAATTGATGTGCATGACTAAATTGCTGCACACTTAGTATTATCTTGCTGCACTAATTTCTTTCATGTGTACTTGTGTATGAATTACTTGCTGCATTGAGTCCTATCTTATGTTACGTAATGGCATGAGCATTTTTCATTTCTTTTTCTATAGGAAGAGAACAACTATGGGTTTGTTTCTTGGGTAGATCAAGAGTGGCCAGACACACTAAAGAATGCACTATCACGACTATGGGGATTGTACCATTCTAGCAATACTGCAAGAAGTGCTGATAAAATTAAACTAGCTGAGCTAGAAAAGAAGAATTCCGCTCTATGCGCCGAGAAGGCTGTGCTGATGGAAGAAGCTGGTCAGCTGAAGGACAATTTGGAAATGCTGAAGAAAAATGTGGATGAATTGGAGAAAAAAAGGAAGTTGCAGCGGGTGCTAACGCGTTCACATGATGTTGTACGGATGTTGAACAGAGCGGGATGGAACACCCAAAACGACAAGGTGAAAAGGATTAAGGCAATCATCGAGGAGCCATTGTTCGAAGAGGAGCCAAATGATGCTGAGTTAGATGAGGAGTTAGATGTTGAGACAAACTGATCATCAGTAGAGGTATCACGAGATTATCGTAGCTAAGAACTATTTGCTCGATGCAATTAGCACGAAACTATTTGCTAAGAACTATTTGCTAGAACTATTTACTATTTGCTATCTGCTATTTGCTCGATGCAATTTGCGCTAGCGTTTTGATAATTTTGTCACTTTATGTGAGATTTAGCAGAAGTTGGTGAAATTTTGAACTTAGAAAAAATTCAGGAATTGGATGCAATATGAACTAACTAATCTGAAAATATTTGAAATAGTTTGGACTAGCTGTTTGAAAGTTTCATTAATTTATGTGAGATTCAGTCAAAATGTGTGAAATTTTCAAATTTTTCATAAAGATCGAGACACACTAAATGATGTCATGTGTACATACAATGCCACATCAGCACTGACTAGTGGGCCCCTGGCGTTAGATGTGTTGTTAATCCGCTTAAGTTGTGATTTAGACCTAGTTGCAAGCTATTACACGAATAGTTGGTGGTTTGTGCAAACAATAAGTAAAGTGAGTAGTTTGTGCAATGATGATAGCAAAGTTGGTGGTTTATGCAATTTCCTTCATGTATTCATTTGTTTACCCATGGAAGGGAACTCCTCCATCTACTGAACTAGTCGCCAGAGTAGAGTGAGCGATGATGATGCTACTGAGATCTCTTGAGCATGCCTTGTTAGACTGCAGCGTGTCTCGTCAATTTAATTGCCCTGTCAAATCTCGCTGCCCTGTCAATTCTCATCCCGCTGCTATGCACAACTTGCTACCACGCGTCAGTTGCTTGGTTTTTTCCACTAGCCACGAATCCTAACCCTAATGACATGTGGCCCCACAAAGGCCCGGAATACTATTGACAAGTGGGGCCCCAGACACACGTCGGACCAAACCTTACCCAGACAAGTGGGTCCCCACACGCTTCGGATGCTAAACCTGGACTAGTTTGTCTCACTCGTTTGGCTCATGGAGCAGGTGACCTTGTCGGGGGGATAACCCCCGGTAGGGTCAAGAGACTAGAAAGACACAAAGTCTATGGTTGACTTATGCCGGGTTATCAAGAAAGGGCCTGGCCGGAATATAAGAGCATCGGCCAGGCCGGCATATGTGTGTATCCCGGCTGATACTTGGATATGCCGGTATAGCCGGAATACTGGTATATGTGTGCCGGCATATACTTAGATATGCCGGCCTAACCATTTGGTGTGTTGTGCAGGAGCAGGGGAGGCCGGATTACCCGACCCTCGTAGGTCGTTGGTCCGGCATATATGTCCTGGGTATGGCCAACGGTCATATCCGGGATACTTAAGTCAACCAAGGTGTCACATCCCTACAATCAAGGAAGAAAACATCCAAGCATGGTAGCAGAGTAAGATGGCAGGGTGCACAGTGGAGGTTACCTACCCTCACTGTGCACAAGTACGAGCTCACCGCACAGAGGTAAGGCCACAGTTCAAGAGGTACAAGGTACAGGGATATGGCGTCCCATCGAGAGCAATCAGGGGCGAAGTCAAGGGTCTCTGCCATCGTCACCAGCTCCTGTTTGGAGTGTAGCCCGTGTCTTGTGGTCTTGTATGACCGTTGTAACCCTGGCCACCACTATATAAGGTGGCATAGGGAGCCCTGGTAAAGGGTTGGTCACTCTGTGTTCCTACACTTAGCAGTTCATCTTCCTTCTCTAGCAGAGAGCTTGGAAGCACCATTGTTGTGTACTACATCGACCCAAATATACAATCAGTAGAGCAGGAGTAGGGGTGTTATCTCCTTACGAGAGCCCCGAACCTGGGTAGATCTGTGTTCCTTTCTGTCGTGCTCTTTAGCCCGTTCCCCTCTCCCGAATCCTCCAGCATCTAGTTCGGCCCCCATTTAAGCCATCCTATGGCATATGTTGTTTCACCACGACGACATTTGGCGCCCACCGTGGGGCAGATCGATATGCTGGGCGGAGTGTTCATTCGGACGGGGTCTGTGATAGCAGCTTCGGGAGTGCGCGTGGTCTCTGGCCTCGTCCAGAGGCTAGGCTCGCTCAGTTTCGTCAGTGACAACGCCGGTTGTCTCGGTGGCCGGCCGTTCCCCAGGGATGGCCGGATTATGTCTTTCGGTTCCCACGAGGTGTACGTGGGGACTGAGAGAATTTGCAGGAAGGAGGTGCTGGTGGCGTCGGATCCTCCGTCACATCGGCTGGCTCACGCTGGGCGTAGCGCTCGCTCAGTAGAGCCGGCTGAGGTGATGATGGCCGGCACATCCGTGCCGCCGGCGGAAGATGCCGGCAAAACAGCAGCGGCCGGAGCTTCTCCTCCGGAGCCGCCGAAGGTCAAGAGGTCGGCGCGTCCTCCGTTGGAGCGTGCGGAGAACCTGGCCGGCACTTCCGGTGTGCCGGCTAGGGGCGAGGTTCTTCTTCCCATCATCGACCGGCTTCTCGAGCCGGTGCGATCCGGCGTTGATCCGGAGCAGACAAGGGAGGTCCTGGAGGGATCTCGTCAGGCCCTCGTCGACGAGGCCCTGGCCATGAACCAGGAGCGCGAACGGTTTAACCGGCAACTCCGTGAGTATGAGGCAGCCCATGGTTTTACTCCTGTAGTAATCCGGCCTAGCCGGATAGAAGAGGTTAGAACTAGAGGCAGAAATCTTAATGCTGAGATAGGAAAAGATGCTAGAGATAAGAGTCATACCGCAACTAGTACTGTGCCTAAGGTAGTCTATAGTTCGCCAGTAAAGAACCTTAGAGCGGCGGCCGAGGTAGCTAAGGATTTATCTTGTTTATCCGGCGAAGCACTGCGTGAGCAGCAAGCCCGGCTTAACCAACTTTTGTCTGAAGCTACAAAGCAGCAGGAGGCCTTTAAGAAGGCAAACCCGGGTGCCGGGGCGTCTCAGTACATTGTGTCGGCGGGAGGTGCCGGCGCGAGGTCGAGGGGCCAAGCCTCGTCCCCGCATCCCAGCGCCCGGCGTGCCGGAAGTGTGACCTCTGGCCGCCGGGACAAGCAGATCCAGGTGTACGATCCGGCTGTCGCCGGAAAGCAGGCGATGGTGCAGAAGAATGTCGGCCAAGCTGACAAGTATGTCGGCAGCAAGAAGCCCGGCCAGAGTGTGCCGGCCGGGCATGAAGCAGGCGCGGCCGGTGGTGGCCGGAGTAACAGTGCAGCCCGGCGTCAGCAACAGGGCGCCGGAGGTGCAGCGCAGCAGCAGGGTGCAGCTCAGCCGAGATATCGGGAAGATGATGGGAATTCCGCCCTAGCCAGGGCGGGATATCAGCAGCAAGATCAGCCCGGTCAGCAAGCTGATCAGTGCCAGCCGGAGCAGCAGCAGCAGATGATCGCAGGCCCAATAGCATCCCGGCTTGGACCTCGGTCCTTGGAAGCCAATGATGCACGTTTCAAGCTGGACAAGATCCACCAATCAGAGTTGGTGGAGAGACAAGGAGCTCCGGGCCCTATGTGTTTCGGACCCCGGATTATGGGGGAGCCGGTGCCTTACTTCTTCCAGCTCGCGCGTGGCGCGAGGACATATAATGGCAGTACGAAGCCGGAAGATTGGTTGGAGGATTACTCCACAGCGGTGAACATCGCCGGAGGAAACCTCAGATGGGCGGTACGATATGTGCCGCAGATGTTGGAAGGTCCAGCCAGGATATGGCTGAATAATTTGCCGGCCGGGAGTATCAACGGCTGGATTGATTTCGAAGAGCAGTTTGTGTCGAACTTTACCAGTACATACAAGAGGCCCAACCGTCCGCAGCAGCTGGCTAACTGCCGGCAAGGAGTGAATGAGACTGACCGTGACTATCTGACCAGGTGGTGCACGTTGCGCAATTCCTGCGAAGGAATCAATGAGCAGCAGGCCATCATGTGGTTCGCTCATGGGTGCCGGCATGGCACCATGCTGTGGCAAAAGCTTCAGAGGCAAATGCCGGCCACGCTGGCCGAAACAATCAAGATCGCTGATAGTTATGCTCTGGGAGATCCCATGCAGCCCAGTCTCGATTCACAAGGACAGGGGCAAACCCAGGGGAACACCAGCAATGCCGGGAGATCAGGGCAATATTATCGCACTGATAACCGGAACAAGAGAAGAGATGAAAGGCCGGATCACCGGTATGGGGCAGCACAAGTTGCAGCTGTGGAGGAAGAGCAAGGGGGCGCCGGCAGTAGCCAGCGTCCGAGATATGAGGACTATCAGCAGCCTCAGCAGCAGCCGCAGCAGCAAGCACAGCCGTTCCAGAAGAAGAATGTCTGGACCAACAAGAATGCCGGCGGAGCCGCCGGCCAGAAGAAGCAGTGGCCGAAGTATACTGTGGGTCTTGCCATGGACAAGCCTTGTGTGTTCCACACATTCCAGCCGGGAAAGCCGGCAAACCATTTGACAAGGAACTGTTCGTGGCTGGACGACATATTAGCAGGTCGTGCAGGTCCCTGGGGACCGGCTAGACCCTCTGTCCCGGCAGCTCCATCGCCGTTGACAGGTGCCAATACGATTGCAGTCCCACCTAGGCCGGTTAATCCCGGGAATCAGAGCAACGCCGGAAATGCCGGCGTAAATCAAGTTGACCAGAGCTATAATCCGGAATATAACGCCGGAGGCCCAGGAGTGGGCCGGAATGAGTACAAGGAGTATGATCAGAGCTATATGGTCTTTGAGACCGAGAGAACAGACAAGCAGAGCTTGTACCGGCGGAGTTTGGAGGTAAACGCCGTTATGTCGGCCGTTCCGAAACTGATGCACTGGTCTGACCAGGCTGTTGGTTGGGACAGGGCAGATCATCCCCGGATCATGCCAAATCCCGGCGGATATGCTCTGGTGATGGATCCGACATTCGTCGGGCCGGCTAATAACGTGAGATTCAGCAAGGTCCTCATTGATAATGGAAGCAGCATCAACATCATGTATCGGGATACGATGGAGAAGCTGGGAATCAAGGAAAATATGCTGGAACCGAGCAAGACCACGTTCCACGGCATTGTGCCGGGACTTTCGTGTGCGCCGATGGGCAAGATCCGGATGGATGTCATGTTTGGCAGCCGGGATAACTGCAGGGTGGAAAACCTCATGTTCGAGGTGGTTGATCTGGAGAGCCCCTACCATGCTTTGCTGGGTAGGCCGGCACTGGCAAAATTCATGGCCTCTACGCATGTGGCGTATCTGAAGATGAAGATGCCGGGACCCAAAGGAGTGATCACCATCATTGGTGATTACAAGCGTTCGATGGCATGTGCCACCGCCGGATCTAATCTGGCCGAGACTCTGATCATTGCAGAGGAGAGGAAGAGGCTCAAGCGAGCAGTGGAGATTGCTGAGACGGTCGTGGCCGGCAAATCTATGCCGGGCATGACAAATCCCGGTGGCAGCGTTTCTTTTCAAGTGAGTAAGGAAGTCAAAAAGGTGCCTCTGGATGAAGCTTTCCCGGAGCGCCATGCCCTCGTTGGGGCAAGTTTGGATCCCAAATAGGAAAGCGAGCTCATCAGCTTCCTCCGTGAGAATCGGGATATCTTTGCATGGTCTACTTCGGACCTGCAAGGTGTGCCGAGGGAGCTGGCTGAGCACGCATTGCACGTGAGACCCGATGCTAAGCCGGTGAAGCAGCCGCTCCGGCGGAATGCCGGCGATAGAAGGAAAGCCATATGGGAGGAAGTGGCCAGGCTCTTAGCCTCTGGCTTTATCAAGGAAGTACTTCATCCGGATTGGGTGTCTAATCCGGTTTTGGTGGAAAAGAAGAAAGATGAGCCCGCCATAGTGAAAGTATGGCGGATGTGTGTTGATTACACCAACTTGAATAAGGCATGTCCTAAAGATCCATTCCCGCTCCCTCGGATCGATCAAGTGATTGATTCCACAGCCGGATGTGAACTGTTATCATTTGTAGATGCCTATTCTGGTTTCCACCAGATCCCCTTGTATGAGCCAGATCAAATAAAGACATCCTTTATTACCCCGTACGGGGCTTATTGCTATCTCACTATGCCGTTCGGTTTAAGAAATGCCGGCGCAACTTACCAAAGGTGTATGCAAAAGTGTTTGCACGATCAGATAGATAAAAATGTGCAGGTATATGTCGATGATATCGTCATAAAAACCAAGGAGAGCAAGACTCTCATAGATGATCTCCGGGAAACCTTTGGGAACCTGAGGAGATTCCGGATGAAGTTGAATCCGGCTAAGTGCACCTTTGGTGTGCCGGCGGGCAAGTTGCTCGGTTTCCTTGTTTCCAGCCGGGGTATTGAGGTGAATCCCGGCAAGATTCGTGCCATAGAAAGGATGAAGCCGCCGACAGATTTGAGGGAAGTACAGAAGTTCACTGGGTGCCTCGCATCCCTGAGCCGCTTCATAAGCCGGCTGGGAGAGAAAGCTCTGCCGTTATATCAGTTGATGAAAAAGTCCGACACATTTGTCTGGACAACGCAAGCAGATGCAGCTTTCAAGGAATTGAAACAGTTGTTGTCAACAGCGCCGGTATTAGCGTCTCCGATGCCCCGGGAGCCAATGTTGCTCTATATAGCGGCAACCAACCGAGTTGTCAGTGCTGTGGTGGTAGTAGAGCGAGAGGAAGGAGGCAAAACCGTGCAGCGGCCGGTATATTATCTGAGTGAAGTCCTCTCCACCTCAAAGCAAAACTACCCCCACTATCAGAAGATGACCTATGGTGTCTATATGGCGGCCAAGAAGCTCAAGCATTACTTCCAAGAGCATCCAATCCGGGTAGTGGCCGAGGCCCCTATCTCGGAAATTATAAGCAACAAAGATGCCAGCGGCCGGATAGCAAAGTGGGCAATAGAGCTTTCACCATATACACCGCAGTACGATAAGAGGGATACAATCAAGTCCCAGGTCTTGGCTGATTTCTTTATTGACTGGGCCGAGATACAGTATGAGCCACCATTGCCAGATGCAAATTATTGGAGGATGCATTTCGATGGGTCCAAGACAATCCATGGCTTGGGTGCCGGCATAGTTCTCAGTTCACCAAAGAATGACCAGCTGAGATACGTCCTGCAGATTCACTTTGCAGCATCAAATAATGTGGCGGAATATGAGGCACTTGTGCATGGCCTGAAGGTGTCTAAGGACATAGGAATTCGCCGGATTATGTGCTTCGGTGATTCTGACTTAGTGATTCAGCAGTGTTCCGGCATATGGGACGCGCATGATGCTAACATGGCATCATACCGTTTCCTAGTGCAGCAGTTAAGTGGTTACTTTGAAGGTTGTGAGTTCCGGCACGTTCTCCGGGCTCAGAACGATGCAGCCGATGCATTATCCAAGCTGGGGTCTTCCCGAGATTCAATCCCGCCCGGCATTTCGCTGGAGCATCTGAGGAAGCCATCGATCAAACCCTCGCCGGAGTCATCCTCCATTTATGTCCCGCCAGGTCCAGACGAAGCAGTTCCAATGGAGATAGATGCCGGAGCCAGGACGGATAACCCGGGGACTGTTTCCTCAGTCCCGGGGACTGGGCCGGCATATGCTGTTAGTACAGTATTCCGGAGCAAAACTAAAGGCAAGGGTAAAATGTGCCAAGAGGTTGTGCCGGTATACCCGGGGACTGCTCCGGCATACCCGGGGACTGATTCTTCAGTCCCGGGGACTTCGCAGCCCATGGAGATCGATTATGTGTCGGTCGAAATGATGGAAATAGATCAGGCAGTGTTCACTGTCAGGGAAGTGCCCTCATGGGCACGTCCTATCATGAACTTCATGGTGGATGGTCAAGTGCCGGCGGATGAAACCGAGGCCCGCCGGGTTATAAGGAGATCCAAAGCGTATACCATCATCAACAAAGAAATATACAAGAGAAGTACCACCGGAGTATTGCAGAGATGTGTCGAATCTGCGGAGGGTCTGGAGATGCTCCGGGAAATTCACCAGGGGGAGTGTGGTCACCATGCTTCGTCCAGGGCATTGGTGGCAAAGGTATTCCGGCATGGCTTCTATTGGCCAACGGCACTGCAAGAGGCAGAAAACTTGGTCCGGAAATGTAATGGGTGTCAAAGATATGCCCACCAGATTCATCAGCCGGCATCTGCCCTGAAAACTATCCCAATAACCTGGCCCTTTGCTGTTTGGGGCCTGGATATGGTCGGGGCTTTTAAGCCGGCCAGAGGGAAGATGACCCATATCCTGGTCATGGTGGACAAGTTCACCAAGTGGATTGAAGTGAAGCCCATAAGCAAGTGTGATGGTCACACAGCAGTGAAATTCTTAAAGGATATAATCTTGAGATATGGTGTTCCTCATAGCATCATCACTGACAATGGGTCAAACTTTGCCCAAGGGCCATTTGCCAGATTTTGTGAGGAAGTGGGAATCCGGCTGGACGTTGCGTCGGTTGCCCACCCTTGTGCCAATGGCCAAGTAGAGAGATCGAATGGGCTAGTATTATCCGGCATAAAACCCCGGCTGATAGAGCCCCTGGAGAAAACTCCGGGATGTTGGCTAGATGAGCTGCCAGCAGTGCTGTGGAGTTTAAGAACAACTCCGAATAGATCAACAGGCTACACACCATTTTTCCTGGTGTATGGAGCAGAAGCTGTGCTTCCAACAGATGTAATACATGATGCACCAAGAATAGTGCTATATACTGAGGAAGAGGCTAAAGAAGCCAGAGAAAATGATGTTGATCTGCTAGAGGAAGCAAGGGAAATAACTCTGTCAAGAACAGCAGTGTATCAGCAGAACCTCAGACGCTATCATGCGCAGAAGGTAAATCCAAGGAGATTTCAAGAGGGAGATCTAGTACTCCGGCTAAAGCAAGGAACAGAAGGCCGGCATAAGTTAACTCCTCCATGGGAGGGGCCATTCATTGTGAGCAGAGCTCTGCACAATGATGCCTATTATCTTATAGATGCGCAGGACCCCAAGAAGAATAAGGCGGACAGGTCCGGAGAAGAAACCAAGAGGCCATGGAACATAGCTCTACTGCGCCCCTTTTACTCCTGAGCAACACAATGTATGTATTTCCATATTTTCCTTTGTATGCCGGCGTGTTGTGCCGGCACAAGACTAATGAATGAAATGCCGGCATCCCGAAGAAGCCGGGTAACTAGCTCCGAGGTATATTTGTTGTTTATTTACAGTTCTTTATTATATGCCGGCTGGCTTTATTTGAATGTTTCCTATGTCGGCCTAGTAATGTGTCGGCACCAAAGGCCACTCTTCGACTCAGCTGCTGTCCGAAACCCGGCTTCATGGCTAGCAAGAGTAGATGCCGGAGATTGTCTACACATGGAAAACGGCTAAGGAAATACAAAGCAAGCGAACCGACATTTTCGTTAAAGCTAAAGTTAAAATTTAAAGTGTCGGATGATTTGAAGTCTAAGTCTCAAAGTTAAAGTACTGTATGTTCGAGGAAGCAACCTTGAGACTCATACGTCGAAAGCCAATTGAGGTAGACAAGTAGCCAAGGTTGTGAAATTGAGGAAACAGGAAAACAACTCGGTGACTTAGCCAAAAGATGATCCGGCATTAGTAACAAGCAAACCAAGATAAAACTTGTTCAGGTAGCAAACCAAAGGAAATTAAGCGTGTATATTACATCTGCACCCGGCATACCGGGGATCTGATAAAACTTAAAGTTTTTATGCTGCAAAGTCAAGGACCAGGGGCAGAAGCAGAGGCGCCGGCTGGTGGAGCAGTGGCGGTGGAGATGTCGGCTTCAGGAGTGCCGGACCCAGCAGATGGAATGGAGCCATCACCTCCGCCCGGGGCAGATGCCTGTTCCGGGACATCAGTGTCGGCCTCTTCAGCTTCATCTTCATCCTGGCTGGAGTCGGAGCCCTCAGCAGCGGCGGATGTCCCGGCATCGTCCTTCTTCTCCGGCTCACGGATATCCCGAACGAAGGCGTCGGTGTCGGCATAGTCCACATAGCTGTGGGCCAGCTCCCGTCGGCGCCGGATGTGTTCCGGATCCGTGGTCCAGATGGATCCTTCGCGCACAGTGCGCAAAGTCTCCAAGTCAGCCTTTTCATACCAGGACAAGAAGTAGCTGAGAGCTTCGTCAGCTCCAACCCTCGCGCCGGAATCTCGCCACTCCCGGAGGCGAACCTTGGCCAGCTGCAGATCGTTGCCGAGGTCGACGGGATCAGTGGGAGTCCTTTGTCCCGGCCAGAGGGCAGAGAATGCCTCCTGGGCGCCATATAAGAGTTCTTCGGTGTAGAGCGTCATGGCGTTTTTCCGGGACTGCAGAGCCAGCAGCTGCTCCGACATGTCCCAGTTGGGCGAGTCAACCGGAACACCCCGGCTTTCTCGGTCCAACTGCAAAGCCCTCTCAACGTCTTCGACGGAAGCGGGAAACATGTCTGAGGAATAGAAACAATGTTAGCAAAAGGAGAATATGTCGGCATAGATGCTATGCCGGAGAGAATTACACCATGTCGGGAAGGATAAAGGGAAAGGATTAGAAGCTTACTGGCAAGGTCGGCATTCAGCTGTGCAACTGTAACCTCCCATTTGGTGGCCTGCTCCTTCAGGCTATCCAGTTCAGCGTGGGCGTCGGAGGCATCAGTCTCGGAGGTGACAAGCAGGGACTGGGTTTTCTTCAGTAGGCCCTCCCTCTGTTCCTTTTCGTCCAGAAGCTCGGTGATCCGGCCCTTCAGCTGCTCAACCTCGGCCTTGTGACCGGCATCCCGGTCGTCCAGTTGCTTGGCTACATCCACTGAGGACACACAGTCCTGGTGGCGTGCCTCCAGTGCAGCTTTCTCGTCTGAAAAGATTTGAAGTCAAAACAAGGATTTGAAGAAAGAAAACAGTGAAAAGATTAAAGGATTTGAAGTACAGAAGGATTAGTTCAAGGTTAAGAGGATCCGGCATACCAGTAAGCTCCTTCACTCTCTTGGCAAGCTCGGTGACTTGGGCTTCGGCACCAGCTGCCAAATGTCAGACAAAGATTAGGTGTCGGCATATTAAGATGTGCCGGCCAGAGGACTATTGAGAAGGGCAAGGTATGTCGGCTGAAATTACCTTTCTGGGACAGTTCCAGCTGGAGCTTGCTGTGTGCGTCGGAAAGCTTCCGATGCTCGCACACCAAGTCATGGAACATGTCGGCACGGGCGTTATTCATGCGCTGCAAAAGTATTAGGATTTGAAGGGATATGAGATAACTAAAGCATGCCAGTACAGTTGAAGATTATATGAACTATTTATGCTATAGGAGATCCGGCACAGGTGCTGCGCACCTATCCCGGCTCTCGGTGACTAGGATTTGAAGCTCGAATCGAGCTTATATCTCGGTCAAGAGGATTTGAAAAATAATTGAGATGTGAAATTGTAGAGACCCGGCACAGGTGCTGCGCACCTATCCCGGCTCTCGGTGACTAGGATTTGAAGCTCGAATCGAGCTCATATGTCGGAAAGTTAATTGCAAAAGCAGCTAAGTGCAAAAGGTCTTGGAAAATCCCGGATGTCCGTATCCCGGACAGCCGACATTTTCGGGGACTGGGGATATCTATATGTAAAGGACTTACGTTGGTGGCATCGGCCAGGCGATGAAGTCGTTGCTGAAGACTGAGAAGTTCGCAGGCAATAGGAATGGGCTTCGCGGCCAGGATATCAGCTGGGTTGCCGGTGGCCGAAGCTTCGGCCTGTTTCTTCTTCTTGGATTCAGCTGTGTCCAGGGAGTCGGCGTCATTCCATTTCTCGCAGCGCTCCTTAAGAGAGCCGAGGCTCTGGTCACTTTTCGTCAGAAGAGGGACGATGCCCTCGAGTTCTGGTGTGTCGAAGAAGCTGGCCCGGTAACCAGGACGGGTTGCTGCCCTGCCAAGATGCAGGGCCAGAGCAGAGCTGGTCCGGGACGCTGCTTTAGGAGGAACAGTGGCGGCGGAAGGCGTGCCGGACTTGCTAGGCTGGAACTTGAGAGTGCCGGACTTGGCCTGGGCGGTGGTCTTGGCCGGGGCAGTGGCTTTGGCCGAGGCAGTGGCCTTGGTCGGCGCAGGAGTCTTCTCAGAGGATGGAGTCTCGGGTGCAGGCTGTTCCGGCGCGGCCGGTGAAGCTTGGCCAGCTGGGGCAGGTTCCGGAATAGTCCGGACTTCCGGCACAGCAGGGCCCTTTCCTTTAAAATCTATGCCGGCGCTCTTGTCGCTTGCGCCGGCGTCGTCAGTTGTGCCGGCATCGCTGGTGGGCGCGCCGGAGTCTGGGGCTTCTTGGTGGGCTCCTGTGTCCATGTGGACATCAGGAGCCGGAGGTTCCTGTTGAGCCCCCGAGTCCATGTGGACATCGGGGGCAGAGGTGTCTTGTTCCGGCGGAGGAACGTCCTTCGCCGGGGAGGAGGTCTTGTCGGGCGCAGGCGAAGATGCCGGCGCCGGGGAGGTCGTGTGGCTAGCAGAGGGTATGTCGGAGGTAGCGGTGGCCGCGGGCTTGGTAACTTTCGGGTCGCCACTCGAGCCAGAAGCTTGTTCCGGCGCAAGAGGAGCTCTGAAAGAGAAAAAAACGCCAAGTCAATAATGCAAGCAAGAGATATGTCGGAAATGAAACAAGCAGAAGGAACTTACCCCGCGGCGACAGGTCTCGGTTTCTTCAGTATGGGCACGCCGACCTTCTGCCTCTTCGACTTCTGAGGTGTGTCGGGCTGGGGCTTCACCCCTCGCTTCCGGCCGGCACGTCCGCCGGTGGAAGGAGGTCCCTGGTTCAGAGGGGCGGCGTCGATAACCATATCGTCCGGGATAGCTGAGGACGGCATTGGAAACTCGTAAGCAATAGGTGTTTCTGGAAAGGCATATGCAAGTGGCATCGGGTCATAGTACAGCAGGATCTCCTCGTCAGAATCAATCTCACTCCGGTCTTGAGTATAATGCCGGGATGAAGAGCCCTTACCCATGGCAGCTGCAGCACGGGTGCTCCTGGGAAGCTTATCCCAATGATCCGGATCTTCAACATCCGCAACAGTGCGGTCCGCCGCGATCTTGATCCGGGAGTTCTCCATGGCTTGGAAGCTGAATTTCTGTATAAACAGCAAAGTCAAGTATTCAGACAAGGAAATATGCCGGTGGAAGAGGTATGTCGGATCAATATGATATGTGTCGGCAAACAGACATGTGTCGGCTTAAGTATCTATGTGCCGGACATGGACTTTATGTATCGGATAAGATGGTTTACCGTTGGGGCGGGCCTATCCCGGCTGTATGGTTCTAGCCCCCAGGCAAAAGTGGCCTGAGAGGACTTGCAGACATCCTTAATCCGGCGCAGAATGTCGGCCGGAGTCAGCTCGTGTGTGGAGTGCCGGGTGGGGTCCATTGGCCCGCTCATCTGGCAGATCTTGTGCGACCGGCGCTGCAGAGGGGAGACGCGCCGGCTTATATAGCAGGCCACCAGGTCTTGAGGAGTAAGACCGGCATCCCGGAGCTCGCCCTTAACCCGGTGAAGCGCATTCACCGGCATCACCGAGTTCTTCGGGTTGTAGGTCCAGTTCGTCATAGCCAAGGGTGGCTCGTCCACAAATGGCGGCAGGTTGAGCAGATCCTCGTCGGTGGTGTTCTTGACGTAGAAGAAGCTTTTCTGCCACTTCTTGCAAGATTCCAGGAGCTCCACCTTGGGGAAGTCCGAGCCCTTTCGGGACATGATGGTGGCCGCGCCGCAGAGGGTCATGGGGCGGTCCTTCTTTTCCTGGGCCGTCTCCGGCGGGTCGTCCTTGCTCCGGGGCGGCTCTTGGACGACTTGCTTCCGCAGTTGGAAGTACTTCGCCCAGCCTTGAGTAAGGGGCTCTATGCCGGCATAGCCCTCGCAAAAAGCAGCGAAGGCGGAGAGGATCATCACGACATTGGCCGGGATATGATGAGGTTGTAGGTCGTAGGTGTTGAGGAAGTCCCGGAAGAAGTCCGATGCCGGCAGGCCGAAGCCACGCTCGAAGTGGGCGATGAAGACGACGCGTTCGCCAGGTTCAGGTGCCGGCACAGTTTCTCCTGCTGGTAGCCGGCATGCTACGCCCTCCCGGACTCTCCTGGTGGAGGTGACCCAGGATATGTCGGCCGGAGTAACCTCCGACCCCTCCCAGCCGGAGCGTCCTTGGGCTCGGGCCGAGGTATCTTCCTCAGAGGCCGAGGTGCCCGTCATGCTTGAAGATGCCATCTTAGTGGCCGGGACAAGGCGTGAGAGCCGGAGTCCCGTGATGTTATTCCTATCAAGGCCGGAGAAAAGAGGGAGGTTAGTCTCTCCGGCATACCACTCTCCCCAAGGTTAGCAGAAATCAAAGATCTACCGAGCCAGTTAAAACAGGAAACAAATAAGGGTAAAAATTCTAAGGAAGAACACCTGTGAGCGCTGTTAGCAATGCTAGTCGAATCCAGAGAGGAACTGCACTAGATCTATGCGGATATGGCTACCAATGCGAAGCTATGAAGAAGCATCAAAGAGGAAGAACAGAGGGAGAGAGGAACTCACCGGAGTTTGGCCGACGGCGAAAGAATGACGACGGCGAGCGTACAGAAGAAGATCCAATCTCCCTGCAATGCTGCAGAGAGAAGAGGCGGCGGCGGCGGCGGCGTCAATGGTGATGACGTGCGTCGTCGGGCGTCGGCGCCGGAGTAGAGCGGGCCGTCGGCGGCGCTCCTTCTCTGTCCCTCGGTTCGGCGGCGAAGCGCAAGGGGCAGGAGAGCAGAAGAGGAAGAAGGCACTGTGGCGGGGGTAAAAAGAGCAAGTTTACCCCCACCCCATATTTATACCGAAGAGGCAGGGTCGTGGGGATCGTGGGTAGTGTTCCACTCCCCCGACCGTTCCTGCAGAGAGTCGCCACGTGGCGGCACAGAGTGGGGCGGCGGTTCCGGTAACTGTGCCATGACGCAATGATGGCGAGGAGTAACTGCACTGAGAACCGTCACATCGTGGGTGACCGTTCGAGGTGGCAGGACAGTTGCAAGTTTCGATGCAAAGCTGTCAGGCATGGCTTCTCGAGGAAGACTCGTCTATATGTTGGATTAACTGCCCGATGTATATGTTCCGTCCGGAATACCCTCGGGACCGGCCGGAATAAGTTTTGGAACAGGAACAGAGGCCGGGATATAATCTGATCACCGGGACATAATGAAGAAAGGTATGTTGAACCTGTCGAGGCTCCACAGCTATGACTGGGGAACCTCGGCAGCTTCGGGGACTAGTGTCGGGGGGATAACCCCCGGTAGGGTCAAGAGACTAGAAAGACACAAAGTCTATGGTTGACTTATGCCGGGTTATCAAGAAAGGGCCTGGCCGGAATATAAGAGCATCGGCCAGGCCGGCATATGTGTGTATCCCGGCTAATACTTGGATATGCCGGTATAGCCGGAATACTGGTATATGTGTGCCGGCATATACTTAGATATGCCGGCCTAACCATTTGGTGTGTTGTGCAGGAGCAGGGGAGGCCGGATTACCCGACCCTCGTAGGTCGTTGGTCCGGCATATATGTCCTGGGTATGGCCAACGGTCATATCCGGGATACTTAAGTCAACCAAGGTGTCACATCCCTACAATCAAGGAAGAAAACATCCAAGCATGGTAGCAGAGTAAGATGGCAGGGTGCACAGTGGAGGTTACCTACCCTCACTGTGCACAAGTACGAGCTCACCGCACAGAGGTAAGGCCACAGTTCAAGAGGTACAAGGTACAGGGATATGGCGTCCCATCGAGAGCAATCAGGGGCGAAGTCAAGGGTCTCTGCCATCGTCACCAGCTCCTGTTTGGAGTGTAGCCCGTGTCTTGTGGTCTTGTATGACCGTTGTAACCCTGGCCACCACTATATAAGGTGGCATAGGGAGCCCTGGTAAAGGGTTGGTCACTCTGTGTTCCTACACTTAGCAGTTCATCTTCCTTCTCTAGCAGAGAGCTTGGAAGCACCATTGTTGTGTACTACATCGACCCAAATATACAATCAGTAGAGCAGGAGTAGGGGTGTTATCTCCTTACGAGAGCCCCGAACCTGGGTAGATCTGTGTTCCTTTCTGTCGTGCTCTTTAGCCCGTTCCCCTCTCCCGAATCCTCCAGCATCTAGTTCGGCCCCCATTTAAGCCATCCTATGGCATATGTTGTTTCACCACGACGACAGACCTCGATGAGAAGCATTTCAATGGTAAGATTTTGTTCTCTATTCCTTCCGCGTGTCAGATGAGAGCGGATTTATTCCCCCATGCATGCTATCTCCTTTTTCAGACTGTCGCTCTGCTGCCTGTAGTCAAATAACGAGGAGACCCAACAACGAGACTCTTTAATTGCTGCCTGGCGGTAAACGTACGTACATCCTTACCCACGATAGCAGCCTCTCACTTACAAGTGGGCCGGAGTACCGGGGCCTGCGGTGACACATCGGTCTAGCGCTCTCTCAGAAACGAAACGAAGCGACTGGTTCAATTTCCAAAGCGCTAGACTGGCATTTACCGCGGCATGCCTGCAAAACAATTGGATCCCCAACTTCCTCTTCTCTCATAAACGAAGTGACGGGGGCTCGCGTGGGGAGTTCAACTTCCAAAGCGCTAGACTGCATTAACTTATGCGGCGTGCCAGCGACCCGCCGCGCACTATTTATCCCACGATCTCGCGGCCTGGAAAAAAATTGGATTCCCAACTTCCTCTTCTCCAGAGATAACCCCCTCTCCCCTCCACTCCCACTCCTTGCACCGCGGCCATCATGGAGTTCTACGGCGATGTCTTCACCGACTACCACAAGGTCCCTGCTCATGGTGACACCGTCCTCACGGTGATGCACACAACCGACCCGAGAGAGGCGGCCAAGTTCATCGCATGTTTGAGCGTTGGCTCGACGAGCGGGACCAACAGCCGATCGTCGGCCTCGACCTCGAGTACACCATCACCAAGCCTGCCCGCACCACCCTCCTGCAACTGTGCATGAGCGATCACTGCCTACTCTGGCACGAATTCGTGGCAACAGGGAACTGTCCTCAGCTCATACAGTTCCTCAATTGCCCCGACATTTCCTTCGCATCTGTGGACAAGCGCAAGACACCAGCAAGCTTGAAGCCCTGGGTGCCCGCATACCAAACCACGTGGACTTACAAGATCACTTCAACGTCTCGGGCCAATCCCGGACCGGCGCGGACAAGATGGCGTCTCTAATCATCGACCGCACCTTCAAAGACTACAAGGAGGAGTTCCGCAAGAAGAAACTGCACTCCACCTGGCATCTTTGGGAACTTCAGCCGGAGCAGATCCACTACGCAACAAAGGATGCGTATGTATGCAACGACGTGTATTGTAGAATTAGTATCATGAGAAGATGACTGCTTCCTTCCCCTCCAAACCGGGCACCATTGAGGGAGAACCTCATAATGCCATACTAGATTCATGTATTGTTCATTCCACCTATATATGTAAGTGTCCGAGGACCATCCTTATATATGATTTAGTAAGTGTGTTTTCCCTATGTACTGAAGTGTATCTGTATAAGGGGCCAGAGATGCCCAGAACGCGGCCATGCCTTCCGTTGATGTCCAGAGCGCGCTCTGTGCGCGCTCTGTCAGAGATGCCCAGACATGCCGCATGAGTGTTGTTGATGTCCAGAGTGAGGCCTTGACTTGCCCACTCTAACTTGTCTCTGACTTGCCCTCACTGCACGCGGGCCCCATCACATGGGGGACCCATCTGTCAATGACTCTCAAGTCATGCTTCGCAAGTCAGAGAATCCGCACGCGCCCATCGTGTGCACCTTGTAAAATAATATACTCCCAACACTTTCAGAATTTTGAAAAGTTCATAAAAGTTGTATCATTGGATTCGACAAGGGATTTGGTGCAAATGGGCACCGATGCTCCATACACTTTCAGAATTTTTAAAAGTTCAAATTCTCAAACTTCTATGTATTCAAAAAAATTGGCGTTAAATACATAGAAAGATATGTTGTATTTTGGAAGATATAAAAAGATAAATTTGTGAATGTAAATAGTATTAAAATAGTAGTAAGAAAGTACATCTTTTTCTTAGGAATTTGTCTTTTTTTTGTGATAGGCAATATTGAATGCTACAAACCGGTACTAATTTCAATACGAAATTCTTTATATTCTAGGCTACACAAAAATGGTAAAATCTAATAAAATTATATAGTGTTCAATCATGTACTATTCACTATATAATATGTCAGATTTTGTCTTTTTTGTGTAGAATAGAATATAAAGTATTTCATATTGAGATTTGTACCGGTTTATAGCATTCAACAATGCCTATCAAAAGAATTTTGTTTCGGAATTTTTTGAAACTTTAAAATACAAATTTTATGGCATAATTTGTTGGAGAAAGATGACGTCAAACTAATTTTTGAACTGCGTGCGCATGCCTTATACGGGGTTGCACTGGCGGGCAGGAAGCCTGCTGCAATGAGGGCCCACGGCGGAGATAAAATATTATTTACACTCCTTGTATAGTGAACCGCCGCCGCCCCCCTCCCCTTCCCAACGCCAACTTCCACTTATTACCCTGCGCTAGGCAGTTCATCGCCTCATTCAACATCTTCTCCACAACACCGCTGCGCCCTCTCGTTTCCATTCCATCACATCGCCGCTTCTCTTTCCATCACATCGCCGCCGCCCGCATTTGCTGGCACAGGTCATATCTGGGTCTGGGTGGGACGAACCCCCGGGGGGGAAGCATCAGCGTTCAACTCCAAAAGAGCCCATTGCTGATCATTACCATGAATCCATGGGGTGGGGTAATCTTCACTACCCATCGGTTGAGAACATAGTCGAGCGGGTCGATATCTTAAGCGCTGCTCGCCTTGCTGTCGGCATGGTTGGCATGCGTCGTGCCATTCGAGGGACCCCAAATCTACCGCTTGATGCGCCGGGCCTGCTCCACACTGACGAATCCTCGTGGCCATATGATAGCGATGCACAAGTAAGAGTAACTAGATTCAGTATTCTGTTATATATATATATATTGATCTCCTGTCTGTTTATGTTCTTGCAATCCACCGATCTCTCTGTCGAACACCTTGCATGCATCAACTTTTTAGATACAACATTTTCGAAAAATGAAGTTACTCCGCCCATGATGCCTTTTAGGGTTTCGGTTTACGGACTTAGTTTTCCATCTTGTATGTGTTTATGATATATTCAAGCATAGTTATCCTTCTGTCGAACATCTAGTAGGCACAACATTTTTTGGCATTTTTTTACCAAATAATGTTCTTGCAATCCAGTGAGCATTCTGTCGAATACCATGCAATGACTTTTTAAATACCAAAAATTGGAATAATGTTGTACAACTGTTACTCTGCCCACGAGCGCTCTTTTTGTAACGGTTTACCTATATAGTTTTCCATCTATTCAATCAAACTTTTCCTTCTGTGGAACACTGATGGCGCGGTAATGGTGCGTGAAATTAATGAAGTAAATGATCGGCCAGTTGGAAAACCCCAAGAGCAAGGTGTGATGAATATAGCAGCAAGTTTTTTCCTCTATAAGAAACCAAAGTAGTCAATCCAGTAGGAGAAAGCCAAACGACTGAAGGTGATGCCCACTAGTTGCGTGATGCTCTAACAAGGGCGCCGTTAACGATCTCTTGTTAGTGCGTCTTCAACCAGTAGCAACGTGGAACCTGCACACAACACAACCAAATACTTTGTTCCCAACTTACGATGAGGTTGTCAATCTCACCGGTTTGCTTGAAACAAAGGTATGAGCGTATCGAGTGGAAAGTGATAATAGTATGCACCTACACAATCTTGATCATCTATGTAAGCGTTGTGCGCTGGGATCAAAAGAACTTAAAACATGGGCATGAACGACATAATCTTCATAGAAGAAACTTAGCAACCATATTATAACATGAAAATGAACACAAACAAAAGATCATGAAAATAAAACAATGAAAGTCAAACGTGTGTTCAAATCATAAGGAAAAATATACAAATGGTTTTCAGCTTGTCCTTCATGGAGAGCAAAACATAAATGCATAGGACACCTTCAAGTTTAAGAGGGCGACTAGATACAAATAATTTGAGAACAAGTGAAACCAACAATATGAATCAATCAATGAAAACTTTGGGACAATGCACATTATACTAAGAATGACAACTATGCTCTCTTAATGGTGCATAAAGATAGAAGGTGGTGACTGAACATAAAAAGTAAAAGAAAGGCCCTTCGCGGAGGGAAGCAGTGATTAACCATGTGCTAGAGCTTTTCATTTGTAAAACAGAGAGATAAAACTTGAATTTTGAGAGGTGGTTGCTTTTGTCAACGACTAGCAATGGGGTTCTTACTATCTTCCATACAAAAATGAAGTAAGTTTTTGAGAGAGAGATTGGCACTTTTGTGCTCTTTTATAAAGCTTGGCACTCCTCCCCACCTTTTTTCCTTTCTCAAACCATGGCTAACCGATTCCATCGGGTGCCCACCAACATTCACATACCATGGAGGAGTGCCTTTTTTTTGGAATAAGCAATATGGAAGATAGTAAATCCGACCACTACGTCCCCATGAGCTGAAAACAGTGTCACAAAATGAGAAGTATTTTGAAGATTTTTTTGAAAGGTAGCACATGAAAATTTTACTTGGAATGGCTTGCAAATACCATGCATAGGAATTTATAGTGGACACATTGGAATAACTTGGTTTTTAGGAGTTGGATGCACGAGTAGCGCTCATACTCAGTACAAAACGAGGGCTAGCAAAAGACTGGGAGCGACCAACTAAGAGAGCAATAACGGCCATAATCATGCAAAGCGACAAAGCAACATTAAAAGAAGCATAAGATGGCATCAAAAGTCAAAAACTAAATGATCATAGAGGCTATTTGTGACTTTGTAAGAGTCTAACATGTGTGAACATGCGCCAAGTCAACCCAAATAAAGCATCAAGGAGAAAACCAAAATAATGCTTCCGAACGATAAAAACAACGCATGCTTTTTTCAAAGGCTCATTAAGCAATCTCATTTATTTGAGACAAGTCATGCTACAGCAAAACCACTAAGCATACTATCAAAAATACATCAAGCACGACATGCAAAAGCCTAGGCCGCAGTCTATACAAGCTCCTTCTTGTACCACTTTTTTTTGCATAAAGCTTTTTCTCTTTTCCAACACCATTCAAATTTTTTATAAACACCTCTTTTGATGAAAACCAGTAAAGATCAGTGGCAAAAATACACCTTGATGAAAAGATATAACAAGATCTGAACACATATCAAGGCAAAAACGAAAACTAAACGCAGTTCTAGAAAAAGAAGAACACTCGTTGAAATTGTAAGAATAAAAAACGGAGTGTTCTTGGCAAATGAAAAGCAAGGCAACTTCTCCAAAAGAAATTTGTTGGGGTCCAACCATTTATTGCAGCAAACAAAACTAAACTAAACTGAAAACTAAAAACAACTGACGCTCTAAGAAAAACGCATAATGCATGAAGCAATAAAAATATAGTGTCTTGAAAGGTGACCTGATTTTTGCTGATGAAGAAGGGGGGTGCCTCGGGGGCATCCCCAAGCTTTGACGCTTATACTTCTTGGGTATTTATTGGGGTGATGCATGGGCATCCCCAAGCTTGAGCTTTTGTCCATTCTTCAACTCATCTCATCACTCTCCGATCCCTACACTTGAAAACTTCCTTCATACAAAACTAAACACAAATCTATTAGCAACATTAGTGTAAGCATAACATAGAATCAACCATTTTTGCCTTCAGGTTTCAACCTAAAACCACCACATATTAAGCATATACTACTGTAGCAACTTCCCCAAAAGTTCCGTGATCGAAAGAACTAAAAAAGAAAGCGATAAAGCGGCAAACACAAATATTGGCAGAAATCTGTCAAAACAGAACAACTGACAAAGGTCGAATTTTTAAGGGGTTTTCTGTTGCTCAAATAAAAAAGTGTTCAACTAATGAAAGTTTGGATATAACCTGGGCCATATGCACAAGAAATATCAGGTCCAAAAGATATACAGAGAATTTTCACGAATATTTACGGTGCAGCACCGAAAACTATTTCAGGACAGCAACATCCCCAAATCTTACCTCACTCAAATTAGAGGCTTCTCTTGGCACAAAAACGAAAAAAAAGGATAAGGAGAGGTCATTACAGTAGTAATAACTTCAAAGACTCAAATAAAAGAAAAAGAACTAAATGTAAAAACATTGGGTTATCTCCCAAGAGTGCTTTTCTTTAACGCCTTTGAGCTAGGCGTAGAAAATTGCGAATCAAGTAATATCAAGTGATGAAGTGATAGGATCAGCGGGTGCCTTACGTCTTCCTTTCTTACCTTTGCTCTTGACTCTAGGAAAGACGTGGCTATTGCAAGGTGGAGAGATAAATCTTATATTGCCTTTTCCCACATCTATAACGGCGCCCAGGAGCTTCAGTAGGGATCTTCCAAGTGTGATTTGTCCTTTTCCTACATATTCAATAACAAGGTAATCAGTATATATCATTCTCCCTAGGACTTTTGTAAAAACTCCTTCAGCTATTCCAATAGTAAATATAGTGGCATTATTAGTAAGGGAAGTTCCTTCTCCCCCCTCAGAAAGCTTCTAAAGACTCAAAGATTCATAAACATCCTTTGGCATAAGACAAAATTCAGACATAATATCACAACGAGTATGAAAAGTTTCACCACCAATGGTGATTTTTACCGTAGGATACCAACTCGAAGGTTCAGAATTTATTGGCACATAATCAAAATGCTGGCGCAAAGTATTGTAACAAGTATTCAAACTAGCAGTGCGAGTCTCAAGAGTATCAAGTCTATTAAAAATGCACACAAGAGAGGAATCAAAATAGGTTGGCATGCTATAAATTGTAATCAACTTTTTTTATAATATTGAAGGCTTGATCTCCATCACAATGAAGGAAATCTCCTTCTGTAGTAGCATCCAAAGCATATCTATAATGAATAGCAAGTCCAAAGTAAAAGCAACTAAGAAGCAAACTCAAGGTCATTTTCGGTTCAGTTTTTCCATGCCAATCATAAATTCTAGACCAAGCTTCCTTAAAACTTTCCTCCTCTTTTTGTTTGAAAGTGAAAATCATATCCTCGGGCGACATAGTAGTAGCAACTGAACTAGACATAATAAACAACTACAAAGGATTCCAATTTTTTTGGGTTTTTGATAAAACGAATGCAAGTAAAAATAAAGTAAAGCAAAACTTAAAACAAAGTAAAGGATGTGCATGCGAAAACTCCCCTCGCAGAAGTCTTCTTCCTCCCCGGCAACGGCGCCAGAAAAACTTGTTGATGGCGCGGTAATGGTGTGTGAAATTAATGAAGTAAATGACCGGCCAGTTGGAAAACCCCAAGAGCAAGGTGTGACGAATATAGCAGCAAGTTTTTCCCTCAGTAAGAAACCAAGGTAGTCAATCCAGTAGGAGAAAGCCAAATGACTGAAGGTGATGCTCACTAGCTGCGTGATGCTCTAACAAGGGCGCCGTTAACGATCTCTTGTTAGCGCGTCTTCAACCAGTCGCAACGTGGAACCTGCACACAACACAACCAAATACTTTGTTCCCAACTTACGATGAGGTTGTCAATCTCACCGGTTTGCTTGAAACAAAGGGTATGAGCGTATCGAGTGGAAAGTGATAATAGTATGGGAGTAAAGTAAACAGTGCGAGTAAAGTAAACAGGTGATAGCAATATAAAGAAAATAGGACCGGGGTGTAACACCTGAATTTCCAGAAAATTCAAAGTGCCCTTTATGTATTCCACCACAATCCCAGAATCATTGTTGTGATACACATAACGAAGTTGGTAACCAGTTCCATAGACATTACAATACGAATCGTTCAAATACAAATGGTGATAGTGACCAAGTTCATATTACAACACAATATAGCAGCGGAAATAACGTCTTCGGGTCCATGCCTTCACCCTACAGGCAATGGCGACTCAGGAGATGATCTTAGTTCCGGTACTCGCCTTCATAACCTTCCTCCGGATAATCTTCCCCATAGTCATGCCAAGTTAATAGCCAGGGACACAACCATGAGTACATTGGATGCACTCGCAAACCATCTTATAAAAAAGTGATGAAAGAGATATGCATGGTTGATATGGTAGACTAAGCACTAATTTTATTTGCAAAAGCTAGTTTTGTTTCCCAAGAATGTTCATTAGTAGAGAAGAAGATTTAATTCTCTAAGTTCAATCTAAAGAGGAACTTCAAGTGTTGGTCAACATCAATGTCAAGTCAAGTCATTCACCAAGTTCACCATAAGTTGTTAACATTCTTGACAAAAGTCAAGTACAGCTTGCCAACTGTCCATGACCGCGGATGCGGCTATTCGAATAGTTTTGAAACCTCTGCAGAGGGGTACACTTTACCCACAAGATTCGATAAATCTGCCGGGAGAAATCCACGGTTCGTCATACACCAAGTATGCGAGTTTCAGATAATCAAACAAACTCTTTCACTTGTCTACTCTAGTATAGGATCCTTTCCTAGAGCCCGAGACACGGACATCTCCGTTTCGGCGTCTCTAGTTTTGCCCGTTACAGGATGCTGCATGAATGGAAATTTCCACCCGGTTCGGAAGTACCCGCGCACGGTGCACTTCTATAAAGGATGATACAAGGTCTCCCATACTAGGGTAAACAAGCTACGGACTAAGCCCCTTCCCATTTAGGGGTAATGTGGTCGTACGGTAATGGTTGGCTCACATGGTACATCACTTATTATCATTTAGAAATACATTCCATAGTCCTTAGTCAAGATTATTTTCCTTCATAAAACCATCATGTAGGAGAAGTCTCCAATTCAAGTTTTCAAGTTCAAGTCACCAGTTTCAAATAGGGTTCCCCTTATAGATGGCCTCAATTTTATTAGCGACCAAGCAACTACATTGGGTGATGATACCACTAAATAGTGTAGGATAAACTCAGCTTAATACTCTTGCTAAGCAAGATATCACTACACAACTATCATTCTAGAGTAGCAATTCAATCATGCAATTTACTTAAAAACAAGTAGAATGCAATAGGAAAACTAGGAATTTGGAGTATGATTCAAAAGATGGCTTGCCTTGGTTGGCAAAGTGTCCGGGGTAGCCTTCATCTTCTTCTTCTTGATAATATCCTCCCTCGGGCTCGTCTCCGGTAACACTAGCATCTAACAATGATACACAAAAATGCACACAATCACCAAACAAGTACAAACAACACTTCAAGCATGCACACGTGTTTTCAAACAGAGGTAAAAACATATAACACTAATTTAGGTTGGTTTTCATTCATTTCCATTATTTGGACATAGGTGTGCAAGTTCGAGTTTCTAATCACTACCAAGTAGTATTAACTTTCCAAATACCTTCTACAAGTCCACCTGAACTAAGATTAATACCTACAGATAGGTATTTGGAAATGTGGTTTAACAACATGAGTTCCATAAAAATTCCGATTATAGATTTGAGTTTAATAAAATCCTAAATGGCAAATGCTTACTTAAACATATAGGTAAATAGCATTTAATTTAAAAGGTTAAAAAATGGGATCTAATGCTATAGGCAGATGGGTATCACTAATTGTGAATTTCCAAAGTTGGATTTATATTTTTAGGAATTTTATTTGAATTGATATGGATTTTCTAAGGTGGAAAAGCTCCTGTTTTGTTATTTTTACTGCAACCACTATGTAAACCTAATTGTGTTGAAACCACTTTTAATGGATAGCTTATGTTCTAAGGTTTCCAGAACATATTCATTTGTTAAATTTGAATCGATAGATCTCCGGGAAAATAGAATCTAAGCAAGCATCTGAATGAGTTTTTCTAAAATCGAAAATCAAATAACCCTTTTTTTAAATCCGGGCCGGACACACAGACCGCGCTGGGCCGGCCCGTTAGGCTGCAACTGGCGGGTGGCAAATGAAAAAAAAGATCAGACCGGCCTGACAATGGGCCCCACTGGTCAGAACTTATCTAACCGAATCAGTGCGTACGTACACGGTCTTCTTCCTCGAGACGAGAGCAGACTCACCGTGACTGGGAAGAGGGCGGCGATGGGGATCGGCGTAGGGGAAGAAGAGCTTGACGATGAGGTAGCAGAAAAGATCGCAGGTCTCCTCCTCCTCCGCCTGGTACCAGCGGAATCCCGAGAGGTGGCCGGAATCACCGGGAAGCAGAGGCGCTCTGGAGCTCCAGCTTGCTCCGGCGAGCTCGATCGAGGACACTAGAGAGAGGGAGAGGATGTCTAGGAGGCTCAGTGGAGTGGTGTGAGTTCGCTGGAGTGCTCGGAGGCTCCTTTTATAGGCCAGAGAAGCAGGGGCGCGGGCGCGTCCGGCATGGGCATGGGTTAGGGTTTCCGAGCGCGTTCCCATGGCCACAGTGGTTCTGGAAGGGCATGGGCGTGTCCAGCGGTGCTGTGGTGACGTAGGGAGCGTAGTGGCACAGTAGGGTGACGAGGGGAGCAGTGGAACGGCAGGGGCGAAGGAGGTGACCAGCGGTGACTTTCTTCGTCCTTCTCCGTCGTGGCTTGGCACGAGCTAGGGCAGGGGATGGCGGGGGACGTTGAGGTGACGCAGGGGCACGGACTCGGCGAGCGTGGGCGTGCAGGAGAGGCCATGCCTCCACTGTTGGCAATAGTGCCATGTACTTGGTTTGAAAACTGCACACCAGGTGTTTGACCAAATGCCCGCAAGAGACAAAGTTTTGAATTTTGAAAAATTTCCAATTGGGTTCTGTTCAGTAGCAGATAGGGATCCTAGGCATATGCTGGTTTGGTCTAGAGATGATGGTTTGGTCGAAAAAGAAATAGATATGGGAATGGTCTATGTATAAGATTCAAACTTTGGCAGATGTTTGAGTGGGGTTCTGGTTTGAATTTTTGTTTGAAACTTCTTGGTCAAGTTAGTATGTGGTCTGGTCAATCTCAACCAACTGACCACACACTTAGTTGAGTTACAGATTGCTTAATCTAAGTGTCCAAAGTAGGGTAGTGGTTAACTTTTTCTAGATCAAACTTTTCTTTTCTTTTCTTTATTTCTTTTGCTTCTGGTTTCTTTAGCTCTTGTGGTTCTTCTCTGATGCTTATGCTGGTTAGGTTTTGCTTAACTAAACAATATACAATAATTTCTAACACACATGAAATCATAGAAAAACACGTATTCAAATACTATGCATACATGCAATATGAGATGAAAAAGTTTTATCTTGGTCCAAAATTTGGCACTTGAATAAGAGGAAGTAGGTTACAAATTTTTGAGTTGTTACACGGGGTCCACAGTTCACTACTGGTGTCTCTCCATAAGATAAAATAATACATGCTGGGTAAACGAATTACAGTTGGGCAATTGATAGAATAAAGACAACATGCATATGATGAGAGGATCACTATGAGATTTACTCTGGGCATTACAACAAAATACATAGACCGCCATCCAACTGCATCTATGACTAATAATCTACTCACGGGGATAACGTCCGAACACACCATGAGTATTAAGTTGCAAACAACAGATAATTGTATTAAGCAAAGTGTGTAATGTAAACAAAGCATATGCCCTCGAGCATATGATTGTTGTTTTCCCTAGTAGCAATAGCACATCTACAACCTTAGAGGTTTCTGTCACTCCCCCAGATTAAATAGAGGCATGAACCCACTATCGAGCATAAATACCCCCTCTTGGAGTCACTAGCAACTACTCGGCCAAGATAGCTACTAACAACGGAGAGCATGCAAGATCATAAACAACATAGAGATAACATAAGATAAATTTCAGTACTTCAACTCAAGCATAACACCAATACTCATTAGATCCCAACAAACCAAACATGTAGAATTACATAACGGTGATCTCAATCATGTAGGGCAGCTCATGAGATCTAAACATGAAGCACATGGTGGAGAAGATAACCATCTAGCTACTGCTATGGACCCATAGTCCAAGGTAGACTACTCACTCATCGCTCCGGTGGCAAGCATGGCGATGAAGAAGACCTCCGGTGGTGATTCCCCTCTCCGGCAGGGTGCCGGGAAGAGCTTCTGGACCCTCCCGATCTTCGGGTCGACGGCGGCGGTGGATCACGATGTGTTCTGGAAAACTGATCGGGTACTTAGGTTTTTCCCATTGGGGGGTCTTTATAAGTGAAGGGGCATCGTCAGGAGTGGACCGAGGTGGTCTCACACATAGGGGGTGCGGCCCAGCCCCTGGCCACGCCGCCCTGGTGTGAGGGCCCCTCGTGGCCCCACTCCGTCTCCTCTTCGGTTCTCTGGAAGCTTCGGTAAAATTCTGGGCGACTGGCTTTGGTTTCGTCCAATTCCGAGAATATTTCCTGTGTAGCTTTTCTGAAACACAAAAACAGCAGAAAATAGGGAACTGGCACTGTGGCGACTTGTTAGTAGGTTAGTTCCGGAAAATGCATAAAAGTGACACGAAGTGTAACGAAACACTAAGCAAATGGTGTAAAAACAAGCATGGAGCATCAAAAATTATGGATACGTTGGAGGCGTATCAAACACCTTAATTTTTACAAAGTTTCCAAACAAATTCAATTGCAGGGCATTGGCGCCCTCTTTATGCCGTTAAACAAGACGACGCTTAAAGCACACGTGCATTGCAATGACTCCGATGGAAGAGGGCATTGGGTAGGAAGTCACGGTGACTGGATGGCATTAGTCATGAATAACGGCCTCCTGAAGATCCGCCACATGTACAGAGAAGTGACTCTACCTCTCCCATTACTGGCTCATATTGGAGTTTTCCCCACGTTTCGAACATGCATGTTCTCGTACAAGCAGTGTGAGTTACAGCTTCTGAAGATACAGATTACCAAGACCCCTTACACGCAAAAATGCAGTGATCAGTGGCATTATGAAGCAATCGTGATCTTTGACAAACTGATCGCCTATGTAGACAGTCACCAAGACAATGAATGGGTCATCCTAAAAAATTACCACCTTGCACCTCGCAGGTATGTCGACGCCTGTGCAATTCATCGATTCGGTGATCGGACAGATTTGTTCCGCGTGTACGTGGTTACAGAACCACGAGGAGATGTTCTGGTTTGGGAACCACATACTTGGGGTGAGTTATGCCCTCTTCCTATCTGAATTTACAGGTAGTTCTACCTGCTTACTGCATTGTTGTATTGTGGCTTATCTTCTTCCGTACGCAGACACAGATGAAGGCCCGCGTCTAATACTTGCCCCGAACATCGAGGATCCAGTTGCAGGGGATGCGGCTGAAGGCGCTGCAGTTGCTGGCGATGCGGCTCAAGCCGCTGCAGTTGCTGGCGATGCGGCTCAAGATGCTGCAGTTGCTGGCGATGCGGCTGAAGGAGATGCATTTCCTGCCAATCCGGATGAAGATGTTGAAGAAGTTGTAGTGGTTAATTCACAAACGACCTGGTTCTTGGCATCCAATACCTACCATTATGGCAATTTCGATCTACTTTGGATTCAGATATATGGTGATAGACACAGCAATGCTCCTGCATAGTTTGAAGATGGGATACGGTTGAGCACTTATCCTAGTCTACGGTGCCACGTTTTCGCAAGGCATCCCTTTAATCTTTGCCCGGAAGTAGAAGATCCTATTGATGGTCCAGTGTGGATCAGGCAGGAGCATCTGCATGGGCTTTCAGTATTTCTTGGAATCAACAACCCAATCTTCCACCGAGGACCCTGTTATGATGTTGTAAAAGCTGGTCCATCTGCTGGACAAGGCATGTCCTTGTTACAAGAAGACTGTGTGTTTGTTGCATACCATCGAGCCCGTCCCTACACCCAGAGGCCAGTGCCAGATTGGAGCCGTATACACATCAATGGAGGAGCTCCGGCAATAGGATCGCAACTGATATACGGACCCACTTATTACAATGAGTGGGAGGCGCCAATGTGGATCTTCCCAACAATGCCAGGGGCTCCCCCAACTCATCGTTGGGAATAGCCAGAAGACTAGTTACCTTGAAGTGTTCTAGTTTTAAACTTAAGTTAACGAACACTAGTATGATGATGTGTAATGTCTCTGTGATTGATTATCTGCTTGTAACAGACATATTTTGTTGTGTTATGTTTATCTGTATGACCAAGCAATGGAATAATCTTCTGTTGTCTGGATTTGCTAAATTGACATATTTTGTTGTGTTATGATTATCTGTATTTTGCTGTTACATAAAAGCTAGGTACTGCCAATTCCCCCCCTAGCCTTCTCTAGAAGATGTCATGTTCCCTCTGTTCTTTGCAAGATTTAGAAAATGCACCATTTTTATAGATTTTTATGTGTTAGTTTTCGTGCAAAGCATTGATGTTCAGTTGGTGGATTTGCTAAATTGACATGATCTTGCAAGATTCAGAAAGTGCAAAGCATTGATGTTCAGTTGGTGGATTTGCAAGATTCAGAAAATGCACCATTTTTGTTGATTTTTATGTGTTAGTTTTCGTGCAAAGCATTGATGTTCAGTTGGTGGATTTGCTAAATTGACATGATCTAAGTACTCCAACATCAGAAAATAGTAAATTAGTTAATGATACACACATAGTTGACATCGACTGATAGTTGACAGTACTGAACCTATATGCTGATCACACAAATTTTGTGCAATGTTTGAGAAGTGATTTGCTCAAGCATGGAAGGGCACACGAGCCAGCAGTCAGACTGACCATCTACTTGGCAACATAATATCTACTGGATCACATCAGAGAAATGAGAGAAATGTTCAAGGAATTGGTGTCCAGTAATATTTCACAGAAATCATGGAACTACTCAAGAACCACAACCACCAGTAGATATTCATACAAGTCATAGAACAGGACAAGAAACACAATCGGAAGCAGAACAGTCTACTTGTCAAGAAGGAGAAGCAGATGAGGATACTTGGCAAAAAGATGCCGCAGATAATCACATTTGTAATGCTACAGTTGACAGAAAGGTTGATGATCATAACTAAGTTCAGGACATAGTAGAGCAAGAGGATGATGCTGTCCTGGAACATGATAATATGCAATTCACCAGAGAGCAAGAGCAACATAATAGAATCCAGCGTTATATGTGCATATTCAGAGAGTATTCATCATATATATTCAAATTTAGAGAGAATTCAGATTTTGCATACCTGTTACTTCTCCATTTCTCTTAGAGCTGGTGGAATTGATGGAAGGCTGAGAACAGCCTCCATTTCTCCAGTACGAGAACAACCTCCGCATGATCACTGGCTTCCGCCCCAACTTCTCCAGCACGAGAACAACCTCCTCTAGATCTTCCCAGTTCCCGATCCCGATCTTGCCAGATCCGCAGCAAGGAGAACCCGCTTTCAACCTCGAGGCCATGTCCCCTGCGCGGCGCCAGCAGCGCTGTGGTACTCTAAGATCTCGGTAGGCGAGCGGAAGCAGGACTTGAAGAACAATGGGGGAGAAGAGAAAGGTTACGTGGACGAGGTACGCCACCTGGCAGCCACGGTGGCAAAGCAATAACGGGGTATCCTGCCAAGTGGAGCGCTGAGTCCTCACCGTAACGGAGATATTTGTGTTCAAACGATTTCAACCGGTATTATTTGGGCTATTCGAATTAGACCCAGAAATGACCCTCTCAGTGATTGACCCCATCAACTTGTGGTACCGCGATGTGATTGCAGCGAAGAAAGGCACCTGTGAGCCTGTGCCAAACAACTTGGTGACCGCAAACTGAATAGCCCCTTTAATTCGGGTGATTTTGTTTGCGGTCACCGAGTTCCTTGGCACAGGCTCACAGGTACCTTTGTTGCTTGTAATAGACGTCATTTGAAAAGTTGGATAGGTAATTCCTCAGCCCCTTTAATTCTCTCATGTTTCGGCCTTCTTATACGGCTGGCCGATGGTTGGATCTAGGCTACCATGGGCTCCTATTCTCCGCCATGTGTGGGATGAATCCATCCCGTCCGTGCGACTTTTTATAGGCCACTCCCAATATGGTCCATATAAACAGATAGTGCATCTTTTTAATTATTAGTTTTATTTTGAACAAAAAGTTCAAATTTGGAAAGTTTTCAAACTTATAAGTTGTATAGCATTGAAAAATGTTTAAATTATGAAAAATGAACTTTGAAAATTGTGTACATCTATGAATCTTCCAAATTTTAAAAATAACCCGAACAAAGGGTAGAGCAAAAAAAACTACGCTAAAGCTTCTACAAACTACCAAAACCGTGATCTCAAAAAAAGTACCAAAACCGCAAAAGTAAATGAAAACCCCGCTCAACGCTAAAATTGGTCGGCCCAAATACCATCGCCGCGTGGGCGAATCACCGATATAGAGGGTTTCACGGCCATACCACTACGAAGTTCCAACATTTCGTTCTTGCACCCCTTGCAAATCCATGTCCCATTGTCCAACTGGCTGGCAACGGGCAAAATCAACTGATGCGTCCGATCTTGCTACTGGTCGTGATGATTTACATGTTCTCATGTACGAATTGTGGCCAAGAAGCATGAGCGGTCCATGTAATCATCAAACCCAGGATGCAAAGGTAACAGTTGGGGCAGTTGCAGATCTAGCATTATGAGGGAAACATACTCTATTTTCTTCTTCAACAATTCTTTGGAGTCTAGGAGGGGGGCGATGCCCCCCCCCACAAGTTGCTTGTAGCTCCGCTAGTGAGTTGAGCTACACTAACTTTCAAGCCCCACACAATGTAGCTACACTAACCCCTATAAAAACACACATAACTTACAAACATAACCTATTAATGCAATGTGAACACTCAAATCCCCATATCATTTAGTTATGCCGTCATTGACCCGTGCACCTAGTTGGATCCCGTAAAATTTTGGTCTTGCTGATCAATCATTTCGATCCAACAAATTGTCGTGTTGTGATTTGCTTTGACATCGTAGTGGTGGTGGTGATTATTGTATCCACTAAATTTTCAATGGTTACTTTCTTACAATTTTCATGTCCCCAATATTTCTCTACCACATCAAAATGGCAAATTAGGGGTGTGTCACTAGCCACAAAGCGTCCAACAGTCTTATGCAATTGTCCATTGGGATGGGTGGCTCACGGGACTAATTGAATCCTTTGCGGTTATTCCAACTAGTCATCAACCCGTGCTCCTGCACGGGATAGAAAATGCTTAAATCATTTAAACCAATGGAAATATTTGGAGAAAATGAAGAATCGGTTTTCAATTGGCTGAAGTTTTATGAAGTAATTTTTTCTGACATCTGGATGTCAAAAAGGAATTACATTCTTTTAGTATGTTTCCTATAAAACTGTATGAAGTGATGTAGGTCATATTGTAGAGAATGCACATTTTTTAGTAGGAAGGATGGAATTATAATTCTCAAGTCATTGTCTTTGTTTTTTGGTGACTCTAGAAAATATATTATACATGGCATTGGAAAAGCAATCAAGTTAATAAACATGTGGTTAAGAATTTTAAGCATTTATGAGAAAATATGATAATATTTGTAAGCTATATATTGTGCAATTTGTTTTATTTTAAAATTAAAAAATTAACACTGATATTTATCTACCTATCTTTCTACGGAGACAACATTTATTGCTAATGATAAATTTTGTCCAAATCATCCATCGAGGAGTAGAGTCATGCATAAGTTGTAGGATTAAAACAAAGGGTGACCTATATTAGAACCATGCAAAAAATGGAGGAAGAAGCACGTTTCATCTATCAAAGCCTCGCAAGTAAATCTAAAATACATACAGATTAAGACTCGGGAATACACTTGGTATGTAGTTTGCAGTAGACAATATAATGAAAAAGTGCCTAGGGATCATACAATATGCTATGCTGCCCACGTTGCTAGAAATTTAGTTATCTCCCACCAAAAAAATTTACACCAAATGCTGGAAAACAATATCATAGAAGGGAAAGAAGTCAATATCACAGAAAGGAAGCATAATTATTATCATGTACGAAATCAAACCTTATTTACATGGATTGTCTTTAAAAGTATATGACTACTATGTAGGAACTGATTATTTCAACTATGAGTGTGCAATCTTTTATTTGGAACACCATATAAAAGTGCCTATGTACCTATAATGTTGCAATATGTCTAATCTCCAGAAATTTGTTGTGAGATTATTTCAACACTGAGCGTGCAATCTTTTATTTGGAACACCATAAATAGTGCACACCTATAATTTGCAGTATATTTCAATCTCTGGAAATTTGTTGTGAGCCACAAACACCAAACAACAATTAAGAAATGAAATGTTACTATGCAATAGTCTAAAGAAAAATATAAATTTTGCAAACCTAAGTTGTTCGCATAGAGAATTAAGGAAGAAAAACTATGCAATAACTGAAGACACCATGGGCATCGAGATTCTATGTCTTTCTAAATTTGTCCGCTATGGATTTCCGTCAATATATAAATTCCTCCTTTGTGGTATGTACGGACATTAGATGGGACTAACCTGGCTATATAATTTATAAATTAAATCCATAGGATAAAATAACAAAAGCTTAGCTCTGCCTGCCCATCATAATTCTATCTCTGACAGGAAAGAGGAAGGCATCTCGTGGTCAACATTTCAAGCTGCACGTCATCTAACTTAATGTATAACAAAGTATTTTTTTTACCTATTTGTTAGAAGAAAAATAGCAAGTTTTAATTGGTAGGCTTTCATACTGAATCTCCAACATGATGCAAGATATAAGGTGTTGGGTAGCAGAAGTTGGACGCTTGGCTTCCCTAGCGGAATTGGGGATTAGCAAAGAAAGAACTCACCTGGCAATATTATATTGCAATCACACGGATACATTATACCTTGCGTGCTAGCATATCAAACTTGGTCTGTGGCAAAACAATATGCGCTGGGTTAGACCAGTACGGAACCACATATATACTATTGAAAATTGGGCGTGGTATATATAATCATGATCCAGCTCTGTCAAGTATAGAGAGGCATGCAACAGGGCAGCCACATCGTCGCGGATGAGGAAGTAGTTTGAGTGACCGCTGGCTTGGTCGCTTGCAGCGGCGATGTGGCCAGGCAGAAGAATTATGGAGAGGTATGGAGACGTACCTGCGATGGAGATCTAAGTTGGACCAAGGTCTCGAGGAGGTCGAGAGATAAGAGATGACTCGCCGAGCACGGACGGAGACCATTGAGGACACGACTCCACGGGAACTCATCGATCGGATCCGGGAGCCAACCAAAAATCTAACGGTCCTAGTTTTATTTTAGCTTGATCGGATGGTTTAGATTGTATAACTTTCTAGGATTAACGTGGAGGCTCGTACGGTGCCTCCAATTAGTAAATATAAGATATAAGACTTGTGCATGTTTAGTATTATTCACCCATGTCATGGTGGAATGTCGTCATTCAAGAAGTAAGTTATAGATATCGATGCAATTTCTCCATCCAGAAATACATGGCATCTAAGTTTTGTCGAAATGCAAACTTTACTATGTTGGAATAAATAATTAGAATAGAATGTGAAGAACAATTATATTGAATGAATACATTGTAAAAATAAATCTTATGGTGGATCTATTGATGCATATTTGGTATTGTAGATCTTAAGATTTTGTATACATACATGGTCTAACTTTAAAAGATTTGCCTTTTGACTAAATTTATACACTATGTCTTCCAGGCTAACAGATTATATATTAGGGCTCGTTTAGCAGTCATTATTTCATTTCATTTGGTGGTGACAAGGGTATAGATAATAGAGCCCGTCAGTTGAGTACCCCTGAGGCCTGTTAAGCTAGGCCCAATTGTAATACTACTCGAAATACGAGTTCTTACCGTATGTCGATATTGTAATCTGTATCGGATCCTACCCAATCCTCGAGACCTGGCCACATATATATAGGGGCCAGGAGGGGACGATAAAGGACAGATTGAAAGCAAGCCAGGTTCTACACCCACGTTTACTTTCATAGCCACCTTATTCGACTGATTTTACCTTCGAGTTCATCCGACGCCCTATCTCCCCGATCCTAAGTCCTTCATTTAGGATATTTGTCGAGTTAACCCCTCGTCAATTGGCACCGACCGTGGGGACTCTGGGCGTTGGAATCATGAATTCGATGGCTTTTTCGCTTTCAGCCAATAGCAATCTGCAAGTCGATGAAATTCAGATACCCTTCGGAACCGTTGATTTTCAACCCCACCAGCCAAGTTTTACGCAAGTATTCGAGAGTATGGATCAAGATATGGATTTGACGATCGGAAGTCTAAATTTTCGCATCGGATCACTAGGTTCGATTTGCCTTTCAGATCCGATGAAACCGGATCCGTTGGCAAGTGAGCCCGAGACAGTAGCAATGTCGGAATCATCAGGAGGCTCTTCCAGCGAGGTAAACTCGCCGATCAGCTTGGCAGAAGCAGAAGAAAGAAACATCACAGCAGGTGATGAAACTATGCAGAATCTTGACTTAGAAGCGCAACTCGAAGATCTCATGATCTACCACGACGACACCTCAGATAAATCAACGGACACTTGGAAGACAGGATTAGAACTTTCTGAAGATGACAATTCGATCTTCTCAAGTTACAAAGGCAAACTCGACAATCGATGCCAGATACTAGCCATCATAGAAGACAATTCAGAAGAACTTGACGACAACAACAATCCAGTACTCAATCCAGCAAACATAAACAGAGGAGCAAACCACTTAGCAGAAGGAGAAACCGCAGATTCCCTCACAACAAGGGAGAAAGTTCAACTATCAGTCGATGAGTGGAGAATAATCAAAACAGCCGTAGAGCATGGCACGCCAATACCAACAAATTCCAGCAAAAATATGCTTTTGGGATACCATTACGTCCTAAGGCAGCATGCGAAGCAATTAGCAAAGGAGAGGATTGAAATATAGAAAAGAAAGGACTCAGCCATTGCAGCAAGTGACGCTGCTCACAGAGCACGAAGTGACGCGTCATACACAAACAGAAGGCATCATCAACATGGATCAAGATATGAAAATCTCGAGTACTCAGATAGACAAACATCTTCAAAAACCTCGACTCGTCTTTCCTATCGGTCGACGAGCAAGGAAACATCATACCAAAGACTCTGGAGGCAACACTGGTAGCAGCTCAAGCATACCTATATACAACATGACCAAATCCAGGAGACCCGAGGGAACATATGCACCGCGCAGCACTAAACGGATTAAAGATGGTAGGCAATAAATTATCAGCAATAGAGGAGGAGGGGTATCGCAACAAAGGAACCCACAAACCAAGGTCACCACGCCGTCGCAACAGTCCTCGGCATAGAAGTGGAAGTCGATGATCTAGGACGCCATCACCAGGACGATACAACAGTCCAAAGAACAAAGGAACCCGACGATCTAGAACTCCTAACAAAACACATGACTACGAAGACGATGAAAAAGAGATGGGGGTGCCATGCTTTACCCGTAGGGTTCGCATCACGCCAGTACCCAAAGGTTTCAAATTACCTCATGACCAACAAAAGTACGACGGATCTCAGGAGCCACAGTCATGGCTTTTAGACTACCTACAAGCAGTACAAATATTAGGAGGAACCACGGAAACAACAATGCAAAGTTTGCAATTACACCTCACCGGTGCAGCAAGGTCATGGTTAAGCAAACTAGGAGAGGAAACAATTGGAAGCTGGGAGGAGCTCACAAAGCAATTCATGAGTAACTTCAAATCGACGTACAAGCGGCCAGCATCTATAGAAGAAGTCAAAGCCTGCGTGCAGCAACGCGGGGAGACATTAAGGGCATATATCCAAAGGTGGAGTATAATCAAAAACTCGGCAGTCGAAGTCTCGGATGAAAGAGCAATAGACGCATTCATAGTCGGGTTACGACGAGGAGACCTAGTCGAAGAGATGGACATGATCAAGCCAAAAATAGTGTCAGATCTAATGGATGTAGCAAATAGATTTGCAGATGGAGAAGATTGATGCGTGGTAAATAACCAGCCCATTGGGAACCCCAAGAGGAAGGTGTGATGAATATATCAGCAGATTTTCCCTCAGTTAAGAAACCAAGGTATATCGATCAGGAGAGGAGAGACAAACGACTGAAGGTGATGCTTGCAAGCTTCGCGACAGCTCCGAACAATTTATATATGGCGCCTCGTCCAAGCTTTGCTTTGCGAGCAGCAACGTGGAACCTGCACACAACACAACCAAATACTTTGTTCCCACCTTGCGATGAGGTTGTCAATCTCACCGGTTTGCTTGAAACAAAGGGTATGAGCGTATCGAGTGGAAAGCAGTGAAAGTATGCGAGTAAAGTAAACAGTGCGAGAAAAGTAAACAGGTGATAGCAATATGATGGAAATAGGACTGGGGTCCATAGTTCACTAGTGGTGTCTCTCCATAAGATAAATAACACATGCTGGGTAAACAAATTACAGTTGGGCAATTGATAGAATAAAGATAAACGTGATATGTCAAGAAGATCACTATGCGATTTACTCTGGGCATTACAACAAAATACATAGACCGCCATCCAACTGCATCTATGACTAATAATCCACTCACGGGGATATCATTCGAACACCCCATGAGTATTAAGTTGCGAACAACAGATAATTGCATTAAGCAAAGTGTGTAATGTAAACAAAGCATATGCCCTTGAGCATATGAATGTTGTTTTCTCCCTAGTAGCAACAGCACATCTACAACCTTAAAGGTTTCTGTCACTCCCCCAGGTTAAATAGAGGCATGAACCCACTATCGAGCATAAATACCCCCTCTTGGAGTCACTAGCAACTACGCGGCCAAGATAGCTACTAACAACGGAGAGCATGCAAGATCATAAACAACATAGAGATAACATAAGATATATTTCAGTATAGCAAGTCAATCATAACACCAATATTCATCGGATCCCAACAAACCAAACATGTAGAATTACATAACGGTGATCTCAACCATGTAGGACAGCTCATGAGATCTAAACATGAAGCACATGGTGGAGGAGACAACCATCAAGCTACTGCTATGGACCCATAGTCCAAGGTAGACTACTCACTCATCGCTCCGGAGGCAAGCATGGCGATGAAAAAGACCTCCGGTGGCGATTCCCCTCTCCGGCAGGGTGCCGGGAAGACCTTCTGGACCCTCCTGATCTTCGGGTCGACGGCGGCAGCGGATCGCGATGTGTTCTGGAAAAGTGATCGGGTACTTAGGTTTTTTCTGTCGGGGGGTCTTTATAGGCGAATGGGCATCGTCAGAGGTGGACCGAGGGGCTCTCACATATAGGGGGCGCGGCCAGGGCCTGTGCCGCGCCGCCCTGGTGTGTGGCCACCTCGTGGCCCCACTCCGTCTCCTCTTCGGATCTCTGGAAGCTTTCGGGAAAAATAAGACTTCAGGAACTTGTTTCGTCCAATTCCGAGAATATTTCCTATGTAACACTTCTGAAACACAAAAACAGCAGAAAACAGGGAACTGGCACTGTGGCGACTTGTTAGTAGGTTAGTTCCGGAAAATGCATAAAAGTGCCACGAAGTGTAATGAAACAGTAGGCAAATGGTGTAAAAACAAGCATGGAGCATCAAAAATTATAGATACGTTGGAGACGTATCAAGCATCCCCAAGCTTAACTCCTGCTCGTCCTCGAGTAGGTAAGTGATAACAAAAGAATAATTTTTGAGGTGACATGCACCTACACAATCTTGATCATATATGTAAGCATTTGTGAGCTGGGATCATAAGAACATAAAACATGGGCATGAAAGCTATAATCTTGACAATAGAGACTTAGCAACCATGTTATAAACATGAAAATGAACACAAACAAAAGATCATGAAAATGAAACAATGAAAGTCAAATGTGTGTTCAAATCATAAGGAAAAACATACAAATGGTTTTCAGCTTGTCCTTCATGGAGAGCAAAACATAAATGTATAGGACACCTTCAAGTTTAAGAGGGCGACTAGATACAAATAATTTAAGAACAAGTGAAACCAATGATGTCTACGCACTTCTATTCTTGTAGACACTTGTTGGGCCTCCAAGTGCAGAGGTTTGTAGAACAGCAGCAAGTTTCCCTTAAGTGGATCACCCAAGGTTTATCGAACTCAGGGAGGTTAGAGGTCAAAGCTATCCCTCTCAAGCAACCCTGCAATTACGATACAGAAAGTCTCTTGTGTCCCCAACACACCTAATACACTTGTCAGATGTATAGGTGCACTAGTTCGGCGAAGAGATAGTGAAATACAAGTGGTATATATGATTATAAGTAGCAAACGTGGTATGAAATAAATATCGCTGCGAGCAAACAAGTAATAAAATAGCAAGTAAACGGTATGCAAAGCTTGGAAACAAGGCCTAGGGATCATACTTTCACTAGTGGACACACTCCCAACAATGTAACATGAATGAACAAGTAACTTCCCTTGCTAAGGTACTCTAAATTACTCTCCTATTGAATAACACTAATCACTGTGTAGTGGCTACAGAAGCACCCCTTAAAGTTCATCAAGTACTTGACAAACACCACTCATAGAGATATCCAAATCAGATCACAATTCAAGATAGAAATCATTGCAACTTAGACCAAGTACTAACACGGTGCACACACTCACACCTTTACACCATGAAAGGAGGAATAAATCACTCAAACTATCATAGCAATAATTATTCTCATAATCCACAAGGGATCACAATCGTGGCCTAAACCAAGTACCACCATGATGCACGCACTGTCACCGTTACACCATAGCAGGAGGAATAGATTACTTTAATAACATTGCTAGAGTACACAAAATATCTGAATAATAACATGTACTTGTTCAACATGATACAAAGCTCACGATCACATAAAGATCACATCATGGGAGAGAGAGGTGAACCACATAGCTACCGGTAGAGCCCTCAGCCCCGGGGATGAACTACTCCCTCCTCATCATAGGAGACAGCAAGGTTGATGGAGATGGCGGTGAGGTCGATGGAGATGGCGGAGACGGCGATGGAGACCGATGGAGATGGCTCCGGGGTCACTTCCCCGTCCCGGCAGGGTGCCGGTACAGAGACTTCTGTCCCCCGAAATTCGTCGGTGGCGGCGGCGGAGCTACGGAACTCTTTCTGGAAATCTGATCGGGGCCTTAGGTTTTTCTCGTCAGGGGGTATATGTAGGCGAAAGGGGGCTGTCAGAGGGTGGACCACGTGCCCTCACAAGGGGGTGGCGCGGCCAGGGGCCAGGCCGCGCCGCCCCTGTGTGTGGGGGCCTCGTGGCCCCCCTCCGTCAGGTCTTCGGATGTTTGGGAGCTCCCCGATGAAATATGACTTCAGGAACTTGTTTCGTCCAATTCAGAGAATATTTCCTGTGTATCACTTCTGAAACCAAAAACAGCAGAAAACAGGGAACTGGCACTGTGGCACTTCGTTAATAGGTTAGTTCCGGAAAGCGTATAAAAATGCCACTAAGTGTAACGAAACAATAGGCAAATGGTGTAAAACAAAGCATGGAGCATCAAAAATTATAGATACGTTTGAGACGTATCAACCAACAATATGAATCAATCAATGAAAACTTTGGGACAATGCACATTATACTAAGAATGACAACTATGCTCTCTTAATGGTGCATAAAGATAGAAGGTGGTGACTCAACATAAAAGTAAAAAAAAGGCCCTTCGCGGAGGGAAGCAGTGATTGCAAGTTTTATAACCTTCAAAAATTATGGTACTTACCGGCTTTGAGCTCTCATTGCCCCCATCATAAGCATCTTGAATGGTTAAAGTTAATGCGAGAACAATTATGATGCATATGCTTGACAAATCATAAGTTGAAAACCTCGTGTCCCATGAATACGAGTACCCAAACCTCATGCTACTCAACTTAGAGTCCCAAGCAAGGCTCTTATCATTGTAGGTATATATGTATCATCGAGAACCGCCAATGGGGTACCTCCATGCCCGATGACATGGAACAAGCCCACATCAAAATGACAGGACAAGCAGATAATGAACACCTCGACATCTCTTTTATTTACCATTTGTATAGCTTTTTATTTTGAGATGCGTCGTCGAATGTCCACTATGGGTATGCTGCAAATTTCCACCATGAATTATGCATGGCTTAGATTGGCGGCCCAGGCGTTTCCCTAACACATATACAAACTCCATGATCCCCACAAGATTCCCAATTCATTTCACACCGCGGGCATCCATAAACAAAAGATCACGATATCAACTCAAATAAGAAGTGCAATGTTGAAAGCTTGCCCCATGACAGCATGGTTGGGCTAGTATCCAACTTACAACTTGCAAGCATAACAACTCAACATAAGAGACCACAATGTCAAAAAAAAATTAAGAACAGGAAAAAGTAAAGTGTGCCTTCCGGTTCGTGAGAGCTTTACTGACCAATTTTCGCATAACACTGGTAAGAGTTTAATTTGAAGAGAAAATAAAAGCAAGTCAAATTTACTTGGAATAGCAAATTGCTAGTAGGTATGTATGGTGGACACTTTGGAAAACTTAGTTTTTAGGAGTTGGATGCACGAGTAGAGCTCATACTCAGTACAAGGCGAGGGCTAGCAAAAGACTGGGAGCGACCAACTAAGAGAGCAATAATGGCCATAATCATGCAAAGCGACAAAGCGACATTAAAAGAAAGCATAAGATGGCATCAAAAGTCAAAAACTAAATGATCATTGAGGCTCTTGGCTACTTTGTAAGAGTCTAACATGTGTGAGCATGCGCCAAGTCAACCCAAATAAAGTATCAAGGAGAAAACCAAAATAATGCTTCCAAACAATAAAAACAACGCATGATTTTTTCAAAGGCTCATTAAGCAATCTCAGTTATTTGAGACAAGTCATGCTACAGCAAAACCACTAAGCATACTATCAAAAAGACATCAAGCACGCCATGAAAAAGCCTAAGCTGCAGTCTACACAAGCTCCTTCTTGTACCACTTTTTTGCATAAAGCTTTTTCTCTTTTCCAACACCATTCAAACTTTTTATAAACACCTCTTTTGATGAAAACCAATAAAGATCAGAGGCAAAAATACACCTTGATGAAGAGATATGACAAGGTCTGAACGCAAATCAAGGCAAAAACAAAAACCAAAAGCAGTAGCAGAAAAATAAGAACACTCGGTTTTTGATAAGAGTGAAAACTAGAGCGTTCTTGGCAAATAAAAAGCAAGGCAACTTCTCCAAAAGAAATTTGTTGGGGTCCAACCATTTATTGCAGCAAACAAAACTAAACTAATAAAGAAAACTAAAACAACTGATGCTCCAAGAAAAACACATAGTGCATGAAGCAATAAAAATATAGTGTCTTGAAAGGTGACCTGATTTTTGTTGATGAAGAAGGGGTGCCTCGGGGGCATCCCCAAGCTTTGACACTTGTACTTCTTAGATATTTCTAGGGGTGATGCATGGGAATCCCCAAGCTTGAGCTTTTGTCCATTGTTCAACTCATCTCATCATTCTCCAATCCCTACACTTGAAAACTTACTTCATACAAAACTAAACACAAATCTATTAGCAACATTAGTGTAGCATAACATATAATCAACCTCTTTTTGCTTCAGGTTTCAACCTAAAACCACCACATATATAGCATATACTACTGTAGAAACTTCCCCAAAAGTTCCGTGATCAAAAGAACTCAAAAGAAAGCGATTAAGCGGCAAACACAAATATTGGCAGAAATCTGTCAAAACAGAACAGCTGACAAAGGTCGAATTTTTTAGGGGTTTTCTGTTGCTCAAATCAAAAAGTGTTCAACTAATGAAAGTTTGGATATAACCTGGGGCGTATGCACAAGAAATCGCAGGTCCAAAAAATATACAGAGAATTTATACGAATTTTTACGGTGCAGCACCGAAAACAGTTTCAGGACAGCAACATCCCCAAATCTTTACCTCACTCAAATTAGAGGCTTCTCTTGGCACAACAATGAAATAAAAAGGATAAGGAGTGGTCATTACAGTAGTAATGACTTCCAAGACTCAAATAAAATAAAAAGTACTGAAAATAAAAACATTGGGTTATCTCCCAAGAGTGCTTTTCTTTAACGCCTTTGAGCTAGGCGCAGAAAATTGCGAATCAAGTAACATCAAGTGATGAAGCATCAAGCTCATAATTTGCTCTAAGAATAGAGTCAAAAAGTAATTTATTCCTTTTCCTAGGGAAGTGTTCCATACCTTTCTTGAGTGGAAATTGATATTTGATGGTGCCTTCTCTCATATCAATGATGGCACCTACAGTTCGAAGAAAGGGTCTTCCCAAAATAATAGGACATGAAGCATGGCATTCAACGTCCATAACATGAAAATCAATGGGAACAAGGTTATTATTAACCACAATAAGAACATCATTAATTCTTCCCAAAGGTTTCTTCTTAGCAACATCAGCAATAGGAACATCATAATAGCATTTTTCAAGAGGTGGTAAATCAAGCATATCATAATTTTTTCTAGGCATGATAGAAATACTAGCACCTAGATCACATAAAGCATGGCAATCAAAACCATTAACATGCATATCAATGATGGGTTCCCAACCATCTTCTAACTTCTTGGGAGTAGAAGCTTTTTGCTTCAACTTTTCATCCCTAATTTTCATGAGAGCATTGGTAATATGCTTAGTAAAAGCAACATTTAAAGGACTAGCATTAGGAGTCAAAGCAAGCTTTTGCAAGAACAAAATAACTTCAGATATATTGCAGCCATCAACATCAAAATCATTAAAAGAAATAGAGCTATCATCTCCTACACTCCGAAAAATTTCAGCACTCCTTTGAGAAAAAGTTTTGGTAGTTTTAGGCTTTTTAACACAAGGAGTGGGAGTTTTCTCTACACCAATCAAAGTAAGAGGGTTGCTAGCATTAGGAACAACATCATCAGAGGTAGTAATAGTACAAACTTTCATATTCCTAGCAATCTCATCCTCTCTTTCCCATCTAGCATGCAATTCTGCTAACAATCTAATATTTTCATCAATTCCAACTTGAATAGCATTAGCAGTAGCAAAAACATTGTTCTCTTTCACATCATTAGGCAACACTTTTAATTTTAGAAGTTCAACATCATGAGCAAGGCTATCAACTTTAGAAGCAAGAATATCAATTTTTCCTAACTTTTCCTCAACAGACTTGTTAAAAGCAGTTTGCTTACCGATGAAGTCCTTGAGCATTACCTCAAGCTCGGAGGGCGCGGCCCTAGTGTTGTTGGAGGAATTACCATAAGAATTACCATAACCATTACCGTTGGTAGAAGGATACGGCCTATAGTTGTTACTAGCAAAATTGTTCCTATAAGCATTGTTGTTAAAATTATTGTTTCTAATGAAATTCACATCAACATGCTCTTCTTGAGCAACCAAAGAGGCTAAGGGAACATTATTAGGATCAATATGAGTCCTATCATTAGCAAGCATAGCCATAATGGTATCAATCTTATCACTCAAGGAAGAGGTTTCCTCAATAGAATTTACCTTCTTACCTTGTGGAGCTCTCTCGGTGTGCCATTCGGAGTAATTTACCATCATGTTGCCAAGTAGCTTTGTTGCGGCGCCCAAGGTAAGGGACATAAAAGTGCCTCCAACAGCTGAATCCAATAGGTTCCTTGAAGAAAAATTCAGTCCTGCATAAAAAGTTTGGACAATCATCCAAGTAGTCAGTCCATGAGTGGGGCAATTCTTTATCATAGATTTCATTCTTTCCCACGCTTGAGCAACATGTTCATTATCAAACTGACTAAACTTCATAATATTGCTACACAAAGATATAATCTTAGCAGGAGGATAGTATCTACCAATTAAAGCATCCTTACACTTGGTCCATGAATCAATACTATTCTTAGTCAAAGACAGCAACCAATCTTTAGCTTTTCCCCTCAAAGAAAAAGGAAACAGCTTGAGCTTAATAATATCACTTTCTATATCCTTATATTTCTGCATCTCACATAGCTCAATAAAATTGTTGAGATGAGCTGCAGTATCTTCAGTACTAGCACCAGAGAATTGCTCTTTCATAACAAGGTTCAATAAAGCAGGCTTAATCTCATAAAAGTTTGCAGCAGAAGCAGGTGGCATAATAGGAGTGCAGATAAAATCACTATTGTTCGTGCTAGTAAAGTCACACAGCTTGGTGTTTTCAGGATTAGCCATTTCAGCAAAACTAAAAGCAGACAAGTAAAAACAACTACCAAGGATTCTAAATTTTTTGGGTTTTTGATAAAACAATGCAGGTAAAAATAAATAAAGTAAAGCAAAACAATAACAAAGTAAAGGATGTGCGTGCGAAAAACTCCCCTCGCAGAAGTCTTCTACTTCCTCCCCGGCAACGACGCCAGAAAATATGCTTGATGCGTGGTAAATAACCAGCCCGTTGGGAACCCCAAGAGGAAGGCGTGATGAATATAGCAGCAGATTTTCCCTCAGTTAAGAAACCAAGATTTATCGATCAGGAGAGGAGAGACAAACGACTGAAGGTGATGCTTGCAAGCTTCGCGACAGCTCCGGACAATTTATATATGGCGCCTCATCCAAGCTTTGCTTTGCGAGCAGCAACGTGGAACCTGCACACAACACAACCAAATACTTTGTTCCCAACTTGCGATGAGGTTGTCAATCTCACCGGTTTGCTTGAAACAAAGGGTATGAGCGTATCGAGTGAAAAGAAGTGAAAGTATGCGAGTAAAGTAAACAGTGCGAGAAAAGTAAACAGGTGATAGCAATATGATGGAAATAGGACCGGGGTCCACAGTTCACTGGTGGTGTCTCTCCATAAGATAAATAACACATGCTGGGTAAACAAATTACAGTTGGGAAATTGATAGAATAAAGATAAACGTGATATGTCAAGAAGATCACTATGCGATTTACTCTGGGCATTACAACAAAATACATAGACCGCCATCCAACTGCATCTATGACTAATAATCCACTCACGGGGATATCATCCGAACACCCCATGAGTATTAAGTTGCGAACAACAGATAATTGCATTAAGCAAAGTGTGTAATGTAAACAAAGCATATGCCCTTGAGCATATGAATGTTGTTTTCTCCCTAGTAGCAACAGCACATCTACAACCTTAGAGGTTTCTGTCACTCCCCCAGGTTAAATAGAGGCATGAACCCACTATCGAGCATAAATACCCCCTCTTGGAGTCACTAGCAACTACTCGGCCAAGATAGCTACTAACAACGGAGAGCATGCAAGATCATAAACAACATAGAGATAACATAAGATATATTTCAGTATAGCAACTCAATCATAACACCAATATTCATCGGATCCCAACAAACCAAACATGTAGAATTACATAACGGTGATCTCAATCATGTAGGGCAGCTCATGAGATCTAAACATGAAGCACATGGTGGAGGAGACAACCATCTAGCTACTGCTATGGACCCATAGTCCAAGGTAGACTACTCACTCATCGCTCCGGAGGCAAGCATGGCGATGAAGAAGACCTCCGGTGGCGATTCCCCTCTCCGGCAGGGTGCCGGGAAGAGCTTCTGGACCCTCCCGATCTTCGGGTCGACGGCGGCGGCGGATCGCGATGTGTTCTGGAAAAGTGATCGGGTACTTAGGTTTTTTTCCGTCGGGGGGTCTTTATAGGCGAAGGGGCATCGTCAGATGTGGACCGAGGGGCTCTCACACATAGGGGGCGCGGCCAGGGCCTGGGCCGCGCCGCCCTGGTGTGTGGCCACCTCGTGGCCCTACTCCGTCTCCTCTTCAGATCTCTGGAAGCTTCCGGGGAAAATAAGACTTCAGGAACTTGTTTCATCCAATTCCGAGAATATTTCCTGTGTAACACTTATGAAACACAAAAATAGCAGAAAATAGGGAACTGGCACTGTGGCGACTTGTTAGTAGGTTAGTTCCGGAAAATGCATAAAAGTGCCACGAAGTGTAACGAAACAGTAGGCAAATGGTGTAAAAACAAGCATGGATCATCAAAAATTATAGATACGTTGGAGACGTATCAAAGATGCGTGCAACAATAAGCGCACGCGATCACTAGAGGACGATAGAGGAAACGGATATGGAGGTCAACAAAGAAGATCCCGCAATTACGACAACTACGGCTCTCACAGCCAAGTAGCCGCAGGATACAAAGACAACAGCTACCAAAGCAACGACCATAAAAGTTTGGGATACCGTAGCTATGGCAAAGAAGACTACAAAAAGTTTCAACCAAGGGAGTCCAGAGAGTACAACCCGTCACCAGAAGATATGCTCAACGGACCATGTCATATTCATTCTGCGTTTATCGATGGGAAACGAGTATCCAGACAAGCAATGAAAGATTGTACTACGTTCTTGAAATTGCAGGAAGCAGCACTCAATAGGCAAGCCGAGGCAAAACGGCAAGGATACGAAGGAAACACGAACAACGCACCTGCAACCCAACAAGGAAATAGTGGAGCTCCTAAGAGCCAAGATGAACCACACCAGGGACGCGACGATGACGAAGGATATGTTCCATCTAAGGGGCACATTACAGCAATGATACAGCCAGTGCCCAAGTCGAACAAAGAGGAGAAAAGCATAACCCGACAAGTCAACCTCGCAATAACTTCACCTCCAGCAACAACAGAATACCTGCACTGGTCAGAGCAACCCGTAGAATTCAGCAGAGATGATCACCCAGCAACAGTACCTCGGCCAGGATGCGCCCTTGGTACTCAAAGCTCAAATTGGGACCTATGATGTCGACAGAATATTCATGGATGTAGGAAGTGGGATAAATCTTATATACGCAAAGACCTTACGGGAAATGCACATTTCATTGGAGTTCCTGAAACCAACTGACTGCTCCTTTCATGGAATAGTCCCAGGAAGTGCTAACTATCCACTTGGTCGAATAGCACTCAACGTTTGTTTTGGAAATCGACAAAACTACAGAAGGGAGAAACTCGACTTCGAAGTCATCGACTGGCCATCACAATATCATGCGATCCTCGGGAGACCAGCGTTTTCGCGATTCATGGCAGTACCTCACTACACTTACCTGGTACTAAAAATACCAGGACCCAAAGGAATTATTACACCAAAAGGAAGTTTTGAGTTATCAGATTTATGCGACAAGGAGTTTCATAAGATGACCCAAAATTTCGGCATGATGGCAAGCTACGGAGAACCCGACTGCAAAGCAAAAAGCACGACTACAGAAGCGACACGGCAACTCGAAGGAAACCCCAAGGAGGCAGAAGTAAAGTAACCTCGGGTACAGCTACCCGAACAAGAGAAAACTACAGGAGAAGAAGAGAAGACTCAAGCAACATAGGAGACAAGACATACAGATTAGTTGAGTAGGAAAATAAGGCTGTAAAAGCCACGAGTTATTCCAGGGCAATGCCTTCTAGATCCAGAACATAGGTCACTGGCCGGATCTCTTGGGTCATCCCATGTATCTTACATTACAAAGTATAATAAAGACAAGTTCCTCACATTCGAGTTTACATGTCTAAACGCGGCAAACGCCAACACCCACAAAATGCCTTGAGTACAAAAAAATCCCTCGGGCAACAGCCCAGGGAAAAACGCTCTCACGAATCATAAAAATATATACATCAAAACTACGGCGTAGGCGGATCTGAGTCATCCACATTAAAAGGATTCAAGTAATGGTACTCGTGGAAAAACCTTGCGTCCTCTTGTAGTAACCTTGAGATGATCCTTTTCGCTGGCTCTAGTGTCGCATCCATATGAACTCCAACCGTAGCTCGTCCTGGAGGCAAACTCTGGGACATGCGGTCATAATCAAGTCTCGGATGCCACTTTCGCATCCATCCAAGAGCAAAATTAGCACCAGCAATCAAGTTCAGTTTTATAAGGAGATGAACCCGCTGGCTCGTCCGGAAAGTTTCGAGTAGTTGCCTAAAATCCCTCGGCATAGCATTGTGAGGCAACATGACCGAGTACATGGTTGTCAGTGACATGCGACAACCATCAAAGGCCTCGCCAATATGCTGTGCGCGATCCTGAAGAAGCACGATGGCGCGACAGCGATGGAGATTCGACCACAAGCTCTCAGTCCCTTGAGCAGATTTTTGAAGAGCAGCGATCAGCTCAGAAACCCGGCGCGATTCGCCAGCAAGATCAAGGCAACTACCTACGGTGCAAGCAATAAGTTAGCATGCAGCAAGCCAGAGCAAAAACAAAGAGAAGAGGCTCTCCAAAGACTTACACAGTAGCATCTCGCAAACAGATTCGACGATACCAATCAGAAAAGATTCACATTCCTCAAAATGCGCGATTTTAGCCACGAGACTCGACACTTCATCTTCAAGATTGCACACTTGTTTCATCAGCTCATGGGACTTACCGGCCTTGTCTAAAGAAATTTGCACCTAGCGCTTTATCAAGGATAGACGGCTCTCAAGATCCGAAATCCTCGACGAATATTCCTCACATCGACAGAAAGAACGAGGAGGCGAAGAAGTTTCGGAGTCGAACATGCTAACATGAGATAAAGCCCGATTACAACCCGACGATTCACCAGCAGGCACAAGCTGGAAGTCAAGCAAAAAAGAAGACATACATCTCAGAAACATCATTAAATCCAGGCACTTCATAAACAGGAAGATATTTACAACAAGTGCAAAAGCCCCTTGACTAGTTCTCGGGCAAAGTACAATTAGAAGTTCACCATAGCAAAGAAGCGAAGATTACAAAGAAAGACTAAAACTACGCCACCTCAGCATCCTGTTCCGGGGCAGGCGACATAGATGTGGCAGCAGCCCCTAGAGGAGGCATTGCCGCACCAGAGGAAGGAGTCGAAGAAGCAGGCGCAGAAGTCGAAGAAGCCGCCGAAGGTGAAATAATCGACACGATACCTGGCGCATACTTCTTTGCTGTTTCAAAGAAACCTCGCAGCTCAGATAGAGGCCAACTATGGAAGGAGCTTACCTTCTCCCGGTCAACCTCTTCGCCATGGGCATAAGCAAGGGCGATGGCCCCCTCTGCACCCCGCTTTATGGAACGGCCCTTCAAAAGAAGAATAGGATCTTCAGGAGTGTCAAAAGCCTTGATGAGATTCTTCAAGTCAAAATTTTCAATATCCGCCCTTTGCTTGGGCCACAACCCAATGGAAATCCGTGTAAGCACACGGCTAGCCAATTCGAAGATCCCCTGGATGGAAATCCAGTTCGCATCCAGCAGACCAACTGCAGCCATAAGAGAGTCATCGTCTGGTTGTGCAGAAGCTGAAGGAATCCCGGTATGTTCTATACAGTCAAGGAAACAAAGACACATCAGTGGAGTATAAGAATAAGCAACCCAAACAAAAGAAAAGGAAAAGGCATGGTGTTTACCTCCAGCAAGAGCCGACATCTTATTAAGACGTAAAGCCATGGCTTGATCTCGCTGAGTCCGCTCTTTCTCCAAATCAGCAAGGGATTTCTCCATTTTCTTCGCCTTATCCAGTGCTGATTTAGAGGACTTCTCAGCATTGGTTTTGGCAATAGTGGCAGTGTCAAAAGCTCTCCTGGAGGCCTCGAGTTCAGCTTCCAGGGACGAAATACGAGCATTAGCCGTCGCCAAGGCATCTATAGTAAAAACAGAGAAAAATGAGTATGATAAAGAAGCCAAGAAAGGTGCTTGAGGCAAGCAGACTAAAGGAAAAAAGAGTACCTTCGGAAGCTTTAGCAGCTTTCAAATACTCGGCACATTCAGTGCCCAAAGTGACAAATTTCTTCATCAAGATATGTCAAGGAAAAAGAACGTAAGCATAACGATCAAGCGAGGAACAAAAGTCAAAGACAGAAAGATCATCACAAAGATCATCAGGAGAGCTCCTGGACTCATGGGGTTCAAAGGAAATGTCGGCCCCATTCGATTTCTTTGAACGCTTGGCGCTCTGAGCCACAGGAACTTTTTTGATAGAAGCTCTGGGAGCCTTTGGGGATTTTGCGGCAGGCTCAACTTCCTGCACAGGGGACTCGTCACCAGTTATATTTTCAGTAGAAGGAGCAGTGGCAGCATCCCTTTTCGGGTCCTCGTCGTCACTGCAAAGGAAAGCGAAAGGAAAGAAATCTTACACAAGCTCGAAAGGAAGAAGACAAGTAAAAAAGAGCATAGAGTTGGCAAAATACTTACGAGTCTAGGAAGTCGGAAAGTTCTACTCCCCCTTCTAGAACAGGGGCTTCCCCGGCCACAGTCCTCTGAACAGAGGTACTCGAAGAAGCAAGCTCCTCGACGCGCTTCCTCTTCTTGTCCACGCCAAGATCTTCAGACAGTGCAGGAGGAGGCAAAGTCGTCGAACTGGTCTCTTCTTGTGATTCTTCAGCATCATCTCCGTCCTAATTCTCCTCAGCCTCAGGGGCTTTGGGGGACAGCAGCAACTAGATCCGCCGTAATAGGCCCTTCCTCGGGAAGAGGTGGACACGAAACAAGGAATTGATGGGTCTGTAAATAAGTAAGTCAACAAAACTATTAAGACAAGCAGACTAGCAGTAGCAGGAAAATGAAAAGGCAAAGGTTGATGTAGAAAGAAGACATACTACGGTCAAGGGGTGTTCAAAGTCAAAATGATTAGCGGCCAATTCCGCAATCTCATGATCTTTAGTAAGAGTGGTAAGAGCTCTGACCCGCTTGTCGACATGTTTTTTCTCCATCAGATCTTCACATACTCAAGAAGAAACTCCCAAGCCAGAAAAGGTCCAAAGCTTGGAAAGACGGTGTTGCAGGGGTTGAACTCGACGTTGTGCGCAAAACGCCATGAGTTGGGTACCCGACAACGCGCCTCCTCTACCTCCTTTTAGAGCTTGGATGCGGGTCAGGAGTGGTGGAATCCCCTCCATCTCAACATCTGTGAGGAGTGAATCCCACGATGTCAATTTCTTCAATTCCTGGGAGGCATCAAAGGGGGACAGGCCGTACTCGTTGGAGGAGGAGACCTTACGGTCTTTGATGTAAAACCATTTGGTCCTCCAACCTTGTACAGATGCAGCCATAGAAAATTCCAGGTATTGAGATTCAGCACGAACCGAGATGACAGCTCCGCCCAGTTCAGGTTTTTTCGATAAAGAGACGCTGGGGCGGAGCCGAAAGAGGGACCTCCAGAGAATAAAATGGGGTTCGATCCCCAAAAACGACTCGCAAAGAGTTATAAAGCAGGCGATATGAAGAAATGAATTTGGTATGAGCTGATGAAGCTACACACCGTACACATAAAGAAGCCCACGAAGGAACTCGTGGGCAGGAAGAGAAAGACCGCGCAGAAGGAAAGCAAGAAACATCACCTGGAAGCCGCTTTTGGGCTTGGGGATCCGCTCCGTGCTGGGGAAAATGATTGAGTCACTATCGGAGATGAGGCCGTCCGCCTTGGCCTTGTCCAGCTGAAAACACAAGGTACCCAGCTCATAGCGGCATGCGTAGCCTTCCCCTTGACCATCTTATTCTTCTTCGCCAAATGCTTCACGCGCATCTACAATTTGCGCATGGGGGTTATGCAGACGGTCGGAAGTGCGCAAAGATTGCAGCAATGGCGGCGGCGGCGGAAGCAATGAGCTGGTAAACAGTACAATTCCCCACTCTCCCCTTATATACCTTCCCGGTGAAGGAACGTGGGCTGAGACGTGGCGCAAGGAGAGGAAACGGCAGCCCACTAACGGGCGGGGAAAATATAAAATTACCGCGCTGCCCACGAAACGGTCAGCGCTCAGTCAAACTGGCGTATACTGAGATTTGGCTACTGACGTCATGAAGCAGTTACAAGACCGACGATAACGCGACAGATGTGTATACGCGACGAATATTGGGTATGTTGGTTTGCGAGTAAAGAATGAAGGGGAATACGACAAGAGTAAGATGTCAACAGTAAAGGGGTCAGTACTGGAGTCTATACCCGAAAATATTTGACTATAGCCTCGGGGGCTACTACCATCGGGAGCGCTGAGCGCGCACCCGACGATATTATCATTAAAAAGTTCTAATATGAAGGTTACAGGCGAGTACAATATACTTGAGCCTATACTAGAAAAATGAATTCTTCGACTATAGCCTCGGGGGCTACTCCCATCGGGAGCGCTGAGCGCGCACCCGATGATGTTTATTCATGAGTACTAGAGCAACGAAGGTGAAGAATTGATGAATGTCATTACTCCCATCGGGAGCGAGTTTTTTATAAATCATGGTTATATAACCCGAATATTTTGTGTGCTGGATCAGTCAAACAAGACTGCGACATATGATTCTCGAGTTGCGTCATCGCGACAAAACTTGAATGCCATGATTGAAATATATCGTGAAGGTAAGACCCCGGGATCCGTCCTGTGTGGCCCAGTATACGCATATGGATGCGCTCTGCTGGTATGTATCCGTGTCTATGACACGAACAAAAATCCTGGTGGACACACTGGGTACCCTGAGAACCACTGGGATTCATTCTTTGTAAGTCCTAAATGCGGCAAAAGAATGGGTTTGACCGGTTTCCCGAATTCAAGTCCAAGGGGATTGAATTTGAAGTAGATGACAAGTATCTGTTCCGGCAGTTAACTGGCCTCTTGATCTGTCAGAGTTGTCAGGCTTGTTCATCAAAACCCCTTGCGAGATATTATAATAAAATAAGTCGAAAGACCAAGTCGAAGATTTGAAGATATAAGGAAGTAGAAGAAATGATCAAGTCGAAGATTAAAAGATTAGAGATTCAACCCGAATCTGCGATTCTGGTAGAATCTCAGGGGCTACTGACAAGGGTATAGATAATAGAGCCCGTCATTTGAGTACCCCTGAGGCTCGTTAAGCTAGGCCCAATTGTAATACTAGTCAAAATACGAGTTCTTACCGTATGTCGATATTGTAATCTGTATTAGATCCTACCCAATCCTCGAGACCTGGCCACCTATATATAGGGGCCAGGAGGGGACGGTAAAGGACAGATTGAAAGCAAGCCAGGTTCTACACCCATGTTTACTTTCATAGCCACCTTATTCGACTGATTTTACCTTCGAGTTCATCCAACGCCCTATCTCCCCGATCCTAAGTCCTTCATTTAGGACATTTGTCGAGTTAACCCCTCGTCAGGTGGAAATGTAATGAAATGACATTATCATATCATTTTATTTTGAAAAATGCACATAAATGACAGGGTACCCAATAGGTATTAAGGTTATGCATGAGTTGAAAAACCATGGAATTCGAAATGAATTCCATAACCAATTATGTGGCACCCAAACAAGTAATTGTTAGAATCATAAATGATTTTTTTGATTCCAGCCCTAAATGATGGGAGCCAAACGAGCCCTTAGTTTTCGAGATATTTGACATTTGGCATACTATGTTTTAAGGATGAAAAGGGAGTGGAAAGTTCCTGACTTTTTCCTTGGAAAACACAAACAAAGAGGAAATACAAAAAGGAAACAACTGCAGAATGGAAACAAATGTTTCTTAAATGGAAACGAAAGTGGAAATGGAATGACATTTTTGGCGGACAACCGCAGGAATGGAATTTTTTTGTTTCCAATAAATATGTTTTTTTGTTTGGTTATAGTGTATCTATCAAGACTATGTGTGGCCTAGCACAACATGCCCTCCCCAAACTTTACAGTAGATGCTCAACCTAACTAGTGCTACTCCCTCTGTTACAAAATAAGCGGATGTATGTACAAATTGAAATGCATCTTAGATACATCCAAATGAGTCACTTATTTTAGGACAGAGGCAGTACTGTATAAGCCTTTCGGCCTTCTCTCCTGCTCGAAGAGGAGCACCAGGATACACGAGGGATAGGGACACTAGAATGTCTTCATGGTTCTGCAATGTCACCTACCCATCCTCCCCTTATGTGTCCTTGCATGCACCATAATTGCTTTGTATTTGTTTCCAACAAATTTTTTTTCATATTGGTTTCTGGAGTTTCCCTATTTGTCTTTGCGTCCACACAAAATATGAAAACAAATGGTACACCACCCAGGCCCATCTCCTTCCTGCTCTGTTTTCATCTCTACTTTGTTTATTCTTCGCAGTGAAGTCATATTGTTGGCTAGAAAGCCATGAAACATTGCTTGAAGGTAAACATTCATAGAAATAGGTATCAGCCATAACAAGTATGTAAACAATATATAGTACTAGACAAACAGGCCGGCTTCGCCCGGCCCGCCTACATGACGTCTTGGCACCGAGGTAGATCTAGGAGTATTTTCATTTGACATGTTATATAAATAAAATCTAGCATAATAGACAAATCCTAAACAAATTAAACCTTACGAGGATCACCTACAAACCTCACCATGGTACTGGCTCGGTTTTCTCAATAATAAAGCCCTGATATAAGGCATCGAAATAACAAAGTAAAATCTCATCAATTATGCTTAATTTATATGCCAAAGGGATTTGCCATACCATATATAGTGGATCATCTATCTTTCCATTTGGAGCAACTATTTCAATCCATACATCTTTGTATTACATATGTACATAAAAGTGCATCTCATCAACTGGAACAGAAAGAAAAGAATATCATATAGCTTAGATGGATTTTCTTTTCCAATCCATCGCTGTCCATTTTGTTGGTAGTAGTCCCTGAACTCTAGAGAAAACAAGTGGCTAAAAGAAAATAATGCACAATACATAAAATGATCTTGTTGACACATGTATGTTGATATACCTTCATAAAGCCATCCAATACAAAAAGCATTAGATATTCAATCAATACTTTTCTAATCAACCGGATCGGGACAAATGAAACAAAAAATACTTATCTTAGACAACAAAATCCACATACTTATTTCCTTAATGGGATGAAAAATTAACAGAATTTTTTAACATGGCTAATACTATAAAACTTTAGTGAGCAAGTAATATCACATTTCTTGACGATGACCTCAAAATTAAACTTGACGGAGCTTGTTCTTGACAGAGTGCGGGGCGGTGATCTCCTCCCAAGGCGCGCCGGCAGCTCCTGTTTAGCGCAGCTACTCAGGGTGCGGCAGCCGATGGCGGAGGGTCCTGTTCAGCGTTGCTGCAGGGTGGGGCATCCAGTGTAAGCGGTTGCGGCAAGTCCTGTTTAGCGCCGCTCCAAGTTGGGGCAAGCGGTCTGGGAGCGGGTGTGGGGGCGATATAGAGAGAATTTAGATTGCATGTCACGATAAAAGATGTTGAATTGTAAGAACTGAATAGGAGGAATAGATCAATTCCAACACTTGGATGATTCCAGGAAAAGAACATCAAAGTATTAAGAAAAGAAACTGACCAAGGGCATATGACGAACATTAAAATTGTTGAAATATTGGGCCTTTTCATATGAGCCCATAATAGATTTCAGAAATTCCTAGAAATCTCAAAGCCCATGTGTGTAAGCTCATGTGACATGCAGCCCAAGTTGTTGGCTGCACAAAGGCAAGGGGTCACTACAAGAAATGTGTTGACTACTGACGCTCAAAATTCGTCATAAAATCGTCATAATGGTTGATTTGTGATGATTTTATGACGAAAAAATCATCGTCAAAAACGGGGCGTCGTTGATGATCGAACATGACGAATTCACTGAGATCGTCATAACCGTCTATGACGATATTGGACCGTCATAACGCTTATGACGATTCAGTATCGTCATGAGCAATTTGAGGAGACCACATCAGCAATCCGACGTGGCATACGCGTGGCAGGAGGCCACATCAGCAATCCAACGTGGAATACAGGTGGCATACACGTGGCGGACATGTAAATTAAAATCAGCCCAATCCATTTCAGTTATCTATATGGGCCAAGCCCAATAAGTCTAGCCTTTTTTCCCTGGGCCTTGGCCTTGTTTTGGTCAATATCTCTATTGGGCCATATAGCTTTTTTACATCATTTTTCTATTTTCTACAATTAATTTACTGGGCTGGTCCCACCTGTCATTTCTCACACTGGTCCCACTTGCCAGTTCGTATTATTCAGGTCTTATTTTCCCACAATTTGACAACAATTAAATACCAGATAAGAAACAATGAATAGATAAAATTCTTTTCACAAGCATAACAAAATTTCCACATGCACATATATACAATATATACAAGGCTGGAACTGATTCTATGCAACTATGTAAATCCACCGCATGACCGTATACAATATATACAATATATTACAGAACCCAAAGCATGTGCTTCTACTACGAGACCACACTTGGCTCCCAATCTCCAGGTCCATGACAGGGATCTCTGCCTTCAAACCCGCAACCTACCGACTTCTCACAGTGTGCACCGTTCCCTCCACCATCGCATCCCAGCTGCCAGCTACACATTTAAGCATCAAAGTAACAGATGCAGAATTAGATACAATAAGATGACCAAGAGAGTCACACTAGTTAATTAATACCCTAACAGCAATATCTCAATTTAGACACATGAGTTCAAATTATTTTATAGTACACTATGGGCGAATACGTACAAGTTATCTAAATACATTCAAGAAATATTTTGTAAGCTGCAGTTGTACTGTAATATCATTCTATCAGTCAAGTCAGGTTTGTGTGCAGCAAAACAAAGGATCATGTAACAGAAGCAAGTTTCAAATAATTGCAATTCTTCTAGTAAAAAATTACGTGGCAAGGGATATCCAGCTCTACCATACAGAAAATCTATCAAGCTTCAATATCACATTGGGACTCAAAAAAATAACATGTCATGGCATCAAGGCCAATCAGCCAAGTAACAGAGGAGGAGAACGGGATAGACCAATGACTTATCTAAACCAGAGAAGACACTATTGATGCGGTTGCAGCGCTGTGAGCTCGACATTGAGAATGCGGCGGCATGGCTAGAACTGATGCGCTCCAGCACACAGGCAAGCATCATGGCTCCATCAGGTCTGCGAGAATAAACAAGCAAGGTAAGGATCAGCGATCATCAAGAATGCTACAGGTGCGGGTCAAACCAAGTAAAAAAGGACCAATTAAACATTACCAGGACATAATTAAACCATGAATCATATGGACACACAGTGTTCAAAAAAAAAATATGGACACACACATGCTTTTACTTTAGACAGATAATTAAAATCAATCCCACACTTGTGTCCCAGTTTTTAGTAATTTTCAACAGTTCAAACAGTAGGCATATATTTAACACAGTTCAAACAGTAACAAATTTACATAAATTAATTTACAGACATGTGTTGCATTCAGATTTCAATTAGAACTGTGTGGCCATAAATCTGGGACATAAGCGTGAGATGCTTTTACCGACTAAGGTGTCCAGTATAAATTATTGATACTCTAATCAACCAGAAAAATCATGTATAGCAGAAGCAGTGCTCACTTGATATATTTGGCTATAAAGGATGCAGTCATGCGTCCCTGAATAAGGTGTCCAATGTACTGTTCTACTCTGGTACGCTAACAATATGATAAGAATAATTTACTTGTAAGATGACCAAGTGTATATGGTAGCAATAAGATGGCTACAAACTAAAGTCAACTCAGTATAACATACATAATTACATATCAGCAGCTAGCAGAAGCCTGCATCAAACGTGCAACAGACTAAGTGATGGACCAGCATCAATAGAAAATTTGACAGAGGTTCTAACAGTCAAGCACCATTCGCTCCACAACGAGAAGCTCAAAATTAACAGAAACTGGTAAGGTACCAGTAGTAGTACTGCCACAAGGTCTACACATACTCCTTTGACTTGAGCTCTGCATGGCAGAGCCAAAATAGGTATCCATCATTCAGTTTATCAAGAGAGAAAATGATTTACATAGCAAGAGCAAAATCATTAACCCAAATGGACCCTTTTTGGAGCACCTATTCAGAACAGTTTGCATTTTCATCTGAACATTATTTTCCATTTGCAGTGGAGTGTATTGTAAATTTTAAGCTTAACTGCATTCTCTCTATAATGACATGAGGAATGGAGGAGCAGCAGGGTTTGAGGTCGTGGAGAACTGAAGACGACACTGACTGCGAAGCAAAGATTCAAGGAGCTCCTCCTTGCAGAAACAAAGTAAAGCAGAAAACTTGTTCTTAGAAATCTGAACAGTTCACCCAATCTGAAAAGTAAAGCATGCATATACATGGTCTAGTAATAGCCGGTAGCCTTAAATTGTGCGAAGCAGAAATCACAATTTGGGAACACATGATACAGAGTTAATGGAGAGTTTGAAGTACTAAAAGACCTGGGCTACCAGACTGATCATAGAAACGAAAATCATCATACAGTGGTATACCTACAGGCTATACATAAACAAGTAGTAGTACAGGAACCAGCGGAGGTGGACAAAATAGTTCAAGCATTATATAATACTAGCAAAACTGAACTTATATATTAGTATATACAGCTACACAATCTACGAGATCTAACCTCATATGAAAGTCCTGCCTAGAGTCATTAGGTTAGTAGAGCAGAATCGGGCTATTGAGAGTTTCAAATTGAACTTGTGCTATATTATAAACTTACTGAAATTGTGTCATTAGATTTTAGGGGCAAGAACTTAATAGAGTTTATTGATTAAGTTCTGTTGATAATTGTGTAATAATGAGAAACAACCTATACTACTATGATACTTTTCTGCGAACACAAAGATATAACATGCTCATTTCAGGATGAGTAAAGATTAAACAAGCGAGTTAAATTCGTTGTAAAACAGACAAATTCGTTGTAAAACAGACATCAGCCCTTCACAGCACTTTGCCAAATTCTACCACGTTAAGATTTACTGAAACAAATCATGACAGCAGATTTCCCAGACGCATAGTCAACCAACAAAACAGAACACGATACAAACAACAAGAAGTTTTCCTATCAGAACGGTGAGATCTACATAGACGATTTCAGTCATAACAAAATGTGTACACACTCTACCAGTTGCTGATGGGAGCTAACCATAAATTAATTTTCAGAAACAGGGACACTGAAGCAATAATAAGTTAATGCTGAGTTCTATCCTACAGCGTTTATAGTGTACATATATTCAACAACTCACCTAGCATGTCGCCCAGCTCGCCGAAGAGATCATTGAGCAGATCGCGCGTATGCTTCTCCCGCTCAACCTTGTGGATCTTCCTCGGGGCCTTCTTCTTGCACTTGCTCTCAGCGACAGGCCTGCGCATGGTTCAGATTCAAAATACCACATCAGCAACGGCAAAAGACCTCTCACACTTTCATTCCCTCCCCGCGGTCGAGCAGAAAAATAAATGAACAGAAGCATCCAATTGGACGCAAAGAATCCATGGAAATCCAGAACAAAATGAGATCTATAAATTGGTTCAAGAGGTCTCGGGCAAAGCCAGCAGAAAAAGTAGCAGAAGGGGATCGGGCGGAGGGGACGAACCTGCGCCTTGTCGGCCAGGCGGAGCGTGAGCCTGGAGACGGGAGGGGCGTCTCGTAGACGAAGCAGTGGTTGACCCACTCGTTGCGGAGGAACCGCGAGAGTACGCGGCCGTCGGCGGTGAGGCCCGCGAGAAGACGCGGCCGTCGGCAGTGAGGCCCGCGAGAAGACGCGGCCGTCGGCGGTGAGGCCCGCGAGGGCGACCCCGGCGTGGTTGGCGATGCAGGAGACCTGGCGCTGGTGGGAGGAGAGATCGTTGTTGGACTTGCTTGCGGCGCCAAGGACGGCATGGAGCGAAGGTCTCCATGGCGTACTCCACCTAGAACAGCGTATGGATCTCGGGATCTCTGGCCGCCGCACCAGAGGTTCGGGCGGCACGAGGGAGAGGAGAGGCGAGAGGAGGGGAATGGCGCTAGGGTTTGGAGGCGCTAGGGTTTGAGGGTTTGATAGGCTGGCTCAGTTTTGTGTTTTCTCTGAGAAACGAGGGGCGTCGGATGGTTTGGTTCGACGGTTCAGATGGTTCGAATGGCTAGGGTTTGGATCCAGGGAGGCGCGCGGTCTAGTCTGCTTTGTGTTTTCTCTGACAAACGAGGGCCGTCAGATGATGTAGTTTAACAGTTTAGATTGTTTGATAGGTGGATCCGTGGGAGGTGGATCCTGGTTATTTGATTGGCTGGAGAGAGGGTAGCATCAAAAATGGCTTTTTTAATTCATCAATCAAAAATATGCTGCAAAAATGGTATAATTTCCTAAGATGACCCCATATTACGGACATGTGTGCATCTTAGTATCACAAATAAAGTTCATTTGAGAGTTTTAATTTTCTTTTCTTGGCATAAAAAGTTCATTTTTCATTTTCTTAGTGCAAAAAATGGGTTTTTTGTGAAACATCTACCAGAAATATGTTTAAAAAATGGAACACCACAATTTTAGAAAATATTATATAATATTTTATGCACAATTCACTAGTTCTTTGCATGAAAAAAGTTTTATAGTCATCCCACAAGAAATTGACAAAATATCTGCCGATTCAGCTGGAAGCGGGTCAAATTTGAACTACATGTGCTTCATAGTTTGCTCATGTTTTTTTTCAAAAAATCATTTTTAGGTACACAACTATCTATTTCATCAGAGATCCATAAAGAGTTTGGCAGGATTCGATCCCGACCTAGGAGCGGTCATGCCCACCATTTTGGCCGCATTTTGAAATCGGCATAAGAAATTCAAAATTAATCAAAACAATTCAAATCCTTTGCGTTGTTTCATATTATGTGACCTAGTTTCTAGGAAAAATAATAAACTTGGAATATTGCAACTATTGTGAAAAAGTGTTCACAAAAAGAGCTATCTCGTACGAAGTTCCATGGCTTTCAAGCCAAATAAGATAGGTATGGCTACAACCACAGCATAGTTTGTTCAAACGACCCCATATTGTGCACATGTGTGCATCTTGGGATGATAAACAATGTTGATTTATGAAGTTTTAATTTTCGTTGCACAAATAATCCATCTTTCATTTTCTTAGTGCAAAAAATGGGTTTTTTTGTGAAGCGTCTACCAAACATATGTTGCAAAAATAGAAAAATAAAATTTTAAATGATATTATATCATATTTGATCCACAATTCACCAGTTGTTTGCATGTAAAAAGTTTTCTAGTCACCCCTCAAAAAAAAGACAAATATTTGTCGATTCAGTTGGAAGCGGGTCAAATTTGAACTACAGGTGCTTCATAGTTTGCTCATATTTTTTTCAAAAAATCATTTTTAGGTACACAACTATCTATTTCATCAGGGATCCATAAAGAGTTTGGCAGGATTCGATCCCGACCTAGGAGCGGTCACGCCCACTGTTTTGGCCGCATTTTGAAATCGGCATAAGAAATTCAAAAATAATCAAAACAATTCAAATCCTTTGCGTTGTGTCATATTATGTGACCTAGTTTCTAGAAAAAATAATAAACTTAGAATATTGCAACTATTGTGAAAATGTGTTCACAAAAAGAGCTATCTCGTACGAAGTTCAATGGCTTTCAAGCCAAATGAGATAGGTATGGCCACAACCATAGCATAGTTTGTTCAAACGACCCCATATTGTGCACATATGTGTATCTTGGGATGACAAACAATGTTGATTTAGGAAGTTTTAATTTTTGTTGCACAAATAATCCATCTTTCATTTTCTTAGTGCAAAAAATGGGTTTTTTTGTGAAGCGTCTACCAAACATATGTTGCAAAAATAGAAAAATAAAATTTTAAATGATATTATATCATATTTGATCCACAATTCACCAGTTGTTTGCATGTAAAAAGTTTTCTAGTCACCCCTCAAAAAAAGACAAATATCTGTCGATTCAGTTGGAAGCGGGTCAAATTTGAACTACAGGTGCTTCATAGTTTGCTCATGTTTTTTTCAAAAAATCATTTTTAGGTACACAACTATCTATTTCATCAGCGATTCATAAAGATTTTGGCAGGATTCGATCCCGACCTAGGAGCGGTCACGCCCACCGTTTTGGCCGCATTTTGAAATCGGCATAAGAAATTTAAAAATAATCAAAATAATTCAAATCCTTCGCTTTGTGTCATATTATGTGACATAGTTTATAGGAAAAATAATAAACTTAGAATATTGCAACTATTGTGAAAAAGTATTCACAAAAAATAGCTATCTCGTACGAAGTTATATGGCTTTCAAGCCAAATGAGATAGTTTTGGCTACAATCACATCATAGTTTGTTCAAACGACCCCATATTTCTGCAAGATTTTCGCAAGATTCTATCCCAACCTAGGAGCGGTCACGCCCGCCGTTTTGGTCGCATTTTGAAATGTGCATAACAAATTCAAAAAAATCAAAAAAAATACAAAACCTTCGCGTTGTGTCATGTTATGTGACCTAGCTTCTATGACATAGTTTGTTCAAATAACCCCATATGACCTAGCTTCTACCAAAAATATGTTTCAAAAATGGACCAACACAATTTTATAAAATATTATATCATATATTATGCACAATTCATTAGTTATTTGCATCAAAAAAGTTTTCTAGACTCCCCTCAAGAAATAGACAAATATGTGCCAATTCAGCTGGAAGCGGGTCAAATTTGTACTACAAGTACTTCATAGTTTTCTCATATTTTTTTCCATATTTTATTTAGCTATTTTAAAGGTCTAAAACTAAACCAGGAAAAAAAACAAAAAAAAAACAGGTCGGCCGGCTGGGAGTGGCCCAGCCCAGCCCACACACGCGTGCACGTGCACGACCAAACTGGCCACATGTTCCTGTTCTCCTTTTAATTTGGCGGCCCAAGTCTTCTTAACCACAGCGGTCCAGGCCCAACTAACTAAAATCTTATGTTTAAAAGTCTGTTACGTGGGCTAGAAACACAAAGAGCGATGTAGCTCAGTGGCTAGGAGCGGAAGGTCGCACCGGGAGGTGCTGGGTTCGAATCCCAGCTCCCGCGGGCAAATTTATTTTGCCACCCCACCCGCCTGTCAGGCCGCGGGACCCGCCCGTCAGGTCGGCTGCGGGACCCGCCCGTCAGGTCTGGGACACGAGGCTGTCATGCCAGGTTGATCGCTTGTGGGTCTCGCTCGTGGGACCCGCTATCAGGGTCGGTTGGTGGGACCCGACTGTCAGATTGGTTGGTGGAACCGGGCTGTCAGGCTAAAATTTACTAATTTAAATGGCCATATAGACATGACATGTAGGCGAATTGCTGAGGTGTCAGTCTAGTCATCCTGTTGTATTCAAAAAATATGATAATAATAGCATAATGACGATCTAAAATCGTCGTAAACGACTTCAGATAAGGTTCTAAATAATACAAGATAGGTTATGACGATTTGGTGCCTATTGCATTATGACGTTTCTGATTCAAATCGTCGTAATTTTTAGGGCTGGTGGCCTCCCCAATTAGCCCATGACGATCTGGTACAAAATCGTCACTACTTTATGACACTTTTCTCTAGGGTCATGATGAAAACGTCACTAGTCAACACATTTCTTGTAGTGGGTGGGAGCTAAGTTTAGTCCCACATGGAAAGTTGGGAGAGATGTAGACCAATATATAAGGTGGGGTGTTGCACCACTTGGTAAGTGAGTGAGAAGAGAAGTGCCACACGCGCACTCCTCCTCCTCCTCCTCGCTCGCCCGTCTCGTCTCGACACATCACGACGCGCGCGCGTGCGCCGCGGTTTGCGGAATTGAGCCTCGGAGCCGAGCTTATCTTTTTGCTGCACAGAAAAACCGAATGTTTGACCGAGTCCTTGACGGACGCGTCACAGCTAGCCGGTTCGGGTCGCTCCCGGATCGTGGGCTGCTGTAACCGACTCGGGCGTGCGACGTGGGCGTGGCCCACATTGCCTAGGGTTTCTCCGCTGCGCCGCCTATATAAACTCTTGCCCGGCTACCGCCGCACACACCTGAAACCGATCTAGGGTTTTGCCACCTCTCGCTACTTGCGCCGCCTCCGTAGTCTACTCCATCCCGAGCGCCGGCGTGCACCGGCGAATGGGAGAGCAGGTCTCCGGAACCACTCGCCTTTGCGATCCTGTACGGGAGAGGGCGAATTAGGTTTTTGGAAAGCGCTCTGCGCGACTGCTCAAGCTCTTCATCACGGGTCGTCTTCCATCCAAGTCGGGCGGTGCAGCCTACCGCCGTCTTCATCGCCGTCTGCTTCGACCGGTCTACTCCAACATTGTGATCAACAACGTTACTGCTATGACTACATCTGCAAACGAACGGTACGTGCGGTCTACTGTTGTTCGTATGTTCATCATGTTCTGCGAGTACATGTTTAGCTGCTACTTGTTTCCGTTCATCTTGTTGTTCAGTACATCTAGTATGTTCGAGTTACATATGGTAGTAGCTGGTTTTGTCATGCTTAATATTCTGGAATTAATTATGGAAATTGTGCCTAATTCTCCAACAATCCAAAAACCTAATTGTAGGCAATTTCCTGAATTATCAATGGCTGGTTTTACCGATGCACTGAGGCCGGATAAATTTACCGATGTGCACTTCAAGAGGTGGCAGTACAAAGCTGAGCTTTGGCTGACCACGATGAAAGTGTTCCAGATTAGTAAAGGCAAACCTGAAGGAACTATGTCTGAGAATGATCAGAAAAAGTTCGAGGAAGCCAATACTATCTTTGTGGGATGCATTCTGAGCATTCTTGCTGACCGTCTGTGTGATGTGTTTATGCACATAAAAGACGGAAAGGAGCTCTGGGACGCACTGGACGCCAAGTTTTGTGCTGCAGATGCTGGCAGTGAACTGTACATCATGGAGAGCTTTCATGATTTTAAGATGACTAAGGACCTTCCTGTGGTTCAACAAGCTCATGAGATACAGTGCATTGCCAAGGAGCTCGAACTCCTTAAGTGTGCTTTACCCGACAAGTTTGTGGCGGGTTGCATTATTGCTAAGTTGCCCCCTTCATGGAGGAACTTCGCCACAGCTCTCAAACACAAGAGACAGGAGATATCAGTTGAAAATCTGATAGCGTCCCTTGATGTTGAGGAGAAGGCTCGTGCTAAGGACACTACTGAGAAAGGAGAGAGTCATGCTACTGCTAACTTTGTGCAGCAGAAAGACAAATCCTCAGGCAAGAATAAAGGGAACTTTAAGCCCTCTTTCAACAAGCCTGTAAAGACTACAACCTTCAAGAAGAAGAAGCCGAACAGGGACAGGAGTGATCTAACTTGTTTCACTTGTGGAGAGCCCGGCCACTTTTCCAAGGACTGCCCAGAACGCGCAGACCGCTGAGGGAAAAAGGGCCAAGAATGTCAACGTCGTGACTGCTAGCAATACTGATGGGTATGGTAATCTATTTACTGTTCTTTCGGTATTTCAATCTCCCTCTTGGTGGATTGATACGGGTGCTAACGTTCATGTGTGTGCTGACATCTCTATGTTCACTTCTTACCAGGCCGCACAGGATTCCTCCGTCCTAATGGACAATGGGTCACATGCCTCTGTTCGTGGTGTTGGCACGGTAGATCTAAAGTTCACTTCGGGGAAGATCGTGCAGCTGAGGAACGTGCAGCATGTCCCTTCTATGAACAAGAATCTTGTTAGCGGTTCCCTTCTCTGCAGAGATGAGTTTAAGGTTGTTTTAGAGTCGAATAAGGTAGTCATTTCCAAGCATGGACAATTTATTGGAAAAGGCTATGAGTGCGGAGGCTTATTCCGCTTTTCACTTTCAGATTTCTGTAATAAATCCGTGAACCATATTTGTGGCGGTGTTAATGATGATACCAGTGTTTGGCATTCTCGTTTATGTCACATTAATTTTGGTTTGATGTCTCGGTTATCCAGCATGAGTTTAATTCCGAAATTCACTATTGCCAAAGGTTCTAAGTGCCATAGTTGTGTGCAATCGAAGCAACCTCGTAAGCCTCATACGGCGGCCGAGGAGAGAAACTTGGCACCTCTAGAACTCATACATTCTGATCTATGCGAGATGAATGGTGTGTTGACAAAAGGTGAAAAGAGATATTTCATGACATTGATTGATGATGCGACTAGATTTTGCTATGTTTACTTGTTGCGAACTAAAGATGAAGCTTTAGACTACTTTAAAATTTATAAGGCCGAAGTTGAAAATCAACTAGAGAGAAAGATCAAGCGTCTGAGGTCGGATCGTGGTGGAGAGTATTTTCCTAAAATCTTTGACGAATTCTGTGAGGAACACGGTATTATTCATGAGAGGACGCCTTCCTACTCGCCCCAATCTAATGGGGTGGCCGAGAGGAAAAACCGCACTTTGTCTGACTTGGTGAATTCCATGCTCGACACTGCTGGTTTATCAAAGGCATGGTGGGGGGAGGCTTTGTTGACTGCATGTCATGTCCTGAATAGAGTTCCTAACAAGAATAAAGATAAAACCCCTTATGAGGAGTGGGTTGGGAGAAAGCCATCACTTTCGTATTTGCGCACTTGGGATGCTTGGCGAAGGTCAACATTCCCATCCCAAAGAAACGCAAACTCGGACCAAAGACTGTGGATTGCATCTTTCTAGGTTATGCTCAACGGAGCATTGGCTATAGATTTTTAGTAGTTAAATCCGAGGTACCTGATATGCATGTTGACACTATAATGGAATCTCGTGATGCAACATTTTTTGAGAATATGTTTCCTATGAAAGATATGCATAGCACTGCTAGATTTTCTTCTGAGATAATTCCTGAATCTAGTGCATCTGATGATTATTTTGAGCAACCACATGAGAACGTTTTTGAGAACGTTCATGAGAAGGATGACAATGAAGCTCCTACAAGGAGCAAGAGACGGAGGACTGCAAAGTCCTTCGGTGATGATTTCATTGTGTACCTTGTGGATGATACTCCCAAGTCCATTGCTGAGGCATATGCATCACCAGATGCAGATGATTGGAAAGAAGCTGTCCAGAATGAGCTGGACTCGATTCTTTCTAATGGAACATGGGAATTATCAAAGCGCCCCCATGGCTGTAAGCCTGTGGGCTGCAAGTGGGTTTTCAAGAAGAAGCTAAGGCCTGATGGTACTATTGAGAAGTACAAGGCGAGACTTGTAGCGAAAGGCTACACACAGAGAGAAGGCGAAGATTACTTTGACACCTATTCACCTGTCGCAAGACTAACCACCATTCGAGTACTACTTTCCATGGCTGCCTCCTATGGTCTTATCGTTCATCAAATGGACGTAAAGACAGCTTTCCTTAATGGAGAGTTGGAAGAGGAAATCTATATGGATCAGCCTGATGGATTTGTGGTAAAAGGTGAAGAGAGAAAGGTGTGCAAGTTGCTAAAATCTTTATATGGCCTGAAACAAGCACCTAAGCAATGGCATGAGAAGTTTAATAGAATTTTAACTTCTGTTGGCTTTGTTGTTAATGAGGCTGACAAGTGCGTATACTATCGCCATGGTGGGGGCGAAGGTGTTATATTGTGTTTGTACGTTGATGATATTCTCATCTTTGGTACAAACATGAAAGTGATACTTGAGGTCAAGTCTTTCTTGTCAAAGTGCTTTGATATGAAAGATCTGGGAGAAGCTGATGTGATCCTGAACATCAAGCTAAATAAGAACGAGAGTAGGATTACTTTATCGCAATCCCACTATGTTGAGAAGATCTTGAGCCGGTTTGGCTTTATTGATAGCAAGTCTTCTCCAACACCTTATGATCCCAGTGTGATATTACGTAAGAACAAGAACGAACCAACAGATCAACTGAGATATTCTCAGATCGTTGGTTCACTCATGTACTTAGCGAGCGCGACAAGACCTGACATCTCTTTTGCTGTGAGCAAGTTGAGTAGGTTCATGTCAAACCCGGGTATTGATCATTGGCATGCACTTGAAAGGGTCATGCGCTATCTATGTGGTACAATGAGTTACGGGATTCACTATTCAGGGCACCCTGCTGTGCTTGAAGGATATAGTGATGCAAATTGGATCTCTGATGTAGATGATATCAAAGCCACTAGTGGGTATGTGTTTACCTTTGGAGGTGGCGCCATATCATGGAGATCATATAGGCAAACCATATTGACGAGGTCAACTATGGAAGCAGAACTTACTGCTTTAGACACAGCCACTGTGGAGTCAGAATGGCTACGTGAGCTCTTGATGGACTTGCCGGTGGTTGAAAAACCTGTGTCGGCCATCCTCTTGAATTGTGACAACCAAACAGTTATTGTCAAAGTGAACAATTCTAAGGATAACGCGAAGTCATCAAGACACGTTAAAAGACGTTTGAAGTCTGTCAGGAAATTGCGAAACTCCGGAGTAATAACTGTTACGTATATTCAAACAGACAAAAACCTGGCAAATCCCTTTACAAAGGGACTATCACGCAATGTGATAGACAGTGCATCGAGGGAGATGGGTTTGAGACCCATAGATGTTATGCCATAGCGGTAACCCAACCTTTGTGATCGGAGATCCCGTGAATTAGGACCCGGGAAAACAAGCTAGCGGTTTAACTGAGGAGAGTATTCTGTAACCCTCTCTATGTGAAGATGCAAAACTCTCAAAATCTGTAAGGCAGGTTGGCAACATGCCTTAATGTGTTTCTGTTAGCTATGATTAGCAAAGATGCTATCCTACAGAGCATTCTTGAAAGAACACACCTATATGAGTCCGACTGTTAAACGTCGCAGTCTATGAGATTTGGGTGATCTCTAGTAAACTCATGAAGAGACCATGGAGTACGACGCATATGCTCCAACCCGCGGGGTAGGCTACTGGCAACCATGTACTGGTTATGACTTTGAGTGAAATCTTGACGCACAAAACTTGCAATTCAAGGCGTAGTCCATTGTTCAAGTTGCTGATAGACGTAGCTTAAGGTTCTAGGCGGAAGTTCAACTTAACAGTCTCTGCTGAAACACTGGTATATAAACAAGTAGTGAGGTTTGGCAAATCTCTAAATGGGCATTTGAGATCTGGTGGGGGATTGTTGAAATATTGGGCCTTTTCATATGAGCCCATAATAGATTTCAGAAATTCCTAGAAATCTCAAAGCCCATGTGTGTAAGCCCATGTGACATGCAGCCCAAGTTGTTGGCTGCACAAAGGCAAGGGGTGTGAGCTAAGTTTAGTCCCACATGGAAAGTTGGGAGAGATGTAGACCAACATATAAGGTGGGGTGTTGCACCACTTGGTAAGTGAGTGAGAAGAGAAGTGCCACACGCGCGCTCCTCCTCCTCCTCGCTCGCTCGTCTCGTCTCGACACGTCACGACGCGCGCGCGCGCCGCGGTTTGCGGAATTGAGCCTCGGAGCCGAGCTTAGCCGGTTCGGGTCGCTCCCGGATCGTGGGCTGCTGTAACCGACTCGGGCATGCGACGTGGGCGTGGCCCACGTTGCCTAGGGTTTCTCCGCTGCGCCGCCTATATAAACTCTTGCCCGGCTACCGCCGCACACACCTGAAACCGATCTAGGGTTTTGCCACCTCTCGCTACTTGCGCCGCCTCCGTAGTCTACTCCATCCCGAGCGCCGGCGTGCACCGGCGAACGGGAGAGCAGGTCTCCGGAACCACTCGCCTTTGTGATCCTGTACGGGAGAGGGCGAATTAGGTTTTTGGGATGCGCTCTGCGCGTCTGCTCAAGCTCTTCATCACGGGTCGTCTTCCATCCAAGTCGGGCGGTGCAGCCTACCGCCGTCTTCATCGTCGTCTGCTTCGACCGGTCTACTCCAACGTTGTGATCAACAACGTTACTGCTACGACTACATCTGCAAACGAACGGTACGTGCGGTCTACTGCTGTTCGTATGTTCATCATGTTCTGCGAGTACATATTTAGCTGCTACTTGTTTCTGTTCATCTTGTTGTTCAGTACATCTAGTATGTTCGAGTTACATGTGGTAGTAGCTGGTTTTGTCATGCTTAATATTCTGGAATTAATTATGGAAATTGTGCCTAATTCTCCAACAAAAATAGTATGGGATCAATTGATCTGGGCACATGATGGTAGAAATATTTCTATAGCAACCAAAACATTTGGCAAATAACATAATATTATATCAGTAGAAACCAAGTGAAATAAGCAAAGAGGGCGCGAGCATTCTCACCTGTATCTGGAGCAAGAACCAACACCAAAGTTTTGTATAGGGAATAGGATGTAGAAATCTTTGGTGTTGCTACAGAAGAACACACCGGGGTGGAAGCCTGAGCTGATCATTCTTCTTTCGAGCAATAAAAAGGTGTCGTCTGCTTGAATCATTAGAATAGTCCAAGATGAAAAGATGGAAACTATAAATAATAGTAGTCATATTGCAATCTGTTATGTTTAAAACCATTTTACTTATTAAAATTTGAGATTAATAGATTAGATAATATACTGTGGCATGTCACATTCTGACACTGAAACCAAAAAGTATGCTTTTCTTGCAAGAGAGAAATAGTAGGTTCCAGATTCATCTTCTAAATATAGTTAACAAATAAATGTTAACGAATTTGGTTTCATAGTTAGCAGGTTCTAAATATTCATCAACCATGATGCCCTATTGTTAAGTGCCAAAGAACTATGGTTTATGTGTCACAAAAAGTGAAACATATTATACATTACAACGAAGATAACGGGCACATTAAATTTGGATACACGAACTATCTGAGCATCTATTTGATAGAATATGCACATTTGAAATAGCTCAATGTGAAAGCTATTTATATATCCTCAGCATGCCTGGTGTAATTGAAAAGCTTTATTTCTTAACTCGGTGCAGCAAAAAGATGGTGCTATGTGGTCAAGGAGAGGAGCACGGTTTAAGAACTGAGACTCATCAAATGCATCCCCAAGTTGACAGTTCCAAACAAAGTCGCACGTACTGGATGGATACTACTTAATCCAAGAACAACACTTGTAAACCATCATACTCACAAGCAAAAAGGCTGAAAACTATCAACCACCAGAAAACCACCAACTCGATTTTTAGGTTCATCCCGCATATCATGCACCAATAAGTGGACTCCATTAGAACTTAGAAGAGCACCAAACATAACTGAGGAAATCACACGTCGACCAAATGTACAATAGATGCAATGGTTAAATAATTTGTATAGCCCACACAAATGAAGCCTATTTGCCAGCTTGGTGCATTCTAGAGTCTAGATTGCCCTCTTGAATAAGTGGAAGTATTCTTTTCCCTTAAAAAGGAAACTTAAATGCAGTTACAGGTGGTTTTCTTTTTTATTCTGAAGTTATGCATTAAGGGAAGAGACAAAGCAGAAGAAACATGTTCTCATCAATTTAACCAGTCCAATAGGCCGACAAATGTAAAATTCCTGAATAAACCTTCTGCTTAGTTTAAGAAAATGCAACAAAATGAGTAGTATTCATATGTTCTCTGTCGAATATATGCACCACTTTTGAACTATAAGTAATAATTGATATTCTTGTTGCCCTAATGACGTAAAGTAAATATGAAGGGAGAATTAAACCTACAGTGCTGCATTGCTATATCCAAAAACAGAAATGGAGAAGTTCCCTTATACTCGTGTTATTTGACTTACAGAAGGAGAACTTCAATATAGGATATATAAATGGTTCTCTAATTTAGTAGCGGTAAATACTAATTTCTATAAGACAGTGACACAGTTAAGTACCTTTTCGGTGTGTGCATGTTGTGCCCACATGTTTACCTTTGTTCTCTTTGATCACAAAGTAGGCCCACGCCCAACATATCTTGAGCAGGCATATCCATTCGATGAGGTTGGTCCAAAAAGGACAATTTGATGAAGGTGTATGCTCTTTGTTCTTTTAAATAGACGTATCTTAGTTTGGGACTGCAAGCTTTTGTTCACTGAAATCAATCACCACTCTATTTGTAAACATGTTCAATGGCAATTCATATTGTCAGTAAAAGACGTAACAGAGCTACTGGCATACCAAAAAATACTGAAATATGCATGATCATATCATCTAAAATAGTTTAATATAGAAACAGGGGAGGGGCTATCATACAAAGCATATTTGTCTGGAACCTAGGCATTTTGATAATTATGGCAGTCTCTGAACCTGTGCAGGACGTTGTAACCATCTAAATCCACAAAAATAACCTACTAAGATCCAAAAGAAAACTTGTCTTCTAGATTGAAAATAGGGAAATTGTTTAAGACCACAATGTAATCCAAAACTGAGCGAGTATCTTCTATCAAAAACAAAGCTTACTAAATTGCACACCTAAGATAGAAGGCACACCTAAAACTGAATCTTATGCTAAGAGATTCAAAAAAAAATAGGTATGACCTGGACAGCTTGACTACCCTCTGTGTGCCATTGTCACCGCTGTTCCCCGTCACCACATCTGTTTGCTATTGAATCTGCATCTCAGGGTGACGGGGCACATAGAAATCTCACCAACTTGGTGCAGGGAGGGGGAGCGCAGCTTGGTCGGAGAGGCTGTCCAACAAGGCAATAACTCATGACCGTCGTCCTATCCGGCGTAGTCCCTGTCCTCGTGCCGCAATCGAATCTCTTGTAGTCGTCTACAAACACACAACAAACTCACAGTCAAGAAAAGGAGAGGCGGCCCAACCAAGAAGAAGGGATAAGCACTGTGTACCTGAGATGGAGGAGAGGACCCGATAGTTGAAGTGGAGGCAACCCCATGCGGATGCAGCTGGTGAAGAGGGAGCCTATGCCCGTGGAAGCAAGCAAGGCCAAGGCGTCACGAGTCACGACCATGCCGAGGTCGATTCCGGGTTCACCGGCAGCATTCAATCTCGAATCATGGAATCAGTAGGGGCGGAACCATGAAGGAGAGTCAGGGAACTTGAGGCTGGGGCGTGCTGTTGTTCTCGGAAATAGCCATGGCCCCGGCCCCAAAATTGCGGCCTGGTCCCTAACCTCCGCGGCCCTTTCACCTTGTCGCGGCAGCGGCGATATGTCTCAACAACAACCCGTCGTCGTCCTTCTCCCGGATGGACGGCCGCCGAAGCATAGACATCGTGCCTCGCCGGACCGGACGGCCGACGTGTGGAGGTAGCCGGAAAAGGGCCGCGCCAGGAGGACGGTGGGTGTTGCGGATGACCAGGAGATGGCGAGGGATGCCTAGGGGCGTCGGCGGCGGCGCTGGACGACAGGAGAGGGGCTAGGGTTTGCGTGTGGCGGCAGTTGGAGGTGCGGGACAACTGCTTTGAAGACGGGATCCAATGGTTTTTGTGGTGCTGCAAGGTGCGGAAGCCGGGCAAGCGCCGGCGGCAGGTCCGGTTCAGAGCCGCTCTATGGTGGGGCAGGCGTTCCGAGAGCGGGCGGTGGCGGTGGTGGCTGCTCTGGGAACCAGAGGAGGAGGAGAAAGAGAGAATGAGGTGGGGTGCGGCCTGCGGGGTTGGGTCTGGGGGTGCGAGTGCGCGACTGTGCAACTAAAAGCGGTGATAACTTTTTTCTTTTTTCACCTGAAGATTACCCGACGGTTCGCTGTGAATTGTGGCCTTGTAGTAAACGGGACCAATGTCAGATGGAAAAGAGACATAGAGAAAAGTGTCAAAATTCTCACCGACCAAGCAAAACGAAAGCAACAGATCCGTTGAAAACGAAAATCGAACGGTGAAAAAATGGGTTGTACGGGAGGCCTTCACCACGCGGGTAGGTAACCAAGCTTACAGCTTTAGTTAATGGCACTGTCATTAGCTCCGACATCCAACCAATTCATATTCCTTGGTACCAATTATGAAACTTGTGATTTATGAATACAATTGTTGTAAAAGAAATAACATAGGTAGAAAACCAATGCCTTGATACCAAAGTAAACTTCGATGAGAAAAAAGGACGCATGTCACGGTGACATACTGACATCTAACTCGGGAGTTGCAGTTGGAGCGGTGACTACTTCACAGAGCACGTTAAAGCTGGCTGCATCCTATGACCAAAGGATATTGTACATTCTCCAGTTTACCCCAAACTTCTGGCGAAAAATGTGCCGTGGGTTCTATGAGACTGACATACAGTGCTCCCATTCTTGGAAAGGAGCGAAGCAGGTTTGAACTTGCGCTGAAATTTTAGCATCCGCGGGCATGCTAGCTACTACCCTGAACAAGCTTTATCAGAAAAGGCTAAAGCAAGACACTAAAACTTGTGTGCATTGCACTAATAAAGCAGCTTTGGATCAAAGATGTGCGCGCGTCCTGAAATCCGGCTTTCCTTCTAATCAAATCAAAGATGTCACAACCTAAAAGAGCAGAAAAAGAGGAAACGGGGGTTGCTCCCGATCAAGTGAAGCTTCTGCTGCTTTTTATGTATGAAAGATTGATTGCCCACAATAGAACAGACACTCGCCAACCTGCGAAGCAACGTCTCTAGCTAGATCTACGAGGTTAAAGGTGCTCATCTGACACTGATTAACACATCAGACAGACAGTCAAGTATTGAGTGAGAGCTTCCTGTTTCAGTTCTGCGCTTCTGAAAAACTATGAAGCCACTTGAGATAAGAAACGGAGAGAAAGAACAGGGAAGAAGATCAAAGGTAAAGAACTTGCAAGATGGCCAGCATAAGATTGGTCTAGCGCTCTAGGTGGTGTTAATAAATCAAGTTGTTTGTGTAGTAATTAGAAGCTCTCAAACTGCTTTCCTAAAAGGAAGGTATATCTTGGAAGGAGTGGTGTTGATGCATGAGACGTTGAACGAGATTCATAGGACTAGAGGTTCGGGGGTCCTTTTTAAGATCGATTTTGAGAAGGCATTTGACAAAGTCAAATGGTCCTTCCTTCTCCAGGTCTTAGAAATGAAAGGCTTCCCCAACATTTGGAATGATATGGTGATGAAAGTAGTAAAAGGGGGCAGAGTGGCAATTAAGGTTAATGATGAAAATGGGCCTTATTTCTCGACTTATCAGGGGTTGAGGCAGGGCGATCCTCTCTCCCCTATTCTTTTTGATCTAGTTGCTGATGTGCTTTCAATTATGATGAATCGTGCGGTTGAGCAAGGGCTGATTACTGGACTTGCTTCAAAAAACTCAGAAGGGGTGTCGATCTTGCAATATGCAGACGATACTATCTTGCTCTTTCAAGATGATTTAGAACAAGCCAGAAATCTCAAGTTTTTGCTATGTCTTTTTGAAGAAATGTCTGGACTAAAGATAAACTTTCACAAGAGTGAGGTTTATTGTTTAGGTCAGGCAAAAAATAGAGTTAGGCAGTTTGAGGAAATCCTGACCTGCAAATCTGGTGACCTCCCAATGAAATATTTGGGGATCCCAATTGATGAAAAAAGACTGGTCAGCAGTAGATGGAATCCAGTGGTGGAGAAAATGGGTAAGAAATTAAATCCTTGGCAAGGGAAAAATCTTGTGATGGCTGGGAGAACTACTCTTATCAACTCCTCTCTCACAAGCCTTGTCCTTTACATGCTATCCTTTTACAGATTACCTCCTGGGGTAAAACAAAAAATGGATATGCATAGGGCAGGTTTTCTGTGGAGTGGTGATAAGAATAAAAGAAAGTACCACCTAGTGTCATGGCCGGTTGTCTGTCTCCCAAAGGATCAAGGGGGTTTGGGCATTCTGAATCTTGACATTATGAACATTTCCTTGCTTAGTAAATGGCTGTGGAAACTATTCAATGAAAAAGGAGATTGGCAAACTTTACTTCATTCTAAATATTTGAAAAAAAGTCACTCTAGGACAGGTTGAGGCAAAGCCAGGAGACTCCCACTTCTGGCAAGGTTTGATGGATGTGAAGAGATTGTTTTGGCCTTGTACGAAAATCAAAATTGGCGATGGGCGGAGATGTAGATTCTGGGAAGACGTGTGGCTAGGTGAGAATTCTTTAGCTAACACGTTTCCCAGACTCTACTCCATCTCGCTCGATCAACATATAACAGTGCACCAAGTTTTTGCAGCCGGTATTAGTAACCTCCGATTCAGGAGAGCTATTGTAGGCGAGAAACTAGTCCACAGGGACAATTTAAAAGCATTATGCATGAATATTACACTAAATGACAATGAGGATGATGCGTTGGTCTGGACGCTTTCAACCTCGGGGAAATTTAGTGTCAAATCTTTTTACTTAGCTATGCAGTCTTGTGGTACGGTCCCTTACAAATTCATGTGGCGTGTGAAGCTACCCCCCAGAATCAAGAACTTTCTTTGGTTAGTGCTAAGGAAAAGCATTTTAACAAGAGATGTGTTATTGAAGAGAGGGGGAAGTGCTCTACTAACTGCCTTTTTTGTGGCCAGAATGAAACCATAGATCACCTATTTTTTGCCTGCCCTCTTGCCAGATATATTTGGAATGTGGTTAGCTGTGCCACTGGACTTAATTGCCAGTTCCCCAATGCTTCCTACTGTTTCAACATCTGGCTGAAAGGTTTTCCGGTGAAAAAAAGGAACATTTTATCGATCGGGGTTGCTGCGGTTATTTGGGCAATTTGGAAGGCAAGGAACTTGGCCTGTTTTGAACAAAAATGGCCAAGGGAGCCTGTTGATATTATGCATCGTGTGATTTATTGGATTAACTATTGGTGTTCTTTGCAGGTGAAGGAATCCGCAAGGCTGGCGCTGCAGGGGGGCGCAAAGCTACTGGGAAGAATTGCGGATGAGGTGTTCCAGGCGCGGAAAGGTTGGATCTCCTGGACACCGCGACTACAAGCTTGAAAGCAGTGAAAAAAGGGAGGTGACTGAGAAGATGAAGTTTGGAGGGAGCTGAGACTACTTGCAACTCAAGGAGGAAAAAAGGCCCCTGGCGATCATTTCTGTTTTTGGGCTTGTTAAGTTACTCTGTCATGGATGTTATGTTTTTCTTTTGGCTTGCTGTGTGCGGCCTGTTGCGACTTTTTTGAGCTGCGGCTCCGGTGGTTTCTTTGGCTGTGTTTTGGCTGTAAACAAACACGAGGGTTTCTTCTAATAAGAAATCGGGGCTTGGCCCTTTCCTTCAAAAAGAAACAAAGGAACAGCTAACATGCCCAGGCGGAGTAGGGCCGAATGATTTGGAGCATAGCGACTTTTTGTGGCTTATGGAAGGATGACAGGAAAACATTTAGATCCCATCCATCGATCCATCGAGCGATCGATCGGACCCAGAGCGCCTCGGTACGAGCGAAGCAAATTGATGCTCACATGCAGATTTGTGATCTTGCTCCTTGGCAAGATTATGTCGGATTCCTTCGCGGATATGCGTAAACAATTGCGAGAAGCATCATTTCATGTCATCGCCGCACATGGTAGGCCGGTCTGCGTTCTTCGGCCTGATTAAGGGACATCGATCAGGTACTGATACTGATTCATCACGGTAATGGCACTGCTGCAAGAGCCAAAGTTCATCCTGTGAATCCTGCTGCATTTCAGAAGGTTGCTCCCCGTATTTGTGACTATGAACAAGGCCTCTTAGAGAACAAATTAACCATGCTGATTTCAGATAAGAGGTCGAACTCGACCATATGATTGCGTTAAACAGAATTAGCATGCGTTGGAGCATAATGATACTATCAGTGTCAATGTGTCATGTGCAAGGTGGAGTGGCACAAATGTGGTAGTAGTGCCTGCCGCTACCAGGTCTCGATTGGAATATGGAATCAACACACGAGGGAGAGTGTCGAAAGCAGGTGCGATTGAATACAAGAGACAAAAGTTGGAGCTACGTTTGCACCGGAATTAGAGACTACCAATCATTCCACGCGAGGAAAGGCGCACAAGATGTTGCTATCACTGTGGTAGTCTTTTGTGTTGTTACCAACTCTTGAGTAGAAGGCAAATTAGTGAAGACATGTGCAATCAGAACTAGAACTAGTGTACCGTGTGAAATATTGTGGCGTGGAACGTACCTTGGACTCGGTACGGTTACGTGTTTATATAGACGGCCACTAGGGCACGTATAAGAGTTGTACAGGGTTTAACGTATCCACACACAACATTGTATGGTATACAACACGTAACGGAATAGGAGTCCTATACAACATCTAACATCCCCCCCCCCCCTTAATCTAAACCTGCAGAAAGGTTGAGATTACGCTTAAACTCTTATAATTTCTTTACAGGAAGCGCTTTAGTAAATCCATCTGCAACTTGATCATTGCTTGATATAAACTTGATATCTAGTAAATTTCTTGCAACCCTTTCTCTGACAAAGTGGAAATCAATCTCAATGTGCTTGGTTCGAGCATGAAACACTGGATTTGCTGAGAGAAAAGTAGCACCCAAGTTATCACACCAAAGACATGATTTTTGTCTTAACTTTACTCCAAGTTCTTTAAGAAGAGCTTCAACCCATATCAATTCAGTTGTAGCATTTGCCAAAGATTTATACTCAGCTTCAGTACTTGATCTAGACACTGTAGCTTGTTTTCTAGCACTCCAGGATACCAGATTTGGTCCAACAAATATTGCAAAACCTCCTATAGACCTTCTATCATCAAGACAGCCTGCCCAATCAACATCTGAAAAGGCACTTAGATATACATGAGGAGATTTGACAAAAGTAATTCCAGTGGTAACAATGTCCTTCACATATCTCACAATGCGCTTAACAGCTGTCCAATGTTCTGTAGTAGGAGCATGAAGATATTGACAGACTTTATTAACAGAATATGACAGATCTGGACGTGTCAGGGTTAGATACTGCAAGCCTCCAACAATACTTCTATATCGAGTGCTGTCATCTGAACTCAAAGGTGTTCCACTTGTAAGAGATAATTGTTCTGTGGATGACAATGGCGTTGGAGTTGGCTTACAACCTTGCATACCAACTCTTTGAATTAGATCCTTGGCATATTTTTCTTGTGTCAAGAGTAAACCATTTTTCCTCTTTGTTACCTCAATACCAAGAAAGTAGTGTAAGTCACCCAAATCCTTGATAGCAAAATTCTTGTTAAGATCTCAAAGCAAGGCAGAAATAGCATAATCAGAAGAACTTGTTACTATGATATCATCAACATATATCAGCAGGAATATAGTGATACCTTCCTTGTGAAAGAGAAATAATGAGGTATCTGTCTTCGAGGGTACAAAACCAAGATCACATAATTTTGTACTCAGTCGAGAATACCAAGCTCGAGGTGCCTGCTTCAACCCATATAATGCTTTATCAAGTTTGCAGATGTAGTTGGGAGCATTAGGATTTTCAAAACCTGGTGGTTGTCTCATATACACTTCCTCTTTCAGAACACCATGTAAGAACGCGTTCTTGACATCTAGCTGCCGAAGACTCCAACCTCTAGAAACAGAAAGAGCCAAAACAGTTCTGATAGTAGCAATCTTAACTACAGGACTGAAAGTATCCTCATAATCAATACCATATCTCTGTTTGAAACCTTTTGCAACCAATCGTGCCTTGTACCTATCAATTGTACCATCTGCTTTCCTCTTTATACGATATACCCATTTACAGTCAATCAAATTTTTGTTGCTGCTTGGTGGAACAAGATGCCAAGTCTTATTTTCCATCAATGCCTTGTATTCTTCATTCATAGAATTACACCAATTTTCATCATCTAAAGCTTCTATCATAGTGCACGGTTCACCTGTAGAAGATAACATGCCATAGCGAACTGTACCATCAGTATATTTCTTAGGATTTCTTATACCTTTTTGAAGTCGAGTGCAAATAGGGGACATAATCACTGGCGGTGGAGATGGTGCAGAAATATCCGGCGGTGCAGAAATATCCGGCGTAGAAGATCCGCCAGCACCGGCAGAATCCTCCCCGGGATTGGTGCTTTCCTCCTCGGGATCGGTGCTTGGGCGCGAAGAGCCAGCGCCTGCACCGCGGTCGCTGTCACCTACGCAGGAATCAGCACCGGGACCAGCGCCTGCACCCGCCTCGTGATCATCAGCGTGGGAATCCGACATGTCGGCCTCGGAATCAGCGCCTGCACCTGCGCCAGCACGGGAATCCGGCGTGTCAGGATCTGCCTCAGGATCCGGCGGAGCAGAGGAATGTTCCTCCTCGTGTTCAGTGCCATGTTCGGCATTTTCCTCCACATGCGATGATGCATGGTTTTCATTATTTTCTGAATCGTCAGAAGTGCCGTTTTCCTTTCTGTTTTCTTCTGCGACTTCGCCTCCCTGCAACGCATTAGTACTAGACACAATAGGCACAATGTGATCAACAAAATTTGCATCATCCTCTTGGGGAGGTGTGGAGGATGGAAGAAGCAGAATATCTTGTTTAAGACGAGTGCCAGCATTAGGGTGTAGAGCTACGAAGGGAAAGACATTCTCATCAAAAACCTCATCACGAGATATATAGACACGTCCTGTAGAAACATCAAGACATTTGACACCTTTGTGAAGGGGACTATAGCCTAGAAAAACACATTGTTTGGAACGGAAAGCAAGTTTGCGTTTGTTGTAAGGATGAAGATTCGGCCAGCAAGCACAGCCAAAAGTACGAAGAGCGTCATAATTAGGAGTGACATGAAGGAGACGCTCAGTAGGAGATTCGAAATTAAGAACTTTGCTAGGAATGATATTGATAAGAAAAGTGGATGTGAGAAAAGCTTCATCCTAGAATTTGAGGGGCATAGAAGCATTGGCAAGCAAGGCAAGACCAACTTCAACAATATGACGATGTTTTCTTTCAGCTGAACCATTTTGTTGATGAGCATGGGGACAGGAGACATGATGTGTAATGCCAACCTTTTGGAAGAAACCATTTAATTTTTCGTACTCGCCTCCCCAATCAGTTTGCATGGTTACAATTTTTCTATCAAACTTGCGCTCAACATATTGCTAATAATTAAGAAAGGCCTGATAAACATCAGATCGCTTTTTGAGCAGATATATCCATGTGAACTTTGTAAAATCATCAATAAAGCTTACATAATAGGCATGTTTTCCCACAGAAAGAGGAGCAGGGCCCCATACATCAGAGAACACTTGTTCCAAAGGAACAGTAGATACACTAGTGGATATGGGATATGTAAGTTGATGACTCTTAGCTAACTGACAAGAATCACAAACATAAGGAGTACTTTCTGGGGTGTAAGCTATTTTATTCTTCCTAAGAACTTGTTGAACTATAAAAGAAGATGGATGTCCTAAACGGCGATGCCACGTAGAGGATGATGGCTTTATTGCGGCGAAGGCGCTTGGCAGTGGTGTTGAGTGTAGGCAGCAAAGGATAGAGACCACCATAGCAGGGACCTCTAAACAGAATTCTTCGTGTCTTTATGTCCTTGATCAAAAAGAAGAAGGGATGAAACTCAATAAAGACATGATTATCAAGAGTGAATCGATGAACAGAAAGAAGGTTCTTTGATGCACTAGGAACATGTAGAATATTTTTAAGATCAAAGGAACCAAGAGAATGTGATAATTTTGAATGACCAATGTGGCTAATGTGCATACCTGTGCCTTCAGCAGTACGAACACGATCATGTCCAGTGTACTTCTCATGTGTTGATAGCTTGTTGAGCTCGCCTGTGATGTGATCAGTGGCACCCGTGTCGGTGTACCAATTTGTGTCTACACCATAGGATGTGAGATTTGCACTCTTATCACCTTTGTGACCGCGATCACGGTCAGAGTCATCATCATCTCCATGACGCCACCAGCAGTTTTTTGCAGAATGTTCGTGGATGTTGCAGATTTGACATGTAGTGTTTACATAAGGCGTCGGAGTGTAGTCAGGTCGACGACGTTGATGCGTGGTAAATAACCAGCCCGTTGGGAACCCCAAGAGGAAGGTGTGATGAATATAGTAGCAGATTTTCTCTCAGTTAAGAAACCAAGGTATGTCGATCTTGGAGAGGAGAGACAAACGACTGAAGGTGATGTGGACTGGCTTAATAGCACTCCAACAAGGGCGCCGTTTAACGATACTTGTTGACTCGTCTTCGGCCAGTAGCAACGCGGAACCTGCACACAACACAACCAAATACTTCGTTCCCAACTTACGATGAGGTTGTCAATCTCTCCGGTTTGCTTGAAACAAAGGGTATGAGCGTATCGAGTGGAAAACAGTGAAAGTATGCGAGTAAAGTAAGCAGTGCGAGTAAAGTAAACATGTGATAGCAATATGATGGAAATAGGACCGGGGTCCACAGTTCACTAGTGGTGTCTCTCCATAAGATAAATAACACATGCTGGGTAAACAAATTACAGTTGGGCAATTGATAGAATAAAGATAAACGTGATATGTCAAGAAGATTGATATGTCTCAAACGTATCTATAATTTTTGATGCTCCATGCTTGTTTTTACACCATTTACAGTCAGGGCGTTTTTATGCGATTTCCGGAACTAACCTATTGACAAGATGCCACAGTGCCAGTTCCCTGTTTTCTGCTGTTTTTGTGTTTCCGAAAAGCTACACAGGAAATATTGTCGGAATTGGACGAAACAAAAGCCAGAAGTCTTGTTTTTCCCGGAAGCTTCCCGAAGACCGAAAGAGAGCCGGAGTGGGGCCAGAGGCCGCCCTCACACATAGGTGGCGCAGCCCAGGCCCTGGCCGCGCCACCCTGGTGTGAGGAGCCCCTGGCTGCCCCCTGACGACGCCCCTTCGCCTATAAGAAGCCTCGGGACGGAAAACCCTAGGGGAGTCGGCAAAATTTCTAGAACAGTTCCGCAGCGCCGCCCCCGTCGAAGCCAAATTTCGGGGGACAGAACTCTCTGTTCCGGCACCCTGCCAGGACGGGGAAGTGCCCCCGGACCCATCTCCATCGGTCTCCATCGCCGTCTCCGCCGTCTCCATCGACCTCACCGCCATCTCCATCAACCTTGCTGTCTCCTATGATGAGGAGGGAGTAGTTCATCCCCGGGGCTAAGGGCTCTACCGGTAGCTATGTGGTTCACCTCTCTCTCCCATGATGTGATCTTTATGTGATCGTGAGCTTTGTATCATGTTGAACAAGTAGATGTTATTATTCAGATATTATGTGTACTCTAGTGGTATTATTAAAGTAATCTATTCCTCCTGCCATGGTGTAACGGTGACAGTGCGTGCATCATGGTGGTACTTGGTCTAGGCTACGATTGTGATCTTTTATGGATTATGAGAATAATTATCGCTATGATAGTATTGAAGTGATCTATTCCTCCTTTCATGGTGTAATGTTGACAGTGTGTGCACCGTGTTAGTACTTGGTCTAAGTTGCAATAATATCTATCTTGAGTTGTGATCTGATTTGAATATCTCTATGAGTGGTGTTTGTCAAGTACTTGATGAACTTTAAGGAGTGCTTCGTAGCCCTACGCAATGATTAGTGTTGTTCAATAGGAGAGTAATTCAGAGTACCATAGTGAAGAGAAGTTGTTTATTTGTTCAATCATGTTATATTTGTTGGGAGTGTGTCCACTAGTGAAAGTATGATCCCTAGGCCTTGTTTCCAAGCATTGCACACCGTTTACTTCCTGTTTTGTTACATGTTTGCTCGCAGCGATATTTATTTCAGACCACATTTGCTACTTATAATCATCACTAACGCTTGTATTTCACTATCTCTTCGCCGAACTAGTGCACCTATACATCTGACAAGTGTATTGGGTGTGTTGGGGACACAAGAGACTTTCTGTATCGTAATTGCAGGGTTGTTTGAGAGGGATAGCTTTGACCTCTTCCTCCCTGAGTTCGATAAACCTTGGGTGATCCACTTAAGGGAAACTTGCTGCTGTTCTACAAACCTCTGCACTTGGAGGCCCAACACTGTCTACAAGAACAGACGCGTGCGTAGACATCAAAGATCACTATGCAATTTACTCTGGGCATTACAACAAAATACATAGACCGCCATCCAACTGCATCTATGACTAATAATCCACTAACGGGGATATCATCCGAACACCCCATGAGTATTAAGTTGCGAATAACAGATAATTGCATTAAGCAAAGTGTGTAATGTAAACAAAGCATATGCCCTCGAGCATATGAATGTTGTTTTCTCCCTAGTAGCAACAACACATCTACAACCTTAGAGGTTTCTGTCACTCTCCCAGGTTAAATAGAGGCATGAACCCACCATCGAGCATAAATACCCCCTCTTGGAGTCACTAGCAACTACTCGGCCAAGATAGCTACTAACAACGGAGAGCATGCAAGATCATAAACAACATAGAGATAACATAAGATATATTTCAGTATAGCAACTCAATCATAACACCAATATTCATCGGATCCCAACAAACCAAACATGTAGAATTACATAACGGTGATCTCAATCATATAGGGCAGCTCATGAGATCTAAACATGAAGCACATGGTGGAGGAGACAACCATCTAGTTACTGCTATGGACCCGTAGTCCAAGGTAGACTACTTACTCATCGCTCCGCAGGCAAGCATGGCGATGAAGAAGACCTCCGGTGGCGATTCCCCTCTCCAGCAAGGTGCCGGGAAGAGCTTCTAGACCCTCCCGATCTTCGGGTCGACGGCGGCGGCGGATCGCGATGTGTTCTGGAAAATTGATCGGGTACTTAGGTTTTTTCCATCGGGGGGTCTTTATAGGCGAAGGGGCAGCGTCAGAGGTGGACCGAGGAGCCCTCACACATAGGGGACGCGGCCAGGGGCCAAGCCGCGCCACCCTGGTGTGTGGGGCCCTCGTAGCCTGCCTCCTACTCCTCTTCGGATCTCTGGAAGCTTCCGAGAAAAATAAGACTTCAGGAACTTGTTTCGTCCAATTCCGAGAATATTTCCTGTGTAGCACTTCTAAAACACAAAAACAGCAGAAAACAGGGAACTGGCACTGTGGCGACTTGTTAGTAGGTTAGTTCCGGAAAATGCATAAAAGTGCCACGAAGTGTAACGAAACAGTAGGCAAATGGTGTAAAAACAAGCATGGAGCATCAAAAATTATAGATACGTTGGAGACGTATCAAGCATCCCTAAGCTTAACTCCTGCTCGTCCTCGAGTAGGTAAGTGATAACAAAAGAATAATTTTTGAGGTGACATGCACCTACACAATCTTGATCATATATATAAGCATTTGTGAGCTGGGATCAAAGAACTTAAAACACGGGCATGAAAGATATAATCTTGACAATAAGAACTTAGAAACCATGTTATAACATGCAAATGAACACAAACAAAAGATCATGAAAATGAAACAATGAAAGTCAAATATATGTTCAAATCATAAGGAAAAACATACAAATGGTTTTCAGCTTGTCCTTCATAGAGAGCAAAACATAAATGTATAGGACACCTTCAAGTTTAAGAGGGCGACTAGATACAAATAATTTAAGAACAAGTGAAACCAACAATATGAATCAATCAATGAAAACTTTGGGACAATGCACATTATACTAAGAATGACAACTATGCTCTCTTAATGGTGCATAAAGATAGAAGGTGGTGACTCAACATAAAAGTAAAAAGAAAGGCCCTTCGCGGAGGGAAGCAGTGATTGCAAGTTTTATAACCTTCAAAAATTATGGTACTTACCGGCTTTGAGCTCTCATTGCCCCCATCATAAGCATCTTGAGTGGTTAGAGTTAATGCGAGAACAATTATGATGCATATGCTTGACAAATCATAAGTTGAAAACCTCGTGTCCCGTGAATACGAGTACCCAAACCTCATGCTACTCAACTTAGAGTCCCAAGCAAGGCTCTTGTCATTGTAAGTATATATGTATCATCGAGAACCGCCAACGGGGTACCTCCGTGCCCGATGACATGGAACAAGCCCACATCAAAATGACAGGACAAGCAGACAATGAACACCTCGACATCTCTTTTATTTACCATTTGTATAGCTTTTTATTTTGAGATGCGTCGTCGAATGTCCACTATGGGCATGCTGCAAATTTCCACCATAAATTATGCATGGCTTAGATTGGCGGCCCAGGAATTTCCCTAACACATATACAAACTCCATGATCCCCACAAGATTCCCAATTCGTTTCACACCGCGGGCATCCATAAACAAAAGATCACGATATCAACTCAAATAAGAAGTGCAATGTTGAAAGCTTGCCCCATGACAGCATGGTTGGGCTAGTATCCAACTTACAACTTGCAAGCATAACAACTCAACATAAGAGACCACAATGTCAAATTTTTAAGAACAAGAAAAAGGTAAAGTGTGCCTTCCGGTTCGTGAGAGCTTTACTGACCAATTTTCGCATAACACTGGTAAGAGTTTAATTGAAGAGAAAATAAAAGCAAGTCAAATTTACTTGGAATAGCAAATTGCTAGTAGGTATGTACGGTGGACACTTTGGCAAACTTAGTTTTTAGGAGTTGGATGCACGAGTAGAGCTCATACTCAGTACAAGGCGAGGGCTAGCAAAAGACTGGGAGCGACCAACTAAGAGAGCAATAATGGCCATAATCATGCAAAGCGACAAAGTGACATTAAAAGAAGCATAAGATGGCATCAAAAGTCAAAAACTAAATGATCATAGAGGCTGTTGGCGACTTTGTATGAGTCTAACATGTGTGAGCATGCGCCAAGTCAACCCAAATAAAGCATCAAGGAGAAAACCAAAATAATGCTTCCAAACGATAAAAACAACGCATGATTTTTTCAAAGGCTCATTAAGCAATCTCAGTTATTTGAGACAAGTCATGCTACAGCAAAAATCACTAAGCATACTATCAAAAAGACATCAAGCATGACATGAAAAAGCCTAAGCCGCAGTCTACACAAGCTCCTTCTTGTACCACTTTTTTGCATAAAGCTTTTTCTCTTTTCCAACACCATTCAAACTTTTTTAAAAACACCTCTTTTGATGAAAACCAATAAAGATCAGAGGCAAAAATACACCTTGATGAAGAGATATGACAAGGTCTGAACGCAAATCAAGGCGAAAACGAAAACCAAAAGCAGTAGCAGAAAAAGAAGAACACTCGGTTTTTGATAAGAGTGAAAACTAGAGCGTTCTTGGCAAATGAAAAGCAAGGCAACTTCTCCAAAAGAAATTTGTTGGGGTCCAACCATTTATTGAAGCAAACAAAACAAAAGAAAACTGAAAGCAAAAGTAAAGACGCTCCAAGAAAAACGCATAGTGCATGAAGCAATAAAAATATAGTGTCTTGAAAGGTGACCTGATTTTTACCGATGAAGAAGGGGTGCCTCGGGGGCATCCCCAAGCTTTGACGCTTGTACTTCTTGGATATTTCTTGGGGTGATGCATGGGCATCCCCAATCTTGAGCTTTTGTCCATTCTTCAACTCATCTCATCATTCTTCAATCCCTACACTTGAAAACTTCCTTAATACAAAACTAAACACAAATTTATTAGCAACATTAGTGTAGCATAACATATAATCAACCTCTTTTTGCTTCAGGTTTCAACCTAAAACCACCACATATACAGCATATACTACTGTAGCAACTTCCCCAAAAGTTCCGTGATCAAAAGAACTCAAAAGAAAGCGATAAAGCGGCAAACACAAATATTGGCAGAAATCTGTCAAAACAGAACAGCTGACAAAGGTCGAATTTTTGAGGGGTTTTCTGTTGCTCAAATAAAAAAGTGTTTAACTAATGAAAGTTTGGATATAACCTGGGGCATATGCACAAGAAATCGCAGGTCCAAAAGATATACAGAGAATTTATACGAATTTTTACGGTGCAGCATCGAAAACAGTTTCAGGACAGCAACATCCCCAAATCTTTACCTCACTCAAATTAGAGGCTCTCTTGGCACAACAATGAAATAAACAAGATAAGGAGCAGTCATTACAGTAGTAATGACTTCCAAGACTCAAATAAAAGAAAAGGTACTGAAAATAAAACATTGGGTAATCTCCCAAGAGTTCTTTTCTTTAACGCCTTTGAGCTAGGCGCAGAAAATTGCGAATCAAGTAACATCAAGAGATGAAGCATCAATTACCTCAGTAGGCTCTTAGGAGGTTCCCGAAGATGATTCAACCTGCAAGTCACCCTTAGTGGAACTAAGAGTCTTACCAATTTTAAGAACATGTTGAGGTTTAAGCGCAGAAACCTTGGGAACATACATAAATTTTTGCTCTTTTCCGACAAACACTTTCTCTTTCTTAAATTTAAGAGAAGAGAAGATTAAGCTAAGAGTTTCCATAGACTACTCTAGTTTACCAATCCTTAAGTTTTGATTATCAAGAGTAGTGCTAGCCTCTAAAACGGTAATTCTCTTACCAATGTTTTCTATTAATTCACTAACTCGGCTAGCATTTTCTAGGATACTTGGCAAACTTTTCTCTAAAGAGCTGAGCTTTTCTAACACCTCCTCCAAGGTGGTCTCAGTTTTAGCAACATGAATAGGTGGTATTCCCACTAAACTTTCAATTATAGTGCATGCTTCTCCAACGGGAGTACCCAGAAAATTACCTCCTGTAAGAGTATCAAGAACATACCTATTCCAACTAGATATACCAACATAAAAATTTCGAAGGAGGATCGTGGTAGAGTGCTTTTTTGTACACCTATGATGGGCATTGTTAATACGGTACCAAGCATCTTTTAAACTTTCTCCCCCTTGTTGCTTAAAACTACAAGCTTCTACTTCAGGATTACTCATTTTAGCGAAACTAAAAGCAGATAAGTAAAAACAACTACCAAGAATTCAAATTTTTTTGGGTTTTTGATAAAAACGATGCAGGTAAAATAAATAAAGTAAAGCAAAACAATAACAAAGTAAAGGATGTGCGTGCGAAAAACTCCCCTCGCAGAAGTCTTCTACTTCCTCCCTGGCAACGGCGCCAGAAAATGTGCTTGATGCGTGGTAAATAACCAGCCCGTTGGGAACCCCAAGAGGAAGGTGTGATGAATATAGTAGCAGATTTTCCCTCAGTTAAGAAACCAAGGTATGTCGATCTTGGAGAGGAGAGACAAACAACTGAAGGTGATGCGGACTGGCTTAATAGCACTCCAACAAGGGCGCCGTTTAACGATACTTGTTGACTCGTCTTCGGCCAGTAGCAACGCGGAACCTGCACACAACACAACCAAATACTTTGTTCCCAACTTACGATGAGGTTGTCAATGTCACTGATTTGCTTGAAACAAAGGGTATGAGCGTATCGAGTGGAAAATAGTGAAAGTATGCGAGTAAAGTAAACAGGTGATAGCAATATGATGGAAATAGGACCGGGGTCCACAGTTCACTAGTGGTGTCTCTCCATAAGATAAATAACACATGCTGGGTAAACAAATTACAGTTGGGCAATTGATAGAATAAAGATAAACGTGATATATCAAGAAGATCACTATGCGATTTACTCTGGGCATTACAACAAAATACATAGACCGCCATCCAACTGCATCTATGACTAATAATCCACTCACGGGGATATCATCCGAACACCCCATGAGTATTAAGTTGCAAACAACAGATAATTGCATTAAGCAAAGTGTGTAATGTAAACAAAGCATATGCCCTCGAGCATATGAATGTTGTTTTCTCCCTAGTAGCAACAACACATCTACAACCTTAGAGGTTTCTGTCACTCCCCCAGGTTAAATAGAGGCATGAACCCACCATCGAGCATAAATACCCCCTCTTGGAGTCACTAGTAACTACTCGGCCAAGATAGCTACTAATAACGGAGAGCATGCAAGATCATAAACAACATAGAGATAACATAAGATATATTTCAGTATAGCAAGTCAATCATAACACCAATATTCATCGGATCCCAACAAACCAAACATGTAGAATTACATAACGGTGATCTCAATCATGTAAGGCAGCTCATGAGATCTAAACATGAAGCACATGGTGGAGGAGACAACCATCTAGCTACTGCTATGGACCCATAGTCCAAGGTAGACTACTCACTCATCGCTCCGGAGGCAAGCATGGCGATGAAGAAGACCTCCGGTGGCGATTCCCCTCTCCGGCAGGGTGCCGGGAAGAGCTTTTGGACCCTCCCGATCTTCAGGTCGACGGCGGCGGCGGATCGCGATGTGTGATACGTCTCCAACGTATCTATAATTTTTGATGCTCCATGCTTGTTTTTACACCATTTGCCTATTGTTTCGTTACACTTCGTGGCACTTTTATGCATTTTCCCGAACTAACCTACTAACGAGATGCCACAGTGCCAGTTCCCTGTTTTTTGCTGTTTTTGTGTTTCAGAAGTGATACACAGGAAATATTCTCGGAATTGGACGAAACTATTTCCTGAAGTCTTATTTTACCCGGAAGCATCCAGAGATCCGAAGGAGAGTAGGAGAGGGGCCACCAGGCCCCCTCACACGTGGCTCGCGCGGCCAGGGGTCTGGCCGCGCCGCCATAGCATGAGGGCCCCTGGCCCCACTCCTGACATCGCCCCTTCGCCTATATAAAGCCTCGGGATAGAAAACCCTAAGGGAGTCGACGATTTTTCCAGAACAGTTTTGCAGCTCCACCGCCGTCGAAGACAAATTTCGGGGGACAGAAGTCTCTGTTCCGGCACCCTGCCGGGACGGGGAAGTGCCCCCAGAGCCATCTCCATCGGTCTACATCGCCGTCTCCGCCGTCTCCATCGACCTCACCGCCATCTCCATCAACCTTGCTGTCTCCTATGATGAGGAGGGAGTAGTTCATCCCCGGGGCTGAGGGCTCTACCGGTAGCTATGTGGTTCACCTCTCTCTCCCATGATGTGATCTTTATGTGATCGTGAGCTTTGTATCATGTTGAACAAGTAGATGTTATTATTCAGATATTATGTGTACTCTAGTGATGTTATTAAAGTAATCTATTCCTCCTGCCATGGTGTAACGGTGACAGTGCGTGCATCATGGTGGTACTTGGTCTAGGCTACGATTGTGATCTCTTATGGATTATGAGAATAATTATTACTATGATAGTATTGAAGTGATCTATTCCTCCTTTCATGGTGTAATGTTGACAGTGTGTGCACCGTGTTAGTACTTGGTCTAAGTTGGAATAATATTATCTTGAGTTGTGATCTGATTTGGATATCTCTATGAGTGGTGTTTGTCAAGTACTTGATGAACTTTAAGGGGTGCTTCTGTAGCCACTACACAATAATTAGTGTTATTCAATAGGAGAGTGATTCAGAGTACCATAGTGAAGAGAAGTTATTTATTTGTTCAATTATGTTATATTGTTGGGAGTGTGTCCACTAGTGAAAGTATGATCCCTAGGCCTTGTTTCCAAGTTTTGCACACCGTTTACTTGCTGTTTTATTACATGTTTGCTCGCAGCGATTTTTATTCCAGATCACATTTGCTACTCATAATCATCACTACCACTTGTATTTCACTATCTCTTCACCGAACTAGTGCACCTATACATCTGACAAGTGTATTGGGTATGTTGGGGACACAAGAGACTTTCTGTATCGTAATTGCAGGGTTGTTTGAGAGGAATAGCTTTGACCTCTTCCTCCCTGAGTTCGATAAACCTTGGGTGATCCACTTAAGGGAAACTTGCTGCTGTTCTACAAACCTCTGCACTTGGAGGCCCAACACTGTCTACAAGAACATACGCGTGTGTAGACATCAAGCTCTTTTCTGGCGCCGTTGTCGGGGAGGTAAGGTAAAAGGTACTCGCATTCTCCTGTGTGAGTGCTCAAAGTTATTTCCTTTAGATTCTGCAATTACATCTTTTTGTTTCTTGTTTTTATTTTCACTAGTTAGGCTTAATGGAAAACAAAGAGTTCTGTAGTCTTTTTCGTGAGTTTAGATATGAAGTGTTTGAAGAGAAAATTGAAAAACCTTTGGAGCTTAATTTGCATGCTAATAGTGATGTTAGTATGAATGCTTTGAACACCGTTATTGCTAATGCTATAGAAAAGTCTAAGCTTGGGGAAGCTGGTTTTGTTAAGCATGATATTTTTAGTTCCCCAGCTTTAGTGGAGAAAGTTTGCTCTGATGATATTTTATCTCCCCTATGTGATATTCCTTCTTATGATGATATGTTTGAAGAATATGCTTTGAGAAATAGCTGTTCTCTAGCTTGTGATGATACTAAACCTCTAGTTTATGATGGTTATGATGATAATATTTTCAGTCCACCTACTTTTGAGGAGAAAATTAGTTATGATTACAATATGCCTCCTATTTATGATGATTATGGTGATGAGAATAGTTATTCTATTGAATTTGCCCCTACTACTATTGTTCCTATGGTGAGTTTTAATTCTTTTATGCATGTGGCTCATGATAGAGATGTTTTATGTGATAGTTATATTGTTAATTCTATTCATGATGCTATTGAAAGTTATTATGAGAGAGGGAAACATGGTTTGATGGATCTCAACAATATTGAGTTTCCCCTCTTTATGTTGCAATTCTTGAAGTGGCACTTGTTTTATCTATCCATGCTTGCTACTATGTGCCTCGTTGATTTATTTTCTTACAAGATTCCTATGCATAGGAAGTGGTTCAGATATAAATGTCTTTCACATTTGCTTTTTGATGCTCTCTATTGCTTTAAGTTCCCATATGGCGCCTTTGCCTCAAGCTCTTATATGGCGCCCACATGAGCATCTTTGCAAATTACTGCGCCTAGCTCAAAGGCGTTAAAGAAAAGCACTCTTGGGAGATAACCCATTGTTTATTTTCAGTACTTTTTCTTTTATTTGAGTCTTGGAAGTTATTACTACTGTAATGACCTCTCCTTATATTTTTTATTTCGTTTTTGTGCCAAGAGAAGCCTCTAATTTGAGTGAGGTAAGATTTGGAGATGTTGCTGTCCTGAAACAGTTTTCGGTGCTGCACCGTAAAAATTCGTGAAAATTGTCTGTATATCTTTTGGACCTGAGATTTCTTGTGCATATGACCCAGGTTAGATCCAAACTTTCGTTAGTTGAACACTTTTTGATTTGAGCAACAGAAAACCCCTCAAAAATTCGGCCTTTGTCAGCTGTTCAGTTTTGACAGATTTCTGCCAATATTTGTGTTTGCTGCTTTATCGCTTTCTTTTTGAGTTCTTTTGATCACGGAACTTTTGGGGAAGTTGCTAAAGTATTATGTGCTATATATGTGGTGGTTTTGGGTTGAAACCTGAAGCAAAAAGGGTTGATTATATGTTATGCTACACTAATGTTGCTAATAGATTTGTGTTTAGTTTTGTATGAAGGAAGTTTTCAAGTGTAGGGATTGGAGAATGATGAGATGAGTTGAAGAATGGACAAAAGCTCAAGCTTGGGGATGCCCATGTATCACCCCAAGAAATATCCAAGAAGTACAAGCGTCAAAGCTTGAGGATGCCCCCGAGGCACCCCTTCTTCATCGGCAAAAATCAGGTCACCTTTCAAAACACTATATTTTTATTGCTTCATGCACTATGTGTTTTTCTTGGAGCGTCAGTTGTTTTAGTTTTCTTAGTTAGTTTAGCTTTGTTTGCTGCAATAAATGGTTAGATCACATCATGTTTCTTTTGGAGGAGGTGAACTCGCTTTTCATTTGCCAAGAACACTCTAGTTTTCACTCTTATCAAAAAACCGAGTGTTCTTCTTTTTCTGCTACTGCTTTTGGTTTTCGTTTTCGCCTTGATTTGTGTTCAGACCTTCTCATATCCTTTCATCAAGGTGTATTTTTGCCTCTGATCTTTATTGGTTTTCATCAAAAGAGGTGTTTAAAAAAAATTCAAATGGTGTTGGAAAAGAGAAAAAGCTTTATGCAAAAAAGTGGTACAAGAAGGAGCTTGTGTAGACTGCGGCCTAGGCTTTGGCATGTCATGCTTGATGTCTTTTTGATAGTATGCTTAGTGATTTTTGCTGTAGCATGACTTGTTTCAAATAACTGAGATTGCTTAATGAGCCTTTGAAAAAATCATGCGTTGTTTTTATTATATGGAAGCATTTATTTGGTTTTCTCATTTGATGCTTTATTTGGGTTGACTTGGCACATGCTTACACCATGTTGACTACAAAAATAAGTCGCCTATAGCCTCTATGATCATTTAGTTTTTGACTTTTGATGCCATCTTATGCTTCTTTTAATGTCGCTTTGTCGCTATGCATGATTATGGCCGTTATTGCTCTCTTAGTTGGTCGCTCCCAGTCTTTTGCTAGGCCTCATTTTGTACTGAGTATGAGCTCTACTCGTGCATCCAACTCCCAAAAACCAAGTTTGCCATTGTGTCCACTATAAATTCCTATGCATGGTATTTGTAAGCCATTCCAAGTAAATTTTCATGTGCTACCTTTCAAAAACCTTCAAAATACTTCTCGTTTTGTGACACTGTTTTCAGCTCATGGGGACGTAGTGGTCGGATTTGCTATCTTCCATATTGCTTATTCCAAAAAGAAAAAAAAAGAGAAAAAAGAAAGAAAAAAGGCACTCCTCCATGGAATGTGAATGTTGGTGGGCACCCGATGGAATCGGTTAGCCATGGTTTGAGAAAGGAAAAGGTGGGGAGGAGTGCCAGGCTTTATAAAAGAGCACAGAAGTGCCAATCTCTCTCTCAAAAACTTGCTTCATTTTTGTATGGAAGATAGTAAGAACCCCATTGCTAGTCGTTGACAAAGACAATCACCTCTCAAAACCAATTTTTTATCTCTCTATTTTACAAATGAAAAGCTCTAGCACATGTTTAATCACTGCTTCCCTCTGCGAAGGGCCTTTCTTTTACTTTTATGTTGAGTCACCACCTTCTATCTTTATGCACCATAAGAGAGCATAGTTGTCATTCTTAGTGTAATGTGCATTGTCCCAAAGTTTTCATTGATTGATTCATATTGTTGGTTTCACTTGTTCTCAAATTATTTGTATCTAGTGACCCTCTTACACTTGAAGGTGTCCTATGCATTTATGTTTTGCTCTCCATGAAGATCAAGCTGAAAACCATTTGTATGTTTTCCTTATGATTTGAACACACGTTTGACTTTCATTGTTTCATTTTCATGATCTTTTGTTTGTATTCATTTGCATGTTTACAACATGGTTGCTAAGTTCTTATTGTCAAGATTATATTTTCATGCCCATGTTTTAAGTTCTTTTGATCCCAGCTCACAACGCTTACATATATGATCAAGATTGTGATGGTGCATGTCACCTCAAAAATTATTCTTTTGTTATCACTTACCTACTCGAGGACGAGCAGGAGTTAAGCTTGGGGATGCTTGATACGTCTCCAACGTATCTATAATTTTTGATGCTCCATGCTTGTTTTTACACCATTTGCCTATTGTTTCATTACACTTCGTGGCACTTTTATGCATTTTCCGGAACTAACCTACTAACGAGTTGCCATAGTGCCAGTTCCCTGTTTTCTGCTGTTTTTGTGTTTCAGAAGTGATACACAGGAAATATTCTCGGAATTGGACGAAACAAGTTCCTGAAGTCTTATTTTGCCTGGAAGCTTCCAGAGATCCGAAGGAGAGTAGGAGAGGGGCCACCAGGCCCCCTCACACGTGGCTCGCGCGGCCAGGGGTCTGCTGCGCCGCCATAGCGTGAGGGCCCCTGGCCCCACTCCTGACATCGCCCCTTCGCCTATATAAAGCCTCGGGACGGAAAACCCTAAGGGAGTCGACGATTTTTCCAGAACAGTTCCGCAGCTCCGCCGCCGTCGAAGACAAATTTTGGGGGACAGAAGTCTCTGTTCCGGCACCCTGCCGGGACGGGGAAGTGCCCCTGGAGCCATCTCCATCGGTCTCCATCACCGTCTCCGCCGTCTCCATCGACCTCACCGCCATCTCCATCAACCTTGCTGTCTCCTATGATGAGGAGGGAGTAGTTCATCCCCGGGGCTGAGGGCTCTACCGGTAGCTATGTGGTTCACCTCTCTCTCCCATGATGTGATCTTTATGTGATCGTGAGCTTTGTATCATATTGAACAAGTAGATGTTATTATTCAGATATTATGTGTACTCTAGTGATGTTATTAAAGTAATCTATTCCTCCTGCCATGGTGTAACGGTGACAGTGCGTGTATCATGGTGGTACTTGGTCTAGGCTACGATTGTGATCTCTTATGGATTATGAGAATAATTATTACTATGATAGTATTGAAGTGATCTATTCCTCCTTTCATGGTGTAATGTTGACAGTGTGTGCACCGTGTTAGTACTTGGTCTAAGTTGCAATAATATTATCTTGAGTTGTGATCTGATTTGGATATCTCTATGAGTGGTGTTTGTCAAGTATTTGATGAACTTTAAGGGGTGCTTCTGTAGCCACTACACAATGATTAGTGTTATTCAATAGGAGAGTGATTCAGAGTACCATAGTGAAGAGAAGTTATTTATTTGTTAGATTATGTTATATTGTTGAGAGTGTGTCCACTAGTGAAAGTATGATCCCTAGGCCTTGTTTCCAAGCTTTGCACACCGTTTACTTGCTGTTTTATTACATGTTTGCTCGCAGCGATTTTTATTCCAGATCACATTTGCTACTCATAATCATCACTACCACTTGTATTTCACTATCTCTTCACCGAACTAGTGCACCTATACATCTGACAAGTGTATTGGGTGTGTTGGGGACACAAGAGACTTTCTGTATCGTAATTGCAGGGTTGTTTGAGAGGAATAGCTTTGACCTCTTCCTCCCTGAGTTCGATAAACCTTGGGTGATCCACTTAAGGGAAACTTGCTGCTGTTCTACAAACCTCTGCACTTGGAGGCCCAATACTGTCTACAAGAACAGACGCGTGCGTAGACATCAATGTGTTCTGGAAAATTGATCGGGTACTTAGGTTTTTTTTTCCGTCGGGGGGTCTTTATAGGCGAAGGGGCAGCGTCAGAGGTGGACCGAGGAGCCCTCACACATAGGGGGCGTGGCTAGGGGCCAGGCCGCGCCGCCTTGGTGTGTGGGGCCCTTGTGGCCCCCCTCCTACTCCTCTTCGGATCTCTGGAAGCTTACGAGAAAAATAAGACTTCAGGAACTTGTTTCGTCCAATTCCGAGAATATTTCCTGTGTAGCACTTCTGAAACACAAAAACAGCAAAAAACAGGGAACTGGCACTGTGGCGACTTGTTAGTAGGTTAGTTCCGGAAAATGCATAAAAGTGCCACGAAGTGTAACGAAACAGTAGGCAAATGGTGTAAAAACAAGCATGGAGCATCAAAAATTATAGATACGTTGGAGACGTATCAGGCGTCCCTTGCCACCATCCTGGCGGCGGTCATCGTCGCATCGACAGGGGCGATCCTCATGATCTCCCCCTGGACGCGTGTCGTCACGGCGATCTCGGCGGTATCCACTGCCTCCTCCTCCTCCTCGGTAGTCCTGGCGTCCATGCTCGGGACGATAGCGATCAGGGCTGCGACCTCGTGGACGGTAATCGCGGTCATATTCCTGACCACGACGAGCAATATTTGCAGAAGAGGTGAAGCCCTCTTGGACTCCGCCAGGACCATTGCGCATGTCATAGGAGCTAAGTTGCCCGAATAATTCATCGAGCGTCGTGTCAGGTTTGCCGTTGACGTTCGTGATGAGGGGGTTGTAGTGATCCTTGTCGAGTCCACGAAGAAGGTGCCCGACAAGCTCGTCCTCGTCAAGGGGCTTGCCAACTGCTGCTAATTCAGAGGCAAACCCTTTCATCTTGGTGAAGTAATCATCAGCGCTCATAGTCAGCTTTTTGGTGTCATTAAGTTGGCTCTGAAGATGCTGAATCTTGGAGCGAGCTGCAGTCTTAAACATGCCATCAATGGTAGACCACGCCTCGGCAGTAGATTCTACTCCAAGGACATGGGAAAGAATATCAGGTGACAAGGAGTTAAGAAGAAATTTCAGCACCAGTTGATCTCGTTCAATCCATGCAGCATAGGCCGAATTTTCCATCTGGACCTTTTTTCCTTTATCATCTTCAACTTCCAGGATCTCAGGCGGTGCACGGTCAGAACCATCAAGGAGGCCCATAACACGCGCACCACGAAACGCAGGAAGAACCAACGCCTTCCATGCAAGGTGATTGGTGCGGTTGAGAGTCTGCGTAGGAGGAGTACCCAGAGCAGCGGTCAGCGTCAACGATGAGGACGATGAGGACGATGAGGAACTCATGGCGTCCTAGTCGTAGTCGAGGGTGCGGCGGCGGCTGAAGTTTTACAGCGGCGGCGGCGGTCGTCGTAGTCGTTGTTGATCGGAGGAGATCTTGTCGTCGTAGAGGATCTTATCGTCGTGGAGAAGATCTTATCGTCGTAGGTCGTTGTAGTCGTGTTGATCAAAGAAGATCTTGTCGTCGTGGTGTGGATCTTGTCGTAGGAGATGTGGCGGCGGCGGCGGCTGCAGGGTGCAACGGCGGCGGCGGTCTTGTCGTCGTGGAGGGGATCTTGTCGTCGTAGAGGATGTGGCGGCGGCGGCTGCAGGGTGCAACGGCGGCGGCGGCGGTTTTTCTAGGGTTTTGGGTATGGCGGCGGCGGCAGCTAGAGGTCGAGGAAGAGCTGCTCTGATACCATGTGAAATATCGTGGCGTGGAACGTACCTTGGACTCGATAAGGTTACGTGTTTATATAGACGGCCACTAGGGCACGTATAAGAGTTGTACAGGGTTTAACGTATCCATACACAACATTGTATGGTATACAACACGTAACGGAATAGGAGTCCTATACAACATCTAACATACCGATACTTGAACATGGACACAAATCAGATAAGACATGCAAAGTGACCTCGGAGTTCAGGACACCCATTATTTTCGAAATTTAAATATGGTACTGAAAGCTTTAAAAAATTGTGAAAAAATCTACAAGTATATGCAGAACTGAACTGCGACATTAAATACTTTGTACTCTGGACTACACTAAAATGATAAATCTTGACAATTTGTGTGCCCAAAAATAGTGCGGTTTTCAATCCGAAATGCTAAAATTTGTTCGGGCTTCAGGGAACCCATTATTTTTTGTATTTTAAAAATGTTTTCAAAGCCTCAAAAATATGAAAAAAAATATTTCATTTTAAAATTTTACATACTTGTATAATATTCTATTTGTTTTTAAATATATGATGTTTGAGTTATTTTAATATAGAGTAGATACAAACTTAAATGAGTCAATGTATATACTAAAATATGTCTAGATACATATTATTCTGAAAAAGGCTAGATAATTCTGGACAGAGAAAGTACATTTGTATCTACATATAATATTATTCTTAAATTTTTTAAAACTTGAAAATGATGTGTCCGAATTTTTCAAAACACCTGCATCCATGAACCCCAAGCTCGAAAACACTTCGGTGTTTAGTGCTTTGCTTTCGTTCTTGAGGAAGTATATGTAGTGCCACTTCTTTTTGTAAACTTCCGCACTACTAGCCAAGTACCGCACAAGAGTGAACGGCAACGACTTGCGTGCAAAAAACGAAAAGAATGAATGCCAACGACTGAACCTGTGAGATGCAACCGTCAAACCTTGGAACGTTTTAATAAGTCAACTTCAGCGTCAAAAGGAAACGTTTCCACTTGGCCATGAGGTACACATTTGCTACGGCAGAAGGTGTGAGGTCCTCAACAACCGATAGATGAACCCAGACGCCTGAGAGAAACTAGTACAGTACTAGCCAATCCATGTACCGACTGGTAGCAATCCCAATGTGGCGTGTTCTAGTTAAGGACTCGTTGTATAATGCCGGTATGAATTTCATGTAGTATGAATTTCCATGCAACTCCACTATAATGAACATTGAAATCGTGCAAAGTTGGTCGTGCGAATTAGACCACAAGGGTTTGCACTTTGGAAAATGATCTGGTTCAGCTGGGGATGGAATGTCTTGGTCCTGCGCCTCGCTACCGCACACGCCGCCAACTTCACTCTTCACACTTCATCTTCCTAACATTCAATTGATCCAAAATTCACCTGATCCTGTGGGCCAGCAGCGACCTTTTCGGACCTTTCCATCACCATCGTCCTCTTAATCCCTATTTCCGACGCCAGCCGTTCACATCATCGCCCGCCTACTCCATCGCAAGCAACCGCAGCGGTGACGAGGATGGTTGCGTTGTTGCGAGGCATCTACTCCGAAACGAGCCCAAGCTTAGCAACACTGACTGTCTCCATGGGCAGAAGTGCCCCGAAACGACTGGCGATAGTGCTGCATGCATGGGCGGCGATGCTTCAAACCGCGGGTGTGGATGCTGCGAACGGTAAACAATGGTGTTATGGGGATATCTGACGATGCTGCAAGAGTTGTGCGGCGGTGCTACAGAGGTACCGCTGGTGTTGTCGAGATACTGCCAGCAATATGCAGCACTATTAATTACAACTGTGAGACGTTTGTGCTGCAAGCGGTGCCAAGTGGTCTTGCAAGGCTTGGGCGTTGATGCCGTGAGTGTTGCGTGGTGGAGCTGCATATGTGGGGTGCTGTTGCTGCGAATGAAGGGCGGCAATGCTACCGTAGGTGGACGTCGATGCTACCAAAGAAGGGCAGCAGTGCTACCATCGGTCGGCCCTAGTGCTGCAAGGAGCAAGCGACGGTGATGTCGGGCATCCATTGTGGTGTGATGGCAGTCGGCGGTGTTGCCAGCGAGGATTTGCCGGACTTTCCTATCCAACAGGGCACTCCAAGCAGATGTTGTGTGGGGGCATTTTAAGGTATGCTCAAGGGTTTTTTATTCAAAACTAGGGTTTTTCTTCACGAAGCATTTGCGGAGTTGAAGAAGTAAATCGGATGTGCCGATATCTGTAGTGGAGGATTGTGGAAATTATCCCTTGTGTTCAGTGGCGGCGTTACCAGGGGGTCGAGGAGGGTCGGTCGACCCGGCTCACCTCGTGCGAAAGAAGGAGCCCCACCGAAGTGATATTTTTTTTGGGCCGAAAAATCGTGACCCAACCAGACCCAGAGAGGCAGAGACCCTTATCCCCATCCTCTGGCTGTATCGCACGTCGTACCCTTCCCTGTCCAGAAACGCTCCGGCCGCCGCGCCCTCACCTTGCTCCGCTCCGGCCGCTGCGCCGTCGTAGTGCTCCGCAGCCTCTGCTCCCGCCGTCAGCCGCCACACCCCCGGAGTGCTCCGCTCCCGCCCCCAAAGGCCGGAGTGCTCCGCTCTCGCCACCGCGTCACCGGAGTGCTCCGCCCCCGCCGCCGGCCAGTGATGGATGAGGAAGAGGAAAACGACTGGATAGAGATTGCAAGACAGTGCGAGGAGGAGGAGGAAGAAGCAGCAGCAGAGGCAGCAGCGCAGGTTATATGATCAACATGGATGTGGGATTCAGTTATTTCAGTGCTTGATAGCATTTCTCATGATGGGACAGATTCAGAGGAGAGAGGTTTGGCTTCAGGTTATATGATCAACATGGAAACATTTGAATTTGTTATCATCTTGCATTTGATGCTTCGAGTGCTTGGTCTAACAAATGATCTGTCACAAGCATTGCAACAAAAAGATCAAAACATAGTTTGTGCTATGAATATGATTGTCTCTGTGAAAAGTCTATTGCAGAAATTGAGAGATGATGGATGGGAGCCTCTCTTGCTGGCCGCTACTAACTTTTGTGGTGGGAGAAATATTATAGTGCCAAATATGCAAGATAACATTTGTGCCAGGGGTTATCCAAGAAGCTCACGCAAGATGGTTACTTGCTTGCATTATTACAAGGTAGAAATCTTTAATGAGGTGCTTGATAGAAACATAGTTGAGATGAACAACAGATTTGGTGAAACTTCTACTCGTCTATTATTGTGCACCGCATGCCTTGATCCCAGAGACTCATTTAGCAGATTTGATCATGACAAACTAGTTGAGCTTGCAAGTATGTACTCTGTTGATTTTTCTTCACATGATGGCTATCTCTTAAGTGACCAACTCAACATATACATTGATGTAATGAAGAGAAGTCCTGAATTCTTAGCTTGTGATAGTCTGAGTGGTCTTGCTCTCAAGTTTGTTCAAAGTGGACATCATATGATCTTTCCATTGGTATATCGCCTCATTACACTTGCATTGACATTACCGGTGGCCACAACATCAGTTGAGAGAGCTTTCTCGGCCATGAATATTATCAAGACAGATCTTCGAAACAAGATGGGTGATGATTGGCTCAATGACTTGATGATTTGCTATGTTGAGAAAGAGATATTTGCAGAAATTGATGACAAGAAGATTATGTTGCGTTTTCATTCCTACAAGGAACGTCGAGGTCATCTACCTCGACAATTTCGTCTTCCTGGCATTGATACAACTTAATGGTATGGTACATCTTATTAGTTTCCAAGTCATTCTTATGTCTTTTTATGTTTTTAGTAATTCTGTTGTATGAATGATGAAAATTGGATCTTTGTGAACCATTTCTTTTGTTGTATAGACTTCCTTTTGTGTCTTAAATTTTTTTGACTTATATGTTCGACCCCCCTCATCTCAATTCCTGGCTCCGCCACTGCTTGTGTTCGCTCAGATAACCTTGCACTTTAGCTTCATGAGCTCCGTCATCGGCAACCTTGAATACTCAGAAATCCATGAACAATGAAGAATAATTTCGTGTTCTGCTACACTAAAACGTGGAGTAATGCACAAAAGCTGTTGGTACTAAAAATAATACTCCTACAACAAACTGTTTCTTTTCCCAAAAACTATTTGCAAAGCCTCCCTGTTCTCTGGTCAAATCCGGCACGACCATAGACCGTGAACAGTGCTGTTACGTTGGCGTTGCAACCACCACACTGCACTAGTGCGACCAGTACTCAATTGTTCAGGCGACCTGAACGTGGCACACGCAGAAAAGCAAGAGCAGAAATTAACGAGGTGAGCGATCCAGGCAACGTTCGAGTTCGTGGGACAAAGGGGCGCCATCATACTAGTCACCGATCGGACAGCGTGCTCGGCGCCCGAGGCCACAATTATTTGCCTGCGCAAACGGGGCACGGGCACCCCCATCGGGAGGGAGCTGACTTCCTGTGCTGCTGCACACAACACACCTGCACTCGCGTTATGTCACCCGGCTGCTTCCCGGTGCCTTCCTCCCTGTGCTCAAAACAAAATTTCAGTAACTTTTCATCTCCCCAAAATAGGGACGGAGGTAATAGATGTCAGTGTTTCTCTCGCCGAAAATCCATACGCACTAAAAAAGTAGAAGACACTAGTGGAAAAAGGGCCTTTGGCCTGGACCCTTTAGTCCCGGCCTCCATCTGGGCCGGGACTAAAGGCCCGGTCACGTCGCCCCAAATTCGCCAGCCGCCCGGGAGGCTTTAGTCCCGGCCCGTAACGAGTCTTTAGTCCCGGTTTGAGACACAAACCGGGACTAAAGGGCTATGCGCTGAGCGGCCCGCATGTGCGCCCCCTTTAGTCCCGGTTTGTGTCTCAAACCGGGACTAAAGTCCTCTGCCTATATATTGGCCGCAGCCCCTCTCTCCCCTCTTCCTTGCATTTTTCTTGGATGGATGAGTGTGGGTGTGTGCTAGCTCACCTTTTTGCTTGGATGCACTAGAGGTGTTTGTTGAAATGTGTGTTAGAGCGATGCCGCTTCAGTTCACCGAACACAACTACGATATGAGGTGCCCGAGCCACGCTTAAGCCTCTTCCTCTTTATTTCCACTTATTCTAAAAGGTTAGCAACTATATTTCCTCGTTTAGACCGTGCGGTACTAATTTTTAGGATCGTGATTATGTTTGATATACTGTTGCATGACGCAGATGAGCCATCCATGGATGTACGGTGATCGACGCACCGCCGCTTACAGAGAAGGCGTGCATTCTTTTCGAGATGCGGCCGATGCGAACAAGCATGGTGGTGGCTATATGTTTTGTCCATGTGTTGAATGTCGGAATGAGAAGGATTACACTTCCTCAAGAGTCATTCAGAGCCACCTGCTTCGGTCCGGTTTTATGTCGGGCTATAATGTTTGGACCAAGCACGGAGAAAGAGGGGTTATGATGGAAGACGACGATGAAGAAGAAGAGAACGATGATGACAACTACCGATCTATGTTCCCTGAGTATGCTGATACCGCAATGGAAGACAATGAAGAAGAAGATCAGGGTGCAGAACGGGAACCAGATGAGCCCGCTGATGATCTTGGCCGGGTCATTTCTGAAGCACGGCGAGGCTGCGACACAGAAAAGGAGAGGTTGCAGTTCGAGCAGATGTTACAGGACCACAACAAATTGTTGTACCCAACTTGTGAAGATGGCCAGAAGAAGCTGGGTAGCACACTGGAATTGCTGAAGTGGAAGGCAGAGACCGGTGTGACTGACTCGTCATTCGAAAAGTTGCTGGTACTGATGAAGAAGATGCTTCCAAGAAAGAACGAATTGCCCGCCAGCACGTACGAAGCAAAGAAGCTTGTCTGCCCTCTAGGATTAGACGTGCAGAAGATACATGCATGCCCTAATGGCTGCATCCTCTACCGCGGTGAGAAGTATGAGAATATGGATAAATGTCCGGTATGCACTGCATTGCGGTATAAGATCAGAAAAGATGACCCTGGTGAGATTGAGGGCGAGCCACCCAGGAAGAGGGTTCCTGCCAAGGTGATGTGGTATGCTCCTATAATACCACGGTTGAAACGTCTGTTCAGAAATAAAGATCATGCGAAGTTGTTGCGATGGCACATGGAAGATCGTATGAAAGACGATAAGTTGAGGCACCCCGCTGATGGTCGGCAGTGGAGAAAAATCGAGAGAGAGTTCCCGAGATTTGCAGGTGACGCAAGGAACTTATGGTTTGGTCTGAGTACAGATGGCATGAATCCTTTTGGGGAGCAGAGTTGCAGTCACAGCACCTGGCCCGTTACTCTATGTATCTACAACCTTCCTCCTTGGTTGTGCATGAAGCGGAAGTTCATTATGATGCCAGTACTTATCCAAGGTCCAAAGCAACCCGGCAACGACATTGATGTGTACCTAAGGCCATTAGTTGATGAACTTTTACAGCTGTGGGCCGAACCAGGTGTACGTGTGTGGGACGAGCACAAACAAGAGGAATTTGACCTTCGAGCGTTGCTTTTCGTAACCATCAATGATTGGCCTGCTCTTAGTAACATTTCAGGACAGTCAAACAAGGGATACAATGCATGCACGCACTATTTAGATCAGACAGAAAGTATATATCTGGACAAATGTAGGAAGAATGTGTACCCGTACAATCGTCGCTTTCTTCCGCCCAAGCATCCCTTAAAGAAAAAAGGCAAGCATTTCAATGGCAAGGCAGAACCCCGGGGGAAGCCTGTCATCCGTACTGGTGCTGAAGTATTTGATATGGTCAAAGATTTAAAAGTAATCTTTGGAAAGGGTCCAGGCAGCCAACCTGTTCCTAACGGCCCTGATAAGCGCGTACCCATGTGGAAGAAGAAATCTATATTTTGGGAGCTACCCTATTGGGAAGTCCATGAGGTCCGCTCCGCAATCGACGTGATGCACCTAACGAAGAATCTCTGCGTGAATATTCTAGGTTTCCTGGGCTTGTATGGGAAGTCAAAAGATACACCGGAAGCACGGGAGGACCAGGAACGTCATAAAGGAAGAGATGGCATGCATCCAGGGCAGTTTCAAGGGCGTGCCAGCTACGCTCTTACTAAGGAAGAGAAGGAAATCTTCTTTGAAGTCCTTTTCAGTATCAAGGTCCCGACTGGCTTCTCGTCGAATATAAAGGGAATCGTAAATATGAAAGACAAAAAATTTCAAAACCTAAAGTCTCATGACTGCCACGTGCTTATGACGCAATTGCTTCCGGTTGCATTGAGGGGAATTCTACCGGAAAATGTTCGCCTGGCAATTGTGAAGGTATGTGCATTCCTGAATGCAATTTCTCAGAAGGTAATCAATCGAGAAAGTCTATCAGGGTTACAGATTGATGTGGTCCAATGTCTGGTCAGCTTTGAGTTGTTGTTCCCGCCATCCTTCTTCAATATAATGACACACCTCCTAGTTCACCTAGTCGAAGAGATTAGAATTCTCGGTCCTGTGTTTCTACACAATATGTTCCCCTTCGAGAGGTTCATGGGAGTCTTAAAGAAATATGTTCGTAACCGTGCTAGGCCAGAAGGAAGCATCTCCAAGGGCTATGGAACAGAGGAGGTCATTGAGTTTTGTGTGGACTTTCTTCCTGACCTTAAGCCGATTGGTGTTCCTGAATCTCGGTATGAGGGTAGGCTGACAGGAAAAGGCACACTAGGAAGGAAAGCAAAAGTATGTATGGACGGGCATTCTTTCTCTCAAGCACACTACACAGTTCTACACAATTCCACCGTGGTGGCTCCGTATATCGTGAGACACAAGAATATTCTACGCTCCGAAAACCCGGGGAAGGATGACTCTTGGATTAAAGGGGAACACGAGAAGACTTTCGGTAGTTGGTTGCAGACACATCTCATGAATAACGACACCGTTGGAGATCAGCTGTACTGTTTGGCCAGGCCACCATCTTCGACTATATGTACTTTCCAAGGGTACGAGATAAATGGGAATACATTTTACACGGTTGCCCAAGATAAAAAGAGCACCAACCAAAATAGTGGTGTCCGCTTTGATGCAACAGACGAGAATGGGCACTGTTTGGAAATATATTACGGGTACATAGAGGAGATATGGGAACTTGACTATGGACCTACTTTTAAGATCCCTTTGTTTCGGTGCAAATGGGTGAAGTTGACAGGAGGAGGGGTAGTTGTAGACCAAAAGTACGGCATGACAACAGTGGATCTTGATGACCCACAAGTATAGGGGGTGTATCGTAGTACTTTCGATAAATAAGAGTGTCGAACCCAACGAGGAGCAGAAGGTGTTGATGAGCAGTTTTGATCAAGGAATCACTATAAATACTAGCAAACAGGTTTTCAGGAGTATTTAGTAATACGAGTAAATAAAGTGCGAGTAAATAAAAGACAGTAGTAACAATTGCAGCAAGTGGCCCAATCCTTTATTCAGCAAAGGACAAGCCGGTTGTGTTCTTATAATAACCAAACATTCTCGAGGACACACGGGAGGTTTCTGTCAAGAGCTTTCGCTTCATAGAGCCGATAGTATTTATTGGTTTGGTAAGTGTTATGGGGGTGAACCTGTGCTAGCGCACTACCCTTACTAGGATAAATACACACTTGTGATTATACCCCTTGCAAGCATCCGCAAATACAAGAAAGTAATTAAGATAAATCTAACCACAGCCTTAAACTCTATGATCCTACGCTCCCTGGTGCAATGGTTTCCCAACGGAGGTTTAGGTTTCTGTCACTCCAGCAACCCCACAATCGGTGACCAAATACACAATGCATCTCACTAGGCCCATAAATGGTGAAGTATCATGTAGTCGACGTTCACATGACACCACTAGTGAAATAGCACCACAACAATATCAAACCATTAAATATTTCTCAACAATAATTCACTACTAACATCTTGACTTCTCCCATGTCCTCAAGAACTAAACGAACTACTCACAAGACATCATATGGATCATGATCAGAGGTGAAATAATGGTAAATAACGATCTGAACATAAACCTTAACTCAACGGTTCCACTCAATAGCATCAACTACAAGAGTAATCAACACCGGGAAAGTTTCCCCTATGAATATAACAAGATCCAACTCAAGATGTTACAGCGGGATGGCGTGGTGATGGTGGAGATGAAGGTGCTGGTGATGGAGATGATGATGATGATGATGATCCCGATGAAGTCCGGTGCGATGGTGATGACGATGGCGACGATCTCCCCTCTCCGGGAAGGAATTTCCCCGGCAGATTTCTCTCTGCCGGAGAGCTTTTTCTCTCTGGTGTTCTCTGCCCCGCAGAGGCGGCTGTGTCTAACTCTGATCCCCCCTTAATTTAGGTTTTCGGGGACGATGATGTACGCGAAGAGGCGAGACCAGAGGTGGGCCAGGGTGGCCTCACGTGGGGCCCGCGCGGCCAGGGGGCTGGCCGCGCCGCCCTGGCGTGTGGGGCCCCCCTGGCTCCTCTCGACTCCTCCTTCTGGCTTCGTAGGTCTTCTGGGAAAATATAATTTCTTGGTATTTTTCTGGAATTTTCCTGATCTTCAAAATATGGTCTCTTGATGGTCCCTTTTCCAGCAGAATCCTGACTCCGGCAGCAACTCCTCCGATGATCATCAAACATGTGAAAACAAAGGAAATAACATAAGTATCAACTCTAAATATGAAATATATCAATGAATAATAGTAAATTATGATATAAAATAGTGATGCAAATTGGACGTATCAACCCCCCCAAGCTTAGACCTCGCTTGTCCCCAAGCGAAAACCAAACTCGGTAAACATGACCACAGGTTTATGGAGTGAAGTGTCGATAATCAAAATACGGACAAGAAGCATCACATTCACCAAAAGCACAAGTTATAATAGATAGCAACTTCCCTTTATAAGATGTAGACTTGCAATAGGTAAAAGGAAATCACATGCAAAGATGCACAAAGTAAATATAATTGGCAATGGCAAACCTTAATTCTTGGTCAAAGAACGATGAACAAGCTATTCTTGCTTTTAGACGGAGCCTTTTAAAACAGAGCTAATATAGCAAAGACTATATGCTCAATAAAGTAAACTTTTGCATTCATAGAAAGCTTTCAAAGATATATTCCTTCAGACAAAAGCATTATACAAAACAAGGAAGATAATAAACATGATTAAACGGATCAACATATGGATGAGTGAAACATAACAACTCAAATGCTTGCTTGAGACAGAGGGAAATAGGTTGACTCAACATAAAAGTAAACGATAGGCCCTTCGCAGAGGGAAGCAGGGATTAAACATGTGCTAGAGCTTTTCATTTGTAAAACAGAGGTAAAAATTGTTTTGAGAGGTGGTTGCTTTTGTCAACGACTAGCAACGGAGTTCTTGATATCTTCCATACTAAACAAGTGAGAGCGGTTCCGAGATGTTTGATTAATTGGCACTTTAGTGCTCTTTTATAGCTTTGCACTCCTCCCCACCTTTTTCCTTTCTCAAACCATGGCTAACCGATTCCATCGGGTGCCGACCAACTTTCACATTCCATTGGAGGAGTGCCTTTTTCTTTCTTTTTCTTTTAAGATTATAATGGTCTGACCAGCTCCCTTGCAAAATTAATGACGAGCAGATGAAGCTGCCTAGTCGAGGGGTACTCAATTTAGTATGGAAGATAACAAACCCATCCACTACGTCCTCATGAGCTAAAAACAGTGGCACAAAATGAGAAGTGTTTGAAGGTTTTTGAAAGGTAGCACATGAAAATTTACTTAGAATGGCTTAAAATACCATGCATAGGAATTTATAGTGGACTCTTTGGAAGTGACTTGGCTTTTGGGAATTGGATGCACGAGTAGAGCTCATACTCAGTACAGGTTTTTGGCTAGCAAGGCTGGGTAGCAAGCATAAGAGTTGCATGAAACAAACAAACATACATATAATAAGAACAATCATGCAAACTCCCTTGAAGGCACAACGATTTTAACTTTAAGAATAACAATGCTTATAAGCCAAACATAAGGAAAACTGAAGTGATGTGACTACAAGCACTTCTTTATTCTTTTCTACTCAAACCTCAAGGTAAAATTGCTACTGACCAAGCTAGGTTTGCCAAAACCAACTAAATCTATTCATGCTCCCAATGTGATACCAATACCAATCAACAAGACTAGTCATACAAGAGAGATTGCAAACTGACATAAGGTGTGCGAAAAGTAAACGATAGAACTTCTCATTAATATTTCATTACCGCAACTCACACCAAGGGATACATAGATAACTGACTAAGGAGGATACTTCCAACTGCAAACTATTCTATATGATAACTTCTCTATTCATGATATGACTCTACTTGAAAAGTAAATGAGCGAAAGGTAATGATGTGATACCGAGGCACTCCCCCAAGCTTGGAACAAGCCAAGGGGATGCCTAAACCGATGATGAATTACTCCTTTGGTGGCGGTGGTGAATCTCCATCGTTGTCGTACTTCCAAGGCAGAGGTCCTCCATCAAGGAAGGATGTCTTGGTCTCCAAAATCCTGAAACTTGCAGCAGCACTCATTTGTTGAAATCTAGCTTCATACTCACAATTTTGGTTATGCAGATCGTAGAGTTGTGCTTGTAATTGGCTAGTCGTCTCCTGGAGTGAGAGGACATCCTTCCAAAGCTCTGTAGTCTCCTTCTTGTACTTGGCAACAAGCTCTTGATTAATCCTATAGATAATGTCCACTTCGCGTTCCACCATCTTCTTGTATTTGAAAACTTCCTGTTCCAATGCTTTCATCCTTGCTTCGAGACTCCCTTCTCCCTTGGGTCCTTGAACATCTCTAATCTGCAACTCCCCATCCTTGAGTGACAACTCCTTCAGATGCATCTTTAGCTCCCTCATATACGGATTGATGGAATCCGAAGGAGGGTTCTCTTTAGATGAACTAGACGAAGACATTATAACTCCAAAGCCGAGGGCAATCCCTGACAGAAACAGCTCGAAACAAAACACGACGAGAAAACGATATACAGACCTCGGGGACTCCGGGGGGTTAAATAGGCGAAAATTATACATCGAAACGAAGCCACAGGAGGAAACCGGGACGGAAACGAGTTCCGGTGTGTTCTCACACATAGGTGGCACGGCCAGGGGTGGGCCCGCGCCACCCGTGTGTGAGGCACACACGGACTTCTTTTCCTCCCCGTTTTCGTCTCGTGATTTTTCATATTTATTAAAAACAGCAAAAATATTAAAGGAAGAACTTTTCGCGAAACTTTTCTGACTAGAACTGTTACCTATTCGAAAACGAACTCTGTAGGTTCCTGCAGTTTGTCTTGGATGTAATCTTCCGGAGAAACTGTTTCAATAACATCAACGTCTTCATTATAAGAATCTCTAGAAATATAATGCTTGAGTCTTTGCCCATTCACCACTTGTGTAGAATCATCTTTCAATGAAGCGATCTTTATAGCACCTGAGCGGTACACTTCCACAATAACATATGGTCCTTCCCATTTAGAAAGTAATTTACCTGCAAAAAATCTGAGACGAGACCGATACAAAAGAACTTTCTCACCAACATGAAACTCTCTCTTAAGAATTCTCTTATCATGCCATTGCTTGACTTTCTCTTTGAAAAGTCTGGCATTCTCATACGCTTCGTTTCTCCACTCATCTAGAGAACTCAAATCTAACAACCTTTTCTTACCGGCTAGTTTAAAATCTTTGTTAAGCTCTCTCACTGCCCAAAAAGCTTTGTGTTCTAATTCTAAGGGCAAGTGACACGCTTTACCATAAACCATCTTATAAGGAGACATACCCATGGGGTTCTTATAAGCAGTTCTATAAGCCCATAAAGCGTCATTTAACTTACTAGCCCAGTTTTTCCTAGATCTACTAACAGTCTTCTGCAAGATAGACTTGATCTCTCTATTTGAAAGCTCTACCTGCCCACTAGTTTGGGGATGATAAGCAGAAGCAATCCTATGATTAACATCATATTTAGCAAGAGTTTTTCTAAAACTACCGTGAATAAAATGAGAACCTCCGTCAGTCATAAGATATCTAGGCACTCCGAACCTAGGAAAAATAACATCCTTAAGCATTTTTAACGAAGTCTCACCATCGGCACTCTTTGTAGGTATGGCTTCTACCCATTTAGTAACATAATCAACAGCAACAAGTATATGGGTATAGCCTTTTGAAGGAGGAAAAGGACCCATAAAGTCAAATCCCCAACAATCAAATGGTTCAATAACAAGAGTGTAATTCATAGGCATTTCATTGCGTCTAGAAATATTACCAACTCTTTGGCATTCATCGCAGGATAAAACATACCTTCTGGAATCTTTAAAAAGGGTTGGCCAATAAAAACCTGATTGTAGAACCTTCTGTGCGGTTCTATCTCCAGCATGATGCCCTCCATAAGCACTGTTATGGCATTTTCTTAATATCTCTTGTTGCTCATATTCAGGTACGCATCTTCTCATAATACCATCAACTCCTTCTTTATATAAGTGTAGGTCATCCCAAAAGTAATGCCTCAAATCATAGAAGAATTTTCTTCTTTGCTGAGCTGTAAAGGTTGGAGGCAAATACTTGGAAACAATAAAGTTAGCATAATCAGCATACCAAGGAAGGTCTCGCGAAGTTACATTTATTGCAGCCAACTGTTCATTTGGAAAACTATCATTAACAGGAACAGGATCAAAAGAAATGTTTTCCAATCTAGACAAATTGTCAGCCACAGGATTTTCAGCACCTTTCCTATCTACGATATGCAAATCAAACTCTTGTAAAAGCAACACCCATCTAATAAGCCTAGGCTTAGCATCCTTCTTAGTCATAAGATATCTAATAGCAGCGTGATCAGTATGAATAGTAACTTTAGAATCAACAATATAAGATCTAAACTTATCACACGCAAAAACAACAGCAAGAAACTCTTTCTCAGTACTAGCATAATTCTTCTGAGCAGCATCAAGAGTCTTACTAGCATAATGGATAACATTCAACTTATTATCTACGCGCTGTCCAAGAACAGCACCAACAGCAAAATCACTAGCATCACACATAATTTCAAAAGGTAAATTCCAATCAGGTGGTTGAACAATAGGAGCAGTAGTTAAAGCCTTCTTAAGAGTTTCAAAGGCTTCCTTACAATCATCATCAAAGACGAATGGTACATCCTTTTGAAGAAGATTGGTAAGAGGCTTTGAAATCTTAGAGAAATCTTTAATAAACCTCCTATAGAAACCAGCATGACCAAGAATACTACGAATACCTTTAACATCTCTGGGACAGGGCATTTTCTCAATTGCCTCCACTTTTGCTCTGTCAACTTCAATACCTCTTTCAGAAATTTTATGTCCGGGGACAATTCCTTCATTTACCATAAAGTGGCATTTCTCCCAAATAAGAACAAGGTTAGTTTCTTCGCATCTCTGCAAAACTTTATCAAGGTTGTGCAAACAATTATCAAAGGAAGTTCCATAGACGGAAAAATCATCCATGAAGACCTCCACAATTTCTTCACAAAAGCCATGAAAAATAGCAGACATGCATCTTTGAAAAGTAGCAGGAGCGTTGCATAAACCAAAAGGCATACGTCTATAAGCATAAGTTCCATAGGGACAAGTAAAAGTGGTTTTCTCTTGATCATCCTTCTTAACAGCAATTTGAGAAAAACCAGAATAACCATCAAGGAAACAAAAATGAGTCTTCTTAGACAACCTTTCTAGCATTTGATCTATAAACGGTAAAGGATAGTGATCCTTTTTAGTAACCTTGTTTACCTTCCTATAATCAATGCACATTCTATAACCAACAACTACCCTTTGAGGAATAAGCTCATTATTCTCATTAGGCACAACGGTCATACCTCCTTTCTTAGGAACACAATGAACAGGACTAACCCATCTACTATCAGCAATAGGATAAATAATACCAGCATCAAGGAGTTTTAATACCTCATTTCTTACCACATCCTTCATCTTGGGAATCAGGCGGCGTTGATGCTCCACGACTGGCTTCGCGTCTTTCTCCATATTAATGGCATGCTGACATAAAGTAGGAGAAATCCCTTTTAAATCATCAAGAGTATATCCCATAGCTCCTCGGTGTTTCTTCAATATCTCCAATAATCTTTCTTCTTCCTTTCCTGAAAGTTTAGAGCTAATAATAACAGGATATATTTTCTTATCATCAATATAAGCATATTTAAGATTATCAGGCAAAGGCTTTAATTCAAAAACAGGATCTTCCTTAGGCGGTAAAGTGGTACCAAGATCCTCCACAGGCAGATTATGCTTGAGTAATGGTGGTTGACGAAGAAGAATATCGTCAATCTCTTCCCTTTCCTTGCGAAAAACATCACTTTCGTGATCTTCCATGAATTGCTGCAAGGCATTATTAGGAGCAAGAGCAATAGAAGCAAGCTGCTCAACTCGAAAATTTTCATTAGGCGTTTCATTCTCATAAGAAGTCTTAGCAAACTTGGAAAAATTAAACTCATAAGACTCTCCATTAAACTTAGTAAAAAAATTCTCCTTCTTACAATCTATCACGGCGCCACAAGTATTCAAAAACGGTCTACCAAAAATAATAGGGCAAGTTGTACTAGCCTCCTTACCAAGTACTAGAAAATCAGTAGGGTACTTAGTCTTACCACATAGAACTTCCACATCTCGAACAATACCAAGAGGCCAAACAGTCTCTCGGTTAGCAAGCTGAACAACCACATCAATATCTTCAAGTTCACAAGCCCCAATCTCGTGCATAATTTCTTTATAAAGCTCCAAAGGAATAGCACTTGCACTAGCACCAATATCACATAAGCCATAATAGCAATGATCTCCAATCCTGACAGAAATAACAGGAACACTTGCTTTCCTATGCTTTTTAGGATGCGAGAGAATGTTAGAAGCATCTTCACAAAAAAGAATATATTCATCTCCTACATCTTTAGTAACAAGATCTTTCAATATAGCAACAGGAGACTTAATAGTAATTTGCTCGTCAGGCTCTGCAGCTCTCTTAGTACTTTTATCAGACACACTTACCAAAGTAGAATATTTCTTTACCTTCGCAGGAAAAGGTGTCTTCTCAATATAAGGTTCAGGAATGATGCTATCAACCGTACAAACTTCTGTAGCTGCAGCAGGTATATGACTAATAGAGTCTTTATAAGGCGCATGATATTTGTTCCAATCTTTCTTTGGAACATCAATATAGGAGGCAAAAGCCTTAAGACAATTAGCAAGAATTTGTGAATCAAGACCATAAGCAGCACTAACACTATGAAAGTCATCGGTCCCCATAAAAGATTTAATGCATTCATAATCATAGTTTATACCTGACTTCCTACCTTTGTCGTTTTCCCAACCTTCAGCATTCTCTTGTATACGGTCAAGAAGTTTCCACTTAGCATCTTCTTTCATATGAGTAAATGATCCAAAGCAAGAAGCATCCAAATAATCCTTATCAGGAAGAGTAAGCCGCGCATAGAAATTATCAATAACAATATTGTTGGGGAGCTCATGAATGGGGCATTTGAGCATTAGTAACTTCAATCTCCCCCACGCTTGGGCAATACTTTCTCCATCATGAGGCCAAAAATTATATATCTTGTTACGGTCTTTATGAATTTCACTTGGAGGATAAAACTTGGAATAGAAGAGGGGCACAATATCCTCCCATGCCATAGATGGACCATCTTGGAGTAGTCGATACCACTCTTCAGCTCTGCCTTTCAATGATATAGAGAATAATTTCTTCTTGACCTGGCTCGGTGAAATACCTGCACATCTGAACAACTCGCATAATTCATGTATAAATAATAAGTGATCACCCGGATGGACAGTTCCATCTCCTGAATAGCAGTTATCCATAATACGCCCAACAATTTTCATAGGTATTTTAAAAGGATCAATTTCAGCAGGCGGTGGCGGTGGTGGTTCCTCCACATGTGCAGCAGTAGTAGTAGTAGATGTGTTTCCAAATAGGAAACCAAATGGAGAGTTCTCCATAGCAGAGTAAAACAAAAATAAAAGACAAAATAAAAACAATACTCACAGTGACGGTTACCTTTTCCAATTCCATTCTTCAATAGCGCTACACTCCCCGGCAACGGCGCCAGAAAATATTCTTGATGACCCACAAGTATAGGGGGTGTATCGTAGTACTTTCGATAAATAAGAGTGTCGAACCCAACGAGGAGCAGAAGGTGTTGATGAGCAGTTTTGATCAAGGAATCACTGTAAATACTAGCAAACAGGTTTTCAGGAGTATTTAGTAATACGAGTAAATAAAGTGTGAGTAAATAAAAGACAGTAGTAACAATTGCAGCAAGTGGCCCAATCCTTTATTCAGCAAAGGACAAGCCGGTTGTGTTCTTATAATAACCAAACGTTCTCGATGACACACGGGAGGTTTCTGTCAAGAGCTTTCGCTTCATAGAGCCGATAGTATTTATTGGTTTGGTAAGTGTTATGGGGGTGAACCTGTGCTAGCGCACTACCCTTAGTAGGATAAATACACACTTGTGATTATACCCCTTGCAAGCATCCGCAAATACAAGAAAGTAATTAAGATAAATCTAACCACAGCCTTAAACTCTATGATCCTACGCTCCCTGGTGCAATGGTTTCCCAACGGAGGTTTAGGTTTCTGTCACTCCAGCAACCCCACAATCGGTGACCAAATACACAATGCATCTCACTAGGCCCATAAATGGTGAAGTATCATGTAGTCGACGTTCACATGACACCACTAGTGAAATAGCACCACAACAATATCAAACCATTAAATATTTCTCAACAATAATTCACTACTAACATCTTGACTTCTCCCATGTCCTCAAGAACTAAACGAACTACTCACAAGACATCATATGGATCATGATCAGAGGTGAAATAATGGTAAATAACGATCTGAACATAAACCTTAACTCAACGGTTCCACTCAATAGCATCAACTACAAGAGTAATCAACACCGGGAAAGTTTCCCCTATGAATATAACAAGATCCAACTCAAGATGTTACAGCGGGATGGCGTGGTGATGGTGGAGATGAAGGTGCTGGTGATGGAGATGATGATGATGATGATCCCGATGAAGTCCGGTGCGATGGTGATGACGATGGCGACGATCTCCCCTCTCCGGGAAGGAATTTCCTCGGCAGATTTCTCTCTGCCGGAGAGCTTTTTCTCTCTGGTGTTCTCCGCCCCGCAGAGGCGGCTGTGTCTAACTCTAAACCCCCCCTTGATTTAGGTTTTCGGGGACGATGATGTACGCGAAGAGGCGAGACCAGAGGTGGGCCAGGGTGGCCTCACGTGGGGCCCGCGCGGCCAGGGGGCTGGCCGCGCCGCCCTGGCGTGTGGGGCCCCCTGGCTCCTCTCGACTCCTCCTTCTGGCTTCGTAGGTCTTCTGGGAAAATATAATTTCTGGGTATTTTTCTGGAATTTTCCTGATCTTCAAAATATGGTCTCTTGATGGTCCCTTTTCCAGCAGAATCCTGACTCCGGCAGCAACTCCTCTGATGATCATCAAACATGTGAAAACAAAGGAAATAACATAAGTATCAACTCTAAATATGAAATATATGAATGAATAACAGTAAATTATGATATAAAATAGTGATGCAAATTGGACGTATCAGATCTCAATAATCTTGCGTACATGGACGAACCATTCGTCCTAGCCAACGATGTCGCTCAGGTTTTCTATGTGAAGGACATGTCTACAAAAACGAGAAAAAGAAATCAGCAAAAGAAGACATCGTCCGATGAGCCAAAGCGCCACATAGTTCTTTCAGGGAAAAGAAACATCGTGGGAGTAGATGACAAGACAGACATGTCAGTAGATTATAATAAGTTTCATGAAATTCCGCCCTTCAAACTGAAGACTGACCCAAGCATCCTACTGAATGATGAAGATTCTCCATGGCTACGACCCAGAAGAAAACAGAAATAATAGATAGGATTGTTGGTGCAATAATGTAATAATGTATTAAATCTTTTATGTAATGCATGATGAAGATTCTCCATGGCCTCAACCCCGTTCAGTGCAAAATAGTTTTTAATTGAAAAATGGCAAAATAGTTAATACTTAGGATAGTTAAAATAATTAATTTTTAAAATAGAAAATAGTTTTGAATTATCTATTCAATTTCAAACACTTTTCATTTTTATAGTTTTGTCAAATTCTCAAATATGCAAAAAGAATATTAATAAACATAGTTTTTAATTGAAAATGGCAAAATAGTTAATACTTAGGATAGTTAAAATAATTAATTTTGAAAATAGAAAATAGTTTTGAATTATCTATTCAATTTCAAACACTTTTCATTTTTATAGTTTTGTCAAATTCTCAAATATGCAAAAAGAATATTAATAAACATAGTTTTTAATTGAAAAATGGCAAAATAGTTAATACTTAGGATAGTTAAAATAATTAATTTTGAAAATAGAAAATAGTTTTGAATTATCTATTCAATTTCAAACACTTTTCATTTTTATAGTTTTGTCAAATTCTCAAATATGCAAAAAGAATATTAATAAACATAGTTTTTAATTGAAAATGGCAAAATAGTTAATACTTAGGATAGTTAAAATAATTAATTTTTAAAATAGAAAATAGTTTTGAATTATCTATTCAATTTCAAACACTTTTCATTTTTATAGTTTTGTCAAATTCTCAAATATACAAAAAGAATATTAATCAATATAGTTTTAATTGAAAATAGAAAAATAGTTAATAGTTTGGATAGTTAAAATAATTAATTTTGAAAATAGAAATTGGTTTTGAATTAGTTAATCAATTTCAAACACTTTTCATTTTGAAAGTTTTATCAGATTCTAAAATATACAGAAGTTATTCAATTCAAATTTACAAATTCATATTTGAAATGAAAAACTGAAAAACTTGCAGCTTTGCCGCGCATTTAATGCACCTTTAGTCCCGGTTGGAACCCCCAATCGGGACTAAAGGGGGGGGCTCGGGGGGCTCGGGCGGTTACCGCCCCCACCACCCTTTAGTCCCGGCTGGGGGTTCCAACCGGGACTAAAGACCCCCTTTAGTCCCGGTTTGAGCCCCCAGCCGGGACTAAAGGGTGGGGTGGTATATAAGCATGCGCGCCGCCCCCGGCCGGCCAACACTTAGCCATTTCCGATGCGCGCGAAGGAGCTCATCGCCGATTGTTGCGGCTGCCGGAAAACTCGCCGGCGCGCCGCCCTCCCGCGCCGCCGCCGCCCTTCGGCGCGCGCCGCCCGCCGCCCTCCCATCGTGCCGCCCGCCGCCCTCCCGCGCGCGCCGCCCGACGCGCCACCGCCTGCAGGCCTCCCGCGCGCGCCGCCTGACGACGCGCCACCGCCCTCCCACCGCGCCGCCCGCCGCGCCACCGAGCCGCCGCGAGCCCCGCGCCACCCCGGCCACCTCTTGGTGAGCCCGCCCGCCGGCCACCCCTTAATTTTTTTTGTTAACTGTTAGGTTAGATAAATTTTGTTAGGTTTAGGTTTTTTTTTAAATTTTGTTATTTGTTAGATAAAATTGTTAGAAAGTTTTAGATAGAATTGTTAGATAAAATTGTTAGGAATTTTATTTTTTACATAGAATTGTAACAAATAGCAAATAGAGTTAAATAGAAATAGAGTTAAATAAAAATAGAGTTAAATAGAAATAGAGTTAAATAGAAATAGAAATAGCAAATAGAAATAAGTTAGAAAAAATAGAATTACTTTGCCAATAGAAATAGAGTTAGATAGAAATAGAATTATTTTGCAATTAGAAATAGAATTAAATAGAAATAGCAAATAGAAATAGAGTTAAATAGAAATAGAGTTAAATAGAAATAGAGTTAAATAGAATAGAAATAGCAAATAGAAATAGAGTTAAATATAAATAGAGTTAAATAGAATAGAAATAGCAAATAGAAATAAGTTAGAAAAAATAGAATTACTTTGCAAATAGAAATAGAGTTAAATAGAAATAGAGTTAAATAGAAATAGAATTACTTATAGAAATAAGTTAGAAAAAATAGAATTACTTTGCTAATAGAAATATAGTTAAATAGAAATAGAATTACTTTGCAAATAGAAATAGAGTTAAATAGAAATAGAGTTAAATAGAATAGAAATAGCAAATAGAAATAACTTAGAAAAAATAGAATTACTTTGCAAATAGAAATAGAGTTAAATAGAAATAGAGTTAAATAGAAATAGAGTTAAATAGAAATAGAGTTAAATAGAATAGAAATAGCAAATAGAAATAAGTTAGAAAAAATAGAATTACTTTGCAATTAGAAATAGAATTATTTTGCAAATAGAAATAGAATTATTTTGCAATTAGAAATAGAATTATTTTGCAAATAGAAATAGAATTATTTTGCAAATAGAAATAGAATAATAATCTAGCATCATATATTGTTAGTATTTTTAAGTTTGTTAGTTTATTAGTTAATCAAATGTCTGTTTTTTGCAGAACTATGGATCCACATAGCAGGAACCTCGAAGAGGAAGAACTTCTCGAAGATATAATCAAAGACGCCCCCGACGTTGAACCAGCTGAATCTCCGTCGTCATATCTAAACCCCTCCGGAGATGGAATGGAGGTTGATCGACACAAAGATGAAGCCGATGGGGCCGGAGATAGCTCCAATGACGGAGAAGGTGATAGCTCCACTGATGGAGAAGCCGGTGGAGAAGCCGGTGGAGAAATAATAAAGTCCGGCGAGGTATACATATGAAGTTCGACAATCACTTGTAATATGTGAAAAATATTGGAGATAGCTCTATATTGTATACATATACATTCATTTGACGAATGTTTCTCCCTCTTAGGCCTCCACATCGAGCAAATCTACGAAACGAGGCCCGACTAAAAAGTTGGACGCACGGACGCATTACACCTTTGAGGTGATATTGCCTACGGGCGAACCAAAGCTTCCTAAGAATGATGCTGACACATTCAAGAAGCAATGCGGAGTTCTCGTTAGGGATCACGTCCCGATCAGCGTTCGGGAGTGGAACAAGCGCAAAGGGGCAGCCGATAGTGACTATGTCACCGAAAGGTACAAAGATAATCTTTGGAATGATATCATGTCACATTTCAACCTGCCAGAATGTGAGAATGTAGACGCCGCAAATAAACTGAGGGCCAAAGTCAAGCAGTGGACTCTAAAGAAGATGGCCGAACTGTTCCGTAGCTGGAAGAAGAAGCTATGGAAAGACTATCTGAAGACAAAGAAAGTGCCAGTATTCGAGGGGTATCTAGCCAAGCAGGCGAATCACTGGAAGGCATTTCAGGAGTACAAGCAGTCAGAAGATGCCAAGGCATTATCAGAAAAGAACAAGAAAAATGCCGACAAGAAGAAATATCACCACACGCTGGGGCCAGGGGGCTATGAGACTGCCATCCCAAAGTGGGATAAGAAAGAGCAAGATTTGCTAGCTAAAGGCATCATACCTGAACCCATCCGTGATGAGTGGGAATTAAGAGCAAGGAATTGGTTCCTTGCGCATGGTGGTTCATACGACGAAGAAACAGGGGACCTTATCTGCAGTGACGGTCTTAGGATACCCAGAGAGAATTGGAAAAATATAGTGAAAGAAATTAAAGAGGGAAAAAGACAGTTCACTGCAGATAGAGAGAAAGATTTGCTCACACTGGTCCTCGGCAATGACGAACATGGAGGACGAACGCGAGGCTTCGGTCCTTCTTACCCGTGGTGGCTTGGGTTTGCCAGAGACCAAGACACTTACAGAAGCCGAGCGAGAGCAAAGAAGCGACAGCAGGATGAGGAGAATGACAAGTTCAACCAGTTGCTTGCCAGGCTTAACGAGCAACAGAAGCAGATTGACGAGCTTAGAGGAGTAGCGCGCCAGGAAGATCCTGCACTCGATATTACCGGCGCCCCATCTAAGCGGAAAAGCAGCGTGGCTGAATCTGAGGCCCCGCCCGACGATGCACGAAGAATGATAGAGGGCGGTCCCGGCTACCCCGTGGATGGAATCAAGGAGTCAACATCATGTGAACTCCATCAGAAATTTAAGAACATATCCATGAAGGTGGCCGTCGGACAAGCTTTATCTTCTGGCCCTGATGCACGCTGGCATGGCCGTGAGATTCCAGCTGGCTTTGCTAAAGTCGGGGTGGATGAAATCATGGCGAGGTTTCATGATATGGAGCTCGACATGGCTGGACCCGAAGATGAGAGGACACTCGGAGAAGTACTGGGTGGAGTCATCCTATGGGACAAGAACTACATCAAGCTTCCAGGATCGGCCCCAAGGACAACACCGCCTCCGAGTCGTCGCAGGTCACCTACACCTCCATCACCTCCAAGCCCTCCACATGACGACGGCCACCACAACACGAGTCGAGATCGATCACCGCCGCCGGACTTGGGTCGGCCGTCTCCGCCACCCCCCGCTAAGGATACTAAGCGGAAGCGTGCCAGCAAGAACGCTCCGTCGATGAGTTCTAAGCGACGGAGCTCCCCAAAGCGCAAACTGTCGCCCCTCCCAAAGGTACCTCATGCTAATCTTCCTATCAGACCTTATGATCGTACCGACGAGGAAAACGCCAGGATAGCAAAGGAACATTATGATGCGCAGATGAAAAAGAAGGAACCCGAGCCCCGCCCGGAATACACCGAGAAACAAATAGCATATGCAAAATACTTCATGACCCTTCCATCACAGTATGACTTACACCATAAGCCTGCCGACTATACACGCACATTGCAGAAGGAAGGGCAAAAGAGCAGATCACGTGCAAGTGCAAGTGGGAGCAAATCAAGTTCAACTACAAGCAAAAAAAGATCAGACGTTCCTCAGCTTGGACAACAGGCCAAACAGTCGATCCCACCCCTCAGGGTGTTACCCGAGAATGTTCCCTCTCTGGTGCAGGGGCAAGATTTGGAATTAGCAAAGAAGTGGGCGGCTGAATGGGGTATCCCGGTTGAAGACGTTCTGGCTTCCCAAGACGACAGGTTACCCAAGGCTGTGGTAGCCCCTAAGCCAGAGTTTGTCATGGGAGCGCCTTTGGTCAGCAAAGATAAGTTGGATGATCTCCCAACAAATATGCGTTACTTGCATACATGGTACTTAAGTGAATCAAAGAATGGGAGAACGATGATCGTGGCGCGTGTCCCACGGGAGTACTACGGCCGCCCCGAAGACATCCATATCGACTTTGATGAACTCTTCCAGATGTACAATGTCGACGCCCTCGACAAATCGCTTATGAGTTGCTATTGTCTGTAAGTTTTTTAATTCGTTGTCTACATATAACTTGATCAGTTATTTCAATTCATTGTCTACATATAACTTGTTCCGTTCTGACTTGTACTCTATTATGCAGAATGAAGATTCTGGAATGTAAAAGTAGGAACATCCTAAATATTGGGTTTATTGACCCAGATAAAATACATATAAAGACGCTAACTGATAACCCCAAGGAGACAGAGGAAAACCTTCTAAGGTTTCTAACAGATCAAAATTTCTGTGACCACATATTGTTTCCATACAACTTCAGGTGAGGGTCTTACTCTGTTGTGTCCATTCACTTATGAGTGTAATTGTTAAGTTACTGACACATATATATATATATACATGTGCAGCTACCACTGGATTCTGTTGGACATTCAAATTGATAAGGGAAGAGTTGATGCCTTCGACCCATTATCGAGACCCTTGGAACAGTTCCAAAGCCTGCAGGACATGCTCCAAGGGTAATTTCAATCATTCTTGCGCTCTATCGGTCTCTTTCGATGGTTTTCTGATATATCAATTAATGAAAAACTTAGCAAATCATTTTCCTTGTCGGGCAGGGTTTGGAAGCGGTTCAAGTGCGTGACTGCCGGTATCCAGCATGAGAAGCTGACCTTTAGAGCGGCTCAGGTAAGTAATAGTATTATATACTTCTATTTTCAATACATTTTGTGATGCTAGATTATTATTTTGATTATATATATTCTATTCTCGTAAAGTGCGACCAGCAGCCACGGGGGACGCATCTATGTGGATACTATGTTTGCGAGACCATTCGCACGTTTACCTCCGAGCACAAGGATTACAGATACGATGTAAGCAATAAACATTAACACCTCTATTTTTACCCGTCATTCTTTGTTATCATGATTGATATTCATATTCATCTCCCCTTCTTATATAGTACACGGCCATGCGGGAGAAGTACCTACCAGAGCAACGCGCGATTGCTGTTGCAGAGGAGCTAGCGACCTTTCTGAGGATAGAAGCTATAGACGACAAAGGACGATTTAGTGTAGCTAGGGGCCATTACTGATGTTGGTCCATGTAATCGAATAGACGGGCTCTAGTCCCGATAATTCTGATCTCCATGTAATTGTATATATATGCTCGCTTGTAAGATAAGTTAATCTTATATATATGCATAAACTAATTCCCGAACACCAAACAAGGCACCAAACGAGGCATCACGTTAATCCCCCCGAACACCTAAAACCCCGAAACCCTAAAACCCTAAAGCAAAAAACAAAAATCTGCAGATGCCCTTTAGTCCCGGTCCGTCTTACAAACCGGGACTAAAGGTCCTGGCCCTGGATGCACTCGGAGCCCCCACGTGGACAGCCTCCAGTCCCGGCTGGTAACCGGGCCGGGACTAAAGGTTTAGCCTTTAGTCCCGCGGCTGGGGTCCCGGTTTGCAAACCGGGACTAAAGGCCCTTACGGGCCGGGACTGGAGGCCCTGTCCCCACTAGTGAGAGTTAATAACACCTTCAGTACATAAACTCGTCTTAGATGTGCATTTTCATACTCACTCCGACCATATTACCTTTATACATTCGTATTTGTAAACGATAATATGGGTCAGAGAGAGTACATACACTTGAAAGTTGTCGTAGCGTAGTACAAAAACTTAATTTTCATGTCCAAGGTTGGTCTATTGTCGTTGTTGTCGACAAGTGCATGCCATGTAGGTAAGTGGCACACCCCCTAAAAGTGGTTATCTTGTTGATACCCCCTGGGGTTGTGGTAAAATAGAGAAGCAGTGTATTAGGTCGAGGAGAAAGGAAAATCCCTAATTCTTTGACCTTAGGTCCCCGATAGTGATGACGGCGACGACCGTGAGGTGCAGTGGAGGGGCGGTAGTCGACGTATTTCAGCCAGTGGTGGACGGGTGGTCGTCGGAGGTCGCGAGCTGGCGACAAAGGGAGCAATTGACCATGTCATCGACGCGGGGCTGCACAAGATATGTAGGAGATGTAGGAGAGGTCGTTGGTGGTGGCGACACTGACACCAACGGCGATGTGGACATAGTTGCGTGCATGGACGGATCTGCACTTGCTCATGGGTGTTCAGCTGAACACCCAAATTTTTTGGCAAAAATATTCTTATATATAGTATGCAAGAATCCGGAGGTATATGCTCAATATTTATACCTAAGTTTTCTCATTAAAATCGTGGGCTACATAGTTCAGTGCATATGATATGCTTGAGTATAGTGTAGAACTAGACTCGGCTTTCTCCTTGTATGTTATCTTATCAAGGATAATTCCATGCGGATGGAGATAATTTTGTTAATGGGGTTTTTTGAATTGGAATCACCGAATTGCTTCATTGCATGGGGTGTTTCAGTCCCACTTATTCTTTCTCATGGATTTCTCAGAGGAAGAGTTAACTCAACTTCCATATCAACTCACTCTTTTTATTGCTGATATGCGTAGAGATGAGAGGTTTAAAAACTTTTACAAAAATGTCATTGAGCTCTCTTTTATGCTTGTGGAAACAAACAACAATATGACCTAGATTTATGTTAAATTCCATATCAACTTACTCTTTATGAAGGCAAAGACCATTTTTTAGTATTTCACGATGATGTCTTATGATGCTCGGAATTTGAACACCCAAAGTTAAATTTCTGGATCCATCCCTGGTTGCTTGTCGGCACTACTTGTTCTCAGGCTTTGTTTGGGAAGGAGAAGAACAGAAGCGATGAAAGACATATTTTGAAAAAATCAGAGTGCTTTTTGCTATTTTTCACGGTCTAAAGGGAACACATGACAAAATGGAGTGATTTTACAGAGTAGTGTTTTTGTAAAAAAAAAGAAAAGGGTCCAACATCTACGACATTTGGACTAAATTTACCAATCTTGCACCTGAACATTAAGTTTGTGTACCACAACTTGTAAATTTGTGTAAGAAAATGCACATCAAGTTTGTGTAACACAAAATAAAACTTATATGTGTACTGTCCACCAACGACCTGCAGCTGCTGCCGCGACGATGGGCACATATAATAAAAACATTTTTGTATGATCGCAGGCACACCCATCACGCGGCAGGCTTGGCTGCGTTCATCGCAGGTCAGGTCCTTGGTCAATAAAGATACACAAAATAAAGCGCTGAGCAGCAGCGGTAGATGCCATGCCACCGCACCAGTGGCAGCAGCAACCCAGCGTCACGCCGTGCCGCTGCCGGCGGGCCCGGGCCGGGCGGCAACTGTTCTGACCAGTCAGTCCGGCGGGGGCCCCGTACGATGGACCAACTGAAATGGAGGCGACCAAGTGCGCTGCTGGTGAATGGCGCCATGGCGGTGTGTGATGTACCGCTGATCTCAGCATCCGATGCATTCCGGTGTCGCTCTCGCTCGTTCCAGGAAGTGCCAAGATTTTTGGTTAACTTCTAAGCGAGATCTGTACTGGTACTACTAGTACTAATGTACTATACAAATAGCAACTTGCAGCTTTCAGATGGACTGTCATGTGCTAATATGCACATTGATCTGGGTAGAGCACAGTGTTAAGACAAAAATCTCGAGTTATTTTTAACTTGAGCTGTCTCACTTCCTTCTGGAAGAGGTAACCAAGCTCAAAATTAGCATCAGTACTAGGTATCCAGCATCATCTGTCAAGTGGCACTACCAAGAAATGGCAGCAGTAACACGAAAGCTAGGGGATGCAGGGGAAAAAGTGGCACTAAAATTTCTGCATTCAGAGGATAAAGATTCATCCAGGCTAGGTGGTAACACGAGTGGCCTGATGAGAACATTTATGCTCTATGTACAGAGAGGATGAAGCAGTCGAGGCAACAAGTTAGTATCATCTGATCTGATCACTAGCTAGGCAGAGGAAGATCAAACTCTAGTACGTATGAACAAATTGGGCTGGTTCAATTCTCTCTAGCAGGCTAGAAACTGTAACAAGAGCTACATTATTCGCATTACACCTCCACTCTCCACACGATCTTCTCGCCGCCGCGGGCTCCGGGGCCGCTGTTCACGTTCACGCCGGCGCCGTGGCCGTGGGCGCGCTCTACGGCGGCGACGCGAGCAGGGTGTATGGCGCCGGACTTGGCGGGGCCGCCGTGCGACGGCGGCAGCTCGCAGGCCTCGCCGACGGAGCCGGACCGGATGTCGGCGGGCGGGATGAAGCAGTCCACCGACAGCCCCGGCACGTTGAAGGCCACCTCCTCGATGCTCCACGCCTCCTCCATCCGCGTCTTGGTGTGGCTCATGGCGGCCTCGCCGAACCGGAACAGCGTCACCGCGGAGCGCCCCGCGTGCGCGATCATGATCCCCTCCACGGCGCGGTAGTCCTCCAGGGAGGAGCTGATGGTGGTCTCCCAGTAGACGGCGTCACCGCCGGAGTGCGGCTGGATGCGGGTCAGGTGGGAGTCCTCGATGTGCACGATCAGGCCCGTGCGCTGGCTGAAGTAGCCGAACAGGACGTGCCGGATGATCTCCGCCGGCCCCTCGCTGCGCAGCTTCAGCGTCTGCGGGTCCGCCGACAGCTTCAGGATGAAGCAGTCCTCTCCGTTCACCTTCTTCTCCCCCACGCACCGCGCCTCCGCGAACAGACCGGCCGTGGTCAGCGGATCAAGACCCTGCATTACCAAAGTACTATTGCGGTAAGTAAGGGGATTTGCGAGATCGAGCCAAGGGAAGAAGCTAGCTGAAGGTGGGAAGCAATGTCGGGACCTGGAGGACGCGGCGGAGGGGGCGGACGGGGCCTTTGGCGGCGTGGGCGCCGAGCCAGGGCGTGTGGCGCCAGACGAGGCGGCCGTTGCAGCCGGCGTGGACCTTGCTGCCGCCGACGGCGAGCTCGACGTACCACATCCCGGGGGCCATGGTCCAGAGCACGAAGCCGCCCTGCTCGACGGCGGCGGCGCCGCGGCCGCTGGGCCCGCGGTTCTTGACGACGCGCGTGGCCGTCTCGAACTCGGAGGCCACCATCCGCACCTTGCCCATGGCGTAGGCGTTCCGCACCGACTGCAGCATCCTGTAGCCGCCGGAGGCCGCCATGTACTGCTGCAGGATGTACTGCGCGGACGACGATTCCTGCGTTTTTCCACAACAGTGAAGTGCATAAGTCAGTACCAACTACCAGATGCGCACGGCCGTAAAACCGAATCACTTGGAAGGGAATCAAGAGGACGTACAATGGGGGTGCCCTTGATGGAGAGGAGGAGAACCGGGTCGGCGAGGTTGGAGGAGATGGGCGCGAGCGGGGCGCCCATGACGCCGAGGAGGAGGCGGAGGTCGGAGTGCCGGAACGAGCCGCTGGAGCCGCCGGGGCCGGCGGCGGAGGCCATGGACGGCGTGCGCGTGAGGTGGCCGCGGACCCAGTGGCCGAACCCCTCCCTCCGGCCGGAGTCCTCCCCGACGAAGTCGCCGGCGGCGAGGCGGTCGGCGTCGGGGCCCTCGATGAGCGGCTCCAGCGCCTCGCCGCCAGGCCGAAGGCTGCCGGAGCGCGGGATGAGCTGCTCCGGGACGTACTGCTGCTGCTGCTGCTCTTTCTCCGGCGGCGGCGGCGCCTTGCGGCGGCGCGGGATCAGCATTCTTGCCGGCGACGCGCTCCTCGCCGGGGTCTTCCCGCGGGACCTCGCCGGCGACAGCCCACGCACCACCTCCTCCTTCAGGGCGCGGAAGAAGCCCTGCTTCCTCTCCTTCTCCATCGCAGAACTGCTGCCAAGAAAGCTAGCGCGCGCGGCGAACAGAGACGCGAGAGGATGTGCCTGCTTGCTTCACGGGGAGGGCATGGAGAGCGCGGCTAGGAGTGGAGTAGAAGAAGGATGGGAGGGGTACTGGTGGGTAAAATGTGAAGCGAGTGCGAGAGGTAGAAGGCGATTGGTAAAGAGGAAAAGATAAAGGCAGGGGAGATGGGGAAACCGTTTGACGTGAGAGCGCAGTGGCGAAAGGGAAAGAGAGAGAGGCGGAGGTGGGGGATGTCGGGACCTTTCTTTCTCCCTCGCTCGCCTGCTCGATATGGTTCAACTGTTCAAGCTTTCTTTCGCCACAAACGGCGATGCCGATCGGAAGAACAGAGCTAGAATCTACACAAGTTTTCGAATTTTTTGTATGGATAGCAGGAGGAAAGCGAGCTGTGCTGCTCCTGGTTTCCTTCCTGGGTTGAGGAGGATGATTGATCGCCGTAGCACGGACATGTGGGTTTCATGTAGTACATGCAGGTGCTGCCAAGATGGGAGGGAGGGAGTAGGTGAGTGTCATGGAGACGCAAAATTTTAGGGTCTGTTGTAGCCGTCAATATAGTCGGCGTGCTCCTTGATTTAAGGTTCAGATATGTCACCTTTCTCTTTCGAATTCAAATTAGGGTGCCTTCTAAGCATCGGTATTTGGGACAAAAATTTCCGTTGGTACCATTCCTTGCATATGAAGTACAGGTACAAGACGGTACATCTACGATTTTTTTTTTTGAACATAACGGTACATCTACATGGCTACATCCAAATTCCCATATGCTGCATCTGCTTCCAATGTTTATTGTCCTTCCGTGGGCATGTATTTTCTAAGAGCATCTCTCGCAAATCCCGAAACTGTCAGAAATGATACAAGAAACTAAAAATAAGATGCATTTCACGTGAAAGTTTAACATTTCAACATAGCTGGATAGAGTTTGCAACTGCAAACGTACTTAATATTGCAGACATTTCATCTAAACGCTAATCAAAAGAAGGCACCTCATGATATTTCTCACCGTGGTCTCTTACGCATCGGCGACAACTCATAGTCAGAGGAGAGCTCGATGAAGGCTGGCGGAGAGCTTCCCGGTGCCACTTGAGGCGCTTCGCCTCTTGCACCTCGTACTATTGGAGCCCGTAGTCGAGCTGGTCGCCGTTGAACTCATTGACGTTGCGGCGTCGCTTGCCTCCAATGTCATTGCACACCGCAACTTGGCGAGGACCCTGCACAACACCTACTCCTTGGCCTCATTAGCGACTTAGTCGTTCTTGTCCACCTCTTCATCCCAATCGACCCTTTGGCGCCCTCCTCCCTCATCGGAGTTGACCCCATCGCCGCCCTCCTCCTCTTCGTCCTCAGCCCTACAGATTGTCCCTCAAATCCCCCCGATAATGTAACGAGGGGCAAATTTAGGGTACCCCAAAAACTTGTTAGGGTCGGTCGATATGCGGTGTCAGAGCACCAAAAATGGCTGCTTTATGGTAGGACTGTGTTTCTTAGCAAGGTGTTGATCCATTTGTCACGGGTTTGAGTTTGCAGTGTGTGGGTCGTGTTTGTCGACATGTTGATGTGGCCGTGCAGTTTAAGGCTATGGGAGTGGTCTGCATTTGTTCTTGTAGTAACAATTTTTTCATGGTTTTGTGTATTTAATCGGATGAATTGTTTGGGGGCAAAGTTTTTGCCTTTGTTGCAAAAAAAAAAACCCACAGTCGCATCTACTTATAATATTTAGTATCTTTTTTGTGTATTTTCATCAAATCTAGGCCTTTAGCAAAACTAATACCACATCTTACCTCACAGAAAACTATTTCGGTATCTAACCCCTAGGTTTGGCGGTACGCAGAATGGAGCCAAAATAGTGTAGGTCGGCGGCACGCCAAACTAAAGAGCAGTGAGGTTGGCACCAAAGGAAAATTGTGTTGGATTCTCACGAAAATCCTTGTCGGTGACCTGCACAGTTTCAGCTCCATCCACCATGACGTTGAACCAAAGCGGTGATATTGCGACATGATTTCGCCCGGAATGTCCATGTGCCATTAGTTTTGCCAAAATGCCAAATTCGACGAATAAAAATACGCCTTCCGTGTGCATGTACTTCCTAAACCCAACATAAACTCTAGCATTTGAAATCAAGGAACTGCTGCTATTGCATGCTAACAACTGCAATTCGGAAACGGCTTTTCCTAGTAGACCTTTGGCTCCCAAGAAATGATGGTCGATCGGCAGCCAGCCAGGCTGCACGCACATCGGAAACGGGGGCGGCCCCTCCCCACGCCTGCTCCAACGTGCAACTATCGCTTTCTTCGGGTCCCAGACGCACCCTCCCACCAACACGGCGCCGATGGATTCCCGTAACGGGCGCCCTCACGAGTACAGCGCGGGCAAAGCATGCGGTAAACGCACCCGCGCCCGGCCCGCAGAGATGGCGGCAACCCGCGCACGCGGTGGCGCGAACCAACGTGCAGGCAGCGCCGCGGGCCAGCGGCGGCATCGGCAGATACGCCAAAAGCGCCGCGGGAGGCCTCGTGGTGCGGCCGGGCGAGACGGCGCCGAGCGACGGGGCAGCCGGGCAGGGGCACGTGACGCGGCCCTGCCTGTGGGTGTGGCCGGGACGGGCGGAGGGGAGATCTGCGTCGGCGTCGGCGTCGGGGTCGCCGATGCCCGGCACGGCGCGCAAGTGTTGGTGCGAGACTTTGACCTGCCGTTGGTTTGGTTGGCCTGTCGGCCTGCCGCGCGGCGCGATCGAGCGCGTCCGGGTCACACTTCCGGCGCCGGGCTCGTTCCTTGACCGGGCCGACGGGAACGCCTCGCCGCGCGGGGCACGGCACGTGAGCGCCATCTCATCTCTTCTTGCCCGTTGCCTTCGTCTATGCAAGTTCTATCTACGGTAGACGGGAAATGGAGCAAGCAAAGCTCGCAACACAATTTTTTAGGGTGTGCCATATAAAGACACGGAGCAAGCAACGGTAGCACGATTTGAGAATTTGTACATGCAAAGCATGGCATGCACGGTTGAACGGGAAGAGAGGATGGGCAGCTCCGCGCACGAAAAGTATCTACCAATCCCACACTTTATATATGCTACCATGATGCCACTTCTCCAAGCAAATTCACAAGTGTCTAAATATTTCAAAAATATATATAGAAGTGTTCACAATATTCATCTTTACAATTCCAAAATAAATTCAAAAATACATTTGAAATACGCTCAAATAATTAAAAAAAAAGACAAACCTAACATAACAAAAAGACAAAAAGTACAAATGATTGTGTTCACATATCAATTTGTCTTTTTTATTTTAAATTTGGTTATGAAAACTCTAGAGATTTTAAAGACCATCCTGTGAGCACTCGCAGTCTATTTTTATATTTTTTGGACACTTAAATTTGATCCTGGCAGTCTTATTGGATCCCTACTCAACACTAGTTTGATGTCGCTGACTATAAGCTACCATGGGGGCGTAGCGTGTGTTTGGTAATGGAACTGGGTGGAACGTAATGAAATGGTTCCGCACCAAGCACCCATTCCTATGTTTGGTTGGACAAAAGGAATGGAAACAAGTGGTTCCTAGAATGGAATATACCCTCCAGATGAGGAATGCACCGATTCGACCAAATCGGCCGTGCGGGCAGGAACGGCTCGCTAACCATCACCATACCGATGGAAAACAAAACAAAAAATCTTTACAAACCCCCACCGACTGTGCTAACCCTAGTTGTCCCCCTCTCTCTTTCTCTCGTACGTCTCTCCCTCCCGCGACCACATCACGCCGCTACGGGAATCCTCCTCACGTCCGCTCGTCGGCAAGAAAGGACCGGCGAGAGAGGTGGCAGTGCTGGCCTTGTAGGTGGGAGGGGCGATGGTGGCTAGAGGCAGAAGAGGCGGTGCCGGCTAGGGGCAGGAGAGGATACGACGGCTGTAAGCGGAGCGGCGGCAGTCCCTCCACCGGCAACTTGAAGGTCCTCGAACGCACGCAGGTACCTTTCTAACCCCTGTCCACTTTGAAATAAGACCAAAAAATCCCATTCTTACTGTTATTTGCACCTAGCCAGTTTGAAACTGTGCCAAAAAATACTTATGTTGGCTTCAAATCTGTGAATTGGTAAGCTAATATGTGGTACATGCTCCTGTTTGATTTTGTTCAGTAGCTTATGTTGGTGATATCTATTACATAGTGCGTATTTTGGTTATTTATGGTAGATTAAATGTAATATAGATGGGACATATTGAGGAAGCGCGAATTGCTACAAGATAGTGTTCATGTAAGTGTGGAGCAACATGTATCAATGTTTTTGCATACCATTGGACATAACCTTCGGAATAGGGTTGTTGCAACCAATTTTTGTAGATCATTTTGGACAATTTGCATATATTTTAAGCGTGTCCTTCACGTCATCGGTGAGCTATGAAATGAATATATCAGGCCACCTAATGAGGAGACGACCCATCGGGTCCTTACTTTTAGCATACCCGCTATCGGCCAAGGAAGAAGCCCACTTGAAGGATACATGAAGCCCACAAGGCCCAACACGCCAAATTGGAGTAGGAGGCAAGAAATTCCTTGCAAACCCTAACTCGCTGCATATATAAAGCTACTAGGGGCACCCCTAGAGATAGCACACAACCAACAGATTACATTACGCACACCGTTAGATACACAATTCTGCCTACTGAGGCTCCCTGTAAACACAACTATGATCATATACTAGATTGCTAGCAGGATATAGCGATCCTCCATCGAGGGTATGTGAACCTGGGTAAACCTTCATGTGCCTCATGTCGTTTATCGACCGTCGTCGAGTTCACCGGATCCCTCTTCTCACAAGTCGAAAGTCCTTAAGCATGGACATTGCCAGTGTGAAACCTCGTTAATTGACGCCGACCATGGGGACGACGGGATTTGGATCTACGGGCTCGCCGGCTTCCCAACCAACAACAACGTTCAGATCACATCTGACCAACTCGCTAGTTTGCCTCATCATCAGGGGCTTCTATCTCCATCGATGCCTAGCCGGCGATTCCAGCGATCACTTTCGCGCTACAAGTGTTTCAAGATCAGATCATGACGCAAGACTGCAGATCGATTTAGTCAAAATCCTGGTCACCAAGTCAGATCAGGTCCCAAGAAGAAAAAGTGAGGGGTTGCTACTCACATAGAATATTCTGTCATTGATGGCGTGTAGATGTCCGCCCAGTTGGGAACCCCAAGAGGAAGGTATGATGAGCACAGCAGCAAGTCTTCCCTCAGTATAAAACCAAGGTTTATCGAACCAGTAGGAGAAAGAACAAACTTCCGAAGGTTGATGCTCGCTAGCTTCGCGACAGCTCCAGATAATTTATATATGGCGCCCCGTCCAGGGCGTCGCTTTGCACCAGTAGCAACGTGGAACCTGCACACATCACAACCAAGTACTTTGCCCCAACTTACAGTGAGGTTGTCAATCTCACCGGTTTGTTGTAAACAAAGGATTAAGCATATCGAGTGGTAAATGATAGTAGTTTGCAAGAATGTAAATAAAGCGAGTAAATGGTAAACAGTAATAACAATGTAAAAGAATGGACCGGGGTCCACAGTTCACTAGTGGTGTCTCTCCATAAGATAAATAACATGCTAGGTAAACAAATTACAGTAGGGCAATTGATAGAATAAAGCAAGCGTACAAATGTCATGAGGATCACTATGAGATTCACTTGGGCATTACAACATAATACATAGACCGTAATCCAACTGCATCTATGACTAATAATCCACCCGTCGGATGTCGTCTGAGTAACCATTGGGTATTAAGTTGCAAGCAACAGATTATCGCCTTAAGCAAAGTGTGTAATGTAAACAATACAAATGTCCTTAAACACAAGATTGTTGTTTTCTCCCTAGTAGCAACAACACATCTATAACTTTAGAGGTTATTGTCACTCCCCCAAGTTACTAGAGGCATGAACCCACTATCGAGTATAAATACTCCCTCTTGGAGTCACTGGCATCTACTCGGCCAAGACATCTACTAGCAACGGAGAGCATGCAAGATCATAAACAACATAGAGATAACATAAAGATGATAAATCAATAGATCAACTTGACAAAGTACCAATATTCTTCGGATCCCAACAAACACAACATGTAGAATTACACAACGATGATCTTAATCATGATAGGCAGCTCACAAGATCTAAACATGAAGCACATGGAGGAGATGACATCCATCTAGCTACTGCTATGGACCCGTAGTCCAAGGTAGACTACTCACACATCACTCCGGAGGCAGGCATGGTGATGAAGAAGGTCTCCGGTAGTGATTCCCCTCTCTGGCAGGGTGCCGGGAAGAGCTTCTGGACCCTCCCGATCTCGCGTCGATGACGGCGGTGACTTACAGTATGTTTCGTGGAAAATTGATCGGGTTCTTAGGGTTTTCCCGTCGAGGGGAATATATAGGCGGAAGGGCGGCGTCAGGAGGTGGACCAGGGGCCCACACCATGCCCTGGCGCAGCCTGGGGGTGGCCCGCACCATGGGGTGGCGTGGCTGCCTCCTGGCCCCCCTCCGTCTCTGCTTTGGACTCGTCACGCTTCGGGAAAAATAGGAACTTCGGCTTTTGTTTCGTTCAATTCTGAGAATATTTCCTGTGTAGCTTTTCTAAAACACAAAAACAACAGAAAACAGGGAACTGGCATTGTGGCATCTCGTTAATAGGTTAGTTCTAGAAAATACATAAAAACGCCATGAAGTGTAACAGAACACAAAGCAAATGGTGTATAAACAAGCATAGAGCATCAAAAATTATAGATACGTTTGAGACGTACCAAGCATCCCCAAGCTTATCTCCTGCTCGTCCTCGAGTAGGTAAGTGATAACAAAACAATAATTTTGAGGTGACATGCATCATCACAATGTTGATCAAACGATGTAAAGCATTGAGTGCTGAGATCAAAGTAATTAAAACATGGGCATAAGAGACATAATCTTGATAATAAAACTTAGCAACCATGTTATAACATGAAAATTAACACAAACGAAAGATCATGAATAATGAAACATTGAACGTCAAGTGTGTGTTTCAACCATATAGAAAAACATAGCAGAGTGGTTTTCAGCTTGTCCTTCATGGAATAGCAAAACATAAATGCATAGGACACCTTCAAGTTTAAGAGGGCAACTAGATACAAATAATTTAAGAACAAGCAAAACCATAATCATGAATCAATCAATAATAATTTTTGGGACTATGCACATTAAACTCAGAATGACAACTATGCTCTCTTAGATGGTGCATAAAGGTAGAAGGTGGAGACTCAACATAAAAGTAAAAGAAAGGCCCTTCGTAGAGGGAAGAAGTGACTGCAAGTTTTATAAACCTCCAAAAATTATGATACTTACTAGCTTTGAGATCTCATTGCGCCCATCATAGGCATCTTGAGTGGTTAAGGTTAATGCGAGTACAATTACGAAGCATATGCTTAACAAATCATAAGTTGAAAATCTCATGTCCCGTGAACTACGAATACCCAAACCTCATGCTACTCGACTTAGGTCCCAAGCAAGTTCTTGTCATTGTAAGCATACATGTATCATCGAGAACACCAACGGGGTACCTCTTGCCCGATGATATGGAACAAGCGCGCATCAAAATGAGAAGACAAACAGACAATGAACACCTCGGCATCTCTTTTATTTACCATTGGTATAGCTTTTTATTGTGAGATGCGTCGTCGAATGTCCACTATGGGCATGCTGTAAATTTCCACCATGAATGATGCATGGCTTATAGTAGCAGCCCAGGCGTTTCTCTATCACATATACAAACTTCATGAGCTCACAAGTTTCCAACTTATTTCATATCGCAGGTATCCATAAACAAAATATCATGATATCAACTAAATTAGAGAAAGTGTAATGTTGAAAGCTTGCCCCATGATGGCATGGCTGGGCTAACCTCCAACTACAACTTGCAAGCATAACGTCAACATAAGAGAGCCATAATGTCAAATTTATTAAAAGCAAGAAAATTGAAGTGTGCCGTCAGGTTCGTGAGAGCTTTACTGACTAATTTTCACATAACATAAAAAGTTTAATTTGAATGATAGATAAAAGCAAGACGAATGTGCTTGGAATAGCAAATTGCTAATAGGTAGAGATGGTGGACACATTGGAAAACTTTGGTTTTTGGTAGTTGGATGCACGAGAAGTATTCCCTCTCAGTACAAAATGAAGGCTAGCAAAAGACTGGGGGCGACCAACTAAGAGAGCAATAACGGTCATAATCATGCATAGCGACAAAAACATCATTAACCGAAGCATAAAGTGGTATCACAAGTCAAAAACCAAATGATCATAGAGGCTTATGGCGACTTGTTAGAGTCAAACATGGTGTAAGCATGCGCCAAGTCAACCCAAATAAAGCATCAAAGGAGAAAACCACAATAATATGCTCCCATATAACAAAAACAACGCATGATTCTTTCAAAGCCACATTAAGCAATCTCAGTCATTTGAGACAAGTCATGCTACAGCAAAAACTACTAAGCATACTATCAAAATAATATCAAGTATGACATGCAAAAGTCTAAGCCACAGTCTAAACAAGCTCCCATTTGTACCACTATAGGCATGAAACTTTCTTTCTCTTTTCCAACACCATTCAACCTTTTTATAAACACTCTTTGAGATGAAAACCAACATAGACCAGTGGTCTAAATACACCTTGATACAAGGATATAACAAGATCTGAATGAAAATCAAGGCGAAAAATGAAAGCTAAATGCAGTTCTAGAAAAAGAGAACACTCGTTGAACGATAAGAGTGAAAACTAGAGTGTTGTTGGCAATGAAAACCGGAGTGTGTCTTCTCCAAAAGAAAATTTTTTTGGGGTCCAAAAATTTATTGCAGAAACAAAACAAAATAAAACTGAAAGTGAAAGTAAAGACGCTCCAAGAAAAACGCATAGAATACGAAGCAATAAAAATATAGTGTCTTGAAAGGTGACCTGATTTTTGCCGATGAAGAAGGGGTGCCTCGGGGGCATCCCCAAGCTTTGACGCTTGTACCTCTTGGATATTTCTTTGGGTGACATGGGCATCCCCAAGCTTGAGCTTTTTTCCATACTTCATCTCATCTCATCACTCTCCTTCCCCTACATTTGAAAACTTCCTTCATACAAAACTTCATACAATTCTATTAGCAACATTAGTGTAAGCATGATAGTAAATCTACTCTTTTGGTTCAGTTTCAAACTCAAATATACTATCCATAGAAGCATAAGATACTGTAGCAACTTCCTCAAAAGTTTCGTGATCAAAAGAACTAAAAAAAAGCGATCGAGAGGCAAACACAAATAGTGGCAGAAATCTGTCAAAACAGAACAGCTGACAAAGATCGATTTTTTGTAGGGTCTTCTGTTGCTCAAATCGAAAAGTGCAAAACTAATAAAAGTTTGTAAATAACCTGGGGCATGTGCACAAGAAATCGCAGATGAAAAATATACTCTGAGAATTTTCACGAATTTTTACGGTGCAGCGCAGAAATCTGCTTCAGGACAGCAACTTCCCCAAATCTTACCTTTCTCAAATTAGAGGTTCTTCTTGACACAAAAACTAAATAAAAATGATAAGGAGATGTCATTACAGTAGTAATAACTTCCAAGACTCAACAAAAAGAAAAAGCACTGAAAAGAAAACATTGGGTTATCTCCCAAGAGTGCTTTTCTTTAACGCCTTTGAGCTAGGCGCAGAAAGTGGAAATCAAGTAATATCAAGCGATGAAGCAACAAGTTCATAATTTGCTCTAAGAATAGAGTCAAAAAGTAATTTCTTACTCTTTCTAGGGAAATGTTCCATACCTTTCTTGAGTGGGAATTGATATTTAATGGTACCTTCCTTCATATCAATGATGGCACCAACAGTTCTAAGAAGAGTTCTTCCCAAAATAATAGGACATGAAGCATTACATTCAACATCCAAAATAAGAAAATCAATGGGAACAAGGTTATTGTTAACCATAATAAGAACATCATTAATCTTTCCCATAGGTTTCTTTTTAGCAACATCAGCAAGAGGAACATCAAAATAACAATTTTCAAGAAGTGGTAAACCAAGCATATCATAAATATTTCTAGGCATAATAGAAATGCTTGCACCAAGATCACATAAAGCATGACAATCAAAATCATTCACATTCATATCAATGATGGGCTCCCAACTATCTTCTAACTTCTTGGGAATAGAAACCTTTTGTTTCAACTTTTCTTCCCTAATTTTCATGAGAGCATTTGTAATATGCTTTGTAAAAAGCAACATTCATAGAACTAGCATTAGGACTTAAAGCAAGCTTTTGCAAGAACAAAATAACTTTAGATATATTGGAACCATCAACATCAAAATCATTAAAAGAAGTAGAGCTATTATCTTCCAGACTCCGAGAAATTTTAGCACTTTTTGTAGAATTTTTTTTTGCAGTTTTAGGCTTTTTCGCACAAGGAGTAGGAGTTTTCTCTACACGAATCATAGTAAGAGGATTGCTAACATTTGAAACAATATCACTAGAGGTGGTAATAGTACAAACCTTCATATTTATAGCCATCTCGGCTTCTCTTTCCCACCTAGCATGCAATTCTGCTAACATCCTAACATTTTCATCAATTCTAACTTGAATGGCATTAGTAGCAGCAAAAGGATCAAGTTTAGCAGCCATTCTATTAATCAAAGAAGATTGTGCATCAGACAAAGATGAAATATTGGTTTTAGCTTTAGAAACCTTAGCTTGCAACTCAGGAATATCTCTATTCAAATTATCAAGTTGATGACTGATAAGGGTATAGATAATAGAGCCCGTTACTTGAGTACCCCTGAGGCCCGTTAAGCTAGGCCCAAGTGTAATCCTAGTCGAAATACGAGTTCATGTCGTATACCGATGTTGTAATATATATCGGACCCCTCCCGTTCCTTGAGACCTGGCCACCTATATATAGGGGCCAGGAGAGGACGGTGAGGGACAGATTGAAAACAAGCCAAGTTCACCACCACGTTTACTTTCGACATGCACCTTGTTTGACTGATTTTACCTTCGAGTTCATCCGATGCCCTACTTCCCCGATCCTAAGTCCTTCATCTAGGACATTTGTCGAGTTAACCCTTGTCAATGACTAATAGTCTTCAACAAGACAGATTGTTCCTCCATGGTCTTGGTGAACAACTTGTTCTGCTCATATTGCATCTGCATAAAATTCTTAGTAGCCCTTTCAACTTCTAAAATCCTTTCTTCACTATGCATTCTAGGTCTACCAAGATAGCCATTATCACTATTAGAAGGATAAGGCCTATAATTGTTACTAGCAAAATTGTTTCTATAAGCACTGTTGTTGAAATTATTATTTCTAATGAAGTTCACATCAACATGCTCTTCTTGAGCAACCAAAGAGGCTAAAGGAGCATTATTAGGATCAACATGAGATCTATCATTAACAAGCATAGCCATAATAGTATCAATCTTATCACTCAAGGAAGAGGTTTCCTCAACAGAATTTACCTTCTTACCTTGTGGAGCTCTCTCGGTGTGCCACTCAGAATAATTTACCATCATATTATTAAGAAGCTTTGTTGCGGCGCCCAAGGTGATGGACATAAAAGTACCTCCAGCAGCTGAATCCAAAAGATTTCTTGAAGAAAAATGTAGTCCTGCATAAAAGGTTTGGATAATCATCCAAGTAGTCAGTCCATGAGTGGGACAATTCTTTATCATAGATTTCATTCTTTCCCAAGCTTGAGCAACATGTTCATTATCAAACTGTCTAAACTTCATAATATCACTTCATAAAGCTATAATCTTAGCAGGAGGATAATATTTTCCAATAAAAGCATCCTTACACTTAACCCAAGAATCAATACTATTTCTACGCAAAGATAGCAACCAATCCTTAGCTCTTCCTCTTAAAGAGAAATGAAACAACTTAAGCTTAATAATATCACCATCTACATCCTTATACTTTTGCATCTCACATAGCTCAACAAAATTGTTGAGATGAGCTGCAGCATCATCAGTACTAGCACCAGAAAATTGCTCTTTCATAACAAGATTCAACAAAGCAGGTTTAATCTAATAAAAAATTGCCTCAGGTGCAGGTGGCGCAATAGGAGTGCAGATAAAATCATTGTTGTTGGTGCTAGTAAAATCACACAACTTGGTGTTCTTAGGAGTACCCATTCTAGCAAAACTAAAAGCAGGCAAGTAGAAATAACAACTATAAAGGAACTAATTTTTTATATTTTTGATAAAAAGATACAAGAAAAAAAAGCAAAACAATAACAAAGTAAAAGATTGGAAGCGAGAGACTCCCCTTGCAGAAATCCTCTTTCTCCCCGGCAACGGCGCCAGAAAAATTGCTTGATGGCGTGTAGATGTCCGCCCAGTTGGGAACCCCAAGAGGAAGGTATAATGAGCACAACAGTAAGTCTTCCCTCAGTATGAAACCAAGGTTTATCGAACCAGTAGGAGAAAGAACCAACTTCCGAAGGTTGATGCTCGCTAGCTTCGCGACAGCTCTAGACAATTTATATATGGTGCCCCATCCAGGGCGTAGCTTTGCACCAGCAGCAACGTGGAACCTACACACAACACAACCAAGTACTCTGCCCCAACTTACAGTGAGGTTGTCAATCTCACCGGTTTGTTATAAACAAAAGATTAAGCATATCGAGTGGTAAAAGATAGTAGTTTGCAAGAATGTAAATAAATCAAGTAGATGGTAAATGGTAATAACAATGTAAAAGAATGGACCGGGGTCCATAGTTCACTGGTGGTGTCTCTCCATAAGATAAATAACATGCTGGGTAAACAAATTACAGTAGGGCAATTGATAGAATAAAGCAAGCGTACAAATGTCATGAGGATCACTATGAGATTCACTTGGGCATTACAACATAATACATAGACCGTAATCCAACTGCATCTATGACTAATAATCCACCCGCCAGATGTCGTCCGAGCAACCATTGGGTATTAAGTTGCAAGCAACAGATTATCGCCTTAAACAAAGTGTGTAATGTAAACAATACAAATATCGTTGAATACAAGATTGTTGTTTTCTACCTAGTAGCAACAACACATCTACAACTTTAGAGGTTATTGCCACTCCCCCAAAATACTAGAGGCATGAACCCACTATCAAGCATAAATACTCCCTCTTGGAGTTACTAGCATGCACTCGGCCAAGATATCCACTAGCAACGGAGAGCATGCAAGATCATAAACAACATAGAGATAACATAAAGATGATAAATCAATAGATCAACTTGACAAAGTACCAATATTCATCGGATCCCAATAAACACAACATGTAGAATTACACAACGATGATCTTGATCATGATAGGCAGCTCACAAGATCTAAACATGAAGCACATGGAGGAGATGACATCCATCTAGCTACTGCTATGGACCCGTAGTCCAAGGTAGACTACTCAGACATCACTCCGGAGGCAGGCATGGTGATGAAGAAGGCCTTCGACGGCGATTCCCCTCTCCGGCAGGGTGCCGGGAAGAGCTTATGGACCCTCCTGTTCTCGCATCGATGATGGCGGTGGCTTACAGTATGTTTCGTGAAAATTGATCGGGTTCTTAGGATTTTTCCATCGAGGGGAATATATAGGCGGAAGGGCGGCATCAGGACGTGGACCAGGGGCCCACACCATGCCCTGGCGCAGCCTGGGGGTGGCCCGCGCCATGGGGTGGCGTGGCCGCCTCCTGGCCCCCCTCCGTCTCTGTTTGGACTCCGTCACGCTTCGGGAAAAATATGAACTTCGGCTTTTGTTTCGTCCAATTCCGAGAATATTTCCTATGTAGCTTTTCTGTAACACAAAAATAGCAGAAAACAGGGAACTGACACTATGGCATCTCGTTAATATGTTAGTTCTAGAAAATGCATAAAAACACCACGAAGTGTAACAAAACACAAAGCAAATAGTGTATAAACAAGCATAGAGCATCAAAAATTATAGATACGTTTGAGACGTATCATTCATCTTTGATGGCGAACCCAAATCGGATCAACCTCCACTGTAGAACACCACTGGTCATACCCAACCGATGCCAAGCTCATGTATCCTTTGAACCACTGCGTGCCGGTCCAAACAAAGTCTCACTCGCTTTTTCCGCTAAACTAGGCTTCGACTCTCTGCATGCTTACGTCGTAGCCCCTCATCAGCCGAGTGGAATCTTCTATCAGAAACCAGCTCCACCTTCAACATGGCTCCATGTAGTTGTACATACTACCCACGCCCATTTACAAGCTCTCCAATGTGATCACCATCTTGAATCAACCCCGCGCCATTGCATATTGAAACACGCACCCCTCAGGCATCCACCACGTGTTGTCATGACACAGAAACCAGAACACCATCAGCATCATGGTCTTATGTCGTCGCCGCCGATCATCAGTCCTTTTTTGTTTTGACAAACATCCACGTCGATCCGCCAGACTGTCCAGGCCACCGCCTTATATGTATGACCCCAGCCGAGCGTATCCGACTGCAACCATGCTCCACCTCGCACCGTTTCAGCCCAGTACGTCACCATACATGCTCGACGCCTTTGACACCATACATGTCACCAATACAAGATGAATCTGCCATCAGACTATGACCACAAAATTTCAAAGCAAAGTGCCTTGTCTGAGTAGAAAAAAATAAGTGCAAAAAGTGGGAAACAAATTCCCCATCTCGGAGAACAGAAAAATCAATCGGTCCCCTTCAGAGCCGATATGGATAAGGACTATGAATTATTGGACCCCAGAATCATAAATGCTGCTAAAGAATTGAATATGACTGTATTGCAGGCCAAAGAGGCAGCAGCCGCAATCGAAGTGAGATAGTACTGCGGTATGTCATACGGGGCCATCTGATTCGTCCTGAGGAGGAAATGGGTCTATCAACAGATATGCGAAATATGCTCAGCTGGTACAAGGAGCACATAAAAAAGAAGGAGATGGAAGATTTTTTTATGGCGGATGTTAGAGAGGAGCATCACTTCAAAAGATACTTGATACATATTTAATTGGACAAATTGTTCCAGTTATTCAATCAGCGCGACCTCGACAAATCTATCATCTCTTGCTATTGTCTGTAAGCGATTTATTCAAGTCTCCAGCTCAGCTCGTTCATTGCCTGTAATATATTATCCTAACTATATTCTTTTTGTACGCTATTATGCAGAATAAAGATGCTCAAATGTAAAAAAGGGGAATCTTTGACGTTGGGTTCATTGACCCATATATCATTAATGAAATTATGTTTCAACGTCACCCAAAGACGTGGAGCATGACCTGTACACATTTTTTACCGAGCAAAATCTCAAAAGGGAAATTCTATTTCCTTACAACTTCTTGTGAGTGTTCCTATCTTGTACATATTCTTTTTTGCTTACTCGATGTTAAGTGTAATTGATGAGTTATGCATGTCTGATTATGTAAACGTGTCCGCAGGTTCCACTGGATTCTGCTAAGAATTCAATTTGACAAATCCACAGTTGAAGTCATGAACTCATTGGATAAGGACCAAGAGCTGTGGAGCAACATGAAAGCAATGCCGCAGAAGTAATTTGAATCATTAGCGCACTATATCGGCCTCTTTTGTTCATTTCCTGATATCAAGTATTTAATAACTCCTTTGTTCATTTTCTTTGCCCTGCAGGGTTTGGACACGTTTCAGAAAAAAAATAGCAGGTCCATTCCAAGAAGAGCTAACTTTTTAAAAGGTAAAGGGTTTGGAGCAGCCAAAAGGGACTAATCTATGTGGATTCTACGTTTGCGAGTACATCTAGTGGTACACTAGTGAGCGGAGAGCTCGTGACTTGGACTTTCATGTATGTAAACAATATTCACAGTTTTCTTTTTATTACCATCAATTGTGTTGAGTTTCATTCAACTTATATATATCCATATTGATCTCCTTGTTAAAGACGATGGACTTGCGGGAGAAGCTCCTACCAACCCAGCGCTTATGAGCAATTCAAGAGGAGTTGACAGGATTTCTGTTGAGGGAGGTCATCGATTCAAAAGGAGAACACTATGTGGAGGACGAGGAATGATATATGTAATTTAGTGATCTCTATGTAATTAAATAGTTGCACAGAAACTTGTTTGAAACTTGTTTAAAAAATAGTTGTACATAAACTTGTTTGAAAATGTATATGTATATATGGTTGCAAGAGATAGGATATTATATATGCATCAACGTGTAATGTGTATGTAGTAGCGTAGAATATGTGTGCGGAAACTCGTTTGAAATTAAAATGAACCCTAACCCTAAATCCTAAACCCATAATTTGAAACAGAAATGAAAAAAACAAAACTCTTTAGTCATGGTTCGTATTACGAACCGGGACTAAAGGTCCCCTAGCCCATGCGCACAGCCGAGACCACGTGGATGGTCTTTAGTCCCGGTTAGTTAGCAACCGGGACTAAAAGGGGGAGGGGGGGACTTTAGTCCCGCTTTGCTAGTCCCGGTTGGACAACCGGGACTAATGACCCCTACCAACCGGGATAATAGCCCTTTTTCCACAAGTGTATATATTAGGCCCAGGTTATAGAATTTGACTCCAACATGTAACCTACCCATTAATTACAAGTCCAATTATAGCACTACTCGTACACATATTCGTCACACATTACAACAAAATATGTGGATGGAACCGTTCCATTACAGTGGAATGAAACCATTATATGACATTTCATCTCGTTCCATTACCAAACATACCTAGGCTACCATGAGAACGAGCAGGTAGTGTACGCTAGGATGCTATTCCCTCTCAATGTTTAGTGTTAGTTGTCGCTAATTGGTAGTAGACACTTTTTAGTGTAACGGTTCACCCGTTTCAGCGACAACTGATATGAAACGAAATGTGTACGTATCAAACATTGTTGCCACTGTCATCTCAACAGTTCCAGCCAGGTTACCTCACGAGTATTGTGATACACATGAGCGAGCATAACGCAACATTGTTGCTCCAAGTATAGACAAGTCAGTTAACACGCGGCGTAACCATATTTTAGACAAGAGCAACTTCTCAGAGAACGATAGCTTCAGAACCAGCCCAAAAAAATGGACACAAGAGGAAGATCGATTCGGCTCCTCCCTGCGTGGTTGGACTGATCGAATGTGATTGTAACCAGACTCTTGTGGTTTAAGTTAATACAAGCCAGTCTTCAAAAAAAAAATGGACACAAGAGGAAGATGCATATAGTAACATATTAATAAGGCTGCTCATAGTGGGAAGTAACATAGAGTAGTGTTATGCATATGTTACTACTCCATGTTACTATCTTCATAGTGGGTAGTAACTAATGTGTGGTGCCATACAAGAAGTTATTTATTATGTTGTAGACTCACTTTGCCTTGGGTTGTGTGATGTTATGGTAACATTAGTTATCACCACCATCTCTTTCTTCATTTAATTATATGTCATGTCATCATTTCTCTTAAAATATGTGATATTACTACTTAAGTTACTCCCACTATGAGTAGTCTAACATGGTGACAAATCGATCTCTAACGGATGGAGTGCTCTTACATCTCATGCCACCAAAGAGCTTTAATAAAACCCTAATTATCAATACTCTCACCGGATCAGACTAATAGACACACACATAATTTAAGAATAACTTTGATCATTAATTTTGGTTAATAAAATATGCATAATATTTCACAAAAACTATACCATCGAATTCATCGTGGAAAGAACTTTCCAATGATATATTTTTTATAACATATAATATATATTTTATTGACTAAAAATAGTGTTCAATTTTTTAAAACTACGTACATGCCTGCTAAACTGATCTGGAGGAAGTAGTAGAGTAGAGTCGACGAATCCCAAGTGACAAGGTGACTGCTGCCAGACCAAAGCCAGCATAACGGGCCAATGCCTCATCCCTGCGGTTCTTTCTCTGTATGTACACAAGCTCATCCACAGCCCGGCTTCAGAAGAGGAATGCGAATGCATGTCAGGATCGATAGAGCAGTGAATAAATCAATCAGACAATGATCTTCCATGTTAAGTTGCCCTACCGAATTTCAGGGTCGAGACGGTCATGGCCAGCAGGATGGCTGCTGCTCATTGCCTACAAGCAGTAAAATTTGAATAGTTAAAGATGGGATGGCAACCAATGTAAGCTGAAAGTTCAACATAAAATTAACAACAAGCAATTGAAATACATAGCTAATTTTGTCTAAAACCTACTCTCTCTGTCCCATAATATAAGATGTTAGTTATAATATCATCTTATATTACAGCACCGAGGGAGTAATTGCTAATAACAAGAATCAAGGCAATTTGTCAATCGACTTCTAGTAAAAGAGAGATCCCAGATGGTAATGGTGATTCCGAAAAAATAAATTTAGAGCCTGTTTGGATGAGTGTCATTTATTCAGTTCAGATAATTGAAGCTGAGTATAGGAGATTAAACCAACTTAAGCAGTGATTATCTATCTATCCTAATCTCATTATCAAGACAAAGAACAGCCAAAAAATTCCTAGAAGATATTGCCAGCTCTATCTTATAAGTATATATTGCAAATAACAAGGGGTACCCAAAGCAATATGTACGTCTGTTTGTCTCTAGGAACAGAAAGATTATGAATGGCGCGTGTCGATTCCTAATACAAATACTGAGCATATTTCGACGAGTTCTAATATCAAATTCTGAACCAACAAGGTTAGCAGTGACTATCTATATTTATCCCGCCTCCATCACTGCGAGATTTTTTTTTAGATCAACAGGGGGCCACCCCGGCTCCATTTAAGAAGCCACAAAGGCAGAGTACAACCAGAAACGAACACCCCAAAGCTAAAGTTTGCAGGGGTAGTGCAAGAAAGCGAAATAACAAGTCTCAGAAACAAAGACGAGCTAAGCCAAACAAATGGCAGAAATAACGAACTACTACAGGTTCTTTTGCAACACACAGAACCATATGCAGAGGCGATCAGCCGCAGGGGTTGAAGATGATCAAGGTTGGCGTAGCCGGGGAGTCTTGCATCAGCGGCTCGAGCGTCGACGTGGGGCTGAGGAAGAGCTGAGAAGCCGCTCTGGCCGCCAGGGTCTTCACCCCTGAGATGTCCATCTTGGCGCAAACCTCAGTCACATCAGAGATGGCACCTTTGCCTGGCCAGATTAGCTGCCCTCGATCTCCAGAAGCGCCCTCGCCCAGCTTTGGAAGTGCTGGCAGAACTTTCCCACCAAGTCCATCATCGATTCCTTGAAAAGAATCCCCCATTTTCTGATATGCCTTAAGATTATCCACCAGATCTGTTTAAGACTAAGCCATGTTACACCATTGAAAATAAGATCATTTCTTAATTTCCAAATGGACCACAACACAGCAGCACAAATAGAATTTAAGGCAGCATGTCTCTTATCAGCAATCCAGTAGTGAGCAACATCAGCTACAGAGGAACCTACCGAAAAGCCGAAGAAACTACTAATTTTCTGCCAGACATTCTTTGCAACAATACAATCAAAGAACAAATGTTGGACTGACTCTGGTTCAGAGCAGAACACACAGGTCTCAGGTTTGTTAAGATTCCTCTTCTTAAGGTTGTCCCTAGTCATAATTTTATTATGCATGATCAACCACAAGAAGATATGAATCCTCGGAGGCACTATTATTTTCCAAAGGGCGGGAAAGACAACATACTTAACCCCCCAAAACTAATCACAGCATAAAGGGAACTAGAAGAGTACACTCCAGAGCTGGTGTATTGCCAGACTAAGGCATCAGGTTCCCCAGAGAACATGATGTTATGAGCAATAGACTCCAAAGCATACCACTGTTCCATTAATCTCAAATCAAAATTCCTTCTAAAAGTTAGCTTAAGAGTGCTACCATCCCAAATTTGAGCAATGGTTAGGCATTGCTCATTACAGACAATATAAAGATCCCAAAATTGAATTGACAGAGGAGAATTGCCAAACCAGCAATCCTCCCAGAACCTAATCTTGCACCCATCCCCTACATTCCATCTATACCCAAATTTAACGGCTTGGGCGGCCCACATTACTCCTTTCCAAAAACGAGAAGCTCCTAGAACATCACTACAAAAAATATTTGGAGAGGAAGTGTTGTACTTCGACTCCACAATGCTAGTCCAGAGTTTGTTACTGCTCATAGCAAACCTCTTGACCCAGGAACCTAATAGGCACAAGTTTAAATCTCTAAGATTAGGGATTCCTAAACCCCCAAAATCTTTGTTAAGACAAACTAGCTGCCAATTGGACAAATGAAGCTTCCTATGACCTTCAAAATCATTCCAAAGGCAGTTTGCCATTTGCGTATTAATCAAGTCTAAAGCCCACTTGGGGAATTTGAAAAAAGAAAGTAAATAAATGGGGATACTAGCAAGGCAAGATTTAATTAGGATCAGCCTCCCTCTATAGGAGAGGAGTTTACCCCTCCATCCAGCAATGCGTTTAAGTATTTTTTCTATCAGGTGCTGAATGTCTTCCCTACGAAGCTTGTCATAGTGAAGAGGGATGCCTAAGTACTTAATAGGGAAATTCCCAACATTACAGTTAAAAGCATCTACAAAGGGTAAGGCATCTTCCTCATCCATATTTATAGGAATAAGCTCACTTTTATTGTAATTAATTCTCATACCAGAGACTTGTTCAAAACAAACTAAGGTTTTCCTTAAATTTTTGGCTTTCTCCAAATCATTGTCCATAAACAGGATGGTGTCATCAGCATATTGAAGGCTGATCACACCACCAGGACAAAGATCTGGACAAAGCCCACTAATAAGACCATTATCAGAGGCTTTAACTAACATTTTAGTCAAAACATCTACCACTAAATCAAAGAGAATGGGAGAGGAAGGATCCCCTTGTCTAAGTCCTTTCCCAGTAAGGAAAAAACTACTTTCTAAACCATTTAATTTTACCCCTACAGAACCTTTAGAGGTAATTTGATGAATCATTCTTCGAAAAGTACAGCCAAAGCCTCTCTTCTCAAGAAGCTCAGCTAGGAAATCTAGATTGACCTTATCAAAAGCCTTTTCGTAATCTAGCTTTAGAACTAGCCCTTTACCTTTAGACTTATGGACTGAATGCAGCACCTCATGGGCTGTGACCACACTCTCTAAAATGTACCTTCCCTTAATAAAAGCTGTCTGATTAGGGGAAATAATTCTATCCATGATCAGAGCAAGCCTATTAGTAATTACCTTAGTAAACAACTTAAAAGTGCAATTTAGTAAGCTTATTGGTCTAAATTTCTTCATAACATCCGCATCAGCCTCCTTAGGAATAAGAGTAAGCATCGCAAAATTCAATCTATAAATGTCTAACTCACCCTTATGGAAATCCCTAAACAAAGCTAGAATATCGGATTTAACTAAGTCCCAGAACTTCTGATAAAAGAAGAAAGGTATGCCATCTGGCCCTGGGGCACCATCTGCATATGAACCAAACAGAGCTTCTTTAATTTCCTCCTCCGAAAAAGGAGCCTCTAGTTTAATATTTTCCTCCCTAGAAATTAACTCATCTTGAGAGAAAAAATCATCAGCTAAGCTACAGCTAAATCTATCTTCTCTCTTAAACAAATCCTTATAATAGTCCACTGCTACTCCTAGCATATCTTTATAATCGGTAATAGGACCATCACTACCCTGTAAGGAGTGGACCAAAGTTTTCCTTCTCCTCTCATTAGCTACAGTATGAAAATACTTAGTATTCATATCCCCTTCCTTAATATCCCTATCCCTAGAGCGTTGTTTGGCCTTAATTTCTTCTTTAAGCCAAATTCTACTCATTTCCTCATGAATGGCTTTCATGCGACTTTTCTCACAATCAGAAAGCTCATCAGACTCAGATTTGATGTCCAGAATATCATATTCCAGCATCATATCCCTTTTCAACTTCCTAAGCTCAACCTCTATATTGCAAGACCACCCTTTAGTGACCTGCCTGAGCCGTCTAATTTTCTCTTGCCAAATATCAATGGCTTTTACACCCTTAGTTTGTTGATTCCACGAGTTTTCTACAACTTCTACAAAATCAGATCTAAGGAACCACCACTTCTCTATTTTAAAGCTAACCGACTTAGGGAATTGACCAATGCCCGCATCCCAAAGTACAGGAGTATGGTCACTTCCCAATCTCGGTAAAGCCTGAACTGAAGCCAGTGGGAAAGCTTGATCAAATTCAGTAGTACAGAAAAATCTATCTAACGTTGCTAAGATCACGTCAGATTGATTATCTGACCAAGTGAAACGTCTATTTCCCATCTTAATTTCTAACAAACTCCAGACTTCTACCCAAGCATTAAATTTGTCACACCATTTATGGTTGACATTTCCATTACTTTTATCAGAGGAAAATCTCACCAGATTGAAATCCCCCCAATCAAAGTCATGGTTTGGCAGTCAATGAATATACTATGAAGCTCAGAGATAAACTCTTCTTTACCTTCCTCATAAGGGGAGCCATAGACATTAACTACCCTAAAAACTACACCACTACTTTTAACTTTGAGAAGACAGGAAATAGAGAATTCCCTAACTTCCCAACTTAAGATCTCAAAAATATTAATATCTACACCCAACAGAAGGCCCCCAGCAGTGCCCTTTGCAGGTAAATCCTTCCAGACAAATAATCTACCACTAACCAAACTCTTTAGATATGAGTCCGAGATGTTTTCCTTTTTAGTCTCTTGGAAACCTATAATAGTGGGAGAAGTTTTCTTAAGAACATCACTAATGCATTCTTTCCTACCCGGAGCTGTAATACTCCTAATATTCCAAATGATGTAATTCATTGGGAACATTTCTTCTTAGGGTGCTTGCCCCGTCCAATTTTACTAACTTTTGTCCATGCAAGCGCACTATCAAGCTCACCTCCTAGAACATAAGGAGCAGGAGTATGTGGAGAGGCAGGACAAAAGCTACTACTAGAAATGACATCGCAGCTGTTCATGGCAGCAGCACTGCCAAGGACAGACAAAGCAGAATCAGCTAAACCAACATTATTTTCAGCAAGAGTAGCATCACTACTAATACTGATTACATTAGAGGCTACATTATCATTTCCTATTTCACAATCTACCTCATCAAGATCAATGCAAATCCCAATATTCTTTGCAAATTTAGCTATATTAGGATCAACAAGAATAGCAAAAGGATTACCACAATTTCCCATCATACCTTGGGTTGTAGGGCACACTATCTTTGGAACCTCCAGATCTCTCACCATCTTCAGCTTCTGAGCAATCTCCATAATCGTTGCCCCACCAGTGTCAATTCGAGCACTCTGTCTGGTCCCAAAGGTAGGTCCCCACTTTGTAGTCTTCTTCTGCATCTTGTAGTCCTTACCCAACACCTCTTCACTAGGAGATCTTCTTTTAGAGCCATCTGCCTGGACAGCCAGAGAGTCCACTTGCTTCTGAACTGCTTCCTTGTAAGACATGGCACTCCCAGTGGGAAGAGAGCCCACTCCTGAAAGAACCACATCCTCCTCACACTTGTAAGTAGCATCAGCTTCATCCACAAGTTCCATCTCCTGCAGCAGATTGTAACATCTAGATGTGTCCATAGCATCATCTGTCACCCATGAGAGAATATCCCTTCTAACTTCACCCAACTGCTCATCTAGTTTATCTTTAAGCATACTAGCAGGAGATTCAGCATCCATTGCCACTTTCTTAGAGCCATTGGGAGCAGAGGAGCTAGAGCTTTTGTTGCCAGAGGTGGAAATGTTCCTAGACCCCCCAGGGATGGAAGAGTTGTCAACAGTTGACAAGGGTATAATTACTAGAGCCCGTTAGTTGAATACCCCTGAGGCCCGTTGAGCTAGGCCCAATTGTAATGATAGTCGAATACGAGTTATTACCGTATGTCGATATTTGTAATCTGTATCGAACCCTACTCGATCCTCGAGACCTACCCACCTATATATAGGGGCCAGGAGGGGACGGGGTAGGGCAGATTGAAAGCAAGCCAGGTTGAATACCCAAGTTTACTTTCGATATATACTTATTTCGACTAATTTTACCTTCGAGTTCATCCGACGCCCTATCTCCCCGATCCTAAGTCCTTCATCTAGGACATTTGCCGAGCTAACCCTCGTCAATTGGCGCCGACCGTGGGGACTCTGGGCGTTGGAATCATGAATTCGACGGCTTTTTCGCTTTTAGCCAACAGCAGTCCAGAAGTCGATGGAAGTCAAGAGATAGAACTAACAATTGGAAGTTTGAGCATCTTCATCGGGCCGTCGGGTTCCTCTCGCCTTTCGGATCCGACGAAACAAGATCAAGATCCGTTGGCACAAGAACCCGAAACAACAATAATGATGGAGTATTCTGAAGGCTCTTCCAGCGAAGTAAACTCGCCGGTCAGCCTAGAAGAAGTGCAAAAAGAAAAGATCGCAGAAGACGACGAAGAAAAGGAAAATTTTGACGTGGAAGTCCAAATCGACGATCTCACGATCTGCCTCGACAATATCTCAGACAATTCAACAGACACATGGAAGACAGGGTTAGAGTTTTCTGAAGACAGCAACTCGATCTTTTCAAGCTTTAATAGCAACATCGGCAAGCAGTGCCAGATACTCGCCATTGTGGGCGACAACTCAGAAGAATTTGACGAAAATAACAACCCAGTGATAAACCCAGCAAATATCGACAGAGGAGCAAATCACCTAGCAGAAGGACAAACAGTGGAATCCCTCACAGCCAGGGAGAAAATTCGACTATCGGTCGACGAGTGGAAAATAATAAGAGAAGCCGTAGAACACGGCACGCCAATACCATCCAGCTCCAGCAAAGACATGCTTTTTGGGTATCATTACGCCCTCAGGCAGCAAGCAAAGCAATTAGCAAAGGAAAAGGTAGAGATACAAAGAAGAAAAGATTCAGCCATCGCAGCCAGTGAAGCTGCTCGTAGAGCACGAAGCGACGCATCGTACAGCAACGCAAGGAAAAATCGTCGACATGGTTCAAGGTACGATAACCTCGAGTATTCTGACAGGCAGAGTATTTCCAAAAACCTCGACTCGTCCTTCCTATCGGTCGACGAGCAGGGAAACATCCTGCCAAAAACTCCTGAAGCAGCACTAGTGGCAGCACAAGCATATCTACTTACAACTCGACCAAGTCCAGGAGATCCTAGAGAACATATGCATAGAGCAGCGCTAAACGGACTCAATATGGTGGGCCACAAGCTATCAGCAAAAGGAGAAGAAGCACATCACCACAAGGAAGTGCATAAAGCAAGATCACCTCGCCGTCACAACAGTCCTCGGCATAAAAGCAGCAAACACCGATCTCGATCGCCATCACCAAAACAGCACGGTGGAACTCGAAGATCGCGATCCCCAAACGAAAGACGCGACTATGAGGACGACGAAAAGGAGATGGGGGCATCGTGCTTTGCCCGTAGGGTTCGCATCACGCCAGTGCCTAAGGGATTCAAGCTACCTCATGATCAGCAAAAATACGACGGGTCACAGGAACCGCAATCATGGCTCGCAGATTACTTACAGGCAGTCCAAATACTAGGAGGAACCAAAGAAACAGCAATGCAAAGTCTGCAACTACACCTCACCGGCGCAGCAAGGTCATGGTTGAGCAAATTAGAGAAAGAATCCATCGGAAGCTGGGAAGACCTCACAAAGCAATTCACAAGCAACTTCAGGTCGACATACAAACGACCAGCATCAATAGAAGAAGTCAAGGCATGCGTACAGCAACGCGACGAAACATTACGGGCGTACATCCAAAGATGGAGCCTCATCAAAAACTCAGCAGTCGAAGTTTCAGACGAAAGAGCAATAGACGCGTTCATCATTGGATTAAGGCGAAGAGACCTAGTCGAAGAGATGGGTAGAATCAAGCCAAAAACAGTGTCAGATCTCATGGACACAGCAAACAGATTTGCAGATGGAGAAGATGCGTGCAACAACAAACGGACACGATCTCCAGAGGACGATAGAAGAAACAGATACGGAAGTCAAAGAAGACGATCCCGAAACTACGACACCTACGGCTCTCATAACCAAGTCGCCGCAGGATATAAAGACAATAGTTATCAGGGAAACGAACGCAGAAGCTCAGGATATCGCAGCTACGGAAGAGAGGAATATAAGAAGTTCCCACCAAGAGAATCCAGAGAGTACAACCCATCACCAGAGGATATGCTCAACGGGCCTTGTCATATACATTCAGCGTTCGTCGACGGGAAGCGAGTATCAAGGCACGCGATGAAAGACTGCACAACATTCTTAAAGCTACAAGAAGGAGCAATAAACAAACAAACCGAGGCAAGGCGACAAGGATTCGAAGGAAGCAACAATCCCGCGACAAACCAGCAAGGAAACAATGGAGCTCCTCAAGGACAAGACCAGCAAAACAAGGGACACGACGACGACGACGAAGGGTACGTCCCATCAAAAGGACACATTACAGCAATGATACAACCTGTGCCCAAGTCGAACAAAGAAGAAAAGAGTATAACTCGACAAGTCAATCTAGCAGTCATGTCGCCTCCAGCTACAACAGAATATCTGCATTGGTCAGAACAACCAATCGAGTTCAACAGAGAGGACCACCCCATAACAGTACCTCGGCCAGGAAACGCGCCTCTGGTACTCAAAGCTCAAATCGGCGCGTATGATGTCGACAGAATATTCATGGACGCAGGAAGTGGAATTAACCTGATATACGCGAAAACACTCAGGGCAATGCACATATCATTGGAATTCCTAAAACCAACAGATTGCTCCTTTCATGGAATCGTACCAGGAAGTGCTAATTACCCATTGGGACGAATAGCACTCAATGTTTGCTTCGGCAACCGACAAAACTACAGAAGGGAAAAACTTGATTTCGAAGTCATGGACTGGCCATCGCAATATCACGCGATCCTCGGGCGACCCGCGTTTTCACGATTCATGGCAGTGCCTCACTACACATATTTGGTACTTAAAATGCCAGGACCAAAAGGAATAATCACAGTGAAAGGAAGCTTTGAAGTTTCAGATCTCTGCGACAGGGAATTCCACAAGATGGCGCAAAATTTTGGCATAATAGCCAACCATGCAGAAAAAGCAAAGAGCGCGACTACAGAAGGCGTCAAGCTACTCGAAGGATGCACCGCGGAGCCCGAAACAAAGAAGCCACGAATAGCAACACCAGGAGAAGACACATGGAAAGCTACGGCGACATAAGCATCATAAAGACAATAGAGTAGAACAATAAAGGCCGTAAAAGCCACGAGTTATTCCAGGGGCAATGCCCTCTAGATCCAGAACACGGGTCACAGGCCGGATCTCTTGGGTCACCCCATGTATCTTACATTATAAGTATAAATAAAGACAAAGCGTTCCTCATATTCGAGTTTACGAGTCTTTCAAAGAGAATATGCGGCAAACGCACGAACCATACAAATACGCCTTGAGAATAAATTTTAGACATATAGTCGCGAAAAATCTCTCGCGTTCCACACATAATTTACAACATCGGGTTATCAGAATCATCTACACCTAAAGGATCTAAATAATGATACTCGCGGAAAAACGCGGCATCCGCCTCTAGAAGCCTGGCTACAAGTCTTCGAGCAGGTTGAAGCGTGTTCTCCATATGAACCCGAAGGCTAGCTCCACCGGGAGCTAAACTTAAGGACATCGTGCTATAATTCAATCTGGGGTGCCACTTGCGTATCCACCCGAGAGCAAAATTGGCACCAGCCACTAAGTTCAGTTCTATTAACCTATGAATACGATGGCTGGATCGGAAAGCATCAAGAAGAAGGGGGAAAGTTGCAGGCAAAGGATTACGGGGAAGCATAATGGAGTGCATAGTTGTAAGAGCTCGCTGGCAACCATCAACTGACTCGCCAATGTGCTGGGCACGATCTTGAAGCAATACAATGGCGCTACGGCGTCGAGGATCAGACCACAGAGTCTCATAGCCAGTCGACATCTTCTCCAAAGCAGCATTTCGCTCAGCAACTCGACGTTCTTCAGCAGCAAACTCCAAGCAAGTACCTACAATGACAAATATATCACAAAAGAAGTGCACAAACAACCAAAAGAAGAAGTCGAAAGAAAACTCACATCGCAATAGCTCACCGGCAGACTCGACAATTCCAAGAATGAAAGATTCGCATTCTTCATTGTGAACAACCTTCGCCGTCAAGCTGGAGACCTTTTCTTCAAGTGAAGAGATTTTCTTCATATAGCCGCTGGCCTGGCTAGCCTTTTTAATAGCCATCTGTGCTTGGCGTTTGGCCAAGGATAGGCGAGTCTCAAGATCAGAAATCCTGGAAGAATATTCTTCACAGTGACTACATCGACTAGGAGTCGACGAAATCTGAGGATTGGGTCCGCGAGCAGAGGAAGGAGCAGGAGCATGAGAAGAAGGATCACTGTCACGCATCGACTACAAAAAAGAAAGAAATGAGAAACAATTTCAGAAAGATAGCATAATACTCCATGCAAAGAAGATATATTTACATAAGAGCATAACCCTCTGGCTAAGATTCTCGGGTTGCACTTAATTGGAGTCTTTACATTCAAAAGGAGCAAACTAAGTACTATGGAGAAGCTGAATCTACGCCACCTCAGCATTGTGCTCCGTGGAAGAAGGGGGCGCGGCCAGTTCCTCGCTAGAAGTCGATGGTGGCACCGGAGCCTTCGGCGATGGAGATGGTGCAGCAGGCACAGCAGAGGCTGCCGAAGGAGAAATTGTGTTCAGCAGTGCAGGCGCCAACTTCTTCGCCTTCTCGAAAAACACCTTCATCTCGTCGCGGGTATAGCCATGAGGGGAGTTAACTTTCTCCCAGTCAAAGTCTGTACCATGCGCAAGAGAAAGGGCAATGGCACCTTCGGCGCCGCGCTTAATGGACAGCCCCTTCAGATGGAGAGTAGGGTCTTCATCGCTGTCAAAAGTCTTGGCGAGTTCAGTCAGATTGCCCTTCGGGATTGCCATCTTTTTCTTCGGCCACAACCCGGCAAATAGCCGTGACAGAACGCGGCCAACCAACTCAAAAGTTTCCTGGATAGATATCCAGTTCTCTTCGAGTAGGTTAACCGCATCCATAAGAGGATCATCGTCCGTTTGCAGGGACGACGGAGATACCCCTGAAAATTCTATGCAATAGAAAAGAAAAGAAGAGGCAAGTGTCAACAAGTACACCAGTGCAACAGGGGACGAAAACAGAAGACAAGTCGAAAGAAACTTACTTTCGGCAGCAGTAGACATGGTGTGAAGACGCTCTGCCACGGCCTGCTCTCGTTGAGCATGCTCTTTGTTGGCATCTGCTAACGCCCTCTCAGCATTTTTCGCCTTGGCAAGCGCAGATTTTTGCGACTTCTCAGCAATTGCCTTAGCAGAGGTCGCAGCATCATAAGCTTTTTGCGAAGCTTTGAGCTCCGCTTCCAGCGACGCAATGCGAGCATTGGCTGTCGCTAAAACAGCTGTGAAAGCAGACGAAAGAAAGTCAGATAAACAGAAAAAGACAAAAGGGCAGAAGAAAAGTAATGATTGAATATCAAAATCGCACCTTCGGAAGATTTTGCAACCTTTAGGTACCCCGCACACTCCGTGCCCAGGGCGATAAATCTCTTGACTAGAGCCTGATAAAAGAAGAGTATAAGAGAAGAAGTGCATGAAAGGAAAGAAGGAAAAAAAAGTATCGCTTACATCATCAGAAGAAACTATAGGAGCATGGGCCTCCAGAGAAACCTCGGCTTCTTTGGTCTTCTTCGCGCGTTTGAGGCTTCGGGCTTGAGTTTGAGAAACCTTCTTTATAGAGGCCCTGGTAGTCCTCGGAGCAACATATGGTTCGACAGGCTCCTCAGTCGCCACAGGAGAAGGTGGTGGAATAGCCGTCGCACATGTTGGTGGTTCTTCATCGTCACTGCATGAAAAGTATAAGTTATAAGCACTAGGCAAAAACAAAGCAATTGAAAAGTTCGACTACAATACTTACGATGCAAGCATGTCAAAGTACTCCATATCTTCTGCAAGAACGGGGGTTTTTCCAGCCGCTGCAGAACTCGATGAAGCAATTTCGTCGACACGTTTCCGTTTTTTGTCGACACCAACATCTTCAGCAAGAGTAGGAGGAGGAGATGTCGATGAGGTAGTCTCATCTTCTGATTCTTCGATATCATCTCCGTCCTGACTTTCGTCAGCCTCGGGGGCTTCAGATGCAGGAGATGCTAGATCAGCAGGAAGGGGCCCTTCCTCCGGAAGAGGGGACGAGAAACAATGAATTGGTGACCCTGCATATTAATAAATCAGCAGAGTGCAGAGGCAAAGAGTAATGCAAGTCGAAATTTGATAAAAGTGGATGCAGCGATGTATACCTCAGGAATAGGGTGCACGGAGTCGAAGAAATCTGCCTTCAGGTCAGCAACTGAGTGCTCCTTGGTGAGCTTGGTGAGATTCCTGACTCGCTTGTCGACATCTTCCTTCGGCATCAGATCTTCAGATATGCGAGTAGGGTCTTCCAAGCCAGAATAAGTCCAAAGCTTGGTGAGGCGGTGCTGTAGGGGTTGAACTCGACGTTGTATGAAAAACGCCATAAGTTGGGTACCCGACAAAGCACCTCCTAAGCCTGTTTTCAGATTTTTAATGCGGGATAGAAGAGGAAGGATTTGTGCAACTTCCGCATCTGAGGGAAGTGAGTCCCATGACTTCAATTTCTTCACCTCTTGGGACGCGTCAAAGGGAGGAAGGCCGAACTCATCTTCGGGAGAGGATCTGCGGTCCTTGATATAGAACCACTTCGTCCTCCACCCTTGGACATACGTGGCCATAGAAAATTCAAGATATTGCGCCTCAGGGCGCACAGAAACGACGGCTCCGCCCAGTTCGGGTTTCCTTGCCAGAGAAACATTGGGGCGGAGTCGAAAGATCGATCTCCAGAGAGCAAAGTGAGGCTCAATGCCCAAAAATGACTCGCAAAGAGTCACGAAGCAAGCAATATACAGAAGGGAATTTGGTGTGAGCTGATGAAGCTGCACACCGTAAACAAATAGAAGCCCACGGAGAAACTCATGGGCAGGAAGGGAGAAGCCGTGAAGAAGGAAAGCAAGGAATATTACCCGATAACCGCTCGGGGGCTTCGGGATCCGTTCAGTACTGGGGAACTTGATGGAGTCTTGGGCGGCGATGAGGCCGTCTATCGTGGCCTTCTCCACCTCCTTCTTGGTGATGGTGGAGCGAACCCAGTTGGTGGCAGAGGATTTGGCCATATCGCTCTTGGTGGCCAGATGCTTCACGCGCATTCAGCACAAAAGTGCGCTTGGGGGCTCCGCAAGAGAGGAAGAGGCAGAGGAGATCGGTAATGGAGGCGGCGGAGGTAACGAGCTAGTAAACAGTACGATTCCCCACTATGCCATTTATATATCCTCTGAGAGAAGGATCGTGGGTTGCGACGTGGCGCAAAGATCGGAAACGGCAGCCCACCAACGGTCAAAAATCGTGCAGCCCGTTAAACGGTCATAAAATAACGGAAGTTACAGTGTTACCTATGAAACGGTTCGCACTGATGAAGAGCTACGTCATCATTGACACGATAAAGTAAAGGTACAAGGATGGCGCCGACAAATGCTGAATTTATGGAAAGGATTATCTATGAAGAATTTTTAGGTTATAGCCTTGGGGGATGTTACTTTCAAAGTTAGTCGAATACAACTCTTCATTAAAATGATGGACTAATACTCGACGACAAGGTGTTCTTGAAAGTATCTCGAGTTGTAGAACTTCGAAGTTAAAGTGTTTCAAGATGAAGTACGACGAGCTACATTATGAGCCTATACTCGAAAAAATACTTTTTTCGACTATAGCCTCGGGGGCTACTCCCATCGGGAGCGCTGAGCGCGCACCCGACGATATTCATTAGCAAAACATTGAAGATTGGAGAAGTGTTACTCCCATCGGGAGCGAGTTTTATGGTTGTAGAAACCCGAATATTTTCATTCAAACTTTGACTGCGACATAAGATTCTCGAGTTGCGTTATCGCAACGAAACTCGTATGCCGTGATTTATCACGAAGGTAAGACCCCGGGATCCGTCCTGTGTGGCCTAGTATACGCACATGGATGCGCTCTGCTGGTATGTATCCGTGTCTACGACGCGAAGAAAATCCTGGTGGACGCACTGGGTACCCTGAGAACCACTGGGACTCATTTTTTGTAAGTCCTAAATGAGGCAAAAGAGTGAGTTTGACCGGTATCCCGAATTCAAGTCCAAGGGGATTGAATTTGAAGTAGGTGACAAGTATCTGTTCCGGCAGTTAACTGACCTCTTGATCCGTCAGAGTTGTCAGGCTTGTTCATCGAGACCCCTTGCGAGCAAATTATCATCAATATAAGTCGAAAGACCAAGTCAAAGATTTGAAAATAAAGCCGAAGAATTGATCAAGTCGAAGATTTGAAGATTAGAGATTCAACCTGAATCTGCAATTCTGGTAGAATCGCAGGGGCTACTGACAAGGGTATAATTACTAGAGCCCGTTAGTTGAATACCCCTGAGGCCCGTTGAGCTAGGCCCAATTGTAATGATAGTCGAATACGAGTTATTACCGTATGTCGATATTTGTAATCTGTATCGAACCCTACTCGATCCTCGAGACCTGGCCACCTATATATAGGGGCCAGGAGGGGACGGGGTAGGGCAGATTGAAAGCAAACCAGGTTGAATACCAAAGTTTACTTTCGATATATACTTATTTCGACTAACTTTACCTTCGAGTTCATCCGACGCCCTATCTCCCCGATCCTAAGTCCTTCATCTAGGACATTTGCCGAGCTAACCCTCGTCAACAGTAGAATCCTTGCATCAATCCAGTATGGCAAATCAATCGACTGCATCAATCGAAAGACTTCTGCGGGAGAAGATCGAGATGGGGAACGAACCGGAACACGGGAAGATGCGAAAACCCGTTGGACAGCGGCGGGGATCTTCTCCTTCAGCTTAGCGGCTATGGTGCGCATCGCCATAGCTCTACCTCCACCAACCAAGCTGATCTGGATGAGATAGAGGACGCAGTTAGGTTTCCTTCTCTCTCTTTTTTAAGGGGACCCTTCTCTCTCCCTGGAACACGGGATGATTCCCTCAAAGCACGGATTCCCCCTTACGCTATGTGGGGACCCCGGCTTACCGTCCGGGATTCCCGTTATGCATACAATTCATGATCCCAGGAAGACCGTCATGAATCCACATAACAGAGTTGGCATTACAGAGTATATCATCCATTACATAAATAAGTCGCAAGGTCTTACATGGCCACTTGGCCGAATTTAAATGCCACGCAGGGCAAGTTCACTAGACAGTGTAGCGGATACAAAGGTAGCGTAGAATCAGCCCGTATCATGCCTCTACCCTACAGGCGACTGACCGGGAGACGGATCCTAGTTCGCATCGGCGTCGTCGAACTCCTCACCATCGTCTTCATAGTCTTCATAATCTGGCCAAGTTAATAGCCAGGGACAAAGCCGTGAGTACATTTTGGAATTGTACTCGCAAACCATCTAAGAGGGGACAAATTTCATGCTATTTGGCTGTAGCAAGAGAGGTTGGGTTGAGGCTAGTGCTTAACCTAACTATACCTTCTCGTGTCGATATAGCCTGTCATACGACATTTCTATATCCTTATTAAAGAAGAGTTTTTTTTAGTAAAGCATCTTTAGAAAAGCTCTAGGAAAGGGGGAACTCATTTTCAAGAGAAGAGCCGGGGTCAATCAAACATGACCACCACTCTTATTAATTTCTGGTCAATCACACATGACCACTTCCCGCCTTCGGCAGTACCCTACAAGTACTCCGAACCAAGCATGTGCCACGGCAGTACCCTCCGAGTACTCCATCCGGCATTTCCTCCATTTCTTTCTGAAATCCACTTTGAAAAACAAAACTGACATTGGGCTAGGCATCAGTCTTCCCAACCGTCCATGACCGAGGACACGGCTATTCGAATAGAATTCCACTCTGCAGAGGTTGTACACTTTACCCACACCATCCGATAAATCCGCCGGGATACCACCACAGACCGTCATACACAAGTATGCGGGGTTCGGATAATCGATCATAGCCTTCCATCTATCCACCTTAATACGGGCGCCTACCCTGTGGAGTATACATCCCCGGCAAACCCTGGCCGTCTACCTCCGTCGAGCGTAGTTCCAGTGCCACGGCGGGAGAAACCCAAATGTCTTCCGGACGGGTAGCCTATTGGCGGGCCCGCTACGCTGTTGCCCACCACTTGCGACAACCCGGATTCCGGGGTCCTCTAGACCCTTATATAGTGTGAGGCTCCCCGCACTACGGCAGATAAACTTTGGACTAAGCCCCGTCCCATACCAGGGTAATGTGGTTGCACGGGTTAATTGTTCTGAGTGAACGCCTAGTGATCACCAATGTCATTTGAAAAACCACCATCTCCTTGTCCTCTAGTTTGATATAAAAACCATTTTTCGAAATCACTTCAGTGGGGTAAGTGCTACCCCAAGGTTTTCGGAAAACATTTTTGTAAACTTTATTTGAGTGTTCCCAGTCCTAGAGTTTTAGCTCCACTAGAGAGTTTATCAAAGGCATTATTGCTAACCAACATGCCACTACTATAGGGGTAATAGAATAGTTAAACAAGGGGTCATCTCGAGGGATGATAACAACTTGACTCGCGGAGCCTGAGCCAACAATGAATTGCTACAGGAACTATAGCAACATAAATCCATGCACCTTAATAAAAATAGAAGGAGACATGCAATTGTGTAATTAGGGTTCAGATATGCATCAAGATAGATGGCTTGCCTTGGTTGGCTTGTCCCTGATCTCCTTCCTCCTGATATTCAAAGACCTCTCCTTCCTCCGCACACTCTTCATTCGAATCTATCGCCGGAAAAGTATAACAATGCACAAATGAATAAACAAGCATACACAAGACACAAGCAATGCAGCACTTAATACCATCTTAACAAAGAGTATCAGAAGCAAACAAGTTTAGAAAACAAACAAAGTTTTAAAGGTTCTTAGTTAACAATTAATCTTAATAGAAACTAGGGTTTCTTAAATTGATGTGAACATCACTACTTAGCAACCAATTCAAGCATGCATGCATCTAGTGAAATAAACAGCACATCAATCAATATTGCAGGTTGACAACAATCTTAAGAAACTACCAAAGTTGGATTTACTGAAAAACAAAGTGTGGTTTATTTCCTATGAATTTAACAATAGGAGAATAACACTTGGGCACTACACTAATCCTCATATATTCTCTGAACCTCAGAAAAATATGAGGTAAAGTGCTATGGATAGCTTTTCCAGAACATGACCCAACAAAATTGGATTCAACTCAAAATCCCATTCCTACTGCAAGTGGTGATTTTCTTAAGATTAATTACACCCTATGCCATTTTAATTACTACAGCAAGACTATAAATCCTAAAATAGGAAATCCAGTGAGTCAAGCAAGGTATCATGATATACTAACAGTGAAAATTGGTTTCACACATTTTACTCATACCAAACTCAAGATTTGCATTTAAGTAGGAAAAATGGCTAATAGCACAATACTAATTATCAAATAACCTACAGTGGTCCAAAATTCATGGGACCAACACCATCTGAAAGATATTGTCCTAAGCTACTCACAGAACTTTGAATCACAACATTTGCATGCATAGATTAATTTCTATTGAATTTCAAAGTTCACAGGATAATCAAAAATTAACAGAGTGTTTCTAAAAAAAATTCCACGGGCCAGATCTGCCCCGGAACGGGCCGAGGTGACTGGATTCGGCCCAGATCTCGCGCGGCAGCAACGCCGTTCAAACCTGCCGGCGGGGCCCGGCCGTCTGTGGCAGAAGGATACCGAATCGGTACCGGATGTCGTCGTCCGTCCGATTAGAAGGCAGATCAACGGCTGGAGACCGTCGTCTCCCTCGCGGCGGGGCTGGGGTTAAACCCTAACCCTAGCTACTACTGCAAGATGGCGGGGCTCACCTAGGGTCGACGAGGGAGGCTGGGCAGCTACAGGGCGGCGGCGGACTCTCTGTACCTCCTCCGCGTCCGATTCCAGCAAGACAGAGGGCTCGAGGGGCTGTGGATGGCTGCGTGCTTCTACGGCGAGCTTCGGGATCCGGTGGCGATGACGTTGCTCCTGCTCTGCTAGACAAGAAACGGGAAGCAGTGTCAGTCCCTGGCCTAGCAGAGGAAGAGCACGGAGAAGAAGAGGGGCAGGAGAAAGCGGTCGACGTCGACCCACGGCTTTTGCCGTCTACCCTTGCTCCGGCGAGGATCCTCGGGCTCTGCTGCCCGGGGAAGGCGATGGCTTCGTCGGCTGAGCTCAGAGAGAGGAGGGAGTGGAGTGAGGGGGCAAATGGGCAGCAAGGGACGGCTCTAGAGAGGGGTGCGGGGTTTTATTGTGCGGGCGTGGTCGTGGTGTATGGTGTACCTCGAGGGCGAGGATTGGGCGATGCAGGCGATGTCTCTGGGGCGGCATAGTGGTCTAAGTCCAATGGTGAGGTCGCGGTGTCGGTGCGCTTGCTGCAACGGCCAGGGCGACACGGTATTCAGTTTGGGTGCATGTGAACCGGTGCGTGACACGGCGAGCTGGGTTGGCTAGGGTGCAAAGCAGTGGTGGCGTTGCAAAGTGGGTATGATGCCATGCTTGATCATGTGCAGAGCGGAGCGAATGGTGAAGGGGGTGCACGGGAACGCGCATGCCGGTCGTGGCGTATCTGGGCGGCGCAGAGCGCGTGCAGAGCGGGGCTGTGGCGTGGCCTATGGGGGCTCTGGGCGGCAGGGCTCGATTGGTTGAGCTTGGCGGTGCTGAGTGGGGTCTGGTGGCGCAGTGTTGGCCGGTGGCTTCCTCTCGAAGCCTCTGGGCAATGGGCGTGCTCTCTGGTTACGCCGGCGAGTGAGAGAGGGCGAGGTGAGGTAGGAGCTGGGTCTCTCTGCGTGCTGGGGTCGGGTGGTGGTGTAGTGGTGATGCTGAACGCCGGTTGGGGGGTGCTCGACGGCAGAGAGGGAGGGAAAAAGAAATGGAGAGGATCTCCTCCAAGATCTTCTCGGGCTCCTCCCATTCCTTGTGTCTAGGAGCTATAGGACAAGGGCTAGGGTTGGGGTGTGAGAGAGAGCAGAGGGAGATGGAGTGGCAGCCGGCTTGGTCCTTCTCCTGGCCGGGTTGCAAAGAAAAGAGAGAAAGAGGGAAAGAAAAGAAAGAATAGGGGCATTTGGCCGAAATTCATTTGAATTTTGAAAATTCAAAACTTCCAGAAAAGGAGTGGTGATGGTTTGCTAAAAAGGATCCTATAAGTGGTATAAACCACTTTGCAAACTTTCAGAATTTTTGAATAAGCAAAAGAAGGGTTTTTGGTGATGTCCTATTTACGAAATAAAGGTGCAAGAATAAAGTTTGAAAAAAAGAAAGAAAAAGAATTTGAGTTTATCAAGCACCTTTCTAATTGATCAAAGTATAGCATGAAATCATGGCACCCAATCAAGCCCTCATGCATAGGGTCAAGTTTTGAAATTCTAGGAAAAAGGTAATAGCTAGCACACACATATACATGCACATGAAATCATACATTGCACACAAGAAGATCACTACACTAGCACTCAAGCTCAATTGGAAACAATTTTAGTTTACCCCACTTTATATTGAATGGAAACTGACTTAAGATTCTGGTTACAAAAAGTAGGGTGTTACAGACCTTCCCCCCTTAAAAGAATCTCGTCCCGAGATTCCGTAGCTAAGCGTTAAGTAACTCAGGAAACTCTCGCTGAAGATAGGCTTCACGTTCCCAGGTGGCTTCGTCTTCGGCGTGATTGCTCCACTGAACCTTATACATGTTGATCTTTCGTCTACGGGTGAGACGGACATCTTTTTCCAGAATGCGGACAGGTCTCTCGCGGTAGGTCAAGTCGTAGTTGAGGTCAATGGTATCCTGATCAACTTCCTTGAAGGTCTTGGGTTGGTTAGGGGCTTGGAGACACTTGCGAAGCTGGGAGACGTGGAAAACGTCATGAAATTCCGACAACTTAGGAGGTAGGTCTAGCTTGTAGGACAATTCTCCTCGGCACTCAAGGATCTTGTATGGGCCGATGAAGCGGGGTGCAAGCTTTCCCTTCTCGTGGAAACGCTGCATGCCCTTGAGTGGGGTCACTCGGAGATAGACAAAATCTCCAACTTGGAAGGTAAGGGGTCTTCGTCGAGAATCGGCATAGCTCTTTTGTCTAGATTGAGCGGCCTTCAAACGATTTTGGATCAGTTGCACTTGCTCTTCGGCTTCCTTGATAACGTCGGGACCGAATACTTGGCTTTCTCCAGTCTCTGACCAGTTGAGAGGGGTTCGGCATTTACGGCCATACAGGGCTTCGAAAGGGGCCATTTGGAGACTAGGTTGGTAGCTATTGTTGTAGGAAAATTCGGCAAATGGTAAACAGTCCTCCCACTTGGCTCCATAAGATAGGACACATGCTCGGAGCATATCCTCAAGGATCTGGTTGACCCTCTCGGTTTGACCTCCAGTCTGCGGATGATAGGCTGTGCTAAAAGAAAGCTTGGTCCCCAAGGCTTCATGAAGTTTTGCCCAAAAACGAGATGTGAACTGAGTACCTCGATCGGATACGATGGTCTTGGGCACTCCATGTAGACTCACAATCCAGGAGATATAAAGATCGGCGAGTTCCCTACCATTGTGGGTGGTCTTGACTGGAATAAAATTGGCGACTTTGGTGAGGCGGTCCACAATGACCCAGATGGAGTCATGACCTCTGTTTGATCTTGGCAGACCAGTAATGAAGTCCATTCCAACTTCTTCCCATTTCCACATGGGCACCTTCAGGGGTTGCAACAGACCCGCAGGTCTTTGGTGTTCGGCCTTGACTCGCTGGCAAATGTCGCACCAGGCAATATAAAATGCTATTTCTCGCTTCATCCCATGCCACCAGAACTGCTCTTTCAAGTCTTGGTACATTTTTGTGCCTCCTGGATGAATAGAATAAGGGGTATCATGGGCCTCCTTCAGAATGGACTGCTTCAACTCCTCAATGCTAGGAACGCACATGCGTCCTTTATACCATAACACACCTTCCTGGTCGATTGAGAACCCAGGTAATTCCTCTCGTCCCATCCTTCGCTTGATACCTTCGATGCTTTCATGTCCCTTTTGAGCTTCCTTAATGATGTCGGTGAGTGTGGGTCGGACTTCAAGGTTTGCTAGGAAACCATGGCTTACAAGCTGAAGTCCGAACTTCTCGAACTCCTCGCATAAGGTTGGTTGGCGGGTCCTTAATAGGGCATTTAGGGAACAAGGTTCTCGGCTGAGGGCATCGGCGACCACGTTCGCCTTGCCCGGATGATAATGAATGCCTAGATCAAAATCCTTGATGAGTTCAATCCACCTACGCTGCCTCATATTCAACTCCTTCTGTGAGAAGATATACTTCAAGCTCTTATGGTCGGTGTAGATCTCACATCTGTTTCCCATAAGGTAGTGTCGCCAAGTCTTGAGCGCATATACGACAGCGGCCAGTTCAAGATCATGGGTTGGGTAGTTTAGCTCATGCAGGCGTAGTTGACGGGATAGGTAAGCAATGACTTTGCCATTTTGCATCAAGACACTTCCAAGTCCAAGCTTGGAGGCATCGCAATAGACGTCAAAGCTTTTGGTGATGTCGGGCATGGTCAATATGGGAGCTGATACGAGCCTCTTTTTGAGTTCTTGGAAACTCTGCTCGCACTTCTCAGTCCACTCGAACTTTTTGTCCTTCCTGAGGAGCTGAGTCATTGGACGGGCAATGCTGGAAAAACCTTCAACAAACTTCCGGTAGTATCCAGCTAATCCGAGGAATGCTCGAACTTCGGTGGGATTGGTTGGGGCCTTCCTTTCTAAGATAGAAGTAATCTTTGATGGGTCAACGGACACTCCCCCGGCTGAAATGACGTGTCCCAAAAATCCAACTTCCTTTAGCCAAAACTCACACTTGCTGAACTTGGCGTAAAGTTGGTGTTCCCTCAAGGTTCCCAACACTAGCCGCAGATGCTCTGCGTGCTCTTCCTCGGTCTTGGAATAGACCAAGATATCGTCAATAAATACCACCACGAACTTGTCGAGGAACTTCATGAACACCTTGTTCATGAGATTCATAAAATATGCTGGAGCATTGGTCAGACCAAAGGACATCACGGTATACTCAAATAAACCGTATCGTGTAGTGAAGGCAGTCTTGGGAATATCGGACTCGCGGACCTTCAGCTGATGATATCCAGTGCGGAGATCGATCTTGGAGAACACCTTAGCTCCATTCAGCTGATCAAATAGGTCTTCAAGCTTTGGAAGTGGGTACTTATTTTTGATTGTCACCTCGTTTAACTTGCGGTAATCCACACACAGTCGGATGGTACCGTCTAGCTTGTCCACAAATAGAACAGGCGATCCCCAAGGTGACGCGCTGGGATGTATAAGACCCTTGCTGAGCATATCAGCGAGTTGCCTCTTTAACTCTTCTAATTCTTGGGGGTTCATACGGTAGGCTCTTTGTGCTATAGGGGCTGTTCCGGGAATCAACTCAATATCCCGGTCGGGGGGCATACCTGGCAACTCTTCAGGGAAGACGTCGGGGTATTCACATACCACCGGAACTTGGTCAAGGGTTGGCCCAGATACAGATTTCTTGTAGTAGGCTTTGCGGGACGGCATGGTTGCAATGTGCTCGATTTGAATACCCTCACTGTTGGTTACGGATATAGACTTTCTGGCGCAATCTATGTGCCCTTGGTACTTGGACATCCAATCCATTCCAAGTACTACATCCAAGCCCTTTGTACCTAGGACAATCAAGTTGGCTTGAAAAGATGCCCCATGGATTACTACGGGTACCCCTTCGCAGCATAAGTGGGCCTTAACTTGGGATCCCGGAATTTGCACTATCATTTTGCGTGCCATTTGAGTCACGGTCAACCCTCCCGCGGCCACAAATGTTTCAGTGACAAACGAGTGTGAAGCACCTGAATCAAACAAGACCTTTGCGGGGATTGAGTTGATGAGAAACGTACCAAGGACGACATCAGGAGCTTCAGCTGCCTCCTCAGCGGTGACATGGTTCAGGCGACCTCGTGCAGTGTTAGCTTGGTTCCTCGGGTTTTTCCCAGTGGGTCCACGGCCTTGACCCTGGTTGGGTCTCGGCGCGCTGAGGCTCGGTGTAGAGGGCTTCTTAAGAGGGCACTCCTTGGAGAAGTGTCCTGGCTGGCCATAGGTGTAGCATCCACTGCCCTGGCTTCGGTTGGTGGGGTTGAACATGTTACGGTTACCTCCAGAAGAATTTCCGCCGGTGGGGCGGCTGCTGGAGTATTGACGGTTTGGGTTGTTGGGTCTTGGAGCTTGAGGGGCAAACCTCTGAGGGGGTGGTGCTGATCTTGATGGGGGCATGCTGCGGGACCTTTGACTACTTGGTCCTCCCTGACTCATCATCCTCCTCTTGCGACTTTCACGAGCAGCTTTATTCTTGTCTTCCACCATGATAGCAGCGTCTACCAGAGCCTCCAGGTCGTTGTAAGGCACAGCGACCAGGTAGGGCTGCAGATCTTCCTGGAGTCCGTTCATGAAGCGCTCTCTCTTCTTCTCATCCGTATCGATGTCGTTGGGGGCATACCTCCCCTAGGTAGTGAACTTGTCCAGGTACTCTGTGACACTCATCCCGCCTTGCTTGAGGTTGAGGAACTTGTCGCGCATGATCTTGATCAGCCCAGTGGGAACATGGGCCTTGCGGAACTTGCTCTTGAAAGCCTCCCAAGTCATAACTTGGTTCTCGGGCTGCATGGCACGGACGTTCTCCCACCATGCGCCTGCTGCTCCTGCTAGGAAGTGAGTGGCGTAGAGCACCTTCGCATTTGCGCCAACTCCCGCGTACTCGAGCTTGTTCTCGATGGTGCGGAGCCAGTCGTCGGCGTCAAGGGGTTCAGTGGACTTGGAGAAGGTTGGTAGGTTGGAGTTTTGGAAGTTCCTAAGCGTGTTACGGGGTTCCTCATCATCATTGCCACCATGGTTGTTGTGGTTGGTGGCCATCTGGGCGAGTTGCTGGAGTGTAGCTAGGTTGGCTTGACGCTCGGCGCGTGCGGCTTCACGCTCTTCCAACAGGAGCCGCAGCACCTGCGTCATGTCGGGCTCAGGAGGTGGGGGCGGGTTGTTGCCAGCGTGGGCACGAGTCTCCGGAGCCATTCTGGAGAGGAGTGAATTGGTGGGATTTATAACAAGGAAACTTATGCAAGTTTCATAAGAAAGAAAGAAACTTCATTCATGCAAAGCATACATCCATGGCAACCATACATAACATGCTCCAACAACCATGCATAACAAGTCCATGCATCCATAATATATACAAGCAAAAGGGTGCCAAACATGTCCAGGCACACACACATACCACACATAGTCGCATACAACAGTCATAGCAAATGGTTCTAGATAGACCATACAACACCAATACGCAAAAGGGTCAAACTAACCACTACACGGCATCCTAAGTGAGAGGTAGAGTGGTGAGATCTACTCGTCGCCGCTAACGTCAGGAACTAGCTCCTCGGGGTCCTCCTCGCTAGGAGTCTCAGGAGCGTAGAAGTCGAGGATAGCGTTGCGGTCATCACCGCTCTCGCTACCACGGTCGTCGTCGTCGGTACTAGCGGGCTCCTCGTCGAACGCCTCCTGGTGGTCGTCGTCGCGGCCGAGTACCTCCTCGTTCTCCTTGCAGAGCTCGGCGGTCTCCTCCTCCAACTCGGACACGTGGCTCTCAAGAGAAGCCAAGTGGTCCTCCAACTCGCGGACGCGCCTCCTCAGAGCCTTGTTCTTCTTCATGATCTTCCTCTTGGCAACGAGGAGACGGTGACGTGAGAAGATAGACTCCTGGAGGTCCTCGCGGAGAACGGCCAACTCGAGTCCCCTCTCGTCGGCGACCATCCGGACATGGTCCAGATGCTCCTGCGTGTGGTGCAGCATAGCCTCGGTGTGGCAGAAGTGGCGGCTGAAGGGCGTGTGCGCTGCAGCCTGGTAGGGAAAGCCATCAGCGTCGATCCTCCCGTAGTGCTCGTAACGAGTCCCGAGCAGCTCGTCGTAGTGGTCGTGGACGAGGCGTGAGATAGCGTGACGCAGAACGCGCATGAGGCCATCGCCCCAGTTGCGCTCGATCACCTCGAAGGTGAACTCTGGCGAAGTGGGCGGGACCTCCTTCCCGCGGACCTGGCAAACCACACGGATCGCCAGCTCACGGGTACCCTCCTCAAAAAGCTGATAGCCTCGGACCTCCGGACGCGGACGTCCGAGATGTGCGCACAACTCCACCAGGTCGCGCTCAAAGACGAGCACGTCCTCGTGGGTACCAACCTGACGGTGTGCAGTAGGAGCGTCCATCTACACAAAATTTTAAGGTAGGTTGAGTTAATATCTTACCCAAGTGTGCAATATTTTAAATACAGTAAAAGCTTGAATTAAGATGCAAGTAATTCTAAATGCTTAAAGAATAAGAGAAGAGATGAGAGCAATATATATTTACCTTATATATATTAAGCCATCTCTTTTAGTTTTTAGTAGTAAAAATATATTTTTGGTCCTATCTAACGCCCATACTAACTAGGGTCTCCTAAGGTCAGGATGGCTCTGATACCAACTCTGTGGGGACCCCGGCTTACCGTCCGGGATTCCCGTTATGCATACAATTCATGATTCCAGGAAGACTGTCATGAATCCACATAACAGAGTTGGCATTACAGAGTATATCATCCATTACATAAATAAGTCGCAAGGTCTTACATGGCCACTTGGCCGAATTTAAATGCCACGCAGGGCAAGTTCACTAGACAGTGCAGCGGATACAAAGGTCGCGTAGAATCAGCCCGTATCATGCCTCTACCCTACAGGCGACTGACCGGGAGACGGATCCTAGTTCGCATCGGCGTCGTCGAACTCCTCACCATCGTCTTCATAGTCTTCATAATCTGGCCAAGTTAATAGCCAGGGACAAAGCCGTGAGTACATTTTGGAATTGTACTCGCAAACCATCTAAGAGGGGACAAATTTCATGCTATTTGGCTGTAGCAAGAGAGGTTGAGTTGAGGCTAGTGCTTAACCTAACTATACCTTCTCGTGTCGATATAGCCTGTCATACGACATTTCTATATCCTTATTAAAGAAGAGTTTTTTTTTAGTAAAGCATCTTTAGAAAAGCTCTAGGAAAGGGGGAACTCATTTTCAAGAGAAGAGCCGGGGTCAATCAAACATGACCACCACTCTTATTAATTTCTGGTCAATCACACATGACCACTTCCCGCCTTCGGAAGTACCCTACAAGTACTCCGAACCAAGCATGTGCCACGGCAGTACCCTCCGAGTACTCCGTCTGGCATTTCCTCCATTTCTTTTTGAAATCCACTTTGAAAAACAAAACTGACATTGGGCTAGGCAACGGTCTTCCCAACCGTCCATGACCGAGGACACGGCTATTCGAATAGAATTCCACTCTGCAGAGGTTGTACACTTTACCCACACCATCCGATAAATCCGCCGGGATACCACCACGGACCGTCATACACAAGTATGCGGGGTTCGGATAATCGATCATAGCCTTCCATCTATCCACCTTAATACGGGCGCCTACCCTGTGGAGTATACATCCCCGGCAAACCCTGGCCGTCTACCTCCGTTGAGCGTAGTTCTAGTGCCACGGCGGGAGAAACCCAAATGTCTTCCGGACGGGTAGCCTATTGGTGGGCCCGCTACGCTGTTGCCCACCACTTGCGACAACCCGGATTCCGGGGTCCTCCAGACCCTTATATAGTGAGAGGCTCCCCGCACGATGGCAGATAAACTTCGGACTAAGCCCCGTCCCATACCAGGGTAATGTGGTTGCACGGGTTAATTGTTCTGAGCGAACGCCTAGTGATCACTAATGTCATTTAAAAAACCACCATCTCCTTGTCCTCCAGTTTGATATAAAAACCATTTTTCGAAATCACTTCAGTGGGGTAAGTGCTACCCCAAGGTTTTCGGAAAACATTTTTGTAAACTTTATTTGAGTGTTCCCAGTCCTAGAGTTTTAGCTCCACTAGAGAGTTTATCAAAGGCATTGTTGCTAACCAACATGCCACTACTACAGGGGTAATAGAATAGGTAAACAAGGGGTCATCTCGAGGGATGATAACAACTTGACTCGCGGAGCCTGAGCCAACAATGAATTGCTACAGGAACTATAGCAACATAAATCCATGCACCTTAATAAAAATAGAAGGAGACATGCAATTGTGTAATTAGGGTTCAGATATGCATCAAGATAGATGGCTTGCCTTGGTTGGCTTGTCCCTGATCTCCTTCCTCCTGATATTCAAAGACCTCTCCTTCCTCCGCACACTCTTCGTTCGAATCTATCGCCGGAAAAGTATAACAATGCACAAATGAATAAACAAGCATACACAAGACACAAGCAATGCAGCACTTAATACTATCTTAAGAAAGAGTATCAGAAGCAAACAAGTTTAGAAAACAAATAAAGTTTTAAAGGTTCTTAGTTAACAATTAATCTTAATAGAAACTAGGGTTTCTTAAATTGATGTGAACATCACTACTTAGCAACCAATTCAAGCATGCATGCATCCAGTGAAATAAACAGCACAACAATCAATATTGCAGGTTGACAACAATCTTAAGAAACTACCAAAGTTGGATTTACTGAAAAACAAAGTGTGGTTTATTTCCTATGAATTTAACAATAGGAGAATAACACTTGGGCACTACACTAATCCTCATATATTCTCTGAACCTCAGAAAAATATGAGGTAAAGTGCTCTGGATAGCTTTTCCAGAACATGACCCAACAAAATTGGATTCAACTCAAAATCCCATTCCTACTGCAAGTGGTGATTTTCTTAAGATTAATTACACCCTATGCCATTTTAATTACTACAGCAAGACTATAAATCCTAAAATAGGAAATCCAGTGAGTCAAGCAAGGTATCATGATATACTAACAGTGAAAATTGGTTTCACACATTTTACTCATATCAAACTCAAGATTTGCATTTAAGTAGGAAAAATGGCTAATAGCACAATACTAATTATCAAATAACCTACAGTGGTCCAAAATTCATGGGACCAACACCATCTGAAAGATATTGTCCTAAGCTACTCACAGAACTTTGAATCACAACATTTGCATGCATAGAATAATTCCTATTGAATTTCAAAGTTCACAGGATAATCAAAAATTAACAGAGTGTTTCTAAAAAAAATTCCACGGGCCAGATCTGCCCCGGAACGGGCCGAGGTGACTGGATTCAGCCCAGATCTCGCGCGGTAGCAGCGCCGTTCAAACCTGCCGGCGGGGCCCGGCCGTCAGTGGCAGAAGGATACCGAATCGGTACCGGACGTCGTCGTCCGTCCGATTAGAAGGCAGATCGACGGCTGGAGACCGTCGTCTCCCTCGCGGCGGGGCTGGGGTTAAACCCTAACCCTAGCTACTGCTGCAGGATGGCGGGGCTCACCTAGGGTCAACGAGGGAGGCTGGGCAGCTGCAGGGCGGCGGCGGACTCTCTGTACCTCCTCCACGTCCGATTCCAGCAAGACAGAGGGCTCGAGGGGCTGTGGATGGCTGCGTGCGTCTACGGCGAGCTTCAAGATCCGGTGGCGATGACGTTGCTCCTGCTCTGCCAGACAAGAAACGGGAAGCAGTGTCAGTCCCTGGCCTAGCAGAGGAAGAGTACGGAGCAGAAGAGGGGCAGGAGAAAGCGGTTGGCGTCGACCCACGGCTTTTGCCGTCTACCCTTGCTCCGGCGAGGATCCTCGGGCTCTGCTGCCCGGGGAAGGCGATGGCTTCGTCGGCTGAGCTCAGAGAGAGGAGGGAGTGGAGTGAGGGGGCAAATGGGCAGCAAGGGACGGCTCTAGAGAGGGGTGCGGGGTTTTATTGTGCGGGCGTGATCGTGGTGTATGGTGTACCTCGAGGGCGAGGATTGGGCGATGCAGGCGGTGTCTCTGGGGCGGCGTAGTGGTCTAAGTCCAATGGTGAGGTCGCGGTGTCGGCGCGCTTGCTACAACGGCCAGGGCGACACGGTATTCAGTTTGGGTGCACGTGAACCGGTGCGTGACACGGCGAGCTGGGTTGGCTAGGGTGCAAAGCAGTGGTGGCGTTGCAAAGTGGGTACGATGCCGTGCTTGATCATGTGCAGAGCGGAGCGAATTGTGAAGGGGGTGCACGGGAACGCGCATGCAGGTCGTGGCGTGTGTGGGCGGCGCAGAGCGAGGCTGTGGCGTGGCCTATGGGGGCTCTGGGCGGCAGGGCTCGATTGGTTGAGCTTGGCGGTGCTGAGTGGGGTCTGGTGGCGCAGTGTTGGCCGGTGGCTTCCTCTCGAAGCCTCTAGGCAACGGGCGTGCTCTCTGGTTACGCCGGCGAGTGAGAGAGGGCGAGGTGAGGTAGGAGCTGGGTCTCTCTGCGTGCTGGGGTCGGGTGGTGGTGTAGTGGTGATGCTGAACGCCGGTTGGGGGGTGCTCAACGGCAGAGAGGGAGGGAAAAAGAAATGGAGAGGATCTCCTCCAAGATCTTCTCGGGCTCCTCCCATTCCTTGTGTCCAGGAGCTACAGGACAAGGGCTAGGGTTGGGGTGTGAGAGAGAGCAGAGGGAGATGGAGTGGCAGCCGGCTTGGTCCTTCTCCTGGTCGGGTTGCAAAGAAAAGAGAGAAAGAGGGAAAGAAAAGAAAGAATAGGGGCATTTGGCCGAAATTCATTTGAATTTTGAAAATTCAAAACTTCCAGAAAAGGAGTGGTGATGGTTTGCTAAAAAGGATCCTATAAGTGGTATAAACCACTTTGCAAACTTTCAGAATTTTTGAATAAGCAAAAGAAGGGTTTTTGGTGATGTCCTATTTACGAAATAAAGGTGCAAGAATAAAGTTTGAAAAAAAGAAAGAAAAAGAATTTGAGTTTATCAAGCACCTTTCTAATTGATCAAAGTATAGCATGAAATCATGGCACCCAATCAAGCACTCATGCATAGGGTCAAGTTTTGAAATTCTAGGAAAAAGGTAATAGCTAGCACACACATATACATGCACATGAAATCATACATTGCACACAAGAAGATCACTACACTAGCACTCAAGCTCAATTGGAAACAATTTTAGTTTACCCCACTTTATATTGCATGGAAACTGATTTAAGATTCTGGTTACAAAAAGTAGGGTGTTACACGCTCCTGAACGAACGAACATGACTCAAGCTCGGGATCGGAAACGAAGGAAGCTAGAGGCTTTATTGGGCCGAGCCCACGAGGAAAAGGTTTGAATAAAACGAAGCTCGGACTCGGTACTCCTTTTTTTTTGAGCGAACGACGTGTGCTTTATTGATCACCGAAACATGAAGTCAATACAAATTGTTTCCCGGATATACTTCTGGGACACACCACGCCATATAAAGATTTATAAACAAACTTACACGACCAAGCTAAGCGGTGTACAACAACATTTTGCCCACGACGCACATGACGAAAGGAGATAGCTGTAAAAAAAAGCAGCCATCAGCTTGATATCTTCGATCACAACTTCACAAGCAGAACGGTCCCTATTGCTGGACAAGATCCTCTGAATAACAGATAGATAATGAGATGCAATGACAATGTTGATCATACCTTCATCGTTAGCTAGAGAAAGAGCAAGTCTGACTGCCAAAGCTTCTGCAAGTTCAGGTACCACCACCTCTTGTGCACTGTCGCCCAAAGCAACAATACACTCACCCAGATGGTTTCTTGCAATGACACCTGCACCAAATCGGCGGGAAGTAGCAAAGAGAGCAGCATCTACATTAAGCTGAATAGATCCTACCGCAGGCGGAGACCAAGGTCTCACTTATATGATCTGTTACAGACTTAAAAAGATGAGTCACAATCATCTCAACGTAGGCACTGATCTTACCTGCAACAGTGATAGGAGAACAAGAATCACCTTTTTCTCCTGAGTTCTTTTATGGTACCCTCAAATAAATACTAGCCATTCATTTTTGTCCATCCAAAGGCCAAAAAGATTTCATACCGCTCTAAGAAACGTGACCAGTATGATACATACCGGTGCCAATTTTCGCACCAAATTGGAAAAAGGCCTTAGGCGGGCCTCGGCCCAGTAGACCTCCGGCCCATCATATTTGGTTGCGCCGTACGGGAGGGCGTGCCGACGCCAATTCTGTCGTAACACAACGATTCTATTCCAAACCCTAGTTCTTCCGCGACCGAGCTGGGTGGGAGCCGCCGCCGATTCTCGCTGTGCGCTACTCCGGCACCACAACTGTCGCGGCCCCTACCGCCGGCATGTAGGGCGAGAGCTCCACCTTCCCCAATCCACCGCCTCCTTCCCCAGCACAAACCTGTCCCGAGCGCGCGCCCTTTGTCTCACCGCCGATCCAAGTTCCTCGGCGCCGTCCTCCTCGCTCGCCAAGGCGGCCGAGGATGTTACGCCGTTCCCGTGCCTAACGGTCACGATGCGGCGCCATCCTCCTCGCTCGCCAAGAACATGCACCAGGACACCATTGTTGCGGTGGTTTGTGCAGCTACCGTGCTTCTAACCAGCAATGGCTGCCTCTCCATGGGCATGGTGGAGGATAAGATCAGCGTGCGGCTGGGGCAGCCGCCTATCAGCTTCGTGCAGTAGCCCGGCTACGTGGTGGTGGACGCCGTGAAGAAGAGGTCGCTCTTCTACTATTTCATCGAGGCCAAAGCTAGATGTGGCAACCAAGCCCCTCGTCCTCTGGCCAAATGGAGGTAAATTTGGAAGTTGGTATAAGTTTACATTGTTTCAGCTTAGTGCATTTTGGTATTGGGAACATCACACAAGAATCAGCAGTGTGAACTTTGAAGGGAAGATACCAGATGACCCGTATGGGAGGGAGGAAACTGTCCTAGCAAGATAGCATCTTCAATTCTTGAAACCTACTGGGTGGCAGGGATCTCACCTGATTTATGATCAGGATTCTGTGTTCGGAATTTTGATGATGTCCATTCAGCCCTAGTGGCAATGGCCTTGTGACGAATGAGTAAAGCTGGAACAAAGAACTTGTCTCTTGTAAAAGTTTCAGATCCACACCTTTTACAAGAGACAAGTGCTCAGATTTTTCACACATTTAGCTTGAATTGTGGTAGTAGAAGAACAAAGTTTCCCCGCATGAATTCTATGTTTTAGTAGGAAAAAGTGGTTAAGATCAATGGAGATGCTTTTGCACAATTAAATTGCTGTATTTTTTATGGTGCTATAATGTTATCAGAGAAACCATGCTTTATTTAGTCAATTGCCTTCTTTCAGAGAAACACTGAAAAATCAAAATCATGATTGATTTGTGATGTTATCAGAGAAACCATCAAAGTACTCAAAATCATGATTCCTTGATCTGCATTTGTCTTCCTGTTTCTGATTATGATGTATGTTGCATAGGGGAATTTGGTGCAAAGTGCATAGATTATAGTTTGGTCTACAATTGCTTCAAGGAGGTGGATGCTGGTTTCGCTTCTACTTTTTATCTTTAGTTGGGCCTGAGGAGAAAATCAAGAGAATCTATTGGTCTAGAAATCATGCATTTGAACCTGCTACCAGATGGCTATAAGAAATAGTTATATCTTATGCAATGTTGTTGCAATGACTTCAGTCTCTATGTAGCTACGCACTCTAATTTTAGTTTTGATCTTATTTGATGAAGTTTGGATACAAGAATCATGCTCTTCAAGAACCACCTTGGTTAAGAACATCTTGTGTGCTAACTATGGAATGTATCTTATGTACAGTTACCTTCTCTTTTTTCTTGTGATTTTGCTTTGCAAGTTGGTGCATACTGGTTAAGCCTTACAGATTCTGGTGCTGGCTTCATCAAGGCAATACTTTTTGTTGTAATAAACTATCTTTTTAAAAGCCTCTCATTTTCTCCTAACTTATTTCTATCCCAAATATGCCAAAAGGTAACAGCAAGACCGTAGCATTTAGATCACTACACCTTTCTAGGAAATTAGCAATCCACGCTCTTTGTAGATGTGAAGAATTTTCGGTTCAGTTCAACATCAAAAGACTACTTCAACTTTTTCCAAACCTCACGTGCAAAAGGACAGAGAAGCATGGCAAGCTCGACACTCTCCTCTACAGAACAGTGAATACATGATATCGAGGCCAGAATATTACGTCGCTGTAATTGTTGACCACTAGGCAGACAGTTGTGGGCGAAGCGCCACAGAGTAATTCGTATCTTGCCCGACGCTTTGATCGCCCAAAGTGATTTCCAAAGCTTTGTATCATCAGGAACGTTAGACGTCATGCCTAGTCCTGCAGCACTTCTAGCAACCAGAGCCGCTTCTGTACGTGCCAAATGATAGGCCGAGCGCACTATATAAATTCGAAACTTGTTATGTGGCTAACAAAGGAAATCGTCACCACCATGACGACTTATAGGGATCTGGAGAACCTTAGGGCATATTTGGTAGCCCGGTTGTACTATCCCACATCATATAAGCTGAGTCCAGCTAGGTTGACCCCATACAAATGTGCCTTTTTGTGTTATGTTTGGTAGCTCGTATGAGCCAAGCCGAGCTCAGCTGAGACAATGTTTGGTAGGTAGTATGAGTTCAGCCCTGCCTTATAAAAATAAAACGCCATTCGGTCCCTACAAAGTTTTCAGAAAAGCAATCGGGTCCCTGAGACGTCGCCTCGAGCTCCGGCGTGGCCGGCGGCGGCGAGAGCCGGCGAGAGGAGCCGCCAGCGCCAGCGGGAGGAGCCGCTAGCGCCAGCGAGAGGAGCCCCCGCGCGCGCCTACGCCAGGACGGCGGGCTCCTATGCTGAGGAGGTCGCGGTGGCCGGCGTCCTCTGCCCGACGCGACGCGGTGGTCCGCATGTGGAACGCGGGGCGGCCTTTGCGGCGGCGGTGCACGCCCGACTCTTCGGCGGCGGCCTCTGTGGCTAGGACGACGGTGGGAGGTGGCGGGCGGCGGCCGGTGCGGTCGGAGACGGCCGTAGACTGCGGCGGCGTTGCAGTTGAGGATTGTGAGGACGGCTTGGGAAGGGAGGAGAGAGAAGAAAAGAAGAGAAATGAGAGGAAGGGAAGAGACCGGGCGGGGGTCTGGGGGTGGGGGGCCCACGGATTTGCGGGGCGAACGCGGCCCGGCTGGCGTTTTCGGTCGAGATGGGCACTGCCCAAGTCATTGGACCGGGCTAACAAACAGACAAATATCGGCTGAGGGGAGATTTTGTGAGTCCGGCTGGGCTACCAAACACGCCCTTAGCTGCTACGTCCTCTTCAAAAACAGCACGAACGCGGACGTCGTCCCATTACTCGGTACTCCGTTGAGTGTCCGATGTCACTCTTTTCAGATCAGAAGAAGTATCTTCCAATGCATCTCGTTCCATTCCATTGCATCCGTCCCGATAGGCGTTGTTTCATTATTCACGTCTGGGATGTGTTTGGTAGCTGGCATCATTTTTATTGAGATGGTAAAGTTCTTTTTTTGCGAATAGGACTCTGACATTGAAAGAAACACCAAACAGTACAAAGCACCCTAAGAAAAACGAAAATTACAACGAGATCCTTGAGAAGCCCTTCATCTTCAACCTCCAGATCGTGTCGATGGCGCGTCGCCGCTGTCGCTCCTCCCTGAAATGGCCTGACGTTGTTGGTTGCGGACAAGAAGTCACCGAACAGGTCAAGAAGACCACATCCGTCCCAGAGATGAAGAAGAAGGAAGAACTATCGATGAAGCTCCTTGACAACCCAAAGATCCCCACATCCAGACAAAATCCTCGAAAACCACACCACTCCCACAAACCCCTCGATGTTGCCACCGAGATGGGGTTGAAGCCGGGGAGATCTTATTGCACGAGGCGCCGATACCACCACCTGAGCGCCACCCCTACAAACCTTGACCCTAAAAACGGAGAACGAAGCCCTCAAAATAGGGGACGGAGCCCTCCCACCGACGAGGGCCGAGATCCACCGTGCCTCCATGGCCCAAAGGCCACAGAAGTGGGGCGATCTGCGGCGGCACCGGCGAGAGGAAAATGAGATCCAAATCGCCTAGGTCGCCTCAGATCGTCTGGGCGTAACGTTCTAACTAGAGATGGTAAAGTTTTAGTTTGAACTATCCGAGAGCATGATGCGGCACGGCGTTGATGATGTAATTCACCGTCCAGTTGGGAACCCCAAGAGGAAGGTATGATGAGCACAGCAGCAAGTTTTTCCCTCAGTAAGAAACCAAGGTTTGTCAGTCCAGGAAAAAGCCAAACTCCAGAAGGTGATGCTTGCTAGCCTAGTGACACTCCAACAAGGGCGCCGTTAACGATACTTGTTAGCGCGTCTTCAACTAGTAGCAACGCGGAACCTGCACACAACATAACCAAGAACTTTGCTCCCAACTTACGATGAGGTTGTCAATCTCACCGGTTTGCTATAAACAAGGAATGAGCGTATCGAGTGGAAACCAATAGTAGTATGCGAGAAAGTAAACAGTGCAAGTAAAGTATATAGGTGATAGCAATATAAAGAAAATTGGACCAGGGTCCATAGTTCACTAGTGGTGTCTCTCCATAAGATAAATAACGACATGCTAGGTAAACAAATTACAGTTGGGCAATTGATAGAATAAAGATAACGTGCATATGTCGAGAGGATCACTATGAGATTTACTCTGGGCATTACAACAAAATATATAGACCGCCATCCAACTGCATCTATGACTAATAATCCACTCGCAGGGAATCATCCGAGGACCCCTTGAGTATTAAGTTGCGACCAATAGATAATTGCATTAAGCAAAGTGTGTAATGTAAACAAAGCATATGCCCTTGGACATAAGAATGTTGTTTTCTCCCTAGTGGCAACAGCACATCTACAACCTTAGAGGTTTCTGTCACTCCCCCAGATTAAATAGAGGCATGAACCCAACTATCGAGCATAAATACCCCCTCTTGGAGTCACTAGTATCTACTCGGCCAAGATAGCTACTAACAACGGAGAGCATGCAAGATCATAAACAACATAGAGATAACATAAGATAATATTCAGCACATCAACTCAATCATAACACCAATATTCATCGGATCCCAACAAACACAACATATAGAATTACGTAAAGGTAGTCTCAATCATGTAAAGCAGCTTACGAGATCTAAACATGAAGCACATGGTGGAGAAGACAACCATCTAGCTACTGCTATGGACCCATAGTCCAAGGTAGATTACTCACTCATCGCGCCGGAGGCAAGCATGGCAATGAAGAAGACCTCCGGTGGCGATTCCCCTCTCCGGCAGGGTGCCGGGAAGAGCTTCTGGACCCTCCCGATCTCAGGTCGACGATGGCAGCAGATCGCGATGCGTTTCTGGAAAAGTGATCGGGTACTGAGGTTTTTCCCGTCGGGGGGTCTTTATAGGCGAAGGGGCGGCGTCAGAAGTGGACCGAGGCGGCCTCACACATAGGGGGCGCGACCAGGGCCTGGGCCGCGCCGCCCTACTGTGTGGCCGGCTTGTGGCCCCTCTCCGTCTCCTCTTCGGTCCTCTGGAAGCTTCGTTAAATATCTAGATGTTTGGCTTTTATTTCGTCCAATTCTGAGAATATTTCCTGTGTAACTTTTCTGAAACACAAAAATAGCAGAAAACAGGGAACTGGCACTGTGGCATCACGTTAATAGGTTAGTTCTGGAAAATGCATAAAAGCGCCACGAAGTGTAACGAAACACTAAGCAAATGGTGTAAAAACAAGCATGGAGCATCAAAAATTATAGCTACGTTTGAGACCTATCAGAGCATCTTCAAGAGGCCATCAAATTGTGTCTGCTTTATGCAAAATTTACCCCATTTTGGGGTTGGTTGATACGTGCCCGCGAAATTATCCAATTTTTGTGTCATGTGAACCCAACACTGCCCCCAAATCTTGTTGCTATAAAATTTCACTAATGGGAAAAGGCTTATAGCCATGATTTCACTGGTAACAAAAAAAGAAAGATAGTCACCAATAACCGGTACAGTACGGATGGCAGCCCCACAAAAAACTGTCACCTATCTGTCCCGAACTGGTCTCCGCAGCACCTAACGATGACGTCCGATAAAAAAATGCGTCATTGGAAGTTCGTTCGGTGGTCGTCATGGGCTCGGGAAAAAGGCCATGACAGCATTCGAATTGCACCCGCCACGGGTTTACTGTATAGCAGTGATGGCTATTTTAAACTTATGTCGCCAATTCTATACGAAAAAGTCACGACGTGCACATTATACTGTTTGTCGCTGGTTGTGTTACATTTGTGCCGGGCGCATTTTAGAATACGTCGGTGGTCCGGCTCATCATATCGCGGGACTAACTAATCCCTCAGTTTGGCACACTTTTTTGCTATATCATTATGTTCCAACGCGTCGCTGGTTCGTGGAGGTAGGTTGTGTAGGCGACGCGTGTCCTACGCGTTCGCTCGTATAGATCCGCGTGCAAGTGTGAATTTGTCATTTTTCACCTCGTCTTGGGAAAAGAGACATCACCTCTTCTTTCTGCATTCATTTAGGATATACATTTTTCATTTCGCCTCGTGAGGGCGAGAGGGGAGTCATCTTCTGTGGTCACAAAGTACTGTCCATCCACCCACGGAGAGAGCTCGATACTGCATCGATGGCTATCCATGGTGTGCCGGCGGACTGGGTCTCTCTCCCCAATGACCTTGTTAAGAAGATCGGCGGCATCTTCCTTTCCATGGACGACCTAGACTACTACTCCAACTTCCGAGCTATCTGTGGTGGCTGGCGCGGCGCCTTACTGGCAGAGCCGCCCTTCATGCTCACCAAGTGGATCAATCTGGAGCACTCCTCGTCGACGACGCTGCCGTGACATTACTGAATGTGAGCACAGGCCGCTGACTGCTAAAGAAGATCCGCAATTTGATTCGTAGGTGCTTGTCTTCCACATATAGATTAACTTAGTTTGGTCTCTACTTGTTAGATGAAATTGTTCGACGGTATTCTTGCCACACTCTAATTTTTTGTAGACTAATTAAAGCTCGTCTTCTCAACCAAGATACTTCTGTGTCAGAATAGCAACAGGCGGCCTCATCGTGCTGGGCAGAGAGCCCGGCCATACAAGACTCGGGTGTTCAACCTCTTAACTAGTGCCATCAAAGGCTTCGATGCGCAGATACTGGCGAAAGAGTTGTCCTCTGTTGTGGTGATGATGAAGCCGTCCTTGACTGTTTTCATATCAGAACTTCAAAATAATACCATACGGTGGGCTGATAAGAGCAGCGAGGCAGGGGGCTCTGCTTTTTTGGACATGGATTTTACAAGGCTCCAGGTCGTTTTGCAGTTCTTCGGTGCATGACACACTTTGCTGGCGATGTGTTTGTCGTTGATAGATACGGCTTCGTCATTTCTACAATGCCCGGCACCGCCAACTCTGGCACTAAACTGGAGATGAACACCTCCGTTGTAGTCTCTATTCCGGATGATCAATACTCCCCTGATATGTTCTACCTGGTGGAGTGTGAGGGGGAGCTGTTGTTTATGACGAGCGAGCGGGTTTACAATGGTCAATCGGTAGTCTACCGGGTGGACACCAAGAATCATGTACTCAAGCCGGTCATAAGCACTGGCTCATGACCCCACTCCCTCGTAACCCTTGCTTAGATTGGAGGCAACACAGGAGGCAACCTCGAGACACTAAAGATGAAGACCTCGACCAATGTCAGAGTTAGCAATGAAGTCAACGACTACATCAAGCTTGGTGGAAAACTAGAATAGGAATAGAAGGGAACCAATTCCCTAATCCTAGCACCCAAGTAGTTAGGGCAATTCTTTAGTTTCTGTAGCAAGCCAACTGCATTAGTGGTAGCTTTAGTTTAGTCTTCTCGTTGTTCTTTCTTGATTGTAATCGCCAGAACTAAACCTCTATCTGTTGAGGAGGTTCTGAAGATCTTCTGTATGCTGAAATTTTAATCCTATAGACATACCTTGGACCTGCGATGTTTATGTTGTACCACTCTGATCGATGTAATACTAGTGAGACGGTGTTTCATTGGTGTTATGTCAACGACTTGCATACTACACATGCAGTGGTATGCTTGGTCACCACAGCTGGTATCAGAGCAAACGCTTTGACCCTAGGATTAAAACCCTTTAATAGGAGACCTGTAGGTTTGGTAGTGACTATAGGAAGCCTCCTTATCTAAACCAATTCTTCTTATGACTTGAGATGGATATTCAACAAAAGAATACTCCTGACACACTTGAGTCAAATTTCTTACCTGTCTCCTTAAGTGAAGCTAGATATCTTGTTCCATACCAAGTAGTTAGGACATTATTATAACCTTACACAAAGGATGAAAGTAGATAGTATTTGGTATACAATACATGGTAGTCCAAAGAGAGGATACAACCGGAATGGGAACTATCTTATTGGAAGATGTATACCAAGGACAATATGTTAAGCTTGAGTCATCCGAAACTGTAGTAGGATGATGTTAAGTGATGAAATGAAGTTATATGAGGTAGAAGGACCCCAGTTAAGTCATGTATGTGGATACTCAAGAATTCCATATACAAGTAAGAAGTACCCATGGTATAAAATCTTAGAGCATGAGAGATTCACATGAGAATCTTTACATGGTGAAGAAGAACTTTACAGTAAACCAGCAATTCCTTGCCGAGGAAGAAGATGTTCAATAAGAAAGATGAATGAAGTGTTGCAAACCATGGTAACTAGGTCAAGTGTACCACAACAATAGTCTTTAGCTCAAGGAGATTTATCAAAGCACAACAGAGAACCCCATGAAAATCACGGAGTTGTGCAAACCATACTTAGCGAAGTAGGTGCTTAGAGAAGCTATGCTAGAAATTTTGAAAGATCATGTGAGGGTAGTCTTCCATTGAACGGAAGGTAAGTTATAGAAGGATGGAAAGGCATGTTTAGATCAGCCATAAAAACTCCCAAATCCCTTTTGTTCAAATTTATTTGGTTGCGATTGAGTGATTGAAGTAAGGGATTTCTATTTTCGTGCCCTCAGGTCGTTAGTTGTACTCAGTTTTCCCCAGCTCCTTAGTTTTTCCTCAGTTTTGTCCAAGCCCTTGGCTGAAACCGTCACCAGTGCTGGAACGGCCGGTTGCCCGACGGTTGAACACCTTTGACCGTTAACTGCTGACTAGTGGGGCCACGTAGAGCCCGCAAAGACACGTCAGAGCATCCATCTTTGTTTGACCGTAAGCATCGCCGTATCCCTGACCAAAATGCGGACGAGTGGGGCTTTGGTATATCGAATGACAAGTGGGGCCATGACGCTGATACAAGGTGCAATACACGGGTAGGAATAGATTTTTAAACGGAGCTCTACAGCGATGGCACGGAGGAGGTGGCCTGTGGGGTGCCGAGATGAGATCGACGTCCACAAAGAACTGCATGAGGCGAGATCAGACGCATTAGATAGATATGAACTAGACGCGTTTAACCATGCAAAGAAGAGAAGAAATGGTCGAGGACATCGACGACGACCTCAACACTTTGACTGACGGTGTCGGACACGAACGCGAGCAATGTAGAGAAAACTAGTGTCTCTTCTTTCTGGCGTGTATAGATAGGTGCTAGGGGAGTGTGGTGGCGAAGGGAAAGACCTCGCGGTGGTCTGTGGCGTCCAGCATAGCGGGGCGACGTGGCCGTGCCCACAGTGGCGTGCATGTTCGGCATTGGCATCAGCATGTACGTTCGTCATTGGCCTCGGCGGTATCTCTGGTGTGTCAGTGATCGAATGAGGGGACGGGATTGAGGGTGCATCCCGACGGTGACCTAGCAGTGGCGGCGAGCATGCATACCCGTTCTGACCATGCCGATATCGGCATCGGCATCGTTTGGAGGCTGTGGTGCTCGAATCATGGTGGAAATTGCGATTCCCTATTATTTTTACATGCATAATATATAGAAAATAGCTAGATCTATAAATCGATGCATATGAAGCTACATATATATTCTTGGTCATAATCCCCTTAGATGCATGGCTTCACGTCATCGTCGCTTTCATCGTCAGTATCTTCGTCGTCCGTGTAGTAGTACTTCCTGCACGTTGTTCCGTCGAACACCTTCACTGTGAGCACATAATCGCCTTCATATTTGAAGTGTAGGAAGCAGCCGAAATCCACACCGTGCGCGACGGCGAAATTCTCCCAGCCCTTGTCGAGGTACATCCGGCCTTGTCCGTCAAATAGGACCTCCACGGTCCAGAGACGAGGACCGCAGTCAGCTGCTCGCAGATACACCTTTGCGGGCTCCTGGCCGTCAAGATAGTCCGCAAACTTTTGTGGGAGTGCCTGCAAAGAGATCGAGCGCCGATCGTTTGAAATTAAAGGTTTTTTAGAACATGCACATAATTAATCACATGCATCATATATGTGCGAACGCGTACGTACCTTCTTGGCCAAAGGGTCTTCATAGATGGTGATGAAGAACTCCTCTATGATCAATGGCAGTGTTGACGGTGGTGGTGGCAATGATGATGATCCACCACCCCGGCCGCCCCTTCCCCTTCCCCTTCCCCTTCCCCTTCCGGTCGGCGTCCGAGACGTGGAAGCCATAGCAATGGATCAAGTGTATGTGAACGAAGAAGAGAGAGGCAGAAACGAAGAAGAGAGAGGCAGAACCTATTGACATGAGGGATGGCCGTTGTGGGGGTTTATAAGGGAGAGATGACCGTTGTGGGTTTTACACCATAAATTAAGGTAGAGATGACCGTTGTGGGGTTTACACAATAAATTAAGGAGGAGATGACCGTTGTGGGGGTGGTTTATATCTCAACAAAAAAGTAATGCCTAAAAGAAATGGAAATTCTTGAAAGTTCATCATTTTACCGTGAAAAGTAATGCGTAAAAGAAATGGAAATTCGTGATAGTTTATCATTTTACCGTGAAAAGTAATGCGTAAAAGAAATGGAAATTCGTGATAGTTCATCATTTTACCGTGAAAAGTAAAGCCTACAAGAAATGGAAATTCGTGATAGTTTATCATTTCAACGTGAAAAGTAATGCCTAAAAGAAATGGAAATTCGTGATAGTTTATCATTTTACCGTGAAAAGTAATGCCTAAAAGAAATTCATGATAGTTCATCATTTTACTGTGAAAAGTTAAGCCTACAAGAAATGGAAATTCGTGATAGCTTATCATTTTACCGTGAAAAGTAATGCCTACAAGAAGTGGAAATTCGTGATTACCCAACTTGTTGAATCCGGTGGCAAACTCGTCATTTAGCATACATAGAGGGGTAGTAGTTTGCCACCGACAGATAGAGAGAGGGTGGCACGATCCTGCCCGTTGGATCATAGGATCGACGGTAGGTGGGCACGATCCGTGTGACAACAGCTCGACCAATCAGGCCAAGTTAGGGCTTCTGTGAGAAGGGAGAGGGTAAAACTGAGTAGTATCAAGGATACAAGGGCAAGTAAATAATAAACAGGCTAAGGAATTCAAATAAGAGATTTAGAAAAAGAAAAACACATGTTTTATACAATGAAACCCAGGTTGGCCTACCTCAAAGTATTAGCAATTCAAATATACATGAGTGTAAAAATTATGGCCTCATTCAGACAAACTATGTTTTGGGTATAGATGTTTTGAGAAGGGGTTTGAGTGGAAAGCCATGAACCTTCATAGCTACTAGTGATTTCAGAAGTGGCCATTTGTGTGCAAACGTGATTTATATATGATTGTTATGATTTCCTACGTGGCAGGTCGCGTAACAAGACTCCATGAGTAGGAGGCACTATGATTTTATTTTTTTGAATTTTTTTGCGCATGAAATGACTCAATTAGATGGCTTAATCCCATCTGTTGACTCTCTGTTGACCAGCCACTTGAGGGTAAAACTGAGTATATTGCACTAGGCAGTATTAGTACTCGAGGGGAAAACTGAGTACAGATATTTTTCCAGTGTAAGATTCGAGGGTAGAACTGAGTACACATAACGGTGCTGACGTGCAGTCCCACGGACGCGTGTCGCGGTGAGCAGCGGTTAGCCGCGCGGTGCGCGTGCTGAGACCAAAATGTCAACTGCCAGTACAGAGCCCCTCTCCCTCCCTCTGCACACAGTCTCATCATAACTCACGCACGCAACCACGCCTCTCACGTCCCATCACCTTCTCCAAAAAAAACCCAGCCGCCCTACGCACGCTCCCCTACCGGCGATGGAGAAGAAGAATGCGCCAGCGGCCGTCGCCCCCGAGCCCGTCGCCTCCGAGCCCGTCGCCGCCGAGCCCGTCGCATCCGAGGCCGTCGCCGCCGTGCCCGTCGCCTCCGAGGGCGGCGCATCCAGGCGCGGCGCCTCCATGAATTGGGTCTCTCTCAGGGCTGACGGACCACTTCACAAGATCGGCGCCTGCTTACTGGCGAACGAGGAGTACGTGGACACCTACTCTGCTTTGAGGCAAGTTTGTACTAATTGGCGCTCAGATTTACCTGAGCCCGACGTGCACCTGCACGAATGGATCATGGTAGAGCACGCCCTTCCACGCGCCGCTGAGTTCTCCTTCCTCCACCTCCGCACATCCCGCTACGTCACCATCGATCTAACGGAAGTTCATGCAAGGTTCAAATTCCTCCATATCTATAGAGTTAATCCTTTTATTTTCAATCGTAAACATCTTAGTGCTGAATGTTATCTTCATCAATCCCATATATTTTAGATACTACTTCGTCAGCTTTTGCCGTGGCATCATCGTGCTTGCCCAAAAGAACCAGCCGCACAATATACGGCTTCTGAACCCACTCACAAAGACATCGAACACTATATTTCAGGCGCAGATGCCATCTGTTATTCTGGAGTCAGTCACTGTAATGAAGTCCCCGACTATGCTCTTCGTTTCCACATATTACCCGGCAGAAATTGCTTGGGTCGATGAGAGCACTCCAACTAAGGGTATAGATGAAGATTGGGGAGAAGGAAGATTTTCGATCGAGTACCATTCTATGTGTTGCATTACCACGTTCAATGGTGAATTCTATGCACTAGCTGTAAACAATTTTGAGTTCGGAACATTGGTGTGCACCAACAATGCCCAGTTGGAGCAGGGCGCGAGCAATGTCAACATGGAGACACTATTTTCTTTTCCAGAACTTGGAAATGACAAGTTCTACCTTGTGAAGTCGGATGGTGATCTGCTGCTTGTGTTGTTGGGCGGTCGTTTGGAGGAAGGTCAAACAGTGGTGTACCGTGTGGACACTGAGAGCCGCTCTCTCCATGCCGTCAGTAACATTGGCAGTCGTGCCTTCTTCGTCCATCATGTCCGGTGTATCTCCGTCGACACCAGAGTGCACCCGACACTTCGACCTGGCTGCATCTACTACGCGGATTTGGGTTATATCAGAGAGTACTTTGATGATATGAACGCCTGGGATGAGTCGCCACTATATGTGGATAGATTACAAAAGTATGGTCTGAAAAAAGAACAAAGGCCATACCGTTTGGAGGATGTATTGGCTGCACACTGCAGACGGAAGGAGTTCAATGAATATTTCTTTCGGACCAGAAAATGGAGCGACGAATATATATATGATGAATGAAGAACAGATACATTGCGTCTTATATTATTTTCAGCTTAGTTTGTCATGAACATTAACATCGTTATTGGCTGCTTTTGGCTGTTGTATGCAGTTTATGTATTATACTTAGTTTTCTAGATTTATTATGCTGCTGTGAATTTATCCTATACTAGCTTCTAGATTTGCTACTAGATTTGTTACCATATTGGGCAAAAAACGAGGGCCAAAAGGCAACAATCATTGAAGAAAGACAGAAATAGAAGCTTCTCTAGATTTGATACTAATTTGGTGAAAAGAGAGAGAACTGTTTACAGAGAGAGAGGGGAAAAAGGCGCTCTGAAAAGGCGCTCTGAAAATTCAATGCCAATTTGGCCCGAGAGAGACAGAACCGAGCTCTCACGTACAACCAAACGCGGTCTCGTCCTGTCCCACGCGGTCCCTTTCTACCAACCCCACGCGACGCGGCCCCACACGACGCGGCCCCACATGTCAGCACGGAACGGTCAACTTAACGGGATTCCTCCCGTCCGAGCGTCTGCGAGGGGTTTCAAACTAGAGCGAGGGGAAAACTGAGGAAAAACTAAGCGGCTGGGGAAAACTGAGTACAACTAACGACCTGAGGGCACGAAAATAGAAATCCCTTGAAGTAAATATTGAGACAAAGAGTAGTAGTCCACCACTATGTGCAATATAGCACGTTATAAACCTATATTACTTGGTGCTATAAAGTACACATCTAAGCCTGAATTATAGAGATGTTTTACTCAACTGGCTTATGATGATGTATGTTGCCAGCACACATTTGGAAATTTCTTGGATTTTTATTGATTGACTAGATCCATACATGAAGTTTAACTCTGATATGCAAATGCATGTTGCACTATCAAGTTTTTACTTCATGGCATTGATCTAGAGGGCTAAGGGATTCGTGTGAGGGAGAGACGAATTCCTAAGGCAGTCCAGATGAAGATGAAAAGATCACAAGAAGGAAGCCAAACAAGAAGGGAATGTATGAGAAGACACCTGTAGATAGTGTATTTCTTGCAATACAAACCCTAGGAGAAGAAAAATTGATTAAGAGATACCACAGTTGGTAGCAAAAGGGGTTGAGAAAAGTATTTATACACATTCATGGAAATATCATGAAGTGGTAGAAGTATGAAGTATTGGAATTTAGTGGAACTCTAAGTTCGTATATACTAGATTCTAACACCAGATCTTGGAGTAGAACCACTAATTAGGTTATCTACTGTTGAGTTTGAGGTATTTGAGCTCGTTGTTATGCAGCCTTGGTTATGCTTAGTACATCACGGGTCGATTGAGGTGTTGTAATACCGATGATCCATTCCGGTATTGCCTGCTGCTTTACTCAGCCTGGGAGTGGTAACCCCAGTAACCCTCGTTGCTAGCGTGACTAAGACACATAACATTTCTGTATAACTTTGATCCCTAGTCCCGAAACCTTGAATTGTAGATTGGTGGTGAAGACGTTAATAACATCTTTTCTTATCTTGGAGTGTAGTCTTTGTCTATGGACCAAGACTTGTGAGATTTTCATAGACTTACATGTTAACAATGATCCATTGAAGCCATCGATTCATTTGTATCCCTTTTAGTTCATATTTTGTTGGTTATATACAACTGCCTGTCGTGGATGTCCTCCGGTACAAGAGAAACTCTGCCGGATTTCTCTCGTGGCTTTGTATATATACCCTACCATTTGAATTAGGATGGATAGCGATGGGAAAGCCCAATTCTCATCAACTTTTAGAACTTTGGGATGTACATACTTCCAGAAGTGGAATAGAAGCCCTACCTAAACACAGAATTGAAGAATTCATACCGGATATCCACAATTGTGTGGGTACACCACAGACTTCTTCGAGGAACTGTTAGAAAGATGTCATAGTAATACAGGCCAAGACTAATAGTCTAACCATGGAGTCCAGATGGTTAGAGGACAAGACTCATGGAGACCATTAGAAAAGCCTAAGGGGGAGAGTAGGCTTTGAGTTTGAAAGAAGTAGACCAAATAAGTTGGAGTAAGAAGAAAACCTGGATCAAGAAGCAGGAATTGGGGAGAAATTAAAGATGATGGAAGTTGGATGAAGTATATTTGAACGACACTTTCTTAAGATTCACCGTAGCTCCATTAGGAGAGCAGTGAAGGAGTTAGATAATTATGGACCATGAACCACCACTAGTATGAACCACAATTGAATTTTTAAAGCATAGAGGACCAAGATTAAACTTATGAAAGTAAGCCAAAACCCTAGGTTGGATAGGCTAAATGAGTCTAATCCATTCCTCGAAACTAAACCTTTAGGTATGACTATGCCTTAACGGACCTCTTCAGTATTATCTTGAGCTCCATGAAACCTTATTTTATAGATAGTAACTAGCCTATTGATAGAATGTTGATACTCGAGTACAGAAACCTAACCAAAAACAGTTTATAAAACTGAGTAAAGTAAGGTGCCGAAGACTATTGGATTCTCCAAGAATGTTGGAAGACAACGTAGGATTGATTCAAGTAACAATTGTTCTGAGTTGGATAAAGATGATTCAAGAGACATTTTGAACAAAGGAATATCATCTATATCCAATCAATTGGAGGAGGAGTTGCATAATAGATGATAGCAACAACAAGTTCATCCCGCAACGTACGAGAGCCCAAACTTTGGGACAAAGTTTATTTTAAGGGGGAGAGTCTGTAACATCCCAGGATGTGAGGCTAGAAATAGAGAGAACACATAAGTGTGCATTGCATTCATGCATAGAAAATCTGGGAAATTTTCGCGCTTTTAAATAAAACTTGTCAAAGTGATTGAAGCTTCTCTTGAGTTGATGGAATTGAAGTAGCTCATCGACTGAAGTGCGATAAACTTCAACATGACCTTTGTTAACAACCTTGTTTTGGGGTAGAGATAATAACAACAATCAAAGGAGATGAATGTGAGACGGGATTAATATGTTAACACATCATTTTAGGACCTTATAACCAATTCTACCATGATCACCATGGTATTTCTTAAACCTAAATCATTGCAGCCATTCCTAGCTTAAAGGAAGACAACACAAGTCTTACCTTGACTCTTAATCTACTTTGTTTTCATATCTTGATTAACATAATCTTTCCCATCTAAGTCTATTTAGCTCCAGAACAAGGAGAGAGTCTATATCAAATCCAATATCATTCCTATCTCTTGAGATAGAACCATAGGGTATAATTCAGAAGCTTCAGAAGAGGGAAAGACTAACCTAGTACCAAGATGGTTAGAGGAGTTTACAATAGAGTTTAACTACTTAAATAATTAGCCAGTACTTCTGGGTATAATTTAGTTCACTCTTAAACTTGTTACAAAAATTGGTAAACCACAAGGTCTAAAGTGCATAAAAGCCACCCATTCTTATTTAAATCATAACTTATTAACTATAAGAGATATAACAAAACTAAGCTCATTTACATTACATTAAATAGTTCAAACTATCTGAATAAAATTAACTATGACCATTTTGAAACTCTTATGATCATGCCTTGGTGAAATCAAATATAATCATTCAAAGTTTGAACATGACCTTTGCTAACCTTGGATATTTTGAGCCCAATTTATAATAGGAACAAATAAGATATGACAATAGGCATAATTCACATTAACATGATCATTTCAAATATGAACTTTGGAAGTTAAACTTCCAAATAATTAATACAATATCTATTAATAACAATTCAATTATGAATTACAAATATGTATAAGAATATGAATTGATTCAGCCACAAGTCCATTTAGTGCCAAATGCCACTTGGCTGTCCAAAATAAAGATTATTAGAGGATAATCATCATGCCACCTAGGATAGTTATCCACTTCAAAATATCTTCCTATACTTGAACCCCAAGTAATGCACTTCAAAATATCTTCCTATACTTGAACCCCAAGTAATGCACTTCAAAATATCTTCCTATACTTGAACTCCAAGTAATGCTCATAGTTATCCACTTGAAAATATATTCCTTTACTTGAACCCCAAGTAATGCTCATGCATGAGAGCTTGACAACAAGTAGCTTAGTCACCTTGCTCAAACAAGAGTCATCACTTGAGGTGTCAACTTGTGGTGAGCCTCAAGGTACTATAAAAGAAACCCCTTGGCATCCATTTTGACACCATAAAATCATGGTAGGAGGGCACCAACAAATTTGGGCCTTATCTTACATTATATAGGACCAAGAAATACCACCATCACACCAGCAACACCACCACACAATCCACCCTGCTCATGAGTTGAGCAATAGGGCAGGATTCACCACCACCAGCACAACCACAAGAACCAAACCAGCAAGACCAAGACCAAATGGTTACTTAGTTCAATTAGGAATTAGGTCAAGCAGCTAGGAGGTGCAGGCATGCCACAAGATGCAGGTTTATCAGAATTCCCGAAGAACAAGCTTCACAAGACCACCAGGTTGGCCTAATATGAGAGGAGATGGGTGTAGTTAATGGGGACAAGAGAATCACTCACCATAGGCAAGAGAAACTTACCTCTGATTTAAAATCATCAATGGCTAAAACTAGGAGCAAGCAATAGTATTTATTTTAACCAGATTTGTAGGAAGAGAATAGTGAGAGGTGTGAGAAATAGGTTTGATAAGCAGATATCATCCATCATAAGTTGATGGTAGGGGAGTTAAGAAAACCTATCCTTGTTTAGGAGGGAAACATTTTTATGGAGAGCCATAGAGAACCTTGGTTCAAGTACATATTTTACTTAAGCAATGAAACATGTTATGGGTAGTAGTAACACAAACCTAAATCTTAACTCCTAAATTCCTAGTTAGGTAGAATCTATATCATTGAGTGTGATCCCTATCCTCTAATAATGATGACATAATTCCATCACACTCAATATCTTTATCTGTCCCATTGGACCCTATTCTTTTATTCATATATCAACTTATGCATCGCTTGTGATCATGGGTAAAACCCTAGTATCATATTTCCTCTCTGAACCCCATGAGTCTGCCCAAACCGTAATTCTTTTAAGACAAATAAAACCTTTGTCGAGTGACCAACTCTTGTGGTAGAATGCATCCTGATCCTAAACTCAACCCCTTTATAAAGTTGAGGGGAAGCATAAAATCATGTATATAGGGGATACACCAATGCATGAAATCCAACATTACTGTTAGTGTTATCTTATCATATTACTGCACATAAATGGTTCTACAAATCAAAAGTAATTATCCAAGACTTAGTCAAGGTTTTGGACACTCTAATAAAAGTGTTTGAATTCATCCCTAATAAAGATCCCTATTTAAATCAATAATATCTGGAGTATCTTATGTGCAAATGCAATATAAGATTTTTATAACAACATATGTTAAACCAGTAATATCAGTTACATATTGTAGGAGTATCCTAAATCCAAAACCTGCAAAACAGATTTGAAACCAGATTTGAATTCAAATAGATGGATTGAAACCAGAAAATAAAACAAAAAGAAAAAGAAACAGAAGCAGAAAAAATAGGAGAGAGGAGAGTTACCTGCCCGGCCCAGCAGCTCGGCCCAGTGACTAGCCCAGCCAGCCCGTACCGATTCGAAAAGAACAGGGGGGTAATCGTCTTCCTCCGTTCGCTGAAGCAGCTCGGTGTCGCCCGCACCGCCGTTGGCCGCGCCAGGATTCGCGCCGCCGCCCTCTGGGGCCTATAAAGAGTTGCCCGCCGCCGCAGGAAACCCTAGGCGTCCGCCACCACCTCCCAATCTCTTCTTTCTCTTGAATTCCTCTCGCCTCCCGAAACCCTAGCTCCGGCCAAGTCTTGCCGCCGACGTCTGAGACCACCTTAAGCATCGTCGTGCATTGATACGTCCAAAACGTATCTACTTTCTTGAACACTTTTGCTATTGTTTCTCCTCTAATTTGTGTGTTTTGAATACAACTAACACGGACTAACGCTGTTTTCAGCAGAATTGCTCTGGTGTCTCGTTTTTGTGCAGAAATCCGACTTTCAGGAAAAATCCCGAAAAATACTGCAAAAATTCTATTTTGCCAGAAGACCCACGGAGCCAGAAGGAGAGACGAAGGGGGGCAGCGGCCTGGGCTCACCACCAGGGGGCGTGACCCAGCCCTGGCCACGCCCACCTGTGGTGTGGCCGCCTCGGCCGTCGCCTCGACCCCTCCTTTCGCCTACATATACCCTCTGACCTGAAAATAGCGGGGGTTCGGCGTTTTTCCCAGATAGACTTCCGCTACGCCGCCGCCATCAGAAACCGTGATTCGGAACCAGAAACTCCGTTCTGGTACCCTGCCGGGACGGGGATTTGGAGGAGATCTTCATCACCATCGTCACCGACGTCTCTCCATCAACCATCCATGACTCCCCCATCTATGTGTGAGTAATTCCCGCTGTAGGCGAAGGGGATGGTAGGGATTGGATGAGATCATTCATGTAATTTGCTATGAGATTGTTAGGGCATAGTGCCTAGTATCTTTTATTAGTGCTTATGACATTGTTGCAACTTGTTGTGCTTAATGCTTGTCACTTTGGGCCCGAGTGCCATGATTTCAGATCTGAACTTGTTATTGTTATATGATGATACTTGTTGTTTATGGTCTTACCTACAAGTTGTATACACATATTGTTGTCCGGAACCCGAGGCCCCAAAGTGACAGAAATTGGGATAACCGGAGGGGATGGCTATGATATGAGGATCACATGTGTTCACCGAGTGTTAATGCTTTGCTCTGGTAATTTATTAAAAGGAGTACCTTAATTACCAGTAGTTTACCTTGAGGCCCTGCTGCAACAGGCTGGTAGGACAAAAGATGTCGTGCAAGTTTCTCATTGCGAGCACGTACGACTATATACGGAACACATGCCTATGATTGTTAGTACTAGGATGCTTTATCACTATTTATCTGCAACTGCCCATGTCTCACTGATTTCATGAATTATCCTATCTATGCAACGCCCGTACATCCATCCCTATGCCTACAGTATTTCATCCTACTGTTTACTATTGCTACTATTATCGCTTTTATTTTACTACTGCTGTTACTGTTTCACTACTATCACCACTATAAAACTGTTGCTTCTGATAAACCGCTGCGAGCAAGTTTGTTTCCAGGTGCAGCTGAATTGACAACTCATCTGTTAAGGCTTATAAATACTCTTTGGCTCCCCTTGTGTCGAATCAATAAATTTGGGTTTTACTTCCCTCAAAGACTGTTGCGATCCCCTATACTTGTGGGTCATCAAGACTATTTTCTGGCGCCGTTGCCGGGGAGCATAGCTTTATTTGTAAGTTCACTTGGGATTCATATTGTTCACTGCAATCCTTTCATCATGGGTAAACCTCGTGATGGAAAAGTTCCTATATTGCCATCCACTACAAGAAGAGGTACGACTTTGAACACTTCTGTTGCTCTTGATTCACCATCTATTATGAGTAAGTTGCTTACACCACCACACACACACGCTACTGCTACTACTTCTGCTGAGTTTGAAAATGCCATTGGTAATTTAGATGATGCTTCTACTGTGCTTGATGAGAGTGGTTCGCTAGGTTCCTTTTTAGATGTTACAATTGCTAGAGCTAAGATGGGAAACACCACTGTTACACCTGTTAGTTCACCTGAGTCTAGGGAATGTCCTAGTGATGATTTTGTTGATGCTTATATTGAGCTTGACGATGATTTTATTGCTGAAGCTCGTGCTAGTCGCGATGCTAAAGCTGTTAAGGAACTTTTAGCGAGACATGCTGTTAGATATAAATTGTCTCCTGATCCTAAGTTTGCTGCTTCTCCCATAGATATTAGAGACAAGGATTATCATTTCTCTTTAGATTTATCTTACATATCTATTGTTGAGAAAGAGCCTTTTTGTGGTACTGAGAATGAAAGTGCTATGGAGCACATGAATGAGCTTTCTACTTTGAGTAATTTGTTTTCTGATGACATTAAGCTTCGCACTTATTTTGTTGCTAAGATTTTTCCTTTCTCGTTGAAAGATGCAGCTAAAACTTGGTTTAATAGCTTATCTCCTGGATCTCTTAATAGTCCTATTGCTTTGGTTAATGCTTTCTTTCAGAAATATTTTCCTGCTAGTGCTCAACAGGCAGCTGTGCAGAAAATCTTTGATTTTGAACAGGGAAAAGGATAGATACTGCCTGAATCTTGGACAAGGTTTTGTTCTTTAATTAGAGCTTTGCCTAAAGAGCCGTTGCCTAAAAATGAACGCCTTGATATATTTTATAATGGACTAACTGATGAATCTAAGTCATATCTGGATAGTTCTGCTGGTTGTGTTTTCAGGGAAAGAACTCCGGCTGAAGCTGAAGAATTAATGGCTAAAATAAGCCGAAATCGTGATGATTGGACTCTAGTTGAGCCAACTCCAGCACCAATACCTGCGCCAACTCCAGAGCCGACACCGAGGAAGAGAGGAATGATTGAATTAAATGATGAAGTTATGAAGGAAGCCAAGAAATCTCTAAAGGAGAAAGGTATTAAGGCCGCTGATGTGAAGAATTTACCTACTATAGAAGAATTATGTAAGCCAATCCCTCACTCATCTACTATTGAGGTACACTCTCTCCAACGCTTTGATGATAGAGATATTCCTTACTCTAAACCTCCTGATCAGTGCTTAGATGAGTTAGATAATTTTATTGTTAAGCAAGATAATTTTAATAGAATGGTGCAGAATCATTTGTTGGAAAATTCTAGAGCTATTAACAAGTTGCGGGATATTGTGGAGAGAACCTCCAATGATGTGAAGATACTCGTTAAACATTTTCAAATGGTTCAGACTCAAATTGATCAGCTTACCAAGGTGCAAAAAGACTTGCTAGTTAATGCTTCAAGAGAAAAACAAGCATGTGAAATACGCACAACAGGAGGTGCTACCACTCAAGACCCCTTATATCCTGAAGGACATCCTAAGAGGATCGAGCAAGATTCTCAACGCACTTCAAGAGATGATATTCCTTCCAAGAAGAAGAAGAAGAAGCATAAAACAACTGCAGAATCCTCTGAAGCAGGTAAAGATCCTAACAGTGTTTCTATTTCTAATGCTGAAACTGAACCAGGTGATGTTTCCGATAAAGAAGAAGTTGAAGAGGAACCAGAAAAGATAGATAAGAATGCAAAGTACAACAAAGAAGACTTCATTGCCAACAAGCATGGTAATGAGAGAGAACCTTGGGTAGAGAAACCATGCCTTTTCCTGGTAAGAAACACAAGTCCAAGGAAGAAGAACACTACAACAGATTTTGTGAATGGATGAAACCTTTATTTTTGCAAATTCCTTTGACTGATGCTATTAGAATGCCTCCTTATGCAAAGTATATGAAAGATATTGTTACTAATAAAAGGAAGATTCCTAATGAGGAAATTTCCACTCTACTTACTAATTATTCTTTTGATGGTAAAGTTCCGAAGAAGCTTGGAGATCCAGGTATACCAACTATTCCTTGCTCCATTAAATATAACTATGTTAGAACTGCTTTATGTGATTTGGGAGCTGGAGTTAGTGTCATGCCTTTTTCTCTTTATAAGAGACTTGATCTAGAAAAATTGGTATCAACTGATATATCCTTGCAGATGGCTGATAAGTCTACTACTATTCCTATTGGTATATGTGAAAATGTTCCTGTTCAAGTTGCTAACAGTTGTTTGATATTAACTGACTTTGTTGTGTTGGAAATGCCTGAAGATGATAATATGTCTATTATTCTTGGAAGACCTTTTCTAAACACTGCAGGTGCTGTTATTAATTGTAATCAAGGAAAAGTAACTTTTAATGTCAATGACAAAGAGTACACGGTCTATTTTCCCAAGAAGATTGATAGGCAGAATGCTCTAAATTCAATCAAGAATGTTGAGACCCTTCGAGTTGGTCAAATTATTTGTTCAGAGCGAAAGCCCAAGGAAGAATATAAAATTGTTATGATTGGGACTATGCCTATCAAGGTCGAGGTAACATAAGCATATAGTGAGATGCAAAGTTTTGCCTCATATAAAGTTAGTTTGGTAACAAGACTTGATCAACCTTGTTAACAAAGTGATTTTATATAAACGAAACTTCGTTTTCACCGCATTCACTTTACCTCACTTATATTTACTTGTTCATTTATTTTTGTTCCCTTTGTTAGTTAAATGATTAGAATATCTTAGAGCTGCTACATACTTGGTTTTGATTTGCTTGCAATCATTCCACCGTCGTTTTCCCGAGTTTTATTCTTTATTCGCTTTTCTAAAAATCCTCAAAAATAAAGTTTCTTGAAAAATTCCATAAAAATCTTTTTAAATTTTTATGTCAAAAATGGGGCAGAGAGGCACCTGGGAGACCTCAGGGGGACCTGCCACGCCACCTCACCACCAGGGGGCGCGGCCCAAGCCTGGCCGCGCCCACCTATGGTGAGGGGGCCCCCTGGCCTCTTACTTATCTCTTCCTCCCCAGCTCTTTCTCTCTCCCGAAAACAACGACACACCTGCTCCAACCTAAGTTCTTGCTGCTCTTCATCTCGATTTTTCGATCTCCTTGCTCAGCCCATCATTGTTGCTGAGATTTGGAGCATTTGTTCTCCGATATGTGGCTCCTTCGATTGTCCAAGTAGAATTTTGTTTAGTGAAGTATTTCTTGAGTATTTTAGCTCTATATGTGACAAGTGAAATGAGTTTGCATGCTTGTTCTATTGCTTAGAAATGTTATTTTGATGCATGTTAGCCCTCTAGTTACTCCCTATAGTAGTTCCCTACATTTGTTTGACTCAAAATCATATTTTATGAGGTTTGTTAAAAATTTCAGAAAAGGGACATGGATAACTACACCTATGGAGAAGTGTTTGAAAGAGAAGCACCAAGGTCATCAAGGCCTTCAAGATCCACTGCTCAATATAGGATATCATTCAATGAAGATCTTATGTCACCGAACCTTGAGGGAGACGATGGAGATGCACATCCATCGACCTTCCCTTGTGCTAACTTTTTGCGTGATGCAGGGATTCTTGATGATTTCTTGCTCCTTATTAACAGGGTTGGATTGACTACATACATGAGGGATGAGAGTAATCAATATGCTATTCTCACAAAGATTTTCGTTGAAAGTTTTAAATTCGCTAATTATCATTTCAATCCTTCCATTGCATTTAAGATTTATGATAAGTCTATCACCATGTCTTTGGAGAGGTTTTGTAATATTCTAGGTATACCCATGTTTGGGACAGCAAAGAAGATGCTACATCAGCCCACTGATTTGCTGGAGCTCTACCGAGGAGTGACTAACGATGATGACCGCACAGCATAGCGTGGCAAGATAAGAAACATTCAACTCCTAGCTATTAGATATTTTACTTACTATCTTGCCACTAGTGTACTTGGTAGAGGAAACACTAGCAATATCTCCAACTATCATTTAGCTTTTCTAGCTACCGCTCTTGATGTTAGTAGGAAGTATAACCTTGGTGCTATTATTGCTCGTCGCTTAGCCGCTAGGGGACCTATTTATGGAGGTATTATTGCTGCGCGCATAGTTGCTGCTCTTGAACTTCCTATTGCTCCTCATGATACATTGTTGACTGCACAGAGGCTTGATCTTGCTGCCATGAAGCTCCATCACTTTGTTACTGCTAACTCTTGTGCAGAGAAATTAGTTTATAGAATGTTATTTATGGATGGAGAGGAAAGGGAAGTGCCCTTGCGACAACCCAGTTGGTTCAGTATTGATAACAGGCCATGGTCACGCACGAAGGAGGAGTTGGACGAGCAGCTTAGGGTGCTCGGCTTCAACGTACAGCATGGCGTCGTGGACCAGGAGGAAGAGGAGGAGCCGGCCTATCACTACACCACGTACCACTCTGGGGCGCCCTCGAGCTCATATCAGGACGAAGGTGCTTCTTCATCATATTTTGGGGACGCCACTTCATAGCCGAGCCGGGACTGATCTCCACTTAGGCCAAAAGCCTCCGCTTGGGGGGAGGTACGCCGACTACTCACTCATCTACATATCATATTTAGTTGGTCCTATGTATATCCATGTTTCGCTTTCTTTATTGTTCTTGTTCTTATTTCTACTTTCTAAAACACAAAAAGACCAAAAATATTTCCGTATTTCTCTTTGTTTGCCTTTTTAGTTTGCTAGCTTTGGTTTGCTTTACTTGCTATTTTTGGTTTGATATTTGAAAAAATCCAAAAATATTTTGCTTTGTTTGCTATTTCCTTCTGTTCTTGTTTCAAAAATCGAAAACCCAAAAATATTTGTTGTTCTTCTTCGGTTTTGTAAAGTTGTTGCAGAGTTTAGTCTCCCATGACTCCATTGGAGCTTGGTATTCACTTCATATTATTCAAGCCACACGAGTGAAAGGCAAAAATGACGACATATGACAATCCGAGATGTGGTAAGAGGCTGGTATGAACTCTATTTGTTTTCATTTTTGTACATATACTCGTCTATGTGGATATGCTTAGTCGGTTCATGTAAGGTATATGTTATTTAATGGATGCTTTGTAGTTCTTGCTCTCATATGATTAGTTCTAATTTACTAATAGTTGGTAGCATGTCATGTAGACGCTTGCGTGCATTGTTTTATTCATAATATGGTATGTTATTGTGGTATCCTCCTCTGAAAGTTTCATTTGAATCGACTTGGCACATGCTCAAGGATGCATATGACTGAACAAAAAGTCAATTAAGCCTCGATGATTTACTTTGCCTCAGAGTTCTTGTATCATTTTTATGCCTATATTAATTTTGTTTTGTCGCAAGCATGATTATGACAGTTATTGCTCTCTCGATTGTCGCTTCCCAGTCTTTTGCTAGCCTTCACTTGTACTGAGAGGCAATACTTCTCGTGCATCCAATCACCAAAAACCAAGTCTACCAAAGAGTCCACTATAAATTCCTATGCATGGTATTTCAAAGCCATTCCAAGTAAATTTTCATGTGCTACCTTTCAAAACTTTCAAATACTTCTCATTTTGTGCCACTATTTTTAGCTCATGGGGATGTAGTGGTCAGAATTGCTATCTTCCATATTAAATTGAGTACCCCTCGACTAGGCAGCTTCATCTGCTCGTCATTAATTTTGCAAGGGAGCTGCTCAGACCATTATAATCTAATTCTAAAAAGAAAGAAAAAAGGCACTCCTCCATGGTATGTGAATGTTGGTGGGCACCCGATGGAATCGGTTAGCCATGGTTTGAGAAAGGAAAAAAGGTGGGGAGGAGTGCCAAAGCTTTATAAGAGAGCACCAATGTGCCAAATTTTCAAAGAACTCGGAACCGCTCTCACTTGTTTATTATGGAAGATAGCACGTCCCCATTGCCAGTCGTTCACATGAAACAACCACCTCTCAAAATAATTTTTTATCTCTGTTTTACAAATGAAAAGCTCTAGCACATGTTAATCACTGCTTCCTTCTGCGAAGGGCCTTTCTTTTACTTTTATGTTGAGTCTTCATCTTCTAACTTTTAAGCACCTTCTTGAGAGAATAGCTGTTATTCTTAGTGTAATGTGCTTGTCCCAGAACACGGTTGATTGTGGTATAACTTTGATGCTTGTATCTTTGATATTTTTACTTCTAGTCTTCCTTTGGACTTCAGAGGTGCCTCAGCATTTATGTTTTGCTCCACAAATAAAGGCAAGCGGGATACCACTATTCCATATCATTTATGCATATTACAATCTTGTAGCTTCTTATGTTCATGTTACTTGTTATTAGTGCATTGGCACTCTTTCATAGCTTGCTTGACTATGAGGTAACATTAGTTGCACATTTCTTATTATGAATTGCCTGAGTTCATGAAAGTTTCTTTTATCGCTCTTAGTTAGTATATATACATCATATGAAGCAAATGTGTTCATGAAAGTTTCTTTTATCGCTCTTAGTTGTTAACTGAATTGCTTGAGGACAAGCAAATAGCTAAGCTTGGGGGGAGTTGATACGTCCAAAACGTATCTACTTTCCCGAACACTTTTACTATTGTTTCTCCTCTAATTTGTGTGTTTTGAATACAACTAACACAGACTAACACTGTTTTCAGCAGAATTGCTCTGGTGTCTCGTTTTTGTGCAGAAATTCAACTTTCAGGAAAAATCCCGGAAAATACTGCAAAAATTCTATTTTGCCAGAAGACCCACGGAGCCAGAAGGAGAGACGAAGGGGGGCAGCGGCCTGGGCTCACCACCAGGGGGCGCGGCCCAGCCCTGGCCGCGCCCACCTGTGGTGAGGCCGCCTCGGCCGTCGCCTCATCCCCTCCTTTCGCCTACATATACCCTCTGACCTGAAAACAGTGGGGGTTTGGCGTTTTTCCCAGATAGACTTCCGCTACGCCGCCGCCATCAGAAACCGCGATTTGGAACCAGAAACTCCATTCTAGCACCCTGCCGGGACGGGGATTTGGAGGAGATCTTCATCGCCATCGTCACCGACGTCTCTCCATCAACCATCCATGACTCCCCCATCCATGTGTGAGTAATTCCCGCTGTAGGCAAAGGGGATGGTAGGGATTGGATGAGATCATTCATGTAATTTGCTATGAGATTGTTAGGGCATAGTGCCTAGTATCTTTTATTAGTGCTTATGACATTGTTGCAACTTGTTGTGCTTAATGCTTGTCACTTTGGGCCCGAGTGCCATGATTTCAGATCTGAACTTGTTATTGTTATATGATTATACTTGTTGTTTATGGTCTTACCTACAAGTTGTATACACATATTGTTGTCCGGAACCCGAGGCCCCAAAGTGACAGAAATTGGGATAACCGGAGGGGATGGCTATGATGTGAGGATCACATGTGTTCACCGAGTGTTAATGCTTTGCTCCGGTACTTTATTAAAAGGAGTACCTTAATTACCAGTAGTTTCCCTTGAGGCCCTGCTGCAACAGGCTGGTAGGACAAAAGATGTCGTGCAAGTTTCTCATTGCGAGCACGTACGACTATATATGGAACACATGCCTATGATTGTTAGTACTAGGATGCTTTATCATTATTTATCTGCAACTACCCATGTCTCACTGATTTCATGAATTATCCTATCCATGCAACGCCCATACTTCCATCCCTATGCCTACAGTATTTCATCCTACTGTTTACTATTGCTACTATTGCCGCTTTTATTTTACTACTGCTGTTACAGTTTCACTACTATCACCACTATAAAACTGTTGCTACTGATAAACCGCTGCGAGCAAGTTTGTTCCAGGTGCAGCTGAATTGACAACTCATCTGTTAAGGCTTATAAATATTCTTTGGCTCCCCTTGTGTCGAATCAATAAATTTGGGTTTTACTTCCCTCAAAGACTGTTGCGATCCCCTATACTTGTGGGTCATCATGCATCCTCAAAGCTCCGGCTTGCCGAGTGAATCATTCTGGCCAGAGGAATCGGACTGAATCATCCTCAGAAGCCGAGGATAGGTCGTTCCCTTTCGTTGCTAACTGCACCTCGCCGTCGAGTTCATCGGCGATTCCGACCTTCCCCGACCTTCACAAGCTTCGTATGGTGTTCCTGGTGAGCTCCTGATCCTCCCGAACCCCTCGGTTACCCATCTCGCGCTCGGGGTAGCTCACCCGTAGAAGACCGCCACCATCCTCCACTCGGGCACGTCACCGGAGCTACTCTGATGACCAATAGGTGGCATCGCGACCACCATTAGGTTCCTCATTTTGTTCTGGTTCAAGTGCCCCTATCCATTCATCTCTGGGAACCCTAAATCAGCGTCGCCGTCGTCGCTTTGCTCGCCGGCGGCGAGGTCTAGCCCCCAGTCAATGTTTTAACGGGTCAATGCCCGCGTGGCAGCCGACGTGTCACCTAGCCCCACCTACCAGTGACTTTTGCTAGACAGAGAGTCGGTATGAAAAGTTTTCCCTGCTGTTTAGAATATCCTGAAAATAGTTAAAACTTTGCAAATTCATATCTAATTCATTTTAAATCAAAAAAATACAAATGATATATCAAAATGATCCTAAAAATATTATCTATCTATTTAAATTATAATCTTGCATGCTTGTGTGAAATAATTTTGAACTAAATTTGAAAACTTGTTTAAGTAGTATTTGAATCTTGAATTCAAATCCAATTATAATAATTCAAACCAAGTTTTCAAATACCAAATAAAAATTTGACTACTTCAATATTTTTATTCCAATTAATATTTTGTTATTATTAAATATTAATCCTAAAACTTTACTATTAGGATTTTAACTCCAAAAATGATTTTTCTAAAAACAAATTTAATGTAGTAAAATTTGGGAAAAATCATAAACTTGTATCAGAATTATTTCTTAACTCTAATATTATTATTTCAACTATTGTTTCAGTAAAAGTTAAATTTAAAACTTATAGGTCAATTTTAAATCATTAAAATTTGACTTAAATCCTAAAACTATTTTCTTAAATGATAAGAAATTAGGATAACTCTTAAATAAGCATCAACTTGAATTTAGACTCTATTTTCAACTATAATCCACAAATTGAACATTGTTCACTTAAGATTCATATTCCATTATAAGTAGTACTTCATTCGAAGTGGTAACCATTTGGTGTTATGCTTCAAACCCTGACCAACTAATTAAGTGCTAATCACAACATGCTTCACTAAAACTCTTCCAATATTGTATAAACCTTAATTTGTTTCCTTGATATGCTCCACTTACTAACTATTCCTTGATTACTATAGAACTATGCTAAACCCTAGAACACTAAACCTTATCTATAGTTTTAGTTTAGTCTTCTCGTTGTTCTTTCTTGATTGTAATCGCCAGAACTAAATCTCTACCTGTTGAGGAGGTTCTGAAGATCTTCTGTATGCTGAAAATTGTAATCCTATAGACATACCTTGGACCTGCGATGTTTTTGTTGTACCACTCTGATCGATGTAATACTAGTGAGGCGGTGTTTCATTGGTGTTATGTCAACGACTTGCATACTACACATGCAGTGGTATGCTGGGTCACCACATTCTTACACCATTTGCTTAGTGTTTCGTTACACTTCGTGGCGTTTTTATGCGATTTCTGGAACTAACCTATTGACAAGATGTCACAGTGACAGTTCCCTGTTTTATGCTGTTTTTGTGTTTCAGAAAAGCTACACAAGAAATATTCTCGGAATTGGATGAAACGAAGACCGAAACTCCTATTTTGCCCGAAGGAAGGACGAGGACCGAATGGGAGCCGGAGGGGCGCCAGGGGCCAGCCTCACCATGAGGGGGCACGACCCAGCCCCTGGTCGCGCCCACCTGTGGTGAGGGCACCCTGGTCCACCTCTGATGATGCCCTCTTGCCTATAAAAAGCTTCGGGACGGAAAACCCTAAATCAATTGGCAAATTTCCAGAAAGAGTTCCGCAGCTCCACCGCCGCCACCGATAAATTTCGGGGGACAGAAGTCTCTGTTCTGGTACCCTGCCAGGACGGGGAAGTGCCCCCGGAGCCATCTCCATCGGTCCCCATCGCCGTCTCCGCCGTCTCCATCGATCTCACCGCCATCTCCATCGTCGTTGCTGCCTCCGATGATGAGGAGGGAGTAGTTCTCCCCCGGGGCTGAGGGCTCTACCGGTAGCTATGTGGTTCACCTCTCTCTCCCATGATGTGATCTTTATGTGATCATGAGCTTTATATCTAGTTGAATTGGTAGATGTTATTATTCAGATATTATGCTACTCCCGTGCTTTATATTTGTAAACTCCGGAGATACCTTGTATCATGGTGTGACGGTGACAGTGTGCGCATCATGTGTGTCTTTTGGTTAATGTCTCTATGAATTGTTGGTGTTTGTTGGAACCATCTAGTGTGTTCACGGTGATAGTGTGGGACAATCTAGTTTGGGGAAATATGGACTTTGAGGAGTGCTTCGTAGCCCTACGCATGATTAGTGTTCGTTTTCTATTGGAGAATTGTTTAGAGTGGCATATTGATGTTAGTATCTATTGGTTCAATTATGTTACTTTGTTGAGAGTGTCCACTAGTGAAAGTATGATCCCTAGGCCTTATTTCCAAGCATTGCACACTGTTTACTTTCAGTTTTGTTATATGTTTGCTCGCAGCGTTATTTATTTCAGATTACATTTACTACTTGTACTTATAATCATCACTACTACTTGTGTTTCACTATCTCTTCGCCGAACTAGTGCACCTATACATCTGACAAGTGTATTGGGTGTGTTGGGGACACAAGAGACTTTCTGTATCGTAATTGCAGGGTTGCTTGAGAGGGATAGCTTTGACCTCTTCCTCCCTGAGTTCGATAAACCTTGGGTGATCCACTTAAGGGAAACTTGCTGCTGCTCTACAAACCTCTGCACTTGGAGGCCCAACACTGTCTACAAGAACAGACGCGTGCGTAGACATCAAGCTCTTTTCTGGCGCCGATGCCGAGGAGGTAAGGTAAAAGGTACTCGCATCCTCCTGTGTGAGTGCTCAAAGTTATTTCCTTTAGATTTTGCAATTATATCTTTTTGTTTCTTGTTTTTATTTTCACTAGTTAGGCTTAATGGAAAACAAAGAGTTCTTTAGTATTTTTCCTACGTTAGGATATGAAGTGTTTGAAGAGAAAATTGAAAAACCTTTGGAGCTTAATTTGCAAGCTAATAGTATTGTTAGTATGAATGCTTTGAACACCGTTATTGCTAATGCTATAGAAAAGTCTAAGCTTGGGGAAGCTAGTTTTGTTAAACATGATATTTTTAGTTCCCCAGCTTTAGTGGAGAAAGTTTACTCTGATGATATTTTATCTCCCATATGTGATGTTTCTAATGATGCTTGTGCTCCTCATCCTTTTAAAATACCTATGAAAATTGTTGAACGTGCTATGGATAACTGCTATTTAGGAGATGGAACTGTCCATCCTTGTGATCATTTGCTCTTTATACATGAATTATGCGAGTTGTTCAAGTGTGCAGGTATTTCGATGAACCAAGTTAAGAGGAAGCTATTTTCTTTATCACTGAAGGGCAGAGCTGCGGAATGGTATAAAACACTGAAGGATGGCCGACCTGTCGACTGGGAGGAAATTGTACCTCTCTTTTATTCTAGTGAGGTTTATAAAGATAGGAATTATATTTATAATTTTCATCCTCATGATGGAGAAAGCATTGCCCAAGCATGGGGACGATTGAAGTCATTAATGCTCAAATGTCCTATTCATGATCTTCCCCATAATATTGTTATTAATAATTTTTATGCAAGGCTTTTAGGATATTACAAGGACTATCTAGATGCATGCTTTGCTGGGTCTTTCACAAGCAAGGATGTTGACGTCAAGTGGAATCTGCTTGAAACAATTCAAAACAATATTGAAGATTGGGATAGCGACAAAGGTAAAGGATCAGGTATAAATTATGAGTATGATTGCATTAAGACTTTCACTGAAACTGCTGATTTTCAAGAGTTTAGTGCTAAATATGGTCTTGATCCTCAAATTATGGTTAATTGCTTTAGAGCCTTTGCTTCCCATATTAATGTTCCTAAGGGAAATGGGGACGTGTATCATGAACCTTTTAAAGACACTTGCATAGAAAGTGATATTGTTGATGATGATTGCAATAAACATGCTCTAACCTCTAAAAGTCTTATTTCTTATAAGCATGTTAATTTTTGTGGAGTACATAGACCTTGTGAACAGAGTTATGACAATGAAGATTATTGTATCCACCATAGGAATGAAGAAACCCGAATGTGGTATAAGGCCCTAGATGAGCTTGGTGAAAAGGTTTGTGAGCTTTATCCTTTTCTTTGTGAACTTTGCGATGACAAGGGTCATTTTAATTTTCAATGCTCAGGCCCTAATAGTCACCTTTCTAATCGAATGAGTACCACAAGTTTGTATTGTGATGACAAGATTACTCTCAGTCAGCATGATGAGCTTACTTTGTTTTTGGGGTGTGAAGAGATATCTAGAAAGACTTTGTTGGTAGATATGAGTGTTTTTGATATTAATAGCACCCTTCGTGGTTGTCGTCTCTATTGTGTTAAAGATTGCCTCACAAATACTTACATACAAAATGTTATAAAACATGATGTTTTGCCAAGCTATGACAGGACTAATAGATGTTTCCATCTTATTAATAGAGAGGAGGAATCCTCCAAAGTTTCTTCTGTTGTTTCTGTCAGTAAACTAGATTATGTGGAGAAGATGCCTTTCAAGTCTCTCCCTCCTAAAGGAGAGAGTAAGAAGAGTAAGAAGAAGAAGAAGAGGATTAAAAGGAGAGAGAGGAAACGGTATCTTCCCCTAAGCATGTTGCTCCTATTATAGATTATGATAATTCTGATCTTGATGATGTTCCCATGCCTGTTACCTATGTTAGTGATCATGATTGGAAAAAGCACTCTACTTTTGATATTCAAAATCTTTTTGGTACCAATTCTGAAAATTATAAGGTTAATATTGTTGTACCATTAGTACTATCCATGTTCCTTCTTATGATGATATGTTTGATGAATATGCTTTGCAAAATAGCTGTTCTCTCTCTTATGATGATACTAAACCTCTAGTTTATGATGGTTATGATGATGAGTATAATATTTTCAGTTCACATACTTTTGAGGAGAAAATTAGTTATGTTTACAATATGCCTCCTGTTTTTGATGATTATGGTGATGAGAATAATTATTCTGCTGAATCTGCTCCTACTACGATTGTTCATGTGGGGAGTATTAATAATTTTATGCATGTTGCTCATGAAAGGGATGTTTTATGTGATAGTTATGTTAATTCTATTCATGATGCTACAGAAAGTTACTATGAGAGAGGGAAACATGGTTTGATGGATCTCAACAATATTAAGTTTCCCCTCTTTATGTTGCAAATCTTGAAGTTGCACTTGTTTTATCTATCCATGTTTGCTACTATTTGCCTCGTTGATTTATTTTCTTACAAGATTCCTATGCATAGGAAGTGGTTTAGATTTAAATGTGTTTCATATTTGTTTTTTGATGCTCTCTCTTGCTTCAAGTTCCTTTATGGCACCTTTGCCTTAAGTTCTTTTCGGGCGCCTATGTGAGCATTTTCTGAAATTACTGCGCCTAGCTCAAAGGCGTTAAAGAAAACCACTCTTGGGAGATGACCCATTGTTTTCTTTTCAGTACTTTTTCTTTTATTTGAGTCTTGGAAGTTATTACTACTGTAATAAACTCTCTTTATCATTTTTATTTCGTTTTTGTGCCAAGAGAAAATTCTAATTTGAGTGAGGTAAGATTTGGGGAAGTTGCTGTCCTAAAACAGATTTCGGTGCTGCACCGTAAAAATTAGTGAAAATTCTCAGAATATCTTTTTGACCTGCGATTTCTTGTGCATATGCCCCAGGATATATCCAAACTTTAATTGGTTATACACTTTTTGATTTGAGCAACAGAAAACCCTCGAAAAAATCGACCTTTGTCAGCTGTTCTGTTTTGACAGATTTCTGCCACTATTTGTGTTTGCCTCTCGATCGCTTTCTTTTTGAGTTCTTTTGATCATGGAACTTTTGGGGAAGTTGCTACAGTAGTATATGCTTTATATGTGGTGGTTTTGAGTTCAAATCTGAAGCAAAAAGGGGTTGATTCATTATTATGCTTACACTAATGTTGCTAATAGAATTGTGTTGAGTTTTGCATGAAGGAAGTTTTCAAGTGTAGGGATTGGAGAATGATGAGATGAGTTGAAGAATGGACAAAAGCTCAAGATTGGGGATACCCATGCACCCCAAGAAATATCCAAGAGGTACAAGCGTTAAAGCTTGGGGATGCCCCCGAGGCACCCCTTCTTCATCGGCAAAAATTAGGTCACCTTTCAACACACTATATTTTTATTGCTTCATGCATTATGTGTTTTTCATGGAGCGTCTTGTCTTTAGTTTTTAGTTTAGTTTTGTTTTGTATGCTGCAATAAATGATTGGACCCCAACATTTTTTTTTGGAGAAGTTGCCTTGCTTTTCATTTGCCAAGAACACTCCGTTTTTCACTCCTATTGTTCAACGAGCCTTCTCTTTTTCTAGAACTGCGTTTAGCTTTCGTTTTTTGCCTTGATTTTTGTTCAGATCTTGTTTTATCTTTATATCAAGGTGTATTTTGACCTCTGGTCTATGTTGGTTTTCATCAAAAGAGTTGTTTCAAAAAGGTTTGAATGGTGTTGGAAAAGAGAAAAAAAATTATGCAAAAAAGTGGTACAAAAAGGAGCTTGTTTAGACCGCGGCTTAGACTTTTTCATGTCGTGCTTGATGTCGTTTTGATAGTATACTTAGTGGTTTTTCTGTAGCATGACTTGTCTCAAATGACTGAGATTGCTTAATGAGCCTTTGAAAAATCCATGCGTTGTTTTTATTATTTGGAAGCATTAATTTGGTTTTCTCCTTGATGCTTTATTTGGGTTGACTTGGCGCATGCTTACAACATGTTTGACTCATACAAAGTCGCCATAAGCCTCTATGATCATTTAGTTTTTGACTTTTGATGCCATCTTATGCTTCTCTTAATGATGATTTGTCGCTATGCATGATTATGGCCACTACTGCTCTCTTAGTTGGTCGCTCCCAGTCGTTTGCGAGCCCCCATTTTGTACTGAGTATGAGCTCTACTCGTGCATCCAACTCCCAAAAACCAAGTCATTCCAATGAGTCCACTATAAATTCCTATGCATGGTATTTGTAAGCCATTCCAAGTAAATTTTCATGTGCTACTGCTGGCGTGTAGCAGACGGTCCTTGTGCGTGGTGAATGACCAGCCCGTTGGGAACCCCAAGAGGAAAGTATGATGAGTATAGCAGCTAGTTTTCCCTCAGTTAAGAAACCAAGGTTTAATCGTTCTTGGAGAGGAGAGACAAACGACTGAAGGTGATGCTTGCTAGTTTGCGACAGCTTCGGACAATTTATATATGGCGCCTCGTCCAAGCTTTGCTTGCTAGCTACAACGCGGAACCTGCACACAACACAACCAAGTACTTTGTTCCCAACTTGCGATGAGGTTGTCAATCTCACCGGTTTGCTTGAAACAAAGGTTATGAGCGTATCGAGTGGAAAACAATAGAGTATGCGAGTAAAGTAAACAGGTGATAGCAATATGATGGAAATAGGACCGGGGTCCACAGTTCACTAGTGGTGTCTCTCCATAAGAAAAATAACACATGCTGGGTAAACAAATTACAGTTGGGCAATTGATAGAATAAAGATAACGTGGTATGTCAAGAAGATCACTATGAGATTTACTCTGGGCATTACAACAAAATACATAGACTGCCATCCAACTGCATCTATGACTAATAATCCACTTGTGGCGAATCAATTCGAGAACTCCACAAGTATTAAGTTGCGAACAACAGATAATTGCATTAAGCAAAGTGTGTAATGTAAACAAAGCATATGCCCTTGAGCATATGAATGTTGTTTTCTCCCTAGTAGCAACAGGACATCTACAACCTTAGAGGTTTCTGTCACTCCCCCAGGTTAAATAGAGGCATGAACCCACTATCGAGCATAAATACCCCCTCTTGGAGTCAGTAGCAACTACTCGGCCAAGATAGCTACTAACAACGGAGAGCATGCAAGATCATAAACAACATAGAGATAACATAAGATATATTTCAGTACAGCAACTCAATCATAAACACCAATATTCATCGGATCCCAACAAACCAAACATGTAGAATTACATAACGGTGATCTCAATCATGTAGGGCAACTCATGAGATCTAAACATGAAGCACATGGTGGAGAAGACAACCATCTAGCTACTGCTATGGACCCATAGTCCAAGGTAGACTACTCACTCATCGCTCCGGAGGCAAGCCTGGCGATGAAGAAGACCTCCAGTGGTGATTCCCCTCTCCGGCAGGGTGCCGGAAAGAGCTTCTGGACCCTCCCAATCTCGGGTCGACGACGGCGGCGGATCACGATGTGTTTCTGGAAAATTGATCGGGTACTTAGGTTTTTTCCGTCGGGGAGTCTTTATAGGCGAAGGGGCGATGTCAGAGGTGGGGCCAGGTGGCCTCACGCCAGGGTGGCGCGGCCCAGGCCCTGGCCGCGCCAGCCCTGTGTGTGGGGCCCCTGTGGCCCCCCTCCTACTCTCCTTCGGATCTCTGGAAGCTTCCGGGTAAAATAAGACTTCAGGAACTTGTTTCGTCCAATTCCGAGAATATTTCCTGTGTAGCACTTCTAAAACACAAAAACACCAGAAAACAGGGAACTGGCACTGTGGCAACTCGTTAATAGGTTAGTTCCAGAAAATGCATAAAAGTGCCACGAAGTGTAACGAAACAGTAGGCAAATGGTGTAAAAACAAGCATGGAGCATCAAAAATTATAGATACGTTTGAGACGTATCAAGCATCCCCAAGCTTAACTCCTGCCCGTCCTCGAGTAGGTAAGTGATAACAAAGAAATAATTTTTGAGGTGACATGCACCTACACAATCTTGATCAAATATGTAAGCATTTGTGAGCTGGGATCATAAGAACTTAAAACATGGGCATGAAGATATAATCTTGACAATAAGAACTTAGCAACCATGTTGTAAACATGCAATTAAACACAAACAAAAGATCATGAAAATGAAACAATGAAATTCAAACGTGTGTTCAAATCATAAGGAAAAACATACAAATGGTTTTCAGCTTGTCCTTCAAAAAGAGCAAAACATAAATGCATAGGACACCTTCAAGTTTAAGAGGGTGACTAGATACAAATAATTTAAGAACAAGTGAAACCAACAATATGAATCAATCAATGAAAACTTTGGGACAATGCACATTATACTAAGAATGACAACTATGCTCTCTTAATGGTGCATAAAGATAGAAGGTGGTGACTCAGCATAAAAGTAGAAGAAAGGCCCTTCGCAGAGGGAAGTAGTGATTGCAAGTTTTATAACCTTCAAAAATTATGGTACTTACCGGCTTTGAGCTCTCATTGCCCCCATCATAAGCATCTTGAATGGTTAGAGTTAATACGAGAACAATTATGATGCATATGCTTGACAAATCATAAGTTGAAAACCTTGTGCCCCGTGAATACGAGTACCCAAACCTCATGCTACTTTACTTAGAGTCCCAAGCAAGGCTCTTGTCATTGTAAGTATATGCATATCATTGAGAACCGCCAATGGGGTACCTCCGTGCCCGATGACATGGAACAAGCCCACACCAAAATGACAGGACAAGCAGACAATGAACACCTCGACATCTCTTTTATTTGCCATTTCTTTAGCTTTTTATTGTGAGATGCGTCATCGGATGTTCACCATGGGTATGCTGCAAATTTCCACCATGAATTATGCATGGCTTAGATTAGCGGCCCGGCGTTTCCCTAACACATATACAAACTCCATGATCCCCACAAGATTCTCAATTCATTTCACACCGCGGGCATCCATAAACAAAAGATCACGATATCAACTCAAATAAGAAGTGCAATGTTGAAAGCTTGCCCATGACTGCATGGCTGGGCTAGTCTCCAACTTACAACTTGCAAGCATAACAACTCAACATAAGAGACCACAATGTCAAATTTTTAAGAACAGGAAAAAGTAAAGTGTGCCTTCCGGTTCGTGAGAGCTTTACTGACCGAATTTCGCATAACACTGGTAAGAGTTTAATTTGAAGAGAAAATAAAAGCAAGTCAAATTTACTTGGAATAGCAAATTGCTAGTAGGTATGTATGGTGGACACTTTGGAAGACTTTGGCTTTTAGGAGTTGGATGCACGAGTAGAGCTCATACTCAGTACAAGGCGAGGGCTAGCAAAAGACTGGGAGCGACCAGCTAAGAGAGCAATAATGGCCATAAGCATGCAAAGCGACAAAGCGACATTAAAAGAAGCATAAGATGGCATCAAAAGTCAAAAACTAAATGATCATGAAGGCTATTGGCGACTTTGTAAGAGTCTAACATGTGTGAGCATGCGCCAAGTCAACCCAAATAAAGCATCAAGGAGAAAACCAAAATAATGCTTCCATACAATAAAAACAACGCATGATTTTTTCAAAGGCTCATTAAGCAATCTCAGTTATTTGAGACAAGTCATGCTACAGCAAAACCACTAAGCATACTATCAAAAAGACATCAAGCATGACATGAAAAAGCCTAAGCCGCAGTCTACACAAGCTCCTTCTTGTACCACTATTTTGCATAAAGCTTTTTCTCTTTTCCAACACCATTTGAAATTTTTATAAACACCTCTTTTGATGAAAACCAATAAAGATCAGAGGCAAAAATACACCTTGATGAAAAGATATGACAAGGTCTGAACGCAAATCAAGGCGAAAATGAAAACCAAAAGCAGTAGCGGAAAAAGAAGAACACCCGGTGAAATTGTAAGAATGAAAAACGGAGTGTTCTTGGCAAATGAAAACGAGTACATCTCCTCCAAAGGAAATTTGTTGGGGTCCAACCATTTATCGCAGCAAACAAAACAAACTAACAAAGAAAACTAAAACAACTGACGCTCCAAGGAAAACACATAGTGCATGAGGCAATAAAAATATAGTGTCTTGAAAGGTGACCTGATTTTTGCCGATGAAGAAGGGGTGCCTCGGGGGCATCCCCAAGATTTGACGCTTGTACTTCTTGGATATTTCTTGGGGTGATGCATGGGCATCCCCAAGCTTGAGCTTTTGTCCATTCTTCAACTCATCTCATCATTCTCCAATCCCTACACTTGAAAACTTCCTTCATACAAAACTAAACACAATTCTATTAGCAACATTAGTGTAGCATAACATATAATCAACCTCTTTTTGCTTCAAGTTTCAACTCAAAACCACCACATATATAGCGCATACTACTGTAGCAACCTCCCCAAAAGTTCCGTGATCAAAAGAACTCAAAAGAAAGCGATAAAGTGGCAAACACAAATATTGGCAGAAATCTGTCAAAACTGAACAGCTGAGAAAGGTCGAATTTTTGAGGGGTTTTCTGTTGCTCAAATCAAAAAGTGTTTAACTAACGAAAGTTTGGATATAACCTGGGGCATATGCACAAGAAATCGCAGGTCCAAAAGATATACAGAGAATTTATACGAATTTTTACGGTGCAGCACCGAAAACAGTTTTAGGACAGCAACATCCCCAAATGTATGATTTGGATCTTTGTATGTATATTTGGATATTTTGACTCATGGAGTCTTTGTGGTTATTATATATTCTTTTGTGGGTTCCATCGTGAACTTGTGTAACTGTTGCTACTCGATTCCACCCGCATCACGTGCACGCTCCAACGTGCACGAGGCGCCTGGTGGTGCGTTTCCAAAGCGACATCGTGTAGATTGTGGCGTGTTCGCTATAATCTGCAAGGTGTCGGTTTTGGGGCGTTACAAGTGGTATCAGAGCCAGTTTTTGTCGATACCCACGGGTCCAGTCTGCCTATAGGAAACCTTGCCAACGGACGTTGTTGAGTCTAGTGTCAAAACTATTTTTGCTAAAAAGCGTTGGATAGATCTAAGTAGTCTGCATTTTTCTCCTTATCTTGATGCTTCTCTTTTCTTACCTTTGCGATTTTTGAGTTCTCCTCTTGCCTACTTCCCTGAATTTTATGTTCCCACGTGGGTGGACGATCTCTAGCCTTTTATCCTAATAGGTTCAATCTTTGGAAGGATCTCGATGAGAAGCACATCATCATCAACGTGAGCAAGCATCCTTTGTTGGTGGTGTCGAGAAGAAACCTCTTGTTAGTTGTGTCGCGGAGTTCAACATGAAGCAAGAAGATCCGATAGTTTACCCAACTCCTCCCCCACCTTAGCGTGGATCTCGGGGCGAGATCCCTTGTTAGTGGTGTCGATTGTGACGACCCAGAAAATTCCCCTATTAGATAATTGTTTGTTCTTTTTCTTTTTCGCGTCGGAGTGACGTCATGCATCTTCGTCTCATGCATTTTTTTTCTCCAATAAACTATTTTTGTGAAACTCTATTTTGTTTTGCTAATTATCTGGATGGTTTAATAAAACCCTCCACTCCTTTCTTATTTTCGAAATCAAAACAAAATAATATTTCTGGTTCATTTTAAAATCATAAAAAGATTTATCATTTTGCTAAAATAAAATAGGCAAAAGCTGGATAAATCTTTGACCCAAAATTAGCTCAAACCCACCGAATCTTTGGTCCATGTTGGACAGCCTTCCCCTTCTTCCTTCACAAACTCTAGCCTCCTTTTTATTCACTTCTTCTAGATCTGAAATCTTGTCTCTTCTCTCACAAAAATTCCCCTCTTTTCCTCTCTAAATCCTACAGCCGGTGGGCTCTGTTTCCAAAATCAATTTTGTTATCTTCTCTTCTCACCACGTCCCTTTTGCTATATTCTCATCTCACCCGATCCAGCTAGCTGCACAAATCCATGAAGTAATTCGTGGTACCTAGTACCTGCAACTCGACCAGGGCAGCTCCAGTTTCCTCCATCTTTCGCCTCCAATCCCAGCTCTAGAAGCACCCGCAACAGGAGGTCGTGCATCACCTCCCTTCACCTACCAGCTTTCTGCAGGTATCCATCCTTTTCCTTGCATCGGCCCTGTAGCCGGCCGACCGAGCCTCGTCCCTCCCAGTCGCCTTTGGACCTCGCGTGCGCACGCCTGTGGCTGTTCCGATCTTCTTGTCCCGGCCATGGTTCAGCGCTCAGCCCATCTGCTCATAGCCGATCGATTCCGATGCGTTCAGGCCAGCCCACTCGTTTCGCTCGTGGCCGTGTTGTCCGAAAGCTGTTCGACGGTTTGTCCGAGAGAATTTCAGTTTCTATTGTGTCTGCCAGGAGCATATCATTCGCTGTCATATCTTTTTCTGTAACTTGCCGATAGCCAGCAACCAGTGCATTAACATCAGCATTTCTTCATCCCTCCGTCCATTTCAGCTAGCACACTCCGTGCAAATCCAATATCCATCCACCTGTCTACTTGTCTGCTTTGTTCAGCACGTATGCATCATTTACATGCGTGTGTGATTGCTAGCTAGCTCAGTTCAGTGGCCATCTCGTGCGACGAAATTTCCAGTGCATCGACCGTCCAAGTTCCGCATGTCTTGTGTTCGACAAAATGTTATATCTGAATTGGCCTCCATTTGATCTTTCCGGCGACCCTGTTCAGTTGCATGACGCAATCGTTGGTTCCGCTGCGACCGCTACTCCCTCGTCAATTACTACTTCACCGACAAGTTCTACATCTGACGATCTCTACTTTGACTACTTTGGCTATTGGAACATCAAGACGGTGGCGATGCGACTACTTCCATGACAACAGCTTCTTTCGCAACTTTTATTCCAATCTGGCGACCGTTCTCCGACACAAATCGTGAGACCCTCACTTAAGCATATATTTTTAAATATCTATCTTTTGTATGCAAAACATTCATATGGCATTGCACATCACATTTGGGGGTAAATAGGAATCATCTAATAATTAAATATGGAATATGCGGGGATGCTATATCTTGTCCCGGTTCCATTTAATTTTGCGTAGCTCACCTGTTCCTTGTTTTTGCTATGTTAATCAACGATTAATTTATGGGTAGTAAAACAACTTGAACCATAAATGCTTGTATCGGGATTTCGATTCCGCTAAATTTTGGATAAGTTGCATTGCACCATAATTGCTATGTCATGCATACATCCTTCACATGCTCATGCCGATTCTTTTATCGTAGTAGTAAGTATTGCACCCGTTGTTTGTTGTAGCGATTTGCTTCTTCCCGAATAGGGCGCTTCGTAATGTGAGCAACGACAAGTTCTTCGGGTGTTCTTCGACCATCTTTTCAGGCGAGCCCTTTTCTCTCTACCCATTTAATACTTTTGCTCTCGCTAGCTCTATATTCTAGCCTTGTGTCGCGATGCTTTGTTCGAGTCACGTGTCATATCCACCTGTTTTTCCAAAGCAAAGCCATAGAACTTTTCATACACCCTATTACCCGTGTGCTTGTTGTTCGAGTTGGCCTTTGCGAGTCGTAGGCATCTTCAGGTTGTTGAAGTTGTTTTATCTTATTGGGTTGGGAAAGTTATCATATGCTCTACTTTATGGATATATGTTGTTGGAGATACTCATGGCTTACTTTAATGTTAATGATTAAAATTGAATTAAGCAGAGGCATCGGTGAGTCATTTTGCCGGTTTTACGACGGCTCACTTGTGTCCCCTAGGACCCCGAGATCGCATGAACTGTTCTAAGACTGAGTGCTCTAACCAGGCATGGGTACGTTTACGGGCCTCCCCTCGATCACTGCCAGAATCTACACACTTGTCCAGTGGCCACAACTAGTTTGAGGTTTTCCATTTGGTTCTTATCGGGCGTGCAGCTTGTATCTTTTGGTCCGATTTTACTTTTGGGGGAAGCCGTGTGTGCCTTGTAACCCCTTGTTCTGCACGTCCGTCTAGGTGCGGTACGTTCGTTTACCGAGTGCTGAAGTCGGGATCATCCTGCGGGCACTGTTCCCTTCTAAAGCCGTGCACGCAACAGCTAGGTCCGTCTCAGAGATTCGGCCGGACTCTCGATACGGGTTCAACTTAGTTAGGTGGCTTCCTGGACTTGTTTGTAGTGAAGGAGAGTGCGAGTCGTGACCTCCTGCCGGCACACCATCGGAAGTGTGCTTCATCATGTGGCATTAAGGGGTGATCGTGCGTTTGGGTACATTTGGGCACCCCTGCAGGGTTAAATCTTTTCGAAAAGCCGTGTCCGCGGTTATGGACGACTTGGAGCTGCACTACTCGATCATAGAATAACTTGCACCTGCTATTTCAATACTAATAAACTTGTGTAGTAAGCTAGCACAACTACCACAATAAACCTGCAATAAAACTTGGTAACCGCGTGCGTGCCTTTGATACTTGCTTCCTCGTTTGGTCACGAGGAGGTGATTCATCGGCTGGGTTATGTCTGGAGTTAGTTTCTAGTTGTTTACTTTTATGCGCTCTCTTATCTTACTCTATTTAGACGGAAGTTTTAGTGTCTCTGTAGTAAAGTTCTTTTGTTGCCGCTAAGTCCACCATATAGCCTGTAGGCGAGCACAGCTGAATTCCAGTCTCGCGAGTACGTGCCTCGGTACTCACCCTCGTTTTTTTTTCCTTTTTCTCTTTCTCCCTCCTTGTTCGGGAACCATTGGCCCGGCGATTTTGACAGGTATGGGAGCGACGACGTTAGCAAGGTTACCCTTCCGGCTTGGCCTGGGCAGGGTTTGGACGCCATCGTTATCTTCAGGCCTCTTAGGCCCATTTGTATTCTTGTCCGTACTCGGATACTATTTGCTTTATGTATGATTTGGATCTTTGTATGTATATTTGGATATTTTGACTCATGGAGTCTTTGTGGTTATTATATATTCTTTTGTGGGTTCCATCGTGAACTTGTGTAACTGTTGCTACTCGATTCCACCCGCATCACGTGCATGCTCCAACGTGCACGAGGCGCCTGGTGGTGCGTTTCCAAAGCGACATCGTGTAGATTGTGGCGTGTTCGCTATAATCTGCAAGGTGTCGGTTTTGGGGCGTTACAAGTGGTATCAGAGCCAGTTTTTGTCGATACCCACGGGTCCAGTCTGCCTATAGGAAACCTTGCCAACGGACGTTGTTGAGTCTAGTGTCAAAACTATTTTTGCTAAAAAGCGTTGGATAGATCTAAGTAGTCTGCATTTTTCTCCTTATCTTGATGCTTCTCTTTTCTTACCTTTGCGATTTTTGAGTTCTCCTCTTGCCTACTTCCCTGAATTTTAGGTTCCCACGTGGGTGGACGATCTCTAGCCTTTTATCCTAATAGGTTCAATCTTTGGAAGGATCTCGATGAGAAGCACATCATCATCAACGTGAGCAAGCATCCTTTGTTGGTGGTGTCGAGAAGAAACCTCTTGTTAGTTGTGTCGCGGAGTTCAACATGAAGCAAGAAGATCCGATAGTTTACCCAACTCCTCCCCCACCTTAGCGTGGATCTCGGGGCGAGATCCCTTGTTAGTGGTGTCGATTGTGACGACCCAGAAAATTCCCCTATTAGATAATTGTTTGTTCTTTTTCTTTTTCGCGTCGGAGTGACGTCATGCATCTTCGTCTCATGCATTTTTTTTCTCCAATAAACTATTTTTGTGAAACTCTATTTTGTTTTGCTAATTATCTGGATGGTTTAATAAAACCCTCCACTCCTTTCTTATTTTCGAAATCAAAACAAAATAATATTTCTGGTTCATTTTAAAATCATAAAAAGATTTATCATTTTGCTAAAATAAAATAGGCAAAAGCTGGATAAATCTTTGACCCAAAATTAGCTCAAACCCACCGAATCTTTGGTCCATGTTGGACAGCCTTCCCCTTCTTCCTTCACAAACTCTAGCCTCCTTTTTATTCACTTCTTCTAGATCTGAAATCTTGTCTCTTCTCTCACAAAAATTCCCCTCTTTTCCTCTCTAAATCCTACAGCCGGTGGGCTCTGTTTCCAAAATCAATTTTGTTATCTTCTCTTCTCACCACGTCCCTTTTGCTATATTCTCATCTCACCCGATCCAGCTAGCTGCACAAATCCATGAAGTAATTCGTGGTACCTAGTACCTGCAACTCGACCAGGGCAGCTCCAGTTTCCTCCATCTTTCGCCTCCAATCCCAGCTCTAGAAGCACCCGCAACAGGAGGTCGTGCATCACCTCCCTTCACCTACCAGCTTTCTGCAGGTATCCATCCTTTTCCTTGCATCGGCCCTGTAGCCGGCCGACCGAGCCTCGTCCCTCCCAGCCGCCTTTGGACCTCGCGTGCGCACGCCTGTGGCTGTTCCGATCTTCTTGTCCCGGCCATGGTTCAGCGCTCAGCCCATCTGCTCGTAGCCGATCGATTCCGATGCGTTCAGGCCAGCCCACTCGTTTCGCTCGTGGCCGTGTTGTCCGAAAGCTGTTCGACGGTTTGTCCGAGAGAATTTCAGTTTCTATTGTGTCTGCCAGGAGCATTTCATTCGCTGTCATATCTTTTTCTGTAACTTGCCGATAGCCAGCAACCAGTGCATTAACATCAGCATTTCTTCATCCCTCCGTCCATTTCAGCTAGCACACTCCGTGCAAATCCAATATCCATCCACCTGTCTACTTGTCTGCTTTGTTCAGCACGTATGCATCATTTACATGCGTGTGTGATTGCTAGCTAGCTCAGTTCAGTGGCCATCTCGTGCGACGAAATTTCCAGTGCATCGACCGTCCAAGTTCCGCATGTCTTGTGTTCGACAAAATGTTATATCTGAATTGGCCTCCATTTGATCTTTCCGGCGACCCTGTTCAGTTGCATGACGCAATCGTTGGTTCCGCTGCGACCGCTACTCCCTCGTCAATTACTACTTCACCGACAAGTTCTACATCTGACGATCTCTACTTTGACTACTTTGGCTATTGGAACATCAAGACGGTGGCGATGCGACTACTTCCATGACAACAGCTTCTTTCGCAACTTTTATTCCAATCTGGCGACCGTTCTCCGACACAAATCGTGAGACCCTCACTTAAGCATATATTTTTAAATATCTATCTTTTGTATGCAAAACATTCATATGGCATTGCACATCACATTTGGGGGTAAATAGGAATCATCTAATAATTAAATATGGAATATGCGGGGATGCTATATCTTGTCCCGGTTCCATTTAATTTTGCGTAGCTCACCTGTGCCTTGTTTTTGCTATGTTAATCAACGATTAATTTATGGGTAGTAAAACAACTTGAACCATAAATGCTTGTATCGGGATTTCGATTCCGCTAAATTTTGGATAAGTTGCATTGCACCATAATTGCTATGTCATGCATACATCCTTCACATGCTCATGCCGATTCTTTTATCGTAGTAGTAAGTATTGCACCCGTTGTTTGTTGTAGCGATTTGCTTCTTCCCGAATAGGGCGCTTCGTAATGTGAGCAACGACAAGTTCTTCGGGTGTTCTTCGACCATCTTTTCAGGCGAGCCCTTTTCTCTCTACCCATTTAATACTTTTGCTCTCGCTAGCTCTATATTCTAGCCTTGTGTCGCGATGCTTTGTTCGAGTCACGTGTCATATCCACCTGTTTTTCCAAAGCAAAGCCATAGAACTTTTCATACACCCTATTACCCGTGTGCTTGTTGTTCGAGTTGGCCTTTGCGAGTCGTAGGCATCTTCAGGTTGTTGGAGTTGTTTTATCTTATTGGGTTGGGAAAGTTATCATATGCTCTACTTTATGGATATATGTTGTTGGAGATACTCATGGCTTACTTTAATGTTAATGATTAAAATTGAATTAAGCAGAGGCATCGGTGAGTCATTTTGCCGGTTTTACGACGGCTCACTTGTGTCCCCTAGGACCCCGAGATCGCATGAACTGTTCTAAGACTGAGTGCTCTAACCAGGCATGGGTACGTTTACGGGCCTCCCCTCGATCACTGCCAGAATCTACACACTTGTCCAGTGGCCACAACTAGTTTGAGGTTTTCCATTTGGTTCTTATCGGGCGTGCAGCTTGTATCTTTTGGTCCGATTTTACTTTTGGGGGAAGCCGTGTGTGCCTTGTAACCCCTTGTTCTGCACGTCCGTCTAGGTGCGGTACGTTCGTTTACCGAGTGCTGAAGTCGGGATCATCCTGCGGGCACTGTTCCCTTCTAAAGCCGTGCACGCAACAGCTAGGTCCGTCTCAGAGATTCGGCCGGACTCTCGATACGGGTTCAACTTAGTTAGGTGGCTTCCTGGACTTGTTTGTAGTGAAGGAGAGTGCGAGTCGTGACCTCCTGCCGGCACACCATCGGAAGTGTGCTTCATCATGTGGCATTAAGGGGTGATCGTGCGTTTGGGTACATTTGGGCACCCCTGCAGGGTTAAATCTTTTCGAAAAGCCGTGTCCGCGGTTATGGACGACTTGGAGCTGCACTACTCGATCATAGAATAACTTGCACCTGCTATTTCAATACTAATAAACTTGTGTAGTAAGCTAGCACAACTACCACAATAAACCTGCAATAAAACTTGGTAACCGTGTGCGTGCCTTTGATACTTGCTTCCTCGTTTGGTCACGAGGAGGTGATTCATCGGCTGGGTTATGTCTGGAGTTAGTTTCTAGTTGTTTACTTTTATGCGCTCTCTTATCTTACTCTATTTAGACGGAAGTTTTAGTGTCTCTGTAGTAAAGTTCTTTTGTTGCCGCTAAGTCCACCATATAGCCTGTAGGCGAGCACAGCTGAATTCCAGTCTCGCGAGTACGTGCCTCGGTACTCACCCTCGTTTTTTTTTTCCTTTTTCTCTTTCTCCCTCCTTGTTCGGGAACCATTGGCCCGACGATTTTGACAGGTATGGGAGCGACGACGTTAGCAAGGTTACCCTTCCGGCTTGGCCTGGGCAGGGTTTGGACGCCATCGTTATCTTCAGGCCTCTTAGGCCCATTTGTATTCTTGTCCGTACTCGGATACTATTTGCTTTATGTATGATTTGGATCTTTGTATGTATATTTGGATATTTTGACTCATGGAGTCTTTGTGGTTATTATATATTCTTTTGTGGGTTCCATCGTGAACTTGTGTAACTGTTGCTACTCGATTCCACCCGCATCACGTGCATGCTCCAACGTGCACGAGGCGCCTGGTGGTGCGTTTCCAAAGCGACATCGTGTAGATTGTGGCGTGTTCGCTATAATCTGCAAGGTGTCGGTTTTGGGGCGTTACAAGTGGTATCAGAGCCAGTTTTTGTCGATACCCACGGGTCCAGTCTGCCTATAGGAAACCTTGCCAACGGACGTTGTTGAGTCTAGTGTCAAAACTATTTTTGCTAAAAAGCGTTGGATAGATCTAAGTAGTCTGCATTTTTCTCCTTATCTTGATGCTTCTCTTTTCTTACCTTTGCGATTTTTGAGTTCTCCTCTTGCCTACTTCCCTGAATTTTAGGTTCCCACGTGGGTGGACGATCTCTAGCCTTTTATCCTAATAGGTTCAATCTTTGGAAGGATCTCGATGAGAAGCACATCATCATCAACGTGAGCAAGCATCCTTTGTTGGTGGTGTCGAGAAGAAACCTCTTGTTAGTTGTGTCGCGGAGTTCAACATGAAGCAAGAAGATCCGATAGTTTACCCAACTCCTCCCCCACCTTAGCGTGGATCTCGGGGCGAGATCCCTTGTTAGTGGTGTCGATTGTGACGACCCAGAAAATTCCCCTATTAGATAATTGTTTGTTCTTTTTCTTTTTCGCGTCGGAGTGACGTCATGCATCTTCGTCTCATGCATTTTTTTTCTCCAATAAACTATTTTTGTGAAACTCTATTTTGTTTTGCTAATTATCTGGATGGTTTAATAAAACCCTCCACTCCTTTCTTATTTTCGAAATCAAAACAAAATAATATTTCTGGTTCATTTTAAAATCATAAAAAGATTTATCATTTTGCTAAAATAAAATAGGCAAAAGCTGGATAAATCTTTGACCCAAAATTAGCTCAAACCCACCGAATCTTTGGTCCATGTTGGACAGCCTTCCCCTTCTTCCTTCACAAACTCTAGCCTCCTTTTTATTCACTTCTTCTAGATCTGAAATCTTGTCTCTTCTCTCACAAAAATTCCCCTCTTTTCCTCTCTAAATCCTACAGCCGGTGGGCTCTGTTTCCAAAATCAATTTTGTTATCTTCTCTTCTCACCACGTCCCTTTTGCTATATTCTCTTCTCACCCGATCCAGCTAGCTGCACAAATCCATGAAGTAATTCGTGGTACCTAGTACCTGCAACTCGACCAGGGCAGCTCCAGTTTCCTCCATCTTTCGCCTCCAATCCCAGCTCTAGAAGCACCCGCAACAGGAGGTCATGCATCACCTCCCTTCACCTACCAGCTTTCTGCAGGTATCCATCCTTTTCCTTGCATCGGCCCTGTAGCCGGCCGACCGAGCCTCGTCCCTCCCAGCCGCCTTTGGACCTCGCGTGCGCACGCCTGTGGCTGTTCCGATCTTCTTGTCCCGGCCATGGTTCAGCGCTCAGCTTATCTGCTCGTAGCCGATCGATTCCGATGCGTTCAGGCCAGCCCACTCGTTTCGCTCGTGGCCGTGTTGTCCGAAAGCTGTTCGACAGTTTGTCCGAGAGAATTTCAGTTTCTATTGTGTCTGCCAGGAGCATTTCATTCACTGTCATATCTTTTTCTGTAACTTGCCGATAGCCAGCAACCAGTGCATTAACATCAGCATTTCTTCATCCCTCCGTCCATTTCAGCTAGCACACTCCGTGCAAATCCAATATCCATCCACCTGTCTACTTGTCTGCTTTGTTCAGCACGTATGCATCATTTACATGCGTGTGTGATTGCTAGCTAGCTCAGTTCAGTGGCGATCTCGTGCGACGAAATTTCCAGTGCATCGACCGTCCAAGTTCCGCATGTCTTGTGTTCGACAAAATGTTATATCTGAATTGGCCTCCATTTGATCTTTCCGGCGACCCTGTTCAGTTGCATGACGCAATCGTTGGTTCCGCTGCGACCGCTACTCCCTCGTCAATTACTACTTCACCGACAAGTTCTACATCTGACGATCTCTACTTTGACTACTTTGGCTATTGGAACATCAAGACGGTGGCGATGCGACTACTTCCGTGACAACAGCTTCTTTCGCAACTTTTATTCCAATCTGGCGACCGTTCTCCGACACAAATCGTGAGACCCTCACTTAAGCATATATTTTTAAATATCTATCTTTTGTATGCAAAACATTCATATGGCATTGCACATCACATTTGGGGGTAAATAGGAATCATCTAATAATTAAATATGGAATATGCGGGGATGCTATATCTTGTCCCGGTTCCATTTAATTTTGCGTAGCTCACCTGTGCCTTGTTTTTGCTATGTTAATCAACGATTAATTTATGGGTAGTAAAACAACTTGAACCATAAATGCTTGTATCGGGATTTCGATTCCGCTAAATTTTGGATAAGTTGCATTGCACCATAATTGCTATGTCATGCATACATCCTTCACATGCTCATGCCGATTCTTTTATCGTAGTAGTAAGTATTGCACCCGTTGTTTGTTGTAGCGATTTGCTTCTTCCCGAATAGGGCGCTTCGTGATGTGAGCAACGACAAGTTCTTCGGGTGTTCTTCGACCATCTTTTCAGGCGAGCCCTTTTCTCTCTACCCATTTAATACTTTTGCTCTCGCTAGCTCTATATTCTAGCCTTGTGTCGCGATGCTTTGTTCGAGTCACGTGTCCTATCCACCTGTTTTTCCAAAGCAAAGCCATAGAACTTTTCATACACCCTATTACCCATGTGCTTGTTGTTCGAGTTGGCCTTTGCGAGTCGTAGGCATCTTCAGGTTGTTGGAGTTGTTTTATCTTATTGGGTTGGGAAAGTTATCATATGCTCTACTTTATGGATATATGTTGTTGGAGATACTCATGGCTTACTTTAATGTTAATGATTAAAATTGTATTAAGCAGAGGCATCGGTGAGTCATTTTGCCGGTTTTACGACGGCTCACTTGTGTCCCCTAGGACCCCGAGATCGCATGAACTGTTCTAAGACTGAGCGCTCTAACCAGGCGTGGGTACGTTTACGGGCCTCTCCTCGATCACTGCCAGAATCTACACACTTGTCCAGTGGCCACAACTAGTTTGAGGTTTTCCATTTGGTTCTTATCGGGCGTGCAGCTTGTATCTTTTGGTCCGATTTTACTTTTGGGGGAAGCCGTGTGTGCCTTGTAACCCCTTGTTCTGCACGTCCGTCTAGGTGCGGTACGTTCGTTTACCGAGTGCTGAAGTCGGGATCATCCTGCGGGCACTGTTCCCTTCTAAAGCCGTGCACGCAACAGCTAGGTCCGTCTCAGAGATTCGGCCGGACTCTCGATACGGGTTCAACTTAGTTAGGTGGCTTCCTGGACTTGTTTGTAGTGAAGGAGAGTGCGAGTCGTGACCTCCTGCCGGCACACCATCGGAAGTGTGCTTCATCATGTGGCATTAAGGGGTGATCGTGCGTTTGGGTACATTTGGGCACCCCTGCAGGGTTAAATCTTTTCGAAAAGCCGTGTCCGCGGTTATGGACGACTTGGAGCTGCACTACTCGATCATAGAATAACTTGCACCTGCTATTTCAATACTAATAAACTTGTGTAGTAAGCTAGCACAACTACCACAATAAACCTGCAATAAAACTTGGTAACCGTGTGCGTGCCTTTGATACTTGCTTCCTCGTTTGGTCACGAGGAGGTGATTCATTGGCTGGGTTATGTCTGGAGTTAGTTTCTAGTTGTTTACTTTTATGCGCTCTCTTATCTTACTCTATTTAGACGGAAGTTTTAGTGTCTCTGTAGTAAAGTTCTTTTGTTGCCGCTAAGTCCACCATATAGCCTGTAGGCGAGCACAGCTGAATTCCAGTCTCGCGAGTACGTGCCTCGGTACTCACCCTCGTTTTTTTTCCTTTTTCTCTTTCTCCCTCCTTGTTCGGCAACCATTGGCCCGACGATTTTGACAGGTATGGGAGCGACGACGTTAGCAAGGTTACCCTTCCGGCTTGGCCTGGGCAGGGTTTGGACGCCATCGTTATCTTCAGGCCTCTTAGGCCCATTTGTATTCTTGTCCGTACTCGGATACTATTTGCTTTATGTATGATTTGGATCTTTGTATGTATATTTGGATATTTTGACTCATGGAGTCTTTGTGGTTATTATATATTCTTTTGTGGGTTCCATCGTGAACTTGTGTAACTGTTGCTACTCGATTCCACCCGCATCACGTGCACGCTCCAACGTGCACGAGGCGCCTGGTGGTGCGTTTCCAAAGCGACATCGTGTAGATTGTGGCGTGTTCGCTATAATCTGCAAGGTGTCGGTTTTGGGGCGTTACAGTATGCGAGTAAAGTAAACAGTGCGAGTAAAGTAAACATGTGATAGCAATATGATGGAAATAGGACCGGGGTCCACAGTTCACTAGTGGTGTCTCTCCATAAGATAAATAACACATGCTGGGTAAACAAATTACAGTTGGGCAATTGATAGAATAAAGATAATGTGATATGTCAAGAAGATCACTATGAGATTTACTCTGGGCATTACAACAAAATACATAGACCGCCATCCAACTGCATCCATGACTAATAATCCACTTGTGGTGAATCAATTCGAGAACTCCACAAGTATTAAGTTGCGAACAACAGATAATTGCATTAAGCAAAGTGTGTAATGTAAACAAAGCATATGCCCTTGAGCATATGAATGTTGTTTTCTCCCTAGTAGCAACAACACATCTACAACCTTAGAGGTTTCTGTCACTCCCCCGGGTTAAATAGAGGCATGAACCCACTATCGAGCATAAATACCCCCTCTTGGAGTCACTAGCAACTACTCGGCCAAGATAGCTACTAACAACGGAGAGCATGCAAGATCATAAACAACATAGAGATAACATAAGATATATTTCAGTACAGCAACTCAATCATAAACACCAATATTCATCGGATCCCAACAAACCAAACATGTAGAATTACATAACGGTGATCTCAATCATGTAGGGCAGCTCATGAGATCTAAACATGAAGCACATGGTGGAGAAGACAACCATCTAGCTACTGCTATGGACCCATAGTCCAAGGTAGACTACTCACTCATCGCTTCGGAGGCAAGCATGGCGATGAAGAAGACCTCCGGTGGCGATTCCCCTCTCCGGCAGGGTGCCGGGAAGAGCTTCTGGACCCTCCTGATCTCGGGTCAACGACGGCGGCGGATCGCGATGTGTTTTTGGAAAATTGATCGGGTACTTAGGTTTTTTCCGTCGGGGGGTCCTTATAGGCGAAGGGGCGATGTCAGAGGTGGGGCCAGGTGGCCCACGCCAGGGTGGCGCGGCCCAGGCCCTGGCCGCACCAGCCCTATGTGTGGGGCCCCTGTGGCCCCCCTCCTACTCTCATTCGGATCTCTGGAAGCTTCCGGGTAAAATAAGACTTCAGGAACTTGTTTCGTCCAATTCTGAGAATATTTCCTGTGTATCACTTCTGAAACACAAAAACAGCAGAAAACAGGGAACTAGCACTGTGGCAACTCGTTAATAGGTTAGTTCCGGAAAATGCATAAAAGTGCCACGAAGTATAACGAAACAGTAGGCAAATGGTGTAAAAACAAGCATGGAGCATCAAAAATTATAGATACATTTGAGACGTATCAGCTACCTTCAAAAAACCTTCAAAATACTTCTCGTTTTGTGACACTGTTTTCAGCTCATGGGGACGTAGTGGTCGGATTTGCTATCTTCCAAATTGTTTATTTCAAAAAGAAAAAAAGAAAAAAAGAAAAGAAAAAAAGGCACTCCTCCATGGTATGTGAATGTTGGTGGGCACCCGATGGAATCGGTTAGCCATGGTTTGAGAAAGGAAAAAAGGTGGGGAGGAGTGCCCAGCTTTATAAAAGAGCACAAAAGTGCCAATCTCTCTCTCAAAAACTTGCTTCATTTTTGTATGGAAGATAGTAAGAACCCCATTGCCAGTCGTTGACAAAGACAACCACCTATCAAAACCCAATTTTTATCTCTCTGTTTTACAAATGAAAAGCTCTAGCACATGTTTAATCACTGCTTCCCTCTGCGAAGGGCCTTTCTTTTACTTTTTTGTTGAGTCACCACCTTCTACCTTTATGCACCGTCTAAGAGAGCATAGTTATCATTCTGAGTTTAATGTGCATAGTCCCAAAGTTTATCATTGATTGACTCATGATTTTGGTTTCACTTGTTCTTAAATTATTTGTATCTAGTCGCCCTCTTAAACTTGAAGGTGTCCTATGAATTTATGTTTTGCTCTCTCATGAAGGACAAGCTGAAAACCATTTGCTATGTTTTTCCATATGATTTGAACACACGTTTGACTTTCATTGTTTCATTTTTCATGATCTTTCATTTATGTTCTTTTTCATGTTATAACATGGTTGCTAAGTTTCTTCTATCAAGATTATATCTTTCATGCCCATGTTTTAAGTTCTTTTGATCCCAGCACTCAATGCTTTACATAGATAATCAAGATTGTGTTGGTGCATGTCACCTCAAAAATTATTCTTTTGTTATCACTTACCTACTCAAGGATGAGCAGGAGTTAAGCTTGAGGATGCTGATACGTCTCAAACGTATCTATAATTTTTGATGCTCCATGCTTGTTCTTACACCATTTGCTTAGTATTTCATTACACTTCGTGGTATTTTTATGCGATTTCTAGAACTAACCTATTGACAAGATGCCACAGTGCCAGTTCCATATTTTCTGCTGTTTTTGTGTTTCAGAAAAGCTACACAGGAAATATTCTCAGAATTGGACGAAACAAAGACCGAAACTCCTATTTTGCCCAAAGGAAGGACGAGGACCGAATGGGAGCCGGAGGGGGGCCAGGGGCCAGCCTCACCATGAGGGGGAACGGCCCAGCCCCTGGCCGTGCCCACCTGTGGTGATGGCACCCTGTTCCACCTCTGACGATGCCCTTTCGCCTATAAAAAGCTTCGGGACGGAAAACCCTAAATCAATTGGCAAATTTCCAGAAAGAGTTCCACAGCTCCGCTGCCGCCACCGACAAATTTCAAGGGACAGAAGTCTCTGTTCCGGCACCCTTCCAGGATGGGGAAGTGCCCCCGGAGCCATCTCCATCAGTCTCCATCGCCGTCTCCACCGTCTCCATCGATCTCACCGCCATCTCCATCGCCGTTGCTGCCTCCGATGATGAGGAGGTAGTAGTTCTCCCCCGGGGCTGAGGGCTCTACCGGTAGCTATGTGGTTCACCTCTCTCTCCCATGATGTGATCTTTATGTGATCGTAAGCTTTGTATCTAGTTGAATTGGTAGATGTTATTATTCAGATATTATGTTACTCCCGTGCTTTATATTTGTAAACTCCGGAGATACCTTGTATCATGGTGTGACGGTGACAGTGTGCGCATCATGTGTGTCTTTTTGGTTAATGTCTCTATGAATTGTTGGTGTTTGTTGGAACCATCTAGTGCGTTCACGGTGACAGTGTGGGACAATCTAGTTTGGGGAAATACAGACTTTGAGGAGTCACTACTACAAAAAGGCTTACCAGTGACGGGCCTTTTTGACTTACTAGTGACGGGCAAACCGCCTGTCACTGGTATACCGTCACTGGTAACCAATTACTAGTGATGGGCAGACTGCCCGTCACTGGTAATATATTACGAGTGACAAGCATATTTGTGTGCCCGTCACTACTAAGTTCTTGCGAATTAAAAAATATATTTGTACATCCACAATTAATTCGTACATACACAACTTCCATAATTGCATACATCCCATATAAGCTTAAATATTATTCACTCCTCAATATGTATTGTACATTTATTTTCATATATCCTTCGTTTAAACCAAAGTAACCAGTACAAGTAAAGTTGGCAATACGAAGCCGACAACCGGTGAAAGGCAAACCAAATTAATTAGCGTGCTAAAAAACAAATTGCATAAGCACAAGCACAAATATAGCACTACATGCAAAATGGAAAGCTCGGATTGGCCTCTAGCATGGTGTTCATCATGACAGCAAGATCTTCTCAATTCCAGGCTTCTGTCAAATGTCCTAAAAAGGAACAGAAGTATAAACAATAGGTCACATATGTTACATATCCATCTAAAGCAACTGGCTGTAGTTCTAGTATAGTATTTGTATCACCTGAGCTCCATTGATAAGGAAGAAAATCAAGCACAAATTGCTCACAAAAGATGACATATAAGAGAAATAGGATAGTTTACTGTCAGAGAGCAGAATTAAATAAAAAAGTGAGTTACGTGATATGAACTGTACTAAGGATTTCTAAAGTAGACAGAACTGTCATTAATTTATATGCATTATTAACTAGTAGGCTTATTTTTTTATCCAATCATACCATGATTCAATTTTTTGCTCATCATTCCAACTTATTACCCAGGCATACAAGTAGTACACATTTACAAAATAATAATATAAAAAGAAAAAAAAATTCTTTCGATAATCTGAATGAAAAAATGCGCTTCTTGTGATTTGTTAATGGCTCTATGGGAAGCTAATTTCTCCAGGTCATATTCGTCTTATTGCCCGGACCTTTTTATGGTACATGAAATCGCAAATATCAAATCAAGATTATGCATTTTAGGCAGGAAAGTTTAAGAAAGTCAGAGAGGTTGAGAGGGTCCTTGCTCACATTGTTTCTCACTCGATCTCCTCCAGATCCTGTGCCAGCTCTCGCACCTCACATCTATAAGCATCACCAAATTGTAGGAAAGCACACATCACAATCAGAATACCATAGAGAACAAGAGGCAAGCGTTATGGTGAGTATGCTAAGTACCTTGATTATACAGAAGCCAAATTGATGGTAAACAGTAAACACGTAGTACTCTATCAAGAGTAGATGGACAAGTACGTAAAACACTCGAAATATAACCAAAATTCTATAAAATTTCACATAATACATGATTTTTTTCTCCCAGGTCCTAGTGGTTGATTTTGTGAAATGTCACGAGAAGTACTGTGCAAAGAGGAAAATGGTGGTGAGCTCAAGGAAAGGATACGTGAATGTGTGGAACTTACCAAATTGGCTGGAGGCAAGGATTTTTGAATGTCCTGTTCACAGTATAGTATCAATCAAAACAGCAAAAAAAACACAAATAAAAACTTTAGCTTATGTATGTCCTCACAAATTCCTTAACTTAAATATGAGGAAATCATTATAGTAATATGGCCAGAGTGGTAGGTTAAAATATAGTAACATGGCCCTTTTTGGATTAGACTACACTATAAGTTGTGTGGGATTGGCAACATACTTGTCCGTTGAATTCTTGGGAGGGCAGCTATTATTCAAGGATCATTTGAATTCTCATTTCACAAATTAACTCTACTAGAAAAATCCTAGTAGGGCAGCCATTATTCAAGGATCACTTGAGTTCTCGTTCCATACATCAACTATACTGAAAAATGAAAATAGAGGTAACAGATGTACATGAATACAAGACTATAATCTAGTAGATTGGTGTGTCGGTGTTTCCTATAGCTGGGCTTACATCTTGATAAATGCTACAACACTGGACTGTGAAAGAAGCATGAGCAATGGCCACGGGGTGTTAGTTAAAGTACCTGCCCTTTCTGGGAGGCATGGGCGTTGAGCTAGAGGGCATGGGGACGTGCGGCCGCGGCACACGAGCGAGATTGCGGGCCATAGCAACGATGGCCGTGCGGCCAGGTCGGTAGTGCGGAGCTAGCCTCCGCTATCCCCGGAAGCGCCGACCACGCCATGGCCGTGGGCTGCTCCGGTCGTGCTGATGGGAGGGCCCTGGATCCGGATCCACTTGCGCTGCTTGACCACCACGAGAGGGCACAAACCCCCGCGACGACCGAGGGAGGGGCACTGGAGCAGGAGGTGGGGTGCGAAGCCGCCATGGTTGGTTGAGGTGGGAGACGATGAGCCTGGCCGAGAGGGAAGAGGTGTGGCCGGGAGCCGCCGTGGTCTCAACTGGGATCTGGATCGAGAAGGGTTTGCCGTGTGCGGTTGCAACTTAAACTCCAGTTTTATTTTGATAGTCGCTCCTTTCTGGTTTTTGTTTGTTTTAGCGAAGTGACGTATGGAAACCGGAGAAGTCGTACGATAGACAAAAAAAAGTCACAAAAATCACCTACTGACTAACACACGCACGACCGAAGATCAAAACGTGATCCGACTTTTCAGCTCTAGGATTATCGTTCTTTCAAGTGGTATATACAGAAGTAGAGATAACTAGTCAACCCTAAATGTCTACGACTTCGAGTGTGATGAACTGACAATCGGTTATAATAATGTCAGTGGCATGCATTCGTAAGAGTTCTTCACTAGGAAATTTGATCATTTTATAAGACGTCCATAATATATAGTAATGTTAACAATTTGTGGTGTTCATCACTCGTATTTTGTATCAGTGACGGTCATTTACTCGTCCGTCACTAGTAATGTTTATCAGTGGCGGGCCCATTTTTGTCTGTCACTGGTACAAAATACCAGTGACAGACACCACAATTGTCCGTCACTGGTATTTGTACCAGTGACAGGCACTTATTCGCCCGTCACTGGTATGGTTACCACTGACATGCCTGTTTTTGCCTGTCACTAATAACCTTGCGGCTATAAGCAATTCTGCAGTAGTGAGTGCTTCGTAGCCCTACGCATGCTTAGTGTTCATTTTCCATTGGAGAATTGTTTAGAGTGGCATATTGATGTTAGTATCTATTGGTTCAATTATGTTACTTTGTTGAGAGTGTCCACTAGTGAAAGTATGATCCCTAGGCCTTGTTTCCAAGCATTGCACACCGTTTACTTTCAGTTTTGTTATATGTTTGCTCGCAGCGATATTTATTTCAGATTACATTTACTACTTATAATCATCACTACTACTTGCGTTTCACTATCTCTTCGCCGAACTAGTGCACCTATACATCTGACAAGTGTATTGGGTGTGTTGGGGACACAAGAGACTTTCTGTATTGTAATTGCAGGGTTGCTTGAGAGGGATAGCTTTGACCTCTTCCTTCCTGAGTTCGATAAACCTTGGGTGATCCACTTAAGGGAAACTTGCTGCTGCTCTACAAACCTCTGCACTTGGAGGCCCAACACTGTCTACAAGAACAGACGCGTACGTAGACATCACTAACCTATTAACAAGATGCCACAGTGCCAGTTCCTGTTTTCTACAGTTTTTGTGTTTCAGAAAAGTTACACAGGAAATATTCTCGGAATTGGACGACACAAAAGCTGAAGTTCCTAATTACCTGACACGAAGACGAAGTCCAAAGGAAAGTCGGAGGCGGACCAAGGGGCAGCCACACCTGGTGGTAGCGCGGGCCACCCCCTGGCCGCGCCACCAGGTGGTGTAACCGCCTGGTCCACCTCCTGACATCGCCCTTCCGCCTATTTATTCCCCTCGACCAGAATACCCTAAAGGCCTGAACTCTTTTCCAGAAAACATACTGCAAGCCGCCGCTATTGTCGACGCGAGATCAGGAGGGTCTAGAAGCTCTTCCCGACTGATGGGTTCGTAGCATAGAAAACAAAAAATTTCCTATGCAAGAACGCATAAACTAGCCAAGATACTCTACGAGGTGGTAGCAACGGATACTAACCCTCGATGACCGTAAGCGGGGATTACGTTCCTGCACAAACATTGCCGATGGAGAGTTGGTGAAGACGCACGTAGTCGACGTAGTTGTTCACTTGACGATCACAATATCGTGTCCCCGGCGCCACAAGTGGCAGCGCCCCCGTGCTCGGTCACACGTACAGCTCGACGTCGACTCCTCCACGCCCTCGGTCCAGCGGGGCAGCGGAAGAAGGGATCCGCCGGACACTCCTCCACACACTTCTCCAAGTGTATGAACTACGAACTACAATTCCAGCAGAGCTTCGCTAAGCCAAGACGGAAAGTGGGCAACAACTATGCAAGGGAGGAGAGGATCAAGAAGTGTGTGACATGGGGGAGAGGGAGGGGTTTATATAGAAGAGGAGGGGCAGCCCCCAAGGGGTTGGCCGGCCAAGGAGGTCTCCTCCTCTTCATGGCCCCCTCTTCATTCCCTTGTAACCCCCTCATCAACATGAGGTAACCCCCATTTTAATGCATGACATTCATGCCAATTAAAATTCACACTTATTGATTTAATAAAACATTTTTATTTCTTTAATATTTGTTAATTCATTCAATTAACAAACATTAACAAACACACCCTTGAGTTATTTCGATATCCGAAACAGTTTCGGTGCTTTTCTGAAACAACCCTTATGCTGTCCCGTAATTCGATCGGAGTATCGTATCCACTCAAAGACGACGACGAACCTTAAGTGTGTCACCCTACGGTTCGTGAATAACATGGACATGATCGAGACTCCTCTCCGATCAATAATCAACAGCGGGATCTGGAAATCTATGATGACTCCCACTTACTCAACGATGAACTAGTGATCATGTGAACCAGTAACGAACATAGTTAATTCCTTTTGTCTCGCGATATTATTACTTGTCCGAGATCCGATCATTTGGTATCAACCATACCTAGTTCGATCTCGTTCCCGACAAGTCTCTTTACTCGTTCCGTGATAATGCATTCCTGTGACCTAGTCACATGCTTGCAAGCGATTCTAATGCAATATCACCGAGAAGGGCCCAGAGAATATCTTTCCGTCATCCGGATGGACAAATCCCACTCTTGATCCATGAGCCTCAACTAATACTTTCAGAATACCCAAATCAACCTTTATAATCACCCTGTGACGGCGTGATGTTTGATATCATCAAAGCACTCTTCCGGTATCAGTGATTAACATGATCTCATGGTCTGAGGATTAGAACTATTTCGTATGAGTTTGATATAGCAATGAACTTGATGACTTGATCATTTTGCTATTCATACTATGGGTGTGAGTGTTCATCATATCAGTCTTCTAATGATATGACCCCGTTATTAACAACATCCAATGTTCATGATCAGGAAACCTTGATCATCAGTTAATCAACGAGCTAGTATAAAAGAGAGGCTTTACTAGGAACCTTTTTAGTTTATTAATCACACAAGTATTAATGTTTCCGATTAATACAATTCTAGCATGAGAAATAAACATTTATCATAAACATGGAATATGATAATAACCACTTTATTATTGCCTCTCGGGCATATTCCCTTCAGTCTCCCACTTGCACTAGAGTCAATAATCTAGTTGATACTTGCGTATATAACACTTATGGCTTTCACGTGTTATCCGTACGCGTTGCAGTGGTTAATCTGATCTCCAGATCTGACACTTTCAGTTCTGTGTGTATTTGCATGTCTTTGCGTCTCTACGCATCACTCATTCTCAAATGAGATAGTTGGGTATAAATTTGGTCCTTAGGTGAGACCTTAGTTCCTTTAGCTAAAATCATGTTGTCACTATTGTCGCACAATAGATCTTCACAGTAATAGCCAGCTTGGAACTACACCTAGTTTGATAACAAACTTCTTGACACAAATGCCCTCTTTTGCTACTTCTAAAGTAGCCATATACTCAACCTTTGTTGTAGAATCCATCACAATGTCTTAACTTTGGAACTCATCCAAATCCATCATGGAACTTCCTTCCATTACATTGTGCCACCTAAACATACAGCTAAAATTGAGATAAACTTAATTTGTATCTTGTGACAAACTTAGTATCAATGTAACACTTTACAATGAATTATGTGTCACTTTGTCATACATAATATATATCCTTAGTCCTTCCAAAGCACATAAGGATATCTCTACTATTGTCCAGTGATCATCTTATGACTTTTATCACTCTGGTATATGCTCATAACATTTAGAGCATAGGACATATCTGGATATGTACATATCACGGTATACATGATCGATCAAATCATTCATGTAGCTTCACTCATCAAGTGTCAAAAACACCTGAATCTTGTTTCAACCTCTTCCATGCGGCAAGAACTTTTCTTGTCGTTTCCATATTGAACTTCATTCAATATTTCATCTATGTACTTTGGCATAACCATATTGGCACCTCGATCTATCTACATAGACATCGAGACCCAATATTTTCATTTTGCCTAAGTCTTTCATTGAAATCTAATTTTAATGAAATTCTTAACCTATGTCAATAAAAGATACATCATTTCCAATTAACAATATGTCTTCTACATAATGTACTAGAAATATGTCTCAGCGCTCCCACTTAATTTCTTGCAAATGCAAGCATATTCATCGTATCTGATGAAACTAAACCTTTTAATTATTTCATCACGGTGAATATTCCAACTCCGCGATGCTTACTTCAACCATTGAAGTTTGCATGCCTTTTAGCATCCTTTGAATTTACAAAACCCATTGGACCATGTCATGTACATGTCCTAGGTAACCATTCTATTAGAAGAATGTTGTCTTGTTTGTTCAACTAACATATACCAAACTTGGCATATGTAGTGGTTGCTACAGTAATCCATCCAGACAAAATATCGCTGTGAAAGATCAAATCTTGTCACAGTCAACTCCTTGAACACAATCGTAAACTCTTTTAACGATGTGTCGACTATTTCATAGATGTTAAACATCCATGTCTGCCTTTATAGATCCAAATATGTTCATTAGGCTTCATGCCTTTTGAGGGTCTTCCAAGTTCAGAAACTTGGTTTCTCATATATGGAACTATCACGGATTCTATGGCTTCTAGCCATTTGACGGAGTCAGGGCCCATCATCGCTTCTTTCCATGCAGTCGGTTCATCATTGTCAAACAATAATGATTCATTCTCAAATCTAACTATTTGATTGTTACCCGACTCACGCGGTTCAATAGGAACTTTGATCTATGTGACCACAACCTTTGAGGTACGACAGCCATGCGCATTGTTGCCGCCTCTGGGACACTTCCCAGCGCTGCGCTACTCAGCACATATAGCTTAGGTTCAACAACCTAATCAAAGTTCCATTGTCCTCCCACTTGACCTTTTGCGAAAAATTCCTTCTCAAGAAACTTGACGTTTTCAGCGACAAACACTTTTGTCTTAGGTGTTCTGGAGGAATACCCAACATTTATTTTGGGATAACCTACAAAGACGTATTTATCCGACTTTGGTTGTAAACATTTTACATATGCCTAGCATACCAAAATTTCAGAAAAGACAACTTGGGTTTTATCCCATGCCATATCTCATATGGTGTCATTTCAATGGATCATGATGGCGCTCTTTTCAGTGTAAAAAGCGGTAGTCTCTAAAGCTTTATCCTTAAAATATAATGGCAGTTTTATAGATGACACCTTTGATCCAACGATGTCAAACAAAGTTTGATTTCATCTCTCGAACACTCCATACTCCTATGGTGTTTCGGGAAATACAAGTCTATGGAACGATTCCTCAACTTTTAGGTGTTTGCTAAACTTGTAACTCAAATATATTCCTTTATGATCAAATCATAAATTCTTTATTCTCTTGTTACAATGATTTTCAACTTCATCTAGAAATACTTTGAACAATATTCAAATATTTCATGCTTCTTCCTTATCAAGTAAATATACACATATATCTACTCAAATCATCGGTTAAAGATAATGAAGTTCAAGAATTCACCACACACGGCTACACATAATGGACTATATACATCAACATGTACAATATCCAATAAGTTAGCCGTCCGTTCTTCTTTGGCCTATGAACGGAGTTTTAATCATCTCTTGGAAATTTTCACAAGCGTCAATTGATTCAAAATCAAAAGACTCCAAAATTCCATCAACATGGAGTTTCTTCATGTTTACTTTCCAATATGATTTAAATGGTGGTGTCACTCATAAGTGATCTTCTAATCATTTTTCTTCAGACACTTTTAGCATCAGTGTTATGGATGTGATTTCTCCAACAAGATAAACGTTCATTCATCTTTTATGAATGCGGTAATAATTTGAACAACCATTGTTCTCATAATACCATAACAAAATAACAATTATTAAAACAAATCTTGAAGGCTAGGTTTACTTCCAACGAAACACAATAACACTTTATTTGTTTTCGATGAAAATCATCCCATATTCATTTGCTAGTTAATTAGGCCATTGTAGTTCTTGTATTGCGTTGTTCTGTATGATAGTTCATACCAACCAATTTAGTATCAAATACTCAAGAACCACATTGTTTTAACAAGCAACGAATACACCCATAACATGTATATCTTCTATATACCTGAGCTGGACATTTCCAGTCTTTTCTTTTCCGCCAGAATAAATTTTGGATTCTCTTTTAGCAATTCTTTTCCTTTTTAGAAGAATCTATCAACATCAATAGTGGCGCCATACACATGGCACATAGTTCAAGGCGGGATTAGTCAAACACTAATACCCTTGGACTCACACTTTGAAGTAGATCATCATAATCACATATTTGGCGTTCTTCCAAATTCCATTCTTTAGAAATCTATTAATGTAGTAAACATTTTACCTACATTTTCCATTCATCCTATCATGACAACTTTCATGATCAAGCTACTATAGCTCATGAGGACGAATTGTGAGTATAATATTAGTTCCTAAACCTTTTAGGAGATCTGGACGCTTGGCGTCTCTAATCTTCGCAAATTCTCATACAATATGAGAACATGTGTCTTACTAAATTATACTCTATCACTTTGCAACCAAACATTGTTTCAGATATCACAATATCTTCCACACATGATAGTTTATGAAACAATTCTTTCAACTCCTAGATAACCTTGATACTAAAAACAACTTTTGAATATCAAGGATCATGGAGGCAAGTGTGATACTTAGATACTAACACTGGAATTGTTACTCTTGATTTAATACTACTTATTAAATTTTATCGAGTAAACAAGGTTTGCTAAAAGTTTGCAATAGGACTTCAAACTTTAAATTGACATTCAAACAATACGATACCAGTTCGTAAAGTTAACATCCAGAATTCTATAGTTCTATTATCTCAATTATAGCTAATCGCAAGGTAGTAAACGGATGCCAATAACTACAACAAACTATGCAAATTCACTTTGATTTAGTTCATGATAAATTGAGTTCTATAATTCAAAATTACTAAATGAACTCCCACTTAAAAACAACATCCCTCTTAGTTTTCTTAAGTGATTACACGAATCAAATTCACTATACCGCAACCGATCATCACGTGCAACGGCATAGTTTCAAAGGCGAACATCACCATGTTCATCATATCAACCATATGACTCATGCTTGACCTTTCGGTTCGTGTTCCGAGGCCATGTCTGTACATGCTAGGCTCGCCAAGTAGAACCATAGCACTCGCGTGTGTAAAACTGTCTTACACCCGTCGTATGTGAACGTAGAGTCTGTCACACCCGATCATCACGTGGTGTCTCGAAACGACGAACTTTCTTGACGGTGCATGCTATGGAAGAACACATTTTTATCTTGATATTTATGTGAGAGGGATCATCTTATAATGCTACCGCGCGATCAAATCTAAGCAGAATAAGATGCATAAAAGGATAAACATCACATGCATATATAATGTGATATGATATGGTCCTTCACGCATTCGATCTCCATCTTGTGCGTCATGGTATGATCTCCATCATTCCACCGGCGTAGCACCAAGGTCCATGGCGCGCCACCTTGGTTGTCTTCCTCCATTACAATATATCACTTGGATATATATATTCGGCACACAGGCTATTTAAATGTAAAGACAACCATATGGCTCCTGCCGGTTGTTTATAACTTACAAAAAGGATCATTGCATACAATTTGTAACATAAATAATTTAACCATATCACATCACATGCCCTGCAAAAACAAGTTAGACGCTTCTAATTTGTCTTGCATATTTTACGTGGTTTGGGGCTTTCTAGGAAGAACCGTTCTTACCTACGAACAAGAACCACAACGGTGTAAAAATATTATTAACAACTCTTTGTAAAATAGATCATAACTATAGTGGGAGAAACGTGCACCCGCAAAGCCACATATGCCGAAGCATATCAAGTGTGGGACAAGTCTCGTGAACGCGGTCACGTAAGGTTAGTCTCGGGCAGCTTCAATCCCACTATGCCACTATGATCCAAAATACCAAAAAATTGCAATAACATGATCATCAACGCCCACATCCACATGTGTTCTAACCGTGCATACCAACTACGCATAGAGATGGCTCTGATACCACTGATGGGTTCGTAGCATAGAAAACAAAAATTTTCCTACGCAAGAACGCATAAACTAGCCAAGATACTCTACGAGGTGGTAGCAACGGATACTAACCCTCGATGACCGTAAGCGGGGATTACGTTCCCGCACAAACGTTGCCGATGGAGAGTTGGTAAAGACGCACGTAGTCGACGTAGTTGTTCACTTGACGATCACAATATCGTGTCCCCGGCGCCACAAGTGGCAGCGCCCCCGTGCTCGGTCACACGTACAGCTCGACGTCGACTCCTCCACGCCCTCGGTCCAGCGGGGCAGCGGAAGAAGGGATCCGCCGGACACTACTCCACACACTTCTCCAAGTGTATAAACTATGAACTACAATTCCGGCAGAGCTTCGCTAAGCCAAGACGGAAAGTGGGCAGCAATTATGCAAGGGAGGAGAGGATCAAGAAGTGTGTGACATGGGGGAGAGGGAGGGGTTTATATAGAAGAGGAGGGGCAGCCCCCAAGGGGTTGGCCGGCCAAGGAGGTCTCCTCCTCTTCATGGCCCCCTCTTCATTCCCTTGTAACCCCCTCATCAACATGAGGTAACCCCCATTTTAATGCATGACATTCATGCCAATTAAAATTCACACTTATTGATTTAATAAAACATTTTTATTTCTTTAATATTTGTTAATTCATTCAATTAACAAACATTAACAAACACACCCTTGAGTTATTTCGATATCCGAAACAGTTTCGGTGCTTTTCTGAAACAACCCTTATGCTGTCCCGTAATTCGATCGGAGTAACGTATCCACTCAAAGACGACGGCGAACCTTAAGTGTGTCACCCTACGGTTCGTGAATAACATGGACATGATCGAGACTCCTCTCCGATCAATAATCAACAGCGGGATCTGGAAATCCATGATGACTCCCACTTACTCAACGATGAACTAGTGATCGTGTGAACCAGTAACGAACATAGTTAATTCCTTTTGTCTCGCGATATTATTACTTGTCCGAGATCCGATCATTTGGTATCAACCATACCTAGTTCGATCTCGTTCCCGACAAGTCTCTTTACTCGTTCCGTGATAATGCATTCCTATGACCTAGTCACATGCTTGCAAGCGATTCTAATGCAATATCACCGAGAAGGGCCCAGAGAATATCTTTCCGTCATCCGGATGGACAAATCCCACTCTTGATCCATGAGCCTCAACTAATACTTTCAGAATACCCAAATCAACCTTTATAATCACCCTGTGACGGCGTGACGTTTGATATCATCAAAGCACTCTTCCGGTATCAGTGATTAACATGATCTCATGGTCTGAGGATTAGAACTATTTTGTATGAGTTTGATATAGCAATGAACTTGATGACTTGATCGTTTTGCTATTCATACTATGGGTGTGAGTGTTCATCATATCAGTCTTCTAATGATATGACCCCGTTATTAACAACATCCAATGTTCATGATCAGGAAACCTTGATCATCAGTTAATCAACGAGCTAGTATAAAAGAGAGGCTTTACTAGGAACCTTTTTAGTTTATTAATCACACAAGTATTAATGTTTCCGATTAATACAATTCTAGCATGAGAAATAAACATTTATCATAAACATGGAATATGATAATAACCACTTTATTATTGCCTCTCGGGCATATTCCCTTCACCGACACCCTGCCGGAGAGGGGAATGACCACCGGAGGCCTTCTTCATCACCATGCCTGCCTCCGGAGTGATGCGTGAGTAGTCTACCTTGGACTATGGGTCCATAGCAGTAGCTAGATGGATGTCTTCTCCTCCATGTGCTTCATGTTTAGATCTTGTGAGCTGCCTATCATGATCAAGATCATTATTATGTAATTCTGCATGTTGTGTTTGTTGGGATCCGATGAATATTGAGTACTATGTCAAGTTGATTTGTGAATTATCATCTCTATGTTGTTTATGATCTTGCATGCTCTCTGTTGCTAGTAGATATCTTGGCCGAGTAGATGCTAGTGACTCCAAGAGGGAGTATTTATGCTCGATAGTGGGTTCATGCCTATAGTAATCTGGGAGAGTGACAATATCTTCTAAGGTTGTAGATGTGCTGTTGCTACTAGGGAGAGAACAATAATCTTGTGTTCAAGGATATTTATATTGTTTACATTACACACTTTGCTTAAGGCGATAATCTATTGCTTGCAACTTAATACCCAACGGTTGCTCGGATGACATCCAGCGGGTGGATTATTAGTCATAGACGCAGTTGGATTACGGTCTATGTATTATGTTGTAATGCCTAAGTGAATCTCATAGTGATCTTCATGACATGTATATGCATTATTGTGCATTCTTTATTCTGTCAATTGCCCAACTATAATTTGTTTACCAAGCATGTTATTTATCTTTATGGAGAGACACCTCTAGTGAACTGTGGACCCCGGTCCATTCTTTTACATATATATTACTCCCTCCGATCGGAAATAACTGTTGGGCACTTAGTACAAATTTTGTACTAAGCTAGTACAAATTTGCCGACAGTTATTTCCGATCGGAGGGAGTACCATTTACTTGCTACAAGTATTATTTACTATCTTGCAAACAAACATCTATTACCACACGATACGTTTAATCCTTTGTTTACAACAAACCAGTGAGATTGACAACCTCACTGCAAGTTGGGGCAAAGTACTTTGGTTGTGTTGTGTGCAGGTTCCACGTTGCTGCTGGCGCCAAAGCTACGCCCTAGACAGGCGCCATAAACAAATTCTCTGGAGCCGTCGCCAAAGCTAGCTAGCATCAACCTTCAGAAGTGGTTTCTTTCTCCTACTGGTCGATTAAAACTTGGTTTCACAATCGAGGGAAACTTGCCGCTGTGCTCATCACACCTTCCTCTTGGGGTTCCCAACTGGGCGGCTAGCACCGCTAACAAGCATTTTTCTGATGTCGTTGCCGGGGAGAAAGAGGATTTCTGCAAGGGGAGTCTCTCGGTTCCAATCTTTTACTTTGTTATTGTTTTACTTACTTACTTTCTTTACTTTATTTTTGTTTGCATCTTTTTATAAAAAATACAAAAAAAATAGTTCATTTATAGTTGTTATTTTTGCTTGTTTGCTTTTAGTCTTGCTAGAATGAGTACTCCTGAGAATACCAAGTTGTGTGACTTTACTAGCACAAACAACAATGATTTCATCTGCACTCCAATTGCGCAACTGATGACCCACAAGTATAGGGGGTGTATCGTAGTACTTTCGATAAATAAGAGTGTCAAACCCAACGAGGAGCAGAAGGTGTTAACAAGTGGTTTTGATCAAGGATTCACTATAAATACTAGCAAACAGGTTTTTAGGGGTATTTGGTAATGCAAGTAAATAAAGTATGAGTAAATAAAAGACAATAATAGTAATTGCTGCAAGTGGCCCAATCCTTTCTAGAGCAAAGGACAAGCCGGTTGTGTAACTTAATGATTACCAAACGTTCCCGAGGACACACGAGAGTTTCTGTCGAGAGCTTTCGCTTCATGCCGCTAAGTAATCTTCATTGGTTTGATAAGTGTTATGGGGGTGAACCTGTGCTAGCATATTACCCTTACTAGGAATAATACACACGTGTGATTATACCCCCTACAAGCATCCACAAATACAAGAAAGTAATTAAGATAAATCTAACCACAGCCTTAAACTCTGAGATCCTACGCTCCCTGGTGCAATGGTTTCCTAACAGGGGTTTAGGTTTCTGTCGCTCCGACAACCCCACAATTAGTAGCCAAATACACAATGCATTCCACTAGGCCCATAAATGGTGAAGTATCATGTAGTCGACGTTCACATGACACCACTAGTAGAATAACACCACAACATAAATATCAAACCATTAAATATTACTCAACATAGTTTCACTACTAACATCTCGACTTCTCCCATGTCCTCAAGAACTAAACAAATTACTCACAAGACATCATATGGATCATGACCAGAGGTGAAATAATGGTAAATAACAGTCTGAACATAAACCTTAATTTAACGGTTCCACTCAATAGCATCAACTATAAAGGTAATCAACACAGGGAAAGTTTTCCCTAAGAATTTGACAAGATTCAACCCAAGATGTTACAGCGGGATGGCGTGGTGATGGTGGAGATGAAGGTGCTGATGATGGCGATGATGATCCCGATGAAGTCCAGCGCGATGATGATGACGATGGCGACGATCTCCCCTTCTCTGGGAAGGAATTTCCCCGGCAGATTTCTGCCTGCCGGAGAGCTTTTCTCTCTCAGTGTTTTCCGCCCTGCAGAGGCGGCGATGTCTATCTCTGATCCCCCTCCTTGACTTAGGTTTTCGGGGACGACAATATACGCGAGGGGGTGATGGCAGTAGTGGGCCAGGGTGGCTTCACCACAGGGCGGCGCGGCCAGGGGTGGGCCCACGCCACCTGGTGGTGTGCCCACCCTGCTGCTCCTCTCGACTCCTCCTTCTGGCTACTTTCGTCTTCTGATATTATATGTACTAGCAAGATGGCCCTCGCTAATGCGAGGGCAGTGTCTTTACATGCTTTATAATTTTTTGTTGAAATGAAATTATATTTCGAAGACATTGGAAACACGGAATTTGGAATATAGGATTATATAGATGCCCTAATAGTAATGTTAGGTGCAAAGAAACTTCAAATTTAAATGTAGTAGGATCTTCTAAAAATACCTCATAATTATACTCCTATAAATAAAATAGTTTAGGAAAAATATAGATGGAAAAATAAAAATCATACAATATTCTTTTGAAATTAAATATAATACAAAAGTGTCTGCAAAGCGGGTCGACGCAAAGCGTCCGCACGCGTCCGAACGGACTGGCGGACCAGTGCGTGGCGCTCCAGCGGTGCGACGCATCCGGACCGAGACATCCGACGTGACGCATTCTACGCCCAAATTTGCGTCAAGTTTGGGTCGGCGCAGCGAGCAAGGGGTGGCCGCCCATGTGCCCAAGCAATCCACTTGCTGGATCTTCTGTGGCTAGGCCCTTGGCCTGTGGTCAGCGCCCAGATATGCCAAGCAACCCATTGCTTGGACCTTTTGTGGTCATGGCTTAAGGCCATGTGTCTCATATGGCCACAGAAGATCATGTGAGTGGATTGTTTGGCCTATATGGTTGTGTCGCGGCGCGCTAGGTGGGCCGGACGCAATGCTGTCCGAGCCTCCACGCAAACGGATCAGAATGAACCGTTTGCGTCGCCAGTTTGCGTCGGCCCGCTGAAGATGCCCTAATAAATTGGTGAAATGTTTGCAAAAATAAAATAAAATAATCGAAAGTACATAAATACGTTAGAGGCTAGCCCTAGCGTCAGTTAAAAGAATGGAAACAGAACTCTACATAAACGAATCTAGACCCGAATTCTATCACGTTATAGAAAGCTATATTTTGTTTGACGGACACGCAATTTGGATCCAAATTCTATCATGTTATAGGAAGCGATATTTTGTTTGACGAACACACCTATCCAGCCTATGTTGGAATGGACGCACCGTGCGTTCTATTCTATTCATTTTCTTTTGTTTAACGGACGCACCTTAGCAGATAGAATCTCTTTTCTATTTTTATACGTGACAAACTAACAATTATTGGAAGTATTTACATGACAACTTACTTTATGTAACCTTATGATCTATGTTTGTGACATAAAATCCTAACCACAATTTTTAGATCTAACCATTAAAAATAATTCTAATGATGTGGATTAATGTGGTGGCTCTATTTTAGACCTTTGTATTGTGCTTTTAGTATATAGTAGATTTCTAGGTATTTCTTCGGAATTGCTGATCTTCAGAAATATGGTGTCTTGACAGCCCTTTTTCCAGCAGAATCGTGACTCCGGCAGCAAGTTCTCCATTGATCATCAAACATGTAAAAACAGAGGAAACAACATAAGTATCATCTCTAAATATGAAATATATCAATAAATAACAGTAAATTATGATATAAAATAGTGATGCAAAATAGACGTATCAACCCCCCCAAGCTTAGACCTCGCTTGTCCCCAAGCGAAAACTGAACTCGGTAAACATGACCACAGGTTTATGGAGTGAAGTGTCGATAAACAAAATACGGACAAGAAGCATCATATTTACCAAGGCACAAGTTATAATAGACAGCAACTTCCCTTCATATAATATAGACTTACAATAAGCAGAAGGGAATCACAAATAAAGATGCACAAAGGTAAATCATGATTGTGATGGCAAACCTTTATTCTTGGTCAGAGAACAATGAACAAACTATACTTATTTTTGAACGGAGCCTTTTATAACAGAGCTAATATAGCAAAAACCATAAGCTTAACGAAACAAACTCTTTACAATCATAGAAAGCTTTCAAAGATATATTCCTTCAGATAAAAGCATCGTACTAAACAAAGGAAGATAGTAAACATGATTGGACAGATCAACATATGGATGAATGAAACATAACAACTCAAATGCTTGCTTGAGATAGAAGGGAATAGGTTGACTCAACATAAAAGTAAAAGATAGGCCCTTCGCAGAGGGAAGCAGAGATTAAACATGTGCTAGATCTTTTCATTTGTAAAACAGAAGTAAAAGTTGTTTTGAGAGGTGGTTGCTTTTGTCAACGACTAACAACGGAGTTCTTGAAGGTTGAATAGAACGAATTGTGGAAAATGTCCGATCAGACCAATGAGATAATCGAGCATTTAACATATGGCCAAGCACACCATACTTTGGTGAGCAGAGCACATGTTAAATGCTCGCTACCTCACTTCGGTCTGCGCACAAATGGTGTTCATCATTAGCATGACAGTCTATCGAAACAGATTTAACAAAGGGTGTTCATCATCGGCATCACTCCTCACAACCACACATGCTGTACTCAGATCAAACCCTAACCCTAGCAGCTGCGCACATCATCGGCGTGACGAAAGGGGAAAAAACCCCGGCACTACAGTACTAACATCGAACCCTAAACCTAGCAGATCCGCTATGCATGTCAACTAGCGCGCGCCTACGGACATCATGAAGGGAGATCGAATATACAAGATGGGGACTGAGGGTGCTTACTGACATTTTGCAGGCGGCGATTGAAATCCGGCCAGATGCTTGCTCCCCGACGATGCGAGGCACGGCCTCCGCGATGATGATGCGAGGAAGCGACGAGGAAGCAGGGCCTCCTCCGTCGGTGCAGTTCTCGGCGGTGGAAGAGAAATCGTCCGCCGATTTGGGGGAGGAGAGTGAGAGGAAGAGTGAGAGGAGAGAGAGAGGATAGAGAGAGGAGAGGTTGGGCGGTGAGGGGAATTTATGGCGCGTGTGACAAAACGACGTGCGTCTCGCGCTCCTTCCCCAGACGTGCAGGCGAAGCCTCGCGTTGCGTCTCCCAGAGGCCGGCCCCGTGAAAACGCTCGAATCGATGGTATCCGTTGGGCCTATGTGGAGGGTGCTTTAACGCGCGTGTGGGCCAAGAAAATGAGGAAGGCCAAGAATCCAATCAACAGACTCTTGGCTCCCCAGAGCCTGGTTGAACTCTTTACTGGCTACCAATCGCGCCCCTGGCCTCAAGCTAGTCTGATCGATTGAGCTAGCTCTCCGACACACGCACCAGCAAAAAGGACCTAGCGGCTCGTATGCAGGGAAGCGGATTCCCTGACGTAGCATAATTTGACATTAGAGGCACTGACATGTGGGCCAGGTAGAACGTGGGGCCCACCCATCAGTGAGCCAACTTCAGGGAATGGCAGGGTTGGGCACGTCAGAGGATCCCTCTCCCGTATGCAGGTGTGCCTTATCCTGGACAGGAGACACCCATCAAAGCATCGTACTAAATTACTTTTTACCGTGCCAATCACCCTAAAAGAGCACAAGAAAAATAAATAAGAGAACTCGACATGAGTTACAGCCCAATGTTAGTAATTGTCAGCTAGCTATTCAATTCAAGAAAAGAAAAAGATGGCGACTGCCAGTACTATCTCTGAGCTGAAAAAAACTGAAATCTGACAAAGCTGTTTCGGCTGCTACCCGTCTACGTACCACCTTGTCCAGTGTGGAGAGTGGAGACCAAGTCACGACCGTGTAACCTCCCCTGTCCCCTGCCCTGTCTGCTGCATCTGCATATAAGAGGACGCCGTCTCCACGGCAATTCTTCCATTGAGCCATTCAGAAGTAGAGCATAGCCCCACGATATCTCCAAGACTCTCCGTGGCTAGGGAAACGAGCAGTACCAGAGGGATGGCTGGTATGCTCGCATCTATATCCATCGAAATGAATCTGTTTCGTTTTTCCTTTGGTAATTTGTTCTGCTCGCATCTAGGGACCCTGCATCGATCATAACTTTTCCTGTTCGAGATTTCTTACTGCACCGAACAGAAGGTTCGATCGAAAATTTCTGCTTGAGATCTTTGATCTCCGGATGAATGTTCTTGTCTTTCTGTCCGTGTTCCTCTTAGGAGAGAACTGCTGTTTCTTTTTTTCGAATTCTTTTGCCTTCGGGTAAGGTTTTAAAATGGGTCACCTTTCCCTTTGATTTCCTATCGCTGGTTTGTCCTGCTTACTGCTCAAATATCATAAGTTTTCCTACTTCCGTTACGGGATTTGTGCCTTACGATTTTCTTATTACACGTATACGAGGTCCTCCTGGAAGTTTGTGCTTAAGATTTTGATCTCCTGACGAATGTTCTTTGCCTTTCTTTCTTTCTCTCCATCTTCCTCTTAGCAAAGCAATGCTGTTGTTTCTTTATGGAGATCCTTTGGCTCCTGGTAAGATTTTAAAACGGGTCGATTTTCCGTTAGATTTCCTTGACAAAGGCCTTATTGGTATTTTTTGGCGTTATTTGTTCAAGTAATCGCTCGCAAGTCGCAACTGGCAACTTATGATCTTGCTCTGCCATTTCATGGTCATATTACCCAGATCTGATCTTGTTTCTTTTCTGATCTTTGAAGGCCTCATGGTGGGTGCTGAAGCAGCTGCAGGAGCGAAGATGAACAAGGTTAAAAACTCGTACTACATGCATATCCCTCTCGGCTCTCGATCTTGTTTGTCTGCAACTATTTTAGCCAACGTGTTCCTGTGCTTCCTTCGATACGTGTGTCTGAATCTGCACGCTTTGGTTTTGTGCAGGCCAAGATCGTCAAGATAGCTGTGGTGACCCTGCTGGCGACGCTCCTTCTGGCGGCGGCGGCTCGCTCCATTGCGCGCTCCGACGGTGCCCAGCGCAGCGCCTTCTTCGGCAGCAACCACTTCCTGATGATCTGTGTGTCCACGCACCTCACCTCCATCTGCATTCTGGCGAGGTGCGCTGCAACGGCGCCCACGCTGGCTGCCCGGCGCGAGTATGCAGATTCCGCCGTCCTTTCCGCCGTGCAGCTGGCTGCCAATCTGTACCTTGCCCTGGTGGCGGTGAGTTCTTCGTGCTGTGTTGGTATCTTCTTCTGAAGATTGGGCTCTAACTAACTCGCTCTTTTCCCGTTTTCGCCAGTGTCCTCCCAAGAAGGTCTGTGATGTTGCTTAGGTTCCTGTGGAAGTGTCGGCCGAAGAATGTAAGATGGCTCGTTTTGGGGTTTGGAGATGCGCCGTTTTAATTTCCTGCTTAGTTTGGAAGGGCCTGTCCTATGGCGTTTTGTTTTAGTTTTATCTACCAGTTCATCGTATTAGTACTATGGGAGATGTCTATCTTAGCATGTTTCGTTGTCTTCTTCCTCTGGGGTTTATGAACTTGGATCATATTGGTGTTTGGAGACTGTCTGCAGTTTGCAGCAGCATCAGCTTTAGATGTCCTTGTGTATGACCCTATAATCTATCTACTTTATGAACTTGGAAGTTCTCTTTCATAGTTGATCTAGTAGTTGCATGAAATCCCTGAAATGTATACTCCTAGGTGACTCTTCGAGACTGGCTCGGAAGAATTTCGCAAATCAACTCCGTCCTCCTATCTAAGTATGTATTTTGATGCACAAACGTTACGTGTCCAAACTTGAGCTCCATGTAGTTGTACGTACGGCCGTTCGGTTTGTTGGGCTAGCAAGTACTCCCCGGGTTCCATAATTTTTGTCGTGATTGTAGTTCAAATTCAGATTGAAATTGTGATAAAAATTATGGTACAATGTGAGTAGCTGCCACTGCTACAATGCTACCGTCCAGCTGCATACGACTGATGTGTTTGCGTGTGTTCACTCAAACATTTAACTCAAAGCGCCGTCTCGGGGTTCAGCAACATTGACTCGGTTGGATACCTAGATAGGGCTAAACGCAGTTCACAATCCAACCAAGCTAGAGATGCACGTGGGATCTCGCCCAAATCCTACTTAGTGTAAATTTTATGATTTCTAAATCAAAATTTGGCTAAAACATTAAAATAGAATTGACAAAAAAGTACAAAGTTCTTATTATTAGATTGACCTCTGAATTTAAAGAAAGCACATGTATTTTTAGGATTATAATATTAAAATATAATAATAATGGATTGCGCCATTCACGGTCCATTGGCAAACCGCTTCAGAATGCCCATTTTCTATTTGCCGCAACGGGTGGTAAATACAAAAAAAATGAGACCATCCTAGGGCTAGCATCCGATGGCGTTTTTTATGGAAGAAGACCCCGTGAGATACCTAAATCCGTTCTCCTCAGGACTCGAACTTAGGATTGGCTGAGAGCAAAACTTGCTCCCATACCACCCGGCTACTGCCCGGTTCTCCGGGTGGTAAATACATGCCGCGATTAGGAGAGTTTATCAAATGGACCTACGGGCAACGCGTAGTAAATACATGCAGCAATTAGGAGAGTTTTCTTCAGAAATCAGAATACGCATTCCCTATTATTACGCCTAGATCATCCCTAGATCAACGAAAAACAATTGTTAGGCCTCCTAGTGTTCATCGTCGTGTCTACTCAAATCAACATGATCGTAAGTTAGTAAAAGCGGATGCAGTGTGTCAGTGTGCGTGCTGCCTTACCATTTGTCTTGTAGGGGATCCTATCAGTTTTGTTGGACTGCCATGTTTGGTTGTAGCATAGAATCGATCGTTTGTTTTCTGCCACACGGGATCTCATTCAGTCCATGCCTACGCGCTCTCCGATGCCGACGCCTTGTATCCCACCGGCGGTTTCGCGCCAATTGCATCGATAATCTCTTTCGTAACGATGGTCTGTTCTGTTCAAACAATTTCAAATCAGCTGGGTCGTTTCGCGGTACGTTAAAGTGAACCCGATGGCGTCCTGCTGTATTCATTTCAGACTGCCATAATTCGTCGCTTGTGACGACGACATGGGACTGGGAGGCGAGAAGCTAGGAAAGGAGATAAACAGGCGATCGTAAAGTACGTTTGGGAAAAGCGAGAAAAAAGCAGTCGATTTTTACGCCCAGTAAAAGAGAATTGGCCAGTTCGAGCTCGGAAATGAAAAAACTGAAATCTGAAAAGGCTGTGGCCGCTGCTCCCTCCAGACTGAATCTTTTTCGATCCGTAGACGGACCACCTTGACCATCTTGGAGACCAAGACACCACCGCTGTACTGTATTCTGCTATAAGTAGATGCCATCATCTCCCTGGCCGTTCTTCCAGTGAGCCATTCGGAAACAAGAACAGAGTACCAGCAATACCTCCAAGACTTCGTGGTTAGGGGAAAGAGTAGTGCTAGCGCGAGATGACTGGTACGCGCTCGCATCTGTCGCTCTAGTTCGATCTGTGTAGTTTGCCCCTCTGAATCAATCTGTTCTGGTTTCTCCGCTGGTGGTTTGTTCTGCGATATAGTACTCAAAGATCATAACTTGTTTTTTTCCTTCGGATGAGTTCGTTCTTTCTTTCTCTCTGTCTTCCTCTTAGCAGAGTGCAGACTTGTTTGTTTTTGGGTTTGATGAAACGGGCCGGCTTTCCTGTCGAGTTCCTTGGCAAAGGCTTTATCTGGGGGGTTTCTGGGAGTTATTTGTTCGAGTAATCTCTCGCAAGTTATGATCTTTCCCTGCATTGTTACCGAGATCTGATCTTCTTGTTTCTTGTCTGAACTCTGAAGGCCGCTTGCTGTGTGCTGAAGCAGCTGCAGGATTGAAGATGAACAAGGTTAGAAACTCCTGAACGATATGGGGGCTTTTGCCCCCTTTCACCCCCCATATCCGTCTCTCTACTCTTGATCGTGTTTGTCAGTCCGTATTTGCCCCAACGTGTTCTTGAGTTCGTCCGATCGCTCCGTCTGAATCTGAAGGCTTTGCTTCTGTGCAGGCCAAGATCGTCAAGATAGGGGTGGTGTCCGTGCTGGCCTTGCTGCTCCTGACGGCGGCGGCCGTCTCGATGGCGGGCTGCGATGCCGATGAACTCCGCGCCATCGTCGGCAACAGGGACGTCTTCCTGGCGTTCTGCGTGGTGACGCACCTCATGACCATCTGCCTCCTGTCGTGGTACACCGCGACGGCGCCGACGCTGGCTTCCCGGCGCTCCTACGCGATGTCCACCATGGCGAGCTCCGTGCAGCTGACGTGCAACCTCTACCTCGCCATGGCGGTGAGTTTTCTGTTGAAATTGTGTTGCTCTGTTGCTCTGAAGCTGTGTTGGTCTGTTCCTCTCAACTTTGGACGGTGATTAATTAAGCTTGTCTCGTCGTTTTGGTTAGCATCGTGCGGAGGTCCAGGATGCTGCTGCTGCTTAGGTTCGCCTGGATCGATGTGCCTGCCCAAGGATGGAAGATGGATCGTTCTGGAGTTTGGAGATGGACCGTTTTAGCAACCTGCTACTATCTTAAGGGAAGTTTGGAAGGGCATGTCTTATGGTGTTTCATTCTACAGTGGTCGTTTTAGCTACCTGTTGCTATCTTAGAGGAAGTTTGGAAAGGGCATGTCTTATGGTGTTTCATTCTACAGTAGTTCCTTTGTAGAACTATGTCCCAGTATCGATCGTTGTAGAACTATAGGAGACATCTATCTATCTTAGCAGGGCATGCACTTGTTTGTTGTGTTCTTCGGTTGGGGTTTAGACTGTCTGCACTCTGCGATGTTTGCAGCATCTCTAATCTAATCTGCGTGTTTTGTGAATTTGGGAGTTTTTTCTTGATCGAGTTGCATCGAACTGTAACGTGCCGAATTAAGTTTGATCTACAAGCACAGGGCTAATCCCGAAAGTGTAACCTTTTTCTGTGAAAGACATCCGTTTTGACTACCGTGAAACTACTACCGATCAGCTTCAGCCAGTCTGCTAAGTCTGACTGATGGAATTCACACTAGACATGAACTAAAAGGATACGTGTATTTCCCGAAAGTAAACAGAAAGAAGATTATGAATAGTATAAGGCTGCCCTATTGATTTTGACCAATTTTTATTTTAGGCGCGCTTAGAGTTCCACGGGCCATCGGAATCGGAAGACCCGGTTCCCCGCCACGAGCGATCAACACATGTTCCCTAGGCCACTCACGCACACGGAGGAAAAAATTGCCCTGGCTAAGTCTTGCATCAAAGATTCCCCTCCCTCTCCCTGCACCACCGCATCTGGAAAGCAGCTCCGCTGCTCGCCGGTGTCGAGCAAGTGTGGCAAACCGCAATGCCCGATGACCAAAACAGCAACGTTGGTTAATTGGGAGACCGTATTTCATCCCAAAGCTCTTGGAGGGCTCGGTGTGTTATATATGGACAAATTTGCGACGGCCCTTCGCTTAAGATGGTCATGGTTCGAATGGACAGACCCAAATAAGCTTTGGGTAGGTTTGAGAAATCCTTGCTCCGAGGAAGATATAAACATCTTTTATGCCGCCACTACTATCACCCTTGGGAATGGGAAAAAGACTCCTTTTTGGGAAGCACCGTGGCTAAATGGAAGAGCTCCTAAGGATATTGCGCCAAAGATTTTTGAATCCTCCAAAAGAAAAAAGTGCAAGGTTGATCAAGCCATCGCCAACGGGACTTGGATTGCAAACATCATCATCGGCAACACCTTCTCCGAGATCCACCTTGCCCAATTCATTGAGCTTTGGCTTCTCGTCAACGACGTACAACTTCACACCGGCGTGGAAGACTCAATTGTTTGGAAATTGACGGCTAATGGGCAATATTCCGCGGCTTCGGCTTACAAGCTACAATTTCTTGGGCTTGTGCAATCCGCCATGAACACAATCGTGTGGGAGGCCTGGGCCACTCCCAAGGCCAAGCACCATGCGTGGCTTGCCTTTCAAAATAGGCTTTGGACGGCCGTTAGGTTGGAAAAGAGAGGTTGGGCAAATTGTGGGCTTTGCCCGTTTTGCAAGCAAATAACGGAGTCAATGGATCATCTTTTTGTCCATTGTCGTTTCACCGTTAGACTTTGGGAGCTCATCAAAGATTGGCTTGGGCTCCAAGGTATCCATCCAAGAGACTGGGCATCCCTCACTATAAAGGATTGGTGGGCCTTACTGGCGGACGGGATAACTCCACATCGGAAGGCGTTGGCTTCCCTCACATTGCTCACCGTGTGGGAGATTTGGAACGAGCGCAACGCTAGGTTTTTTTTGCAATAAGCAATCCCACTCTTTTGTAATTTTAGATAGAATAAAGGTTGAGGCACGCCTATGAGTGCTTGCGGGGGCGAAAAAGTTGACTAGTATTATGCCGGGAGAGTAGGCTTTTGGAGCGGGGGTTTTCATTGTGTCATCTTCTTGTAAACTTCTTCTTAATTAATCGATAGAGGCAAAGCTTTTGCCCCCGTTTAAAAAAAACAGCAACGTTGGCCCCCCATAGCATCCTTGTTGTTGCCGCTTGAAGCAGCCACCGGCGCCGCCGCTTGCAGCAGTCACCACTGCCGCTTGTAGCAACCATCACCACTGCTTTAGCAATCGGGCAATCGCCACCACCGGTAGCACCCACGGAACAACCATCGCCAACATTAGTCACTGCTTTCAGCCACCACACCGATTGTAGCACCACCAGCAGAGGCGTACAGTCGTTGGCTCTATCCTTACGGTCGTTGGTGTGCACGATTAACCTTTCTTCTTTTTGCAGCGGTGGAACAAAAATAGGAGCAAGATAAGGAGAGCCCCCCCCCCCCCCCCCCCCCCGCGCAAAACGGCGACCTGGCGGTATTCCAAGGCCGCGATTGGTACTCTTCTTAGGATTGTATACTGTTGTTAGAGCATACAATGTTGGTCAAAATCAGTTGCTAAGAAGTAGCACTCCATCGCCATATTAAGAGGGAACATACGGAGTAAAATGTGTCTAGATACATCCGAATCAGCGACGCATAATATGGTACGGAGGGAGTATTAGAATTAACATTAGATATAATTTGTTATTACTTTTAGGCTTCTTTTTACAGTTGTTGATGATTATTGATAGATCGGTGGAATTTTTGTAAAAAAAACCCCATGATTCCTTCTACTTCATCTTGTTTTAATCAGTCACTTTTATGTTAATGGGTGCAGGAGATGGTGGGAAGGATTGGAAAAGTGGAGAAAGGTGCTCCAATATGGAACGGAGTGAGTAGATAAAATATATGAATTGCACCATCCTTAGATTTCTTAAACACACATAATTCCTCCATTTCAAAATATAAGATATTTTTAGCTTTTTCACATATATGTATCTAGACATCTTTTAGTGTGTAAGGTTAGAAACAAAATGAATGAACCTACACACTAAAAAGCATCTAAATACATGTGTCAAAAAAGCAAAAATGTCTTATATTTTGGAACGAAGGGAGTAATTTTTCTTAGAATCCCCCACATTGCTAGTATTGCCCTTAGCATCCGCCGGTTGGCTCAGCGCACATTTTGCTCTCCCTTTTGTCTCGATCGTTCATTCAAACAATTTCAAATCAGTTGGTTGTTTTGTGGTATGTTAAAGTGAACCGATGGTGTCCTGGTGTACCACTTCAGTTGTATTGCCAGGGATCGTGCTGCTCTTTGTGATACGACAATGCCGACAAGGGACTGGCAGGCAACAGGATAGGAAAGGAGAGATAAACAGGTGATCATGTCCGTTCTGGAAAAGCAAAACAAAAAAAAGCATTCGATTTTTGCCTCCCGTAAAGAAGAGTAAGAAAATGGGCATGCTTTACGTGATCAAAATCAGGCACTGTGAGCTACTCTTCAATGCGACAAAAGAAAAAGGTACTGTAGCTGTTCCGAGTACAAGCTCTGAAACGAAAAACAAAACTGAAATCTGACAAAGCTGTGTCCGCTGCTACACCTGTCCATGTACTACCATCTTGACCACTGTGGAGACCAAGGGTCCAAGGCACGGCACCACCATGACCGTGTACCTCCCCTCGCCTGCAAGCTGGATATAAGTAGACGCCAACTCCATGGCAATCCTTCCGTTGAGCCATTCAAACAAAAATCTTCCCCACCGATATCTCCAAGAATCATCTCCATGGTCAGGGAGAAGAGTAGTGCTAGCGAGATGACCGGTATGCTCTCATCTCATCTATCCCTCTGAATCAATCCGTTTTGGTTTTCCTGTTGGTAGTTTTGTTCTGCGTGCTACTCAAAGACCATGAATTATCCTGTTTGATTACCGCACCCTGTACAAGGTTGAGACGAAGATTTCAGCTCAAGATCTTTGTTCTCCGGATGAATTTTGTTGTCTTTCCCACCATCCTCCTCTTAGCAAAGCAGTGTTTCTTCTGTTCGGAGATCTTTTGGCTTTGAGTAGGATTTTAGAATTGGTCGGTTTTCCATATGATTTTCTAGGCAGATGCTTAACTGTCGACGTACAGGACAGTAGTTTGATCAGCTTAATTTCCTATTTTTGAGAAAGTCTCTTTTGATTTTGCATCTTAGTAGTGGAACCGTAAAATCTTGCAGTCTTTCTCGTCCATCTGCCTCCAAGATTTAACCCACTACTGTCTTGTCTGAACTTTTGAAGGCCGCAACCTGGGAGCTGCACGAGCAAAGGAGGAGGAGGAGGAGTATCTTCTGAAGGTAAATCAAAACTGAATCCAACGTCTCTGCCTGTTGCGCGTTCTTGCGTTCGACCTCTCTGATCAAAGTGCTTCTCTTTATCTTTGCTGCAGTCCCAGATTACCAGCGAGACGCTCTGTTTCTTCTACATGATGGTTTTCGTGACGATCGGTCTGTCCTTGTTTGGGCGGCCCCGCTACGGCACCCCGCCGGCCCCGGCCTCGGACTTCGCCCTCACCGTCCTCTACTTCATGTCCATCAGCATCGAGCTGCAGGTCATCCTCGCAATCGTCCTGTCGTCGAGCAAGCCCTCCCCGTCGCGTGCTCCGTCTCGCCTAAGCGAGTGGGTGGTGGCCTCCGCCGTCTGGGTATTCCTCGCCGCCTACTTCTTCAGCTACGCCATGGGCCTCCATGCGCCGGAGCCGAACACCGTCGACCTGATCCTCGCCGGGATCGCATCCGCCGTGAACCTGGCCATCACCGTCTACAGCATGCTACGTGTAAGTTCCTGTGATGTGTTTTGTTTGTTCTTGAAAGTTGGGCATCGGTTTGCTTGATGACTGAACCATGCATGTGTTTCTTGTCGAACTTGTGAGCAGCGTCGCGTGGGAGTTTAGCTGCGGATCATGTGTCCGATCGAGGAAGATGGAGAGCATCGGAATCCGGAGAATGGAAGTAAACCCCCTATAGACCTGTAGGCTGGCCAGCATTGCCATTGGCCGTTATCATCGTTCTGTGCTGTTTTCTGTATGTGTGTTCATCATTAGTTCTCCACTTAACTATAGTAGTGCTGTTTGCATTCGAACGAGGGATCGGAGGATTTGTAGTTGGAATGTGTGTAATACTCTGTTTCATTTAAGTTGGGATGTTTGTGTTCACCTATCGTTTGTATTGTTGCAAATTTGCTGTTATTTTTGCCCTGCGCGTTTTAGCGTTTGCCAACCATGATAGTTTCTGTGGTTAACTGCAGTTTTTCCCGTAGAGGTAGTTACAGATAATCTTGCGTGGGTGAAGTTATTTCCTTGGATCTAGTAATATGTAGGCCAATGTCCAACGAACTCTGAGCTAGCTTTCAGCCTATGCTCTAAAATGTAGTTCGCTCAGAAACAAGCCCTGATTTTTTTTATGGAAAAAAGCTGCGTTAATTATTAAAACCCGGACATGCACTGATTTCAAGTTTCCCTCTTTCAAGCTTAAACCAAAAACTTCACTTTGCAAAAAAGATATCATAATGTCTCAAGGGAGTCTTGCTTCTCTTTCGTTTCCCACCGCGCCATCGGACCCAAGTTGTACATGCTACACCTACAAGTAGGTAGTAAAACCGTAACAAGTATTTCTCGAAATGGATGATGACCCCCGCCCCCTGCATCAAAAATATACATAGAAGTTTCCCTCTTTCAAGCGTAAAGCAAAAAACTTCAATTTGCAAGAAAAAAAATCCCATAATGTCTCAAGGACATCTTGCTTTTCTCTTTTGTTTCCCGCCGCTTCCTAGGATTAACCACATCACAAATACCTCCCTTAGTAACCAACACAATTCAAACCTTAAAATAATCAGTTTTAGGCACACAATCCCATGTATCGAACATCAAAGGTGTGTGGTCAGACCAATGTCCTTTTGCTAGAGCAATAACACTAGCTAAAGGGTATTTATCTAACCACTCGGCTTAATACTTTACCTCTCCCCAACCCTAGCCATCGCTGCACCTCGCCATCGACCCCCTCCCCCGCCCTCCTCTGCCCTCGGTGACGATGCCATGCCATTCCAAGGCGATCCCCCGCTCCGGCGCCTAGACCCCTCCCCTACCTTTCTCCCGTCTCCTCGTCGCCGCCGAAGGTGTCACCAGGTAAAGCCTGCTTGACATGGCAGCGATAGGGCTTTAGCTCGTCGTGGGAATGGGGGGGGGGGGTGAGGAGGCGGTGCCCATCCTCTCTCATTTGGCTGCGGTGGTGTGCAGCGACGGCCGGGACCATGCGTCGGCCAGGACGGCGGCTATGGCGGCGTGGCTTGATCTGGGTTCTTCCTGGAAGGCCATGCTTGATCTGGGTTCTTCCTGGAAGGCCATGACGGCCTGTAGGGCGCTTGCTCCTGCACACGATGGCTACCATGCGACCTTGCCCGCATTACTCAGACGCCGGGGCGGTGCCCTGGGTATGGCGGCGGTGGCCTTCTTCTAAGCAGGCGGTTGGATGGTTTGGTCTTGGTGTGGGGGTTCTTGGGATCCCACGCTGAATTCTGGCGGTAGTCCTTCCGATGACGAGTTTGGGGAGACGTTGCGGCCTGTGAAAACCTAGCCATGTTAGAATGCCTATATTACACCTGTACATGGATTGTCAGATTTGTTCGGTACTCCGCCCTCCTCTCACAGAGTACAAGGTATTATAAAACTCCTCCCGGGAAGGGGAACAATTAGTTACTTAATATCGAGAGATTTTTTTGTCACCTTAGTCCTTAGCACTAACTTTTATTTTATTATATGAACCTCTTCTATTACTCTAAAGTTTCCGCTTCCGTACACTCCCCTTCCCCAAACTCAAACACATCCTTATGTTAACTGAAATGAGACAAATATTTTCAATTGTTAGTAAAACACTGACACAAGGAAATACCGCACTGTGAGGTTTTTTCTTCATGTGCGAGTTCAAGAAAGGCGAAGATAACCTGAGACACAAAGCGAGCAGTCCAGTATAGAAAAACTCAATTTTGCATGCTCATTGGCATTTTCGTCTTATAGTCGTCCGTACAAGGTTTATGTGTGTACCTCCTCAGACGAATTAACCGCCTCGAAAGCCAATGCTTAAATCGGAGTATCACAGTCTCACCACTCTCTTCGTTATTCTGTGTGGTGGCTGTGTGCATCTTGTTATGCAGAGGCCGAGTGTAATACTTAAGACCTTTTTAAATAATAAAAGCCCATTATTGAAAAAAATCCGGTCACTGCATTCAGATGGTTTGCGTATGTGCATGTGTTTCACCACCTAGTTTGTACTTGGTAACTTGGACAAAAAACAAGTAGAGAAAACGTCAAAATGACAAGGGAATATCATTGTCAAAATATAATATCAGTTGATCATATAGTAGTTGTGAACCCTTCTTTGAACCCATGGTGCATCTCTGAGAATGTTGGTTTCAAGTTTCATAATATATATATATATATGCAAAATAGCCTCCTACCACCGGTGGTAGCTACACACCTAGCATCCACCATTAGATTCTCTATAGGGAGCATGACATTTCCTACCGAGAGCACAAGATTTAACAGAAGGAAGCAACGACATTTGCAATATATCTCCATCTCTCACCACATCTCAACACAGCCACCCCAACACACCACGACATGCAACCTATTGCCTTCTCCACCCAAACTAACCACACACACGCCTACTACACCATCCACTCAACTCATCCATCCAAAGCCACCATACCATGCAACCATACAAACAAACCATCTCATCTCACCGCTCCCATTGTGTACTCATAGCTGCCTTCCCCTTTTCTATTTAGCATTTTCCTGATACATCATCATACCATAGCTCAGTAGGACAAACACCTTGACCCGGAAAAATCAGTGGGTAAGTAATTTGTTGATTTTTAGGGCGTGGCTACTTAATCAAGTAGAGCTTATTTCCTAACAGTCTTTTTTTTTCACGAATAGGATTTATGAACTTATTCCAATTATTCTTACCCTCCGTCGCCTTTTGTTTGTTCTTTGAGTTTCTTTGCAGACCCATTTTTTCCAGTTGATGTAGATGCCGGCCTCTTACGAGCCCCAGGAGACTCTATGGGTGATTTGTACCACAGCTCTTTTGGGCGTCCACGCGAGCGGACACGCGGAGGTGCAGCAATCGACAGGTCGAAATGGAGCTCATCAGATCCATCGCCAGCCTGTGACTTTACCTTCATAGCTGGATGTGCAGGATCATCCACCACCATTGCTGCTATGGCGGCCTTGGCGTGGCTGACGTACCCTGGAACGCCTGCCTTGAGATTGTACCCATTCCAACAAGCTCCATGGCGGAGGCGTGTAGGAGGCTGTGCATCGAAGCAGCGTCGTCGCCTCTAGACATTGCTTCAGAATAACCTGGAATGAAACAATCAACGCCCTCCCTAGCAGTGATCATCCAGCGTTTCTTGATTAGCTCAGTTGGTATCTCAACAGCTCCGGTGTGGACAAGAACCTGAATAATGGTGTTCAGAGCGCATAGTATCAGTAATTATCTAACTAAATAGAAAACGCGAGCTAAAAATGTTTAGAAGAATCGATGTTAAGAGTAAACAATATTAGTTCTCAAACCTTTAGGACGTGGCGATAGAGGATTCCCGAATGTTCAAAGCTCTTGCATGTACAAAAGTAGTTTGTCCGTTCAGCGTTGCAGGTCACCTCAAAATGACGCCTGCCAGCGTCTGTGTGTGTGCTGGGTCGGGCATAAGAGACGCGGTACTTATGTCCTGGTCCTTCTACCCAACAGGCAAATGCTCCCGACCTGAACAACTCTCTGTAGAAGCGTTCGAACAGTGCACGCGTGTATAGACGTGTTGCGTGTTTCTCCACCGGGACACCAGCTCTCAGGATGAAATTGACCTAAGGATGTGAAAAAAGAATAGAACGATCAAGCCCAGTCTTCACTTAAACTATTTTTTAGGGTATATAATATCTAAACTTGTACAAGAAGGAAAAGGTAGGGTACCTGTTTCGTAGCATGCTCCTCCCTCCCTTCGTCAGCGACGCGGTCGGTGACAAGCCTATCGTACTGCGTAACAAACAAGTGCATGGGGGCAGAACTAGGGATGTAGGTTTTGAGAACGTGATTAGCGCTCTCGCTCCCGCATTGCATCTCTATATGTAGCTGGCAGCAGTGAGACAATGATGGGAAAAGGAAGAGCATAACATTCGTGCCAATGAAGAAATCCCACCAAAACTACAGACATGGCTTAGCAAGATGGCTACATCGCATGGCATGTCCAACAGGTGACTTCGGTAGGCCAACTCGGTTTTGAAATGGCGGGAAGGGAGAGAAAACTACTCCTGCAAAATAAATAAATCCCGCCAACTCTACTCACCGGCTTAGCAAAACGGCAAAATCACATAGCATCTAGTAGGTTACTTGGTTAGGAAAGTGTGCAAGGCAACTCGGCATGGCATGTCCGAAATCACCACCTGCTCGGTTAAGAAAATATGCAAGGCAACTCGGCATGGCATGTCCCAAATCACCACCTGCTCTAGCCATCCGCGGTTGCCATTCTAAGTAGCCATTCAGAAGCACCATATGCATGCAACAAACGGATGCTTTTCATCTGTTATCACCAACATCTCCTGCTCTCTACATAGCATGCGGTAGGAATATCATGCTCACACAATTCAAGGACTATGCATCCATGCATAGCTACCACCGGTGGTAGCAAATCCGCGTTGATATATATATATATATACTCCTCCGTTCATTATTATAAGACATTTTAGTTTTTTGGAAAACACATGTGTCAACTGTTGACATGGGTATGCCCTTCGGGTACCCACGGATTAGTATACCGGGTCCGGCCCATTATGGAGGTGGACTGAAACAAGGACTCGAGATGACTTGGAGACAAAGAAGGAAGGCTCTAATCCGTATTCGACTAGGATCCTTGTAAAACCTTAGCCCGGTTGCATATATAAAGCCAGGCAGGGGTGCCTCTAGAGGGACATCAGATAAGATATCTCATAGACATCGAATATCATAGACAAGCAATATTAGAGATACAAGATAGATTAGACATAGACTAGATACAATATTCCGCCTACGGCGGCACCATGTAAACACCATTGTGATTATCTACTAGATTGCTAGCAGGATGTAGCGATCCTCCACCGCGGGGACGTGAACCTGGGTACGTCGTGTACCAATCTCGATCCCGGAGTCTCTAGTCGTTGCTCTTCCCCCGATCCTAAGTCCTTCATCTAGAACATTTATCGAGTTAACCCTCGTCAACTGTCTAGACCCGTTTCAGTGTGTAGGTTTACTCATTTTGGTTCATATCAGAAACTTCTAAACGGTCTTATAATAGTGAACAGAGAATATATTTGAGTTAAATCATTACACACCCATAAACTTGTTTCGGGTATGCAAATACCTCTACAGACTTAAGAATAGGGTGGCGTGACCCATGAACTTGTTTTACGATGTAAAGGACATCAAATTAGACTGAATTGTACACTTTCCTGCTAAGTTGGAAGGGTAATTTTGGCAGAAAACCCAGCTAAGACATGGAAAATACTCGTCTTTTGGTCCTCGGTTGGTTTGGCTGACATAAAATAGTCAAAATAGTCCTAATTTTTTCCCTTTTTCTTTTGGCGCCGACCGTGGGGATCGCGCCGACTGGATTTTGTCATCCGGGCGGGATCCTTCAGCTTTTTTCGTCGAGAAGATCAGCAAATTTTTCGACTGCCGACAGCAACTATCAGATCGATTCAACAGAATTTATCATCAACATCAGCTATCGTGTGCATCGTCAAGATCTTCACCGCTTCGTCGTAAAAAATCGTCCGGTTCGTCCAAATCGTCGGGTCGCGGGACGATCCGTCAAGCACAAGGAAGTCATCAGCTAGCTACAATTCCGTCGAAAGCCAAGTCAACGGGTTGGCGATTGGCGCTCATTACCACATGACTCTTCGGCGTGCGTAAAAGAAAAGGAAACCTTGTCGACAAGATCGGAGAAGTGCGCACAATTATTTGGCAGCTTTTGGCATAATCAAATCCGGACGTGGCGATTCCTGCAGAGTCCATACAGCGCGCCGGACGAAACAGTGCATCCACGCCGGGCGGGTCCAAGCGAAAATCATCTGGAGTATGCACGTACCAGCCAGAAATTCTTCTCAGCCATGGAAAAATTCCAAGCACAGCTAACTCGAGCCGCTCCATCGCGTGATTATGCAAATCAATCAAAGTCTGAAGGTACCGTTTGGTTATGCTAACATAGAGTCAAATGATCAAGCTCAAGTTCCAAGGAAGGGCAAGAATCAGCCGTATGGATAAGATTAGCTACAATCACAAGAGCAAACTTCACGTAAAGACAATACAAAGGGAAAAAGATGGATCGATATGCTACAAGCACAAGTGCCAAGGATTTCAGGAAGCTAGATCGCCCCAGCGAGTCAGCTACAGCGACGATTTGCCACCCAACTCGGAGAAAAATATTTCGACTACTTCCGACAGTTCGACTACCTATTCACCGTCATTGTGTCGGTTCCGTTCGCGTCAACTACGGCTTGCCACGCTCGGGGGCTCGACGTCGCGAAATCGCGCAAACTATCGGCAACGCTCGGGGGCTCGATGTCAACTCGCCCTTAAGTGCGGATAATCACGCTCAAGACCTGCGACTTCATCAACATCAGGAACGCGACAATCCCACCAGCGCTTGGGGGCTCGACAACAGCTTCGCCTCCGATCGTGATTGTAATTCTACGACAACAATTCGACTACGTCACGCTGACCACGCCGCACCAGATAAAAGCTAAGTTTTCCTCTTCCAAGAGTCAATTATCATTTACTTTCGCCACACCCGACACTCGGGGGCTCCGCCATGAAAAATCATCTTGCATATCATTGACTTCGAAAAATTGCGAAAGCCCTAGTAGCTGGCGTTCCTTGTCGAATACTTGCCAATTTAGTTTACAGTCGCATGAAGCTCGACTAACGGTTGGCAAGGCACAAAATCTTGGAGCGTCAGGCTAACGAAAAGGCTTAGCAAGTATCTTGAAATTCAGATGCGCCAAACGCATCACATTACGTCTGACCTGAGTAGCTGATCGAGCCGTGAAGTGCATCAGGCTAACGAAATGGTCTTATGTACGAGCAACAAAATTGCACAAAAAACATCGAGTTTTTATTTTACATACTACAACATCATTACAATATGCAAACACAATATTTCTTCGAGAGATAAAGTATTTCACAACTTTTCATATTTTCTGCAGGAGCCGAACATCTTCGAGTAGTACAACTTGAGTCTATGCCCGGCTACAAGTACCCGAACATAGACTCGGGGGCTACTCCCATCGGGAGCGCTGGTCGCGCGCCCGATAGAAAGTCAATTTCGAGAGAAAGAATTCGACAACAAGAAGAAGAAACTTGGAGCCTATGATCGACTACAAGTATCCGACCATAGCCTCGGGGGCTACTCCCATCGGGAGCGCTGGTCGCGCACCCGATGAAGAATTACTTCGAGAAAAACGATGAAGATTTACTTCGAGAAGATCATCAATGAAGAGTGAGGAAGAAAATTTTGAGTCCATGGACTCAACATTTACTCCCATCGGGAAAGCAAATTCAAGAAGTCAAAGATTTCAGGAAGTCGAAGAATTAAAGTCGAAAATTCAAGAAGTCGAAGATTGAAGCATTTGAAGATGGATGAAGATTTGAAGTTTGAGACTCAACCCGAGTCTACAACTCGAATTGAGTCTCGGGGGCTACTGACATGGGTATGCCCTTCGGGTACCCACGGATTAGTATACCGGGTCCGGCCCATTATGGAGGTGGACTGGAACAAGGACTCGAGATGACTTGGAGACAAAGAAGGAAGACTCTAATCCGTATTCGACTAGCATCCTTGTAAAACCTTAGCCCGGTTGCATATATAAAGCCAGGCAGGGGCGCCTCTAGAGGGACATCAGATAAGATATCTCATAGACATCGAATATCATAGACAAGCAATATTAGAGATACAAGATAGATTAGACATAGACTAGATACAATATTCCGCCTACGGCGGCACCATGCAAACACCATTGTGATTATCTACTAGATTGCTAGCAGGATGTAGCGATCCTCCACCGCGGGGACATGAACCTGGGTACGTCGTGTACCAATCTCGATCCCGGAGTCTCTAGTCGTTGCTCTTCCCCCGATCCTAAGTCCTTCATCTAGGACATTTATCGAGTTAACTCTCGTCAACTGTCTAGACCCGTTTCAGTGTGTAGGTTTACTCATTTTGGTTCATATCAGAAACTTCTAAATGGTCTTATAATAGTGAACAGAGAATATATTTGAGTTAAATCATTACACACCCATAAACTTGTTTCGGGTATGCAAATACCTCTACAGACTTAAGAATAGGGTGGCGTGACCCATGAACTTGTTTTACGATGTAAAGGACATCAAATTAGACTGAATTGTACACTTTCCTGCTAAGTTGGAAGGGTAATTTTGGCAGAAAACCCAGCTAAGACATGGAAAATACTCGTCTTTTGGTCCTCGGTTGGTTTGGCTGACATAAAATAGTCAAAATAGTCCTAATTTTTTCCCTTTTTCTTTTACTCTCCACACCAAGAATCATGATTCGGCTGTTCTCATATGCACCCCCTCCCATTGAAATAGACCACGTCCACCAAATCGGCTGCCAGTAGAGCGGTGTCATTGTCGATTTCATGGCGATGCCGATCGAGACTCTCTTGAGGCCCTTTGTGGAGGTTGGGTCGTCTAAATATGATAGCTTTTTTTTCCCTCGCCACAACCTAGTTTAGCGACAATGTAGTTTGGGGGTAGATGATCCATGCCAATTAAGGGTAAATTCTATGGAGGATTCGGTGATGTTCATTCAGTTCGTAGCACAATAAAACTCATAGCACAAATTTCAGAGCATAGAAAAATTATCGATTGTAATCAAACCTCCCATTATGATTTAGGGTCCCAGTAAACTACCCCTATAGCCTTTGCCCAACCATATCATCATCGCATGTGCTACAACCGCCAACAGCACGACACCACCGAGCTCACAATGCCATTGTTCTCTATCATGGCCTTACACCACCTGAAATGACCACATTGGCCCGCCTCTCTGCCACTTTTTCTAGCGTCTCCTCTGCTCTCCACCACAACCAATCATCATCGTCGGTAGGTTAGGATTTGGGAAACTTGGGGAATGGGATTTGATTTCCCATGTCTCTGTTTTTGCCGAAGCCATAAACATCACATAATTTCTATTAAACTGGGGGTGGTTCTGCAAAATAATTGTACGTGGGACGGCATGGTACATGTCGCATTCTCAGCGATTCAGACTAAAAAAGAATCCAAAGTGCACGTTTATGGGCCATGCCACTCTATTTTCCATGTTTATGGGAGTATTTGCACATCGAGGACAAGTTTGTGGATGCGCCATGTATTTAGCTCCATTTCGCATTCATTGAACTCTTTGTGATTTTTTTGTAAAACCTTGATGACAAATATGCTTCACTTTAACGCAGTCTTTGCTGCTACATACGTCCGTTTTAAAAACACATGTGAGATTCTAGTAAAACATTAGTAATCTCTCTGCGGTAGAGCGTGAGTCAATTTCCATAGAATATAAAGTTATGTGTGTATATATGTTGCACTCAACATAGCTGCAAGACGACCAGGATTACCCGGTCAACTAGCGCGGGTTCGATCTGCTATAGTACTCCAGTTGACGACCGGTGAAGCATGGAGGGACTAGCGCGACAAACAATTGTTGTATGGATTGATGTTCAGACTCATGGACCACTGATGGTACATGGCGCTGTGCAGTAAGATAGATAAGTTCGATTTCGACCCGATCGATGGCGGTCCACGAGATGGAGAAGATCGAGCAGCGATGCACTTCATCGCTAGCTCGACCGATCACATGGGCTGTACCGTTCTTCATTAGCGACTCCGTTGGAAAAAGGACAACGCCATGGCCAGGGAGGAGCATGTGACGCGCTCGCTGCAATTTATCATGCGCCTTGGCCTGCCGTATTTAAAACGGGCGGAGGCGCACAGCACAGGCCTAGTCGTGCACACTCGTCGAGCTAGAGCTAGCCTCCCAACCAAACCAACACATGACGCCGATCGAGTGGGTTTTGCTCGACGTCGGCCTCGGCGTCCTCGGGTGCTTCCTCGGCATCGGCCTCGGCGCGCTCTGCATCGGCTGCTGCATTATGATTCAGGAAGGCGGTGGCCAGGCGGGCGGCGGAGGCGGTGGCCAGGCGGGAGGCGGATGATAAACATACCTGTAGGATACCTAACTTGTATATGAGTCGGTTTGTGTAGTTGTATTGTAAACCAAACCGAACTCACCCTTGTACCCTTGTAACTCTAATATAAATACATGATATCGGCCGAGCCCTAGAGGCATCGAGCCCTACCCTACCAATCTCGTTATTCTCTCATGGTATCAGAGCAGGACCCCAAACATCTGAGTAAATAATTTCAAGGGGTGAAGTAGTAACACGAGTAGATAATGAAAAAGGTAACCGATGACTCTTGCCTTGCTGACAGGCATCACACACTAAGTTTACAGCTTTATTGACCGAAACTAAAGGAAGCTCATGACGACGCAGAATATGTTGAACAATTGGCGAAGCTGGATGTCCTAGACGCGAGTGCCACTGGTCGCGTGACACCTTGATACTGCTGAAGGCTTGCTTGACAGTGGATGGAGAAACATTATAAAGGCCTCGGCGTGTTCCCCCTCTAAAAAGAACCTCCCTGGTGTCCCGGTCCTTAATAAGAAAATACCATGGATGGAATTCAAAGAAAACGTTATTATCAAGTGTAAGACGTTTGACAGAGAGTAGGTTGCGAGTAACTGATGGGACATGATGAATATTTTTAAGGTGTAGAGGTTTGGATGATGTAGGAAGGAAGGATTGACCAATATGTGTAATGCGCATACCTGCACCATTGGCTGTTTGGACGGTGTCCTTGCCGTGATATTGCTCCTTGATGGTTAGTTTGTTGATGTCGTTGGAGAAGTGATCCGTCGCTGCAGTGTCCGCATACCAGTAGGGGTCAACTGGATATGAGGAGGTAGAGGCGCCGGCATGAAAGGCGGCAGCAGGGGAGTTATCGTTCAAGGCAGCGAGCTGACGATCCATGTTTCGACCATCATTGCCGGTACCCAGAAATTTTTTTTGGAACCGTTTGAAGCAGCAAGACGCGACATGCCCCACCTTGGAGCATATCTGGCACACCGGGCGGGAGCCGCTGCCACCACCTGCAGGGCGACCACCCTGTTGTCCCTGTTGGCGTGGGGCAGGAGGCAGCGCTGGGGCCTGTGGGCGACCACCAGCAGGGTTGCCCTGGCCGATCCACTGTTGGGGCGGAGCCGGCGGTGATGGCTGGTAGGTAGGGGCGCGTCCACCAGTAGCGCGCGAGGTGTAGTTGGCGAAGTGGATGTCGGCGCCGAGTTCCACGCGTCTCGCCTCCACGCGCTGCTCTATATTGAGGAGCTGCGCGTAGACGTCACGGATGGGTAGAGGGTCGTAGGCAGGACGTGTGGAGATGCGATCCGCGAGTGCATCATAGTCCCCATCTAAACCGCCGAGCAGAAACTGGTTGAATTCTTCCGGCCGGAGCGGCTGTCCGATGGAGCTGAGGACGTCTGCTAGGGATTTGACCTTGTTGAAGAATGTGGTGGCATTGGGGAAGTCTTGCTTCTTGATCTTGCCGAGCGCGGTGCGTATCTGCATCACCCGCGCCGACGACTGCGATGCGAAGCTGGCCTCCAGAGTCTCCCAAGCCTCATGCGATGTAGGGATCATCATCACCATGCTGATCACCCCTTCGGAAAGAGAGGAGACGATCACGGAGAGGATCGATTGATCCTGCTGATGCCAAGCTGAATATTTAGGGTTGTCGATGGTGGAGGCAGGGGTGCCATCTTTCGCCGGGACTGCAAGCTCCTCGGGTGGACAGGGTAAGGACCCATCGACGAACCCGAAGAGGAGGTTGCTGCGCAGGATTGGATCAACCTGCCTGCGCCAGTAGAGGTAGTTGTCCGGCGTAAGCCGGATCGTGAACTTGTTGGTGAGGTCGATGGGGACATCCGGGATCCGCGACATCATCGCGACGCGGGCGGCGCTGCCCTTGCTCATGGAGATGCCGGCGGAGGTAGACTTGCCGGACGAAGCGGTAGAAGCCGGGCTGGAGAGCGCTGAGGAGAGGCCAGAGGTAGTCATGGCGTCGGTGCGAGCTCCAAGCGGCGGCGGCGGCGGCGGCCGAGATTGGAAAAAAAACCTAGGCGGCGGCGGCGGTGTAGGCGGAAGCGAACTTTTAGGGTTTTAGCTCTGATACCATGAGAGAATAACGAGATTGGTAGGGTAGGGCTCGATGCCTCTAGGGCTCGGCCGGTATCATGTATTTATATTAGAGTTACAAGGGTACAAGGGTGAGTTCGGTTTGGTTTACAATACAACTACACAAACCGACTCATATACAAGTTAGGTATCGTACAGGTATGTTTATCACCTCGTTCTAGAGTGAATATCATTGATTGCAAATGGGTGTTCAAGATCAAAAGGCAAGCTGACGGGTCCATTGACAGATACAAGGCTCGCCTAGTTGCCAAAGGTTTTAAGCAGTGACATGGACTTGATTATGAGGATACCTTCAGCCCTGTTGTCAAGCCCACTACTATTCGTGTGTTACTTTCAATGGCACTTACTCAGGGATGGCATCTTCGGCAACTTGACATTCAGAATGCTTTTCTTCATGGAGTCCTTGAGGAAGAGGTGTTTATGCGACAACCTCCTGGTTTTAAGGATCCCAGCTACCCAGGTTTCTTGTGTCGGTTTGATAAGGCTCTCTATGGACTTAAGCAAGCTCCGCGTGCTTGGCATACCAGACTCAGCTCCGTACTTGCAGCACTTGGTTTTACACCTTCCACAGCCGACACCTCCCTATTTATTCTGCGACGGCCTGAACTCACATTATATCTTCTTGTTTATGTTGATGACATCATTGTGGTGAGTTCCTCGTCTGCAGCTACTGATCGTTTGGTCCATCAGCTTGGTAAAACATTTGCTCTTAAGGATCTTGGCCCGCTCCATTACTTTCTTGGCGTTGAGGTACATCAGCCAAGTGGTGGTGGTCTTCTCATGAGTCAACGCAAATATGCCTCAGAATTGTTGCTGAAAGCTGGTCTTCAGAAGTGTGCTCCGGTTACTACTCCTATGGTTGCTTCTGAAACACTTTCGGCTAATGATGGTACTCCTCTTTCTGCTGAAGAATCTACTCGTTATCGCAGTATTGTAGGAGGCCTTCAGTATCTTACCATGACACGACCAGATTTGTCCTTTGCTGTCAACAAGGTGTGTCAATACTTGCATGCCCCTAGATGTGCTCATTGGTCGGCGGTCAAACGCATTCTTCGCTATGTGAAGGGTACTCTGTCACATGGTCTACTTCTGCGTCCCTCCTCTACCATGCCGCTCCTCTCGGCCTTTTCTGATGCAGATTGGGCTGGTGATCCTGATGACCGCCGATCAACGGGGGGATTTGCTATATTCTATGGAGGCAATTTAATTTCTTGGAGTGCCAGAAAACAGGCCACTGTGTCTCGTTCCAGTACGGAGTCAGAATACAAGTCGCTTGCAAATGCTACTGCTGAGTTGATTTGGGTACAAGCCCTCCTTGGTGAACTTGGAGTAATTCGAAGAAATCCACCTGTCTTATGGTGTGATAATATTGGAGCTACATATCTCTCTGCCAACCCCGTGTTTCATGCTCGCACAAAACATATTGAGATCGATTTCACTTTGTGCGGGAACAGGTTGCACAGAAGTTACTTGAGATCAGATTCATCTCCTCCAAGGATCAGCTAGCTGATATCTTCACCAAGCCATTACCGTTGCCACAGTTTACTTCCTGTAGGCGCAATCTCAACCTCTCCGAAGTTGAGATTGAGGGAGGGTGATAAACATACCTGTACGATACCTAACTTGTATATGAGTCGGTTTGTGTAGTTGTATTGTAAACCAAACCGAACTCACCCTTGTACCCTTGTAACTCTAATATAAATACATGATACCGGCCGAGCCCTAGAGGCATCGAGCCCTACCCTACCAATCTCGTTATTCTCTCAGCGGACAGGCGGGAGGCGGTGGCCAGGCGGGTGGCGGGGCGGCGGTCTAGAGCTCCATCACCGTCTTCACCTTCGTGCATGCTGCTGGTGCTGGGTCATCATCGTCCTATACTATCTTGCTTTCTGTCCTCGTTGATCGCAGTTTGTCTGCACGCAACTTCGCACTTTCAAGGGATGTGATGTGAGTTTATTTAGTAGACTCTTAATTTGAAGTTCCATGTACTGTATGAGTCTGTCTCGTCGACAACTTCTTAAGGGGAGGCGACCCATGTCCGTGTTCAACCATCTTTCTCTGGTTTATCCTTTGCATGCATGAATTATTGTCAGTTTTATGCTTCTCATCCTGCGTGTTTATTTGGTACCCAGATAGACACTCCTTGACGAACTTCGCGGCGATAGACAGCGTTGTTCTCATGTTGAGCTTTGCCGGAACAGTCCACCGGTTGTTGACAGTGCCGCTGGCCGGTGTCGCGCCCGGAACAGTCGTTTGCCCGCCATTGGCTCTCTCTCGAGCTCAGGTAGCTGTTTGGTAGCATTCGAGTATCATGCCCCCATTGGCTCTCTCTCTCTCTCTCTCTCTCTACCCACTTCCTTTGAACCATGCCTCAACGCATTTCTGGGAGAACCAGCTAGCCAATCGATGATGAACCTGTTCGGTTTTTTTTAGAACAATAGGGTTCCCTCAAGAGTATCAGGTTGCAGGCTTATTACAATCGAAGGAAATAGCAGGAAAAGTACCTACTGGTCTTCTCTAGCCAGCTCAAAGACTGGGCAAACACACCCTCAGGGGGTCTTTTTATTACAAGATCACTAGACAAGGAACAAGGAAAGCAGACCAAAACGGCAGCCTGCCCTTTTTCAGCGCGAGCTGTAGTCGTTGCAGAGTTGCACCAGCTTGGCCTTCGTGATATCCGCAGGCAGCAAGAGATGTTTGTGCGGATATTGCTTCTCCTTGTCCTGCTAGGGCGCGAGAGGAGGGGTGCAGAGACCTGTAGCTTGAGGATCCATCATGGAGAGAGTTGGCTTTTCAGCAAATAGCGAAGGGGTGACAGGGGCCATCTTCATCTCCACGATAGAGCCCCCGGAGTACGCAGCAGTGTTGAAACATGGTGAGAGAATTGATCCACCCTTGCTTGCATCTCCGGCTTGAAAATCAATCTCCATTTTTTGACAGCTTTCAAAATCAGCCACCAGACCTGTTTAACACATAGCCATGTTTGACCATCAAAAATCATAGCATTTCTATTTTTCCAAATGCCCCAAAGAACAGCAGCACAAATGGTATTCATAGCAGAATGATTCTTGTTAGCAGGCCAAAATCTAGCTATGGATTCATAGTTGGTTCCAATTTGAACTTTCAAAAACATGAAAACTGATGTCTAGATTTCTCTGGCCACTATGCAATCAAAGAAAAGGTGAGTAATTGATTCAAGGTTTGCCCATGTTCCTTTTTTCAAGGTTATCTCTAATCATTAGTTTATTATTGGACAATAACCAAAGAAAAATGTGAATTCTAGGGGGAACTGTCAAAGACCAAATAGAAGGAATATAAAGAGGAATTATCCCTCTATGAGTGATGATTTTATAAAGGGAGCTTGAGGTGTAAGTCCCAGAAGCTGTGTAAGTCCAAATGAGAGAATCACAATGTGAAAAATTATGTCGAAATCAATACTGCATGCGATTCAATTGTGTTCATAAGAGGTACAGAAAGTCTAAGCGATTGGCATATGAATTTTCTCCTTGGCACACTGCTTTGCGAGCCAAAGGCCATGGAACATGTGCGGCTAGAACTACAAGTCTACAAGGAAACAAGGGTGCAAGTGCAACTCGCTCAACTTATTTTTGGCTGAAATGTAGCAAGCTAGGCACCTAATTGCACCGTGAGTAAAGAAAAATACGATTTGGCTTGTGTGCACCTACCGATGCAGGCCGCTAGCTGTATCCACTACAGGTTAATTAGTTCACATTTCCACGATAGCTAGCTGCAGGCCTCTTTTCTTCCGGGTCCGATCAGAAGTTTCAAACTAGTGCAACAGTGTGTCGTTTTTTGTAGACGCGTGAAGGCGTGGACCTATACTGCAGCCTATGCTGCTTCAGTTTCAGTTTCCTTTCCTGATACCATAGTATCACATGCATCGGTTCACCAATCCATCTCTTGTCCTGCTAGTCTGCCATCGATCGTCTGTGTAATCCCAGCAGGATACGTTTTTACTGTGGAGCTAAAGTGTGATAAGCTCAAACGTAGCCTTTTCGAGCTGTTCAATCCAAAAAAAAAACTGGAAAGAGAAAATAAGGATAGTTGGCGAAACTGAAAACCCCAAATGTATTTGAGCAGAGCAATATTCCCCTGAAGTGAAAATTGGTCATCTATAGGCTGCGAAAAAGTCCATGCAACATTTTTTTATTTTTCTAATAATTTAAAATATGTTTAAACTGTATTGGAAATAAAGGGTGCATATACACCCCAGAGCCAAAATGCCACGTCCGATTACACCTAACTTTTATTCGAATCCACATGACGAATATTTAGGTGGGTTTGAGCTAAATAAGTTGATATCCTTTTGACCCATATGAGGTGGCCATTCCCCTGTGCTTCTCCTTCCACTTTGTCGATTAGATTGACAACTCCGTTGGCATTTTCATGGCTCAAAGTGCCCAATTATGCTTACAAGTTGAATTCATGTGTTCTACATCATCTCACACGCACAATAAGATTTAGCAAGCAAGGGCTACTCCAAAATGCAAATTCTTTGTGTGGCTCATCATCCAAAATATGGTTTGGACCATGGATCGGCTGCTCCATCGTAAATGCCGAATTGTTGCCTTTACACTCTATGCAAGCAAATTCCGGAATTCATTTTCTTTTCAGTTGTCGTTACTACGTACGCATTTGGATTTCTATCAAGGATTGACTTAAACTTCACACCCCGAGCCTAGGAATTGTGGCCTCATGTAGGGTTGCATTAATTCTAGATAAAGGATGCATCTGAAATGAGTGCGTCAATTTGGCTCCTTGGCTCAACAGAGCCCTTTATTTTGAATATTTTTAAAATTCATTGTAAAAGTTTCAAAAATTCTAAAAAATATATGCACATATATACAATGGTATACTCCCTCTGTTCTTTGATATAAGGTGTATGGTTTTTTGCATGAATATTAACGCACAGGCTAAAAGGGTAAATTCCATTGCTTTTCGACACTAATACATCTAAAATAGGGAAATCTTGGAATCCTCTCTCTCGTAATCAAAGTGACTCCTAAATTAGCATATTAAATCACACAATCACGCAATAAACCTTATATTCTGATTTTTTCAGAGAAAACTATACACCTTATATCAAGGAACGGAGGGAGTATACTTTAGGAATGCAAAGTACAAATCCAAAATATCTTGTATTCTAATCTAGACAAAAAAAGATAAAATTATAGATTTGGGTTGGTGAATAGTGCACCTTAAATCTTGTTAGATTTTGTGTAGCCTATAATATAATGTATTTAAGATTGAGATTTTGCATACTTGTTGTATACTCCATCATTACCTATTTGAACATATATTTTTTAAAAAAATCTGAAACTTTGAGATTTCATTTTTGAATTTTTAAAAGGGCTCGAGCAAGCTCGGGCTCCAAATGTATTTTCCGCATCCGAGAGCTGATTTATTTATCACAAGGCCATCTCATCTAGTTTCTCATGCTCGTCTCATGGAATCTTTGGAGCGAAAGGAATGTGAGAGTCTTCCACACAGCCTTCCCTTTGTCTCTTCATCATCGCAAGATTCAAAGATGAACTAAAAGAAGTGGTGCCCGGCCGGGGCAAAACAAATGGATTTTGTCGCGGGGACTTCTACTTTATTGTACCAAATTTTTTCCCTTATGTTAACCAAAAGAAGTGAGTATGTGGGCTCCGCCTAAGAAACACACGGATACAGAGCGTACGGAAAAAAAGAAGGTAATATCTTGACGTGGAAGGTGTGTTGAGCCTGGGACACGAGCAAGCGACTATTAGCATGTGACTGTGACTAACCTGCAGATTTTTTGGTTTGGTACATGTGTTAAAGGCAACATTATTTCTGTTGAAGTGTATAAGTGAATTCTATTATCTCTTTCTATCAGTTTGGATTTTTGGTTGCGTTGACTAATGCATGAAGCTTAACATGGAATTAGAGCTCAAGGTCTTGAGTTTGAATTCTGGCTTTCACAATTTATTCTAAAATTATTTTTTTAACACAAATTATCCTAAAATTGTTGTTATCCCTCGGTGTCAGTGTATATGACTACTTATGACACTGGACCACGTATAAGGCCTCTTGTGCCTACCTCTAAGTCTCTAGTCTCTACACGTGTTGACTTGTCTTTTCCGTGAGTGGGGGTGTTGAAGTGTATAAGTGTTTTGTACTCCATCAGTTCAAATTTTTGGTTGCGTTGACTAATACATGAAGTTTAACAATTTTGACAATTCTGAATTGCCTAAACTAAAGCGCAAGTGCGTACAAAGATACAACATTTAGTTTTCTTGTCAATCCCATTTAGCCAATTGCCAAAGAGCTTACTAACATTTCCTGGAGGCGGTATACTATAAGTAAAGTGTTTCCCGCCCTCGGAACCAAATCGGATAAGCGACTAAACAAATGATTCAATTGTTTACTGCAAACCAAAGACACATTTAGTACAACCAGTCTGCCTCCTCTTTGTAAGGTTATGTTTAGTAAGTAGCACTTTTTTATAAAGAAACCACATAAACATTCTAATTTTCAGCGGTTCCTTTATTTTCCACAAGCAGTTTTTTAGGAAGACAGTATGTCCATTCATATTATCGGCATATATAGACTTCACTGAAAACTCCTATTGTGGTTCAGTGCCATTTGAAACTATCTAATTCATCATTTAAATGTACCGCCATTAGTCTACACACTAAACTAACACATGATTCCCATTTGTCTCTTGTCAAAGTCCTATTAAATCTTATATTTAAAGGCACTTGAGATAAAACATTAGTTACTATAACTTATTTAGTTCTAAGTAAGCCATGCGCCTTCCAAAAATGTGTCCTCGTGCCATTGCCTACAACAAAGGAACCCCATTGAAAGAATCATTTTTAACCCCCATAATTCCCTTCCAAAAAGGCGAATTGGTAGGTTTAGATTGTGCTTTCAAGAGAGTCCTGAGTGAGTGAAAGGTTATTATGCCAAATTTTAATTTATACAATGGTAGTTCACCACTCTGCGGTAGAGAAAAGTGCCATCATATCTATTTTAATAATGCTCCAGAACTTAAGATAAAACTCCGCCAGGAAACCCATGTAGTCCAGGAGCTTTGTTGTGTTCCATTTGAGAGATTGCCTCAAACACCTCCTCTTCGGTAAAGGGTGATTTAAGAATAGTACTCTCTTCCACGGACAACTGAGATATGTCATGAGTGACTTCTTCTCACATTGTAAGAAAACTTGGAGCCGATTGCCCAATTTTTTTATAATATTTAGTTATGGAGACTTTGAGGTTTGTTTGACCCACAATGGTACCCTCATTTTGTTCAAGCTGAAAGATCCTTTTTCTTTTGATGCTTTCCATTAGCAATCAAATGGAAATATTTAGTGTTGTTTCCTCCTTCTTGAATATATTTAGCCTTGGCGCATTGAGCCCACTTGGTCAACTTGGCATGCCTCTTTATTTGATGCCTTCTCGGCTTCCCTAAGAGGTGATATCTCCACTTTCAAGTCAAGTTAATCTATAGGAAGGGTTAGCCTCTCTTTCTCCTTCTTATAGACCCAAATTTTTTTCCCACACTCTTAAAAATTGCCTTAGATGTCTTATCTTATTTTCCATCTTTCAACAGGTGTTTTTTGGCATGAAAATCATTCCATTCACCCTTCACCAAATCAAAGAAGCCATCATGGCGCTTCCAGGATAACTCGAATGCAAATGGTTCCTATTACCAAGGCACACACCGTTACTAGGGGAAATTTGTGTTCCCATTAATTCCACATTAGCTAGAACATGGTCTAGCTTTTCATAGGTGGGAACCTCTCTTCTACTCGCCCAAGTGTATTGCCTACCCAAGAGGATGATCTCTCTCGGATTAAGGCTCTCAATGATGGCATTAAAAAGAATGGCCAGCGAGCATTAAAATTATCGTTCTTTTTCTCTTCTTGCGTCCTGATAATATTATAGTCTCTTCCTACCAGCATAGGTAGAGTCACTACTAGGGAATTGCTCATCATTAGCACATGGTTTTGGTGATTCTGTGGCGCATATGTGATGCGCCACAGTTACCTCATCACTAACTTATTTATGTGGTGGCGCCACATAATTCTTAAATTTATGTGGCGCATTCTTTCATATGCGCCAGTGAACATAAAAAATTGAAATAATCTAGAAAAACCCAAAGATTTGAATTTTTTGAACATCTAATCACACTGCAAACACAACTAAAATGATATCGGAATGATGACATCCCACTAGGTCATCCAGCCCAAGCACGGTTAATTTCTGAGTTCTATTTGAATGTGCTACCCCTATGCTACTGAAGTCCTTATTGATATTAGTATCATATCAATCCTCTTTAGCCTTGTGTGTGTAGCTTGTGTGTGGTATGTGTATATGTATGTGTGTGTAGGGGTGTGTGTGTCTTTAAATCTTGAAAAAAATTTAAAGAACTTCAAAATTTCCAAAAAAAACACTATATTTTAAAAATAAAAAGGGCCACATATTTTCTATGGTGGGTCCAAACCACTTTCTGTGGCGCATATTGTTATATGCGCCACAGAAACATCATAATTCTGTGACGCATATAGGAATATGCGCCACAGAATCGCGACCACCCTTACTTGGTGGTGGGTCCCTCCATATTTCTATGGCGCATACGACAATATGCACCACAAAAATTCGTGTATATGTGGCGCATATAGGATTATGCACCACAAAATGGTCAAGGTTCTGTGACGCATATGGTTTGCATGCGCCACTGGCTATATTCTGTGGCGCATGCACTTCAATATGCTTCACTGAAAACCCGTCTATGGATAGCTAGTTTTCTAATAGTGCGTCTCTAATTCACAAATTCTAACTAACTCTGCCACATATCTAGTTTTAGTGTATATTGGGCTGCCCCATACACGGTCACAAGAATCCATTCAAAACCATCAAGTTTAGATTTCACAACAATTTAACACAGAATTCACCTGTCTCCACTCTTTGAATTGAGATGGTCTCCATGTTAATATGAACTAGGATACCACCATAATGACCATATGATATGGTAGACAATACCATATGTAGTCCAACCCCCCTGACAAATGTTTGAGAAAAGGTGTAGCAAATTAGATCTTCATGTCTCCAATAAAACAATAAATTTAACTTTTGCTCTCTAGTCGTTTCATGAATAAAGCAATGTTTTTGCAGAGTATCCTAACCCCTCACAATTCCACCATATCGCTCTCACTATGTATGGTTATTAAGTTTCTTGATCCTAATATTTTTACGTACATCTTTTGGCACGAAAAGGCACTATACCCTCATGGTCATCATGCCCCCCTCTCTCCATTATCTAACTGATCCTCTGATAAATTAGATGCAAAAGGTAAAACTAAACTAGAACCTTCATGAACCGCACTAGATTTTCTAAGAAAAATTAGATTCCTATTTTTTTTTTCATTTAATAGAGGTAATAGAGTTCTTAGCTTGTTCAGAAGATTCCCCTAACGAGATCGCTAACCTCATAGCCCTATTCTCTATCTCGACAGATAGATGAGTTTTGGAGCCGGTGCTGTATTGCCGGCTGCCGCCGGTGGCGACCGTACCAATAGCAAGGAAAAAAATTGCGCGCTATTTAAAATAGCGCAGTCCTTCTAAAAACGCTATACAAGTTATAACGTGCTAAATTCACATAACGTAGCGTTCGTCTCCCAGATATGCTATAGCGGCGCTATAGCGACGTTTTAGCGCGCTATTTTTTTCCTTGACCAATAGATCGATGGTGTATTGCTTTTACATGTGTGTCCACCAAATCGAGAAGATCGAACAGGAACTCAATGTTTCACCGGTCACACATGGCCTGCTCGCAGCTGTATCACATAATGAAGCTGCTTGTCCAAAGTAACCAGAGCTTGCACATGCATCATAGCTAACCGCGTACCCTCATTAGTCATTTGGGCTGGGCAGGGGTGCCTGCCTCGGCTCCGCATCATCGACGCAAATGGATAAAAGACAGAGCGCCATGGCCAGGGTGCATGTGGTTGTTGGTGACGCGCTAGCTGCAATTTATCACCCGTACTCAGTTCTTCCTCCCTCGGCGAGGTCGAGCGCGTTTATAACCGGCGGACTGGCCAATCTTCCCTCTCCGTCCCACCTAGTCGTCCTCAACTTCTCCACATCTTCTTGCGCGCCCTCCTCGAACCAACAGTCCAACACTAGCTTCTAGCTCATGGGGTCGTACGACTGGGCCTTCATGGAGGGCTGCCCCTGCCTCACGATCGTCGCCGTCCTCTTCGTGCTGCGGGTCATCATCGGCCTCATGGCGTGCCTCCTCGACTGCATTGGGGGGAGGGATGTGGTGCCCGGCGGAGGCCAGGCCGGCGGCGGCGGAGGCCACGCGGGAGGCGCGGCCGTCTAGAGCTCCATCGCCGTCAAACCCTTCGTGCATGTTGGGTCATCACCATACGACGTACGTCACTAGTAGCTGCACGAGTGCAAGATGGCTAGCACTATCTATCCCTAGTTCCCTACATATATATTTTGCTTTCTGTCGTCCTTGATCTTAGTCCGTCTATACTCTGTATGCAACTTTGCACATTCAAGTGATGTGAGTAGACTCTTAATTTGAAGTTCCATGTACTGTATCAGTCTGTCTCGTCAACAATTTCTTAAGGGAAGCGACCCCTGTCCATGTTCAATGATCTTACTTGTTTCCTTGGCACGAATTATTGTGTCCTTGGCACATGAAAATTCGAGTTATGATGTGGTAATTCTGTAGGTTAATCCTGCATGCAGCTCAACTGTGTTCATAAGAGGTACATAATGGTGAATTTCCTTGGCACTACTTTGGGTGCCAAAGGCCTATGGACATTGGGCGTGCTAGAATTAATTACAGGGAAACAAAGGCGCAACGCCGGAAATGCCCTTTGGGTCGGGGCTCATGCTTCGGTACACCCCCCTCCCCCCAAACTCAAACTTTTTTTCCTAATTATTAGTTAATTATTAAAGAAATTAAATTCGGTGGGCCGTAGAAGTCCATATCAATGTACCCGGTAGAAATTAAACCCGATCACCGCACGCCCCGATAGCAGTCTCTACCGTCTCCGCTCCTCACCGTTTGCGGTGGCCAGCTTGCTGTTCCCGGTAGACTTTGGTGCCGGCGGCCAGTCTCTAATGTAATGTACATCGGTAAATCACCAGTTTGGTGAGGAAGGCGCGAGTTGGAGCGGACTAGGTGCTGCAGGTGACCACGAAGCCAGGAAGAAAGCAGAATGTGGGCTTGTGCATGCCGAAGCGGAACGGGATGCTCATATATGCCGCCTCACTTGTCCTGGCAACCCAGACGCCCCATCCCTGCGCTTGTTCTTTTTGTTTGTCATGGGCAGCCGCGATGTGCTACTGGATCAAGTGCTCACTAGCTACTTTAGCTGCAAGGAGGATCGATAGCATCTAAGAATATTGGATCGGTTGCGACGGTGGAGCCATCATGGTGTATCTTCTCCTTACTAGCTAGCTGCGCCTTGACGCTGCCGTGTCTAGATGTCGCCGCCGGTGTGGCACCCCTGTTCGGTGATGAGGACGGGATCACCATGAATGTCAGCGGCAAGGGTGGGCTACCAAGACTTACGAATTTTATAGGCATACGGATAAACATAGGTATGCGTATACACCTAATTGGGCCATGCGATTTCTATAGAGCTTTATACGACTTAATTATTGATCAATTAATTAGCTAAAATTAATTATGCCTTTTTTATAAAGAAGTACGGAGCAATCTCAGCCGTTGTTGTGTTTGAGTTTGGGAGAGGGGGGGTCTACCGAAGCGGAACCCTTGGGTCAGATGCAACCATTGTCTAACCGGTTTCAGTTTCCAAAATTTTCTTCTGAAATTTTTGTCATTATTACACCGTGAGTAAAGAAAATATTACTCCCTCCGATCGGAAATAACTGTCGGAAACTTAGTACAAATTTTGTACTAACTTAGTACAAAATTGCCGACACTTATTTCCGATCGGAGGGAGTATACGATTGGCTTGTGTGCTACTGGTATCCACCGATGCAGGCACGATAGCTGCAAGCGTGCCGCACCGCAGGCTGTGCAGGCCTGTTTCCTTCCGGATCCGTTCAAAATTAAAGTTTCAAACTAGTGCAACAGTGTGTCGTTTTTTGTAGACGCGTGAAGGTGTGGACCTATACCTAATGCTGCTTCAGTTTCAGTTTCCTTTTCTGATGCCATAGTATCACATGCATCGGTTCACTACTTCACCAGTACACCTCCTTTTCCTGCTAGTCCTAGCGTCTGTCTGTGCAATCCCAGGGTACGTTTTTACTGTGGAGCTACCACCACAGTTTTCTGACTGAAAGTGAAGTGGCCTTTGCGAGCTGTTCAGTCCGAAAAGAAAAAGGAAAGTCAGAAAAAGGACAGTTGGAAAAACTGAAATCTGAAAAAGCTGTATCTGATCCTGCTCCTCTGCCACCAACAGAGCATCTCGGCTTGATCCTGCGTCTCTGCCACCAAGCCGGTAGACACAGCCTTCCCCTCCGCCGTTTGCTATATTCTATTTATAGATGATTTTTTCCGACACACTTGGTTGTATTTTATGCGTTCTCACAGTGACGTCCTCTCCATATATCAGCGTTTTGCGGCTATGGTCCTCACTCAGTTTTCCACACCTATTCGTGTGTTCCGTGCTGACTCTGCTGGTGAGTATATCTCCAAGCAGCTGCGTGGTATTCTTGCTGAGCAAGGCACTCTTGCTAAGTTCTCCTGTCCGGACGTCCATGCTCAGAATGGCGTTGCTGAGCATAAGCATCGTCATCTTCTTGAGACCACTCGTGCCATGATGATTGTTTCTTCTCTTCCGCGCATTTTTGGGCTGAGGCTGTCTCTACATCAGTTTATCTCATTAACATTCAGCCTTCTGCCGTCTTACAAGGTGGCATTCCTCTCGAGCGTCTCTCTGGTCGTTCTCCTGATTACTCGATGCTTCGTTTGTTTGGTTGCGTTTGCTATGTTCTCCTTGCTCCTCGCGAACGCACCAAACTGACCGCTCAGTCTGTTGAGTGTGTTTTTCTTGGATACAGTGATGAGCATAAGGGCTATTGGTGTTCGGATCCTGTTGGTCGTCGGATGCGCATCTCTCGTGACGTCACGTTTGATGAGACGCGTCCTTTCTACCCTCGCCCCACTTCCTCGACCTACCCGGTAGAGGATATATCTTTTCTACTTTTTCCTGACACACCTCCTTCTGTTCCTATTGATCCTCCTTGAGGACCCCTTATTGCCGATGTCTTGCCTTCGACCCCGTCGTCCTCCTCATCACCTGATTCTCCTCCTTCCTCTTCTGACATCCCATCCACCTCTCCGTTGTCTCCTTTTCCCTTTCATTATTCTCGGCGTTCTACTATTCCGGATACTCCCCCTGATGTCCCTTCTTACTCTTCTTCTGATGAGGCTTCCTCTTCTGATGAGATTCCCTCTCCACTTCCTGCTCATCAGCGTCGTCCACCTGATCGTTACTCTCCTAGTCAGTACAGTCTTTCTGTTGCCCTCGAGCCGACTTCTTATAGGGATGCTGAGCGTCATCCCGAATGGCAGCTTGCCATGGCCGAGGAGATTGCTGCGCTTGAGTGCACTGGCACTTGGAATCTTGTTTCCCCTCCTCCCGGTGTTCGTCCCATCACTTGCAAGTGGGTCTACAAAATTAAGACTCGCTCTGATGGAGCTCTTGAGCGCTATAAAGCGCGTCTTGTGGCTCGTGGCTTTCAGCAGGAGCAGGGCCATGACTATGATGAGACTTTTGCTCCTGTGGCTCATATGACCACTGTGCGCACTCTTCTTTCTGTCGCCTCTGTTTGCCACTAGTCTGTGTCTCAGCTTGATATTCAGAACGCCGTTCTCAATGGTGAGCTGCGTGAGGAGGTTTATATGCAGCCTTCTCCGGGGTATTCTGTTCCTGATGGGATGGTCTGCCATCTTCGGCGCTCTCTTTATGGCCTGAAACAGGCTCCTCACGCCTGGTTTGAGCATTTTGCCTCTGTGGTGACTGCTGCTGGTTTCTTCCCTGGCGCTCATGATCATGCGCTGTTTGTTCACATTTCTCCTCGTGGACGCACTCTTTTTCTACTCTATGTTGACGATATGATTATCACTGGTGATGATTCTGAGTATATTGCCTTTGTTAAGGCCCGTCTTCGTGATCAGTTTCTTATGACTGATCTTGGTCCTCTTTGCTACTTTCTTGGGATTAAGGTTTCCTCCACTTCTGATGGTTTTTCTATCTCCCAGGAAAAGTATATCCAGGATCTTCTTACTCGTGCTGCTCTTGGGGATGAGCGCACTGTTGAGACTCCTATGGAGCTTAATGTCCAGCTTCGTGCCAGTGATGGTGATCCTCTTCCTGACCCGACACGTTATCGTCATCTTGTTGGAAGTCTTGTCTATCTTGCTGTCACTCGTCCCGACATCTCTTATCCTGTTCATATTCTGAGTCAGTTTGTCTCAGCTCCTACCACTGTTCACTATAGTCATCTCATCCGTGTTCTGCGCTACCTTCGTGGCACGATCACTCATCGTCTTTTCTTCCCTCGTTCCAGCTCTCTCTAGCTCCAGGCCTACTCGGATGCTACGTGGGCGAGCGATCCTATGGATTGTCGTTCGCTTTCTGCTTACTGTGTGTTTCTTGGTGGAACGCTCATTGCATGGAAGACGAAGAAACAGACCGCAGTTTCCCGTTCGAGTGTAGATGCTGAGTTGCGAGCTATGGCCTTGTTGACTACTGAGGTGACCTGGTTACGGTGGTTACTTGCTGACTTTGGGGTCTCTGTTACGACACTCACTCCACTTTTGTCTGACAGTACAGGTGCTATCAGTATTGCACGTGATCCGGTAAAGCACGAGCTTACCAAGCATATTGGTGTTGATGCCTTTTACACACGTGCTAATATGCAGGATCAGGTGATTGCGCTCCATTATGTGCCTTCAGAGTTGCAGTTACGGATTTCTTTACAAAGGCACAAACTAGAGCGCAGCATAGTTTCTTTCTATCCAAACTCAGTGTTGTGGATCCACCATGATTTTGAGGGGGAGGGGGGGTGTTAGAGCTATATTTGTATATTATAGTTTCCCTAACTAAAGTTAGGGTGTTTCCTACATATTTCACACCTGTACATGTACTATATTGTGGCCTTTGGCCCCTATGAAATACAACTTGTCTATTCCTAACACAACACATGTTCCCTAGGCCACTTGTAGGAAAAAATTGCCCTGGCTAAGTCCTGCATCAAAGATTCCCCTCCCTCTCCCTGCACCGCATCTGGAATGCCGCTCTGCCGCTCGCAGATGTCGAGCAAGCGTGGCAAACCGCAATGCCAGATTACCAAAACAACAATGTTGGGCGCCCATAGCATCCTACCTGCGCCGCCGCTTGCATCACCACCGCTTGTAGCAACCATCACCACTGCTTGCAGCAATCGGGTAATCGCCACCATCGGAAGCACCCATCATCGCCGCTTTGTAGCAGCATTAGTCATTGCTTTTAGCCACCACACCGATTGTAGCACCACCAGCGGAGGCGTACAGTCGTTGGCTCGATCCTTGCAGCCGTTGGTGAGCATGATTAACCTTGTTTCTTTTTGCAGTGGTGGAATCAAAAATAGGAGCGGGATAAGGATTCCTACGATGCGTTTAGTGGCAGTTTTAGCCGTTTAGCTTTATTTTTGGGGCGAACGCCCAATTCGGGAGACCTGGCGGTATTATTCCAAGGCCGCGATCGGTACTCTTCTTAGGATCGCTATACTGTTATTAGAGCATACAATGTTGGTCAAAATCAGGTGCTAAGAAGTAGTACTCCATCGCCATATTAGGAGGGAACATACATAGTAAAATGTGTCTACAAACATCCGAATCAGCGATGCATAATATGGTACGGAGGGAGTATTAGAATTAACATTAGATGTTGCAACATGAAACCCATGATTCCTTCCACTTCATCTTGTTTTAATCAGTCACTTTTATGTTAACGGGTGCAGCTTGGAGATGGTGGGAAGGATTGGAAAAGTGGAGAACGGTGCTCCAATATGGAACAGAGTGAGTAGATAAAATATATGAATTGCACCATCCTTAATTTTCTTAAACACACATAATTTTTTCTTAGACTTGCCCCACTGCCCCACATTGCTATTGCACTTAGCATCCGCTGGTAGCCTCAGCGCAGATTTTGCTCTCCGATTTCTTCTGTCTCGCTCGTTCATCAAACAATTTCAAATCAGTTTGTTGTTTTGTGGTATATATGTTAAAGTGAACCGATGGTGTCCTGATGTACCACTTCATTTGTACTGCCAGGGATCGTGGTTTGTGATCACGACAATGTCGACAAGGGACTGGCAGGCAACAAGATAGGAAAGGAGATAAACAGGTGATCATATGCGTTTTGGAAAAGCAAAACAAGAAAAAAAGCATTCGATTTTTGCCTCCCGTAAAGAAGAGTAAGAGAAATGGGCATGCTTTTACGTGATCAAAATTAGCCTCTGAGCTGCTCAATGCGACAAAAGAAAAAGGTAACAGTTGCGAGAACGAGTTCTGAAAAGAAAAAGAAAACTGAAATCTGACAAAGCTGTGTTCGCTGCTACACCTGTCCATGTACTACCACCTTGACCACTGTGGAGACCAAGGCACCACCATGACCGTGTACCTCCCCTCGCCTGCAAGCTGGATATAAGTAGACGCCAACTCCATGGCAAATTGGCAATCCTTCCGTTGAGCCATTCAAACACAAAATCTTTTTCACAGCCCCACCGATATCTCCAACACTCTCCTCGGTCAGGGAAAAGAGCAGAAGCGAGATGACTGGTATGCTATCATCTATCCCTCTGAATCAATTCGTTTTGGTTTTCCTATTGGTAGTTTTGTTCTGCGTGCTACTCAAAGACCATGAATTATCCTGTTTGATTACCGCACCGTATACAAGGTTGAGACCAAGATTTCAGCTCAAGATCTTTGATCTCTGGATCGATTTTCTTGTCTTTTCCACCATCCTCCTATTAGCAAATCAGTGTTTTGTTCTGTTTGGGGATCTTTTGGCTTTGTTTGGGAATTTATTTGCGTCGTAGTATTATTGGAACCATGCGCACGGCAAAGAAAACAGCCACGGCAAAGGTGCCTTTGCCGTGCGGCAGCCCTTTGCCGTGTGCATATAGGTTTTTTCATTTTTTTTCATTTCTGTTTTATTCTTTTTACTACTTATGTTTATTTCTCAATTAGTTTTATATTTTGTTGACTATATATTAGTGTTACTTAATACAATGTGTATATACCTTGATTTTTGTAATACAACATACTTTACATTGTCATCCCCCCCCCCCACATATATATCAGGGTTTCGGAGCAAAGCATGCTTCGGGGAGCAAAGTGTTATCACATGTGTGCCAACGGGGTGGTCACGCCTCTTAGATAGCTCTACCACAGCTATCTCCATATATTATGCCCACATGATAGCTTTGGATGGGGTTGCTACCCCCGAAGCGCAATGTACGGCGAATACCTAGCCCGCTGCACCCGCGCGGTCTACCCCCCTAGATTATTCCGGACGACATCGCGTCGGTGGGCTAGTGTGTTCCTTTGGCTTTGGTTAGGTCATATGTATGTGTAAAGGAAAGGTTTTGACATGCATAGCCCCCGAAGCCCGGTTACGGAGAAACCCTAGCCCGTCGCGGTCTACCCCCCTCGATTTTCAAAGTGTTATCGCATGTATGCCAACGGGGTGGTCACACCTCTCAGATAGCTCTACCACATCTATCTCCATATATTATGCCCACATGATAGCTTTGGATGGGGTTGCTACCCCCAAAGCGCGATGTACGGCGAATACCTAGCCCGCTGCACCCGCGCGGTCTACCCCCCTAGATTATTCCGGACGATATCGCGTCGGTGGGCTAGTGTGTTCCTTTGGCTTTGGTTAGGTCATATGTATGTGTAAAGGAAAGGTTTTGACATGCATAGCCCCCGAAGCCCGGTTACGGAGAAACCCTAGCCCGTCGCGGTCTACCCTCCTCGATTTTCAAAGTGTTATCGCATGTGTGCCAACGGGGTGGTCACACCTCTCAGATAGCTCTACCACACCTATCTCCATATATTATGCCCACATGATAGCTTTGGATGGGGTTGCTACCCCCGAAGCGCGATGTACGGCGAAACCCTAGCCCGCTGCACCCGCGTGGTCTACCCCCCTAGATTATTCCGGACGACATCGCGTCGGTGGGCTAGTGTGTTCCTTTGGCTTTGGTTAGGTCATATGTATGTGTAAAGCAAAGGTTTTGACATGCATAGCCCCCGAAGCCCGGTTACAGAGAAACCCTAGCCCGTCGCGGTCTACCCCCCTCGATTTTCAAAGTGTTATCGCATGTGTGCCAACGGGGTGGTCACACCTCTCAGATAGCTCTACCACACCTATCTCCATATATTATGCCCACATGATAGCTTTGGATGGGGTTGCTACCCCCGAAGCGCGATGTACGGCGAAACCCTAGCCCGCTGCACCCGCGCGGTCTACCCCCCTAGATTATTCGGGACGGCATCGCGGCGGTGGGCTAGTGTGTTCCTTTGGCTTTGGTTAGGTCATATGTATGTCTAAAGCAAAGGTTTTGACATGCATAGCAAAGAGTGCGCACGGCAATGCCGCGGCGCTCGGCAAAGGAGGCGGGAGCACGCACGGCAAAGAGTGCGCACGGCAACGCCGCGGCGCTCGGCAATGCATACACGCACGTCAAAGGTAAATGGCGCACGACAACGCCCCACGCACGGCAACGGCGAAGGCGCACGGCAATGTCGAGACGCACGCTAACGATGCAACAGCCCACGGCAACGATATCAAAGCACGGCAAAGGCCTTTGCCGTGCGAGTTCGGCAAGGCGCACAACAAAGAGTACGTTGCCGTTCGCGACACTGCCGTGCGCTCTTTGCCGTGCGTCGACGCAAGGCAAAGCCTTTGCCGTGCGTTTTGGCCCCTTTGCCGTGCGGGGATGGCGCACGGCAAAGCACTGTTCTCCGGTAGTGGGTGAAGTTATTTCCTTGGATCTAATATGCAGGCCAATGTCCAAGTCCAATGAACTCTGAGCTAGCTTTCAGCCTAAGCTCTAAAATGTAGTTCGCTCAGAGACCTGCCCTGATATTTTTTGGAGGGAAAAAGCTGTGTAATTATTAAAATGTAGTAAAACCGTAACAAGTATTTTTCGAAATGGCTGATGAGACCCCCGGCCCCTGCATCGAAAATATGCATAGAAGTTACCCTCTTTCAAGCGTAAAGCAAAAACTTCAATTTGCAAAAAAAAATCCCATAATGTCTCAAGGACATCTTGCTTTTCTCTTTCGTTTCCCACCGCTTCCTAGGATTAACCACATCACAAATACCCTCCATTAATAACCAACACAATTCAAACCTTAAAATGACCCATTTTAGGCATTAAATCCAATGTATCGAACATCAAAGGTGTGTGGTCAGACCAATGTCCTCTTGCTAGAGCAATAAAACTAGCTAAAGGGTATTTATCTAACCACTCGGCTTAATACTTTACCTCTCCCCAACCGTAGCTACCGCTGCACCTCGCCGTCGGCCCCCTCCCCCGCCCTCCTCCGTCCTCGATGACGACGTCGTGCCATTCCAAGGCGATCCGCCGCTCTGGCTCCTAGACCCCTCCCCTACCTTTCTCCGCTCTCCTCGTTGCCGCCTAAGGTGTCACCGGGTAAAGCCTGCTTGACATGGCAGCGACAGGGCTTTAGCTGGTCGCGGCAATGGGGGTGAGGAGGCAACGCCCATCCTCTCTCCTTCAGCTGTGGTGGTGTGTGGTGGAGGCCAGGACCATGCGTCGGCCAGGACGGCGGCTATCGCAGCGTGGCTTGATCTGGGTTCTTCCTAGAAGGCCATGGCGGCTTGTTGGGCGCTTGCTCCTGCGCGTGATGGCTAGCATGCGACCCTGCCCACATTACTCAGTCGCCGGGGCGGTGGCCTTCTCCTAAGAAGGTGGTGGGCTGGTTTGGTCTTCGTGTGGGGGATCTTGGGATCCCACGCTGAGTTCTGGCGGTGGTCCTTGCGATGACGATTTTGGGGAGACGTTGCGGCCTGTGAAAACCTAGCTAGGTTAGAATGCCTATATTACACATGTACATGGATGGTCAGATTTGTTCGGTACTCCACCTTCATCTCACAGAGTACAAGGTACTATAAAACTCCTCCCGGAAGGCGAACAATTGGTTACTTAATATCAGGAGATTTTTTTGTCACCTTAGTCCTTAGCACTAGCTTTTATTTTATTATATGAACCTCTTCTATTACATTAAAGTTTCTGATTCAGTACACTCCCCTTCCCCAAACTCAAACACATCCTTATGTTAACTGAAATGAGGCAAATATTTTCATTTCTTAGTAAAAAAACTGACACAAGGGAATACCGTAGTGTGAGGTTTTTCTTCGAGTTTGAGTTCAAGAAAGGCGAAGATAACCTGAGACACAAAGCGAGTAGTCGAGTATAGAAAAACTCAATTCTGCATGCTCATTGGAATTTTTGTTTTATAGTCATTTGTAAAAAGTGTAAGTGTGTACCTCCTTAGACGAATTAACCGCCTCGAAAGCCAATGCTTAAATCGGAGTATCGCAGTCTCACAACTCTCTTTGTTATCCGGTCACTGCATTCAGATGTTTTGCATGTGTTCATGTGTTTCACCACCTAGTTTGTACTTGGTAACTTGGACAAAAAGCAAGGAGAGAAAACATCAAAATGACAAGGGAATATCATTGTCGAAATATAATATTAGCTGATCATAATATATAGTAGTTGTGAACCCTTCTTTGAAGCCATGGTGCATCTCTGAGAATGTTGATTTCAAGTTTCATAATATATATACTCCTCCATTCATTATTATAAGACATTTTAGCTTTTTGGAAAACGCATGTGCCAACAGTCTAGACCCGTTTCAGTGTGTAGGTTTACTCATTTTGGTTCGTATCAGAAACTTCTAAATGGTCTTATAATAGTGAACAGAGAATATATTTGAGTTAAATCATTACACACCCATAAACTTGTTTCGGGTATGCAAATACCTCTACAAACTTAAGATAATGGGGTGGCGTGACCCATGAACTTGTTTTACGATGTAAAGGACATCAAATTAGACTGAATTGCACACTTTCCTGCTAAGTTGGAAGGGTATTTTTTTTACAGATAACCCAGCTAAGACATGGAAAATACGTGTCTTTTGGTCCTCGGTTGGTTTGGCCGACATAAAATAGTCAAAATAGTCCTAATTTTTCCCCTTTTTCTTTTACTATCCACACCAAGAATCATGATTCGGCTGTTCTCATATGCACCCGCTCCCATTGAAATAGACCACGTCTACCAGATCGGCTGCCAGTAGAGCGGTGTCATTGTCAATTTCATGGCGATGCCGACTGCGACTCTCTTTAGGCCCTTTGTGGAGGTTGGGCCGCCTAAATATGATAGCTTTTTCCCCTCGCCACAACCTAGTTTTGCGACAAAGTAGTTTTGGGGGTAGATGATCCATGCCAATTAAGGGTTAATTCCATGGAGGATTAGGTGATGTTCATTCAGTCCATAGCACAACAGAACTCATAGCACAAATTTCAGAGCATAGAAAAATTATAGATTGTAATCAAACCTCCCATTATGATTTAGGGTCCCAGTAAACTACCCCTATAACCTTTGCCCAACCTTCATGATCGCATGTGCTACAACTGCCAACAACGACGACACCACCGAGCTCACAATGCCATTGTTCTCTATCCTGGCCTTACACCACCTGAAATGACCACATTGGTCCGCCTCTCTGCCACTATTCCTAGCATCTCCTCCGCTCTCCACCACAACCAATCATCATCGTCGGTAGGTTAGGATTTGGGAAACTTGGGGAATAGGATTTGATTTCCCATGTCTCTATTTTTGCCGAAGCCATGAACATCACATAATTTCTATTGAAGTGGGGGTGGTTCTGCAAAATAATTGTACGTGGGACAGCGTGGCATGGGGCATTTCGCATTCTCAGCGATTCAGACTAAAAAAGAATCCAAAGTGCACATTTATGGGCCATGCCACTCTATTTTCCATGTTTATGGGAGTATTTGCACATCGAGGACAAGTTTGTGGATGTGCCATGTATTTAGCTCTATTTCGAATTCATTGAACCCTTTGTGAATTTTTTGTAAAACCTGTTGTGATGAAAACCTTGATGACAAATATGCTTCACTTTAACGCAGTCTTTGCTGCTACGTCCATTTTAAAAACACATGTGAGTCAATTTCCATAGAATATAAAATTATGGGGTCTCTCTAACCCTCAGCTGGCTGAGAATTAAGCTAATTCTCAGTCAGCTGACGTCAGCCATAAAATTTATCTTTTATATTAAGCTATCTGTTGTTTTCTCGGTCGATCGGCCTATTAGAATAGGTGCGCTCGATTCTGCTGGAACACGCACTGGCGCCTACGCTGTCTGCCTACGAACAACAGCTGCCTACGAGCGTATTTTTTGGCCTGTCACCTACGCTGTCTGCCTTTCTCTTCGAACCAGTACGACCATGCATGTAACTAACTTGAGCAGCCTATATTCTAGTGTCTACGAACAACAGCTGCCTACGAGCGTATTTTTTGGCCTGACTTAATCTGTACGGTTCTTTTTCCTGTAACACCTAAACCGCTATTCTACACAAAAACACGATAGTAATCAGGGTTTTTAGTTGCAACCTAAATTGCAATTGAAAAAATTTATAATCCAACTAAACAATTCAACTTACAACTGGAAAAATCCTCAGTTGAAACTCCACTTGAAACTGCAGAAATCACAGTTGTAACCTCATTTGTAACTGTATTTCCAATTGCAACTAAACTAATCTCAGTTGCAACTTGACATGCAACTGAGAAAAAAATCTCAATTACAACCTAACTTGTAAGTGAAAAATAAAATCACTTGCAGCCCCACTATTAACTAAAAAAACTTAGTTTCAACCCAACTTGCAACTGGAAAAAATCAATTACAACGCCATTTGTAAATAAAACAAATTCTCAGTTTCAACCTCACTTGCAACTAAAATCTCAGTTGCAACCTGACTTGCAACTGAAAAAAATATCAATTGCAACGCCACTTATAAAAGAATGCCCAGTTACAACTCTACTTATAACAATAACTAGAAAAAACTCAGTTGCAACCCGACTTGCAACTAAAAAAATCTCAATAGAAATGCCACTTGTCAATAAAAAAGCTCAGTTGCAACTCCACTTGCAACTGGAAAAAAATTCAGTCGCAACATAACTTAAAACTAGAAAAATCTCAAGCAACTAAAATACTTAGTTGCCAAACTACTTGCAAACTATAAACACGTTAGTTGCAAATTTATTTGCAATATAAAAATCTGCCACATGACAAAAAAAATTATAACCGTATGTTGCAAAAAATAAAATATAGAAAAGACTACAAAAAATAAACATAAATCAGATTCTAAGTTAGCAGACAACAAAAGGCCCAACAACTAGCATGCAAGAGGCCTATGCGTGGCTCATGCTAGCAAATAGCGACACGAAACACCATGACAGTACTACCGACTACAATGAAACACGAATCTTATACTCGTAATCTAATGGCTCTAATATTGACTGAGAACTAAGCTAATTCTCAGCTAGCTGAGAATTAGCAATTCCCAAAATTATGTGTGTATATATGTTGCACTCAACATAGCTGCAAGACGACCAGGATTACCCGGTCAACTAGCGCGGGTTCGATCTGCTATAGTACTCCACTTGACGACCGGTGAAGCATGGCGGGACTAGTGCGACAAACAATTGTTGCATGGATTGATGTTCAGACTCATGGACCACTGATGGTACATGGCGCTGTGCAGTAAGATAGATAAGTTCGATTTCGACCCGATCGATGGCGGTCCACGAGATGGAGAAGATCGAGCAGCGATGCACTTCATCGCTAGCTCGACCGATCACATGGGCTGTACCGTTCTTCATTAGCGACTCCGTTGGAAAAAGGACAACGCCATGGCCAGGGAGGAGCATGTGACGCGCTCGCTGCAATTTATCATGCGCCTTGGCCTGCCGTATTTAAAACGGGCGGAGGCGCACAGCACAGGCCTAGTCGTGCACACTCGTCGAGCTAGAGCTAGCCTCCCAACCAAACCAACACATGACGCCGATCGAGTGGGTTTTGCTCGACGTCGGCCTCGGCGTCCTCGGGTGCTTCCTCGGCATCGGCCTCGGCGCGCTCTGCATCGGCTGCTGCATTATGATTCAGGAAGGCGGTGGCCAGGCGGGAGGCGGTGGACAGGCGGGAGGCGGTGACGAGGCGGGCGGCGGGGCGGCGGTCTAGAGCTCCATCGCCGTCTTCACCTTCGTGCATGCTGCTGGTGCTGGGTCATCATCGTCCTATACTATCTTGCTTTTTGTCCTCGTTGATCGTAGTTTGTCTGCACGCAATTTCGCACTTTCAAGGGATGTGATGTGAGTTTATTTTTAGTAGACTCTTAATTTGAAGTTCCATGTACTGTATGAGTCTGTCTCGTCAACAACTTCTTAAGGGGAGGCGACCCCTGTCCGTGTTCAACGATCTTTCTCAGGTTTCCTTTGCATGCATAAATTATTGTCAGTTTTACGGTTTTCATCCTGCTCGTGTTTCGGTACCCAGATAGGTAGACTCCTTGACGAACTTCGCGGCGATAGACAGCGTTGTTCTCACGTTGAGCTTTGCCGGAACAGTCCACCGGTTGTTGACAGTGCCGCCGGCCGGTGTCGCGCCCGGAACAGTCGTTTGCCCGCCATTGGCTCTCTCTCGAGCTCAGGTAGCTGTTTGGTAGCATTCGAGTATCATGCCCCCATTGGCGCTCTCTCTCTCTCTCTCTCTCTCTCTCTCTCTCTCTCTCTCTCTCTCTCTACCCACTTCCATTGAACCAGTTAGCCAATAGAAGATGAACCTGTTCCGTATTTGCTCGCGGGTCTGTTTCCAGATCGAAAAAAATGTATGTTGAAAAGAAAAATTTATAGAACTATGTAGATCAATACTGCATGCGATTCAACTGTGTTCATAAGAGGTACAGAAAGTCTAAGCGATTGGCACATGAATTTTCTCCTTGGCACACTGCTTTGCGAGCCAAAGGCCATGGAACATGTGCGGCTAGAACTCAAGTCTACAAGGAAACAAGGGTGCAAGTGCAACTCGCTCAACTTACTTTTTGGCTGAAATGTAGCAAGCTAGGCACCTAATTGCACTGTGAGTAAAGGAAAATACGATTTGGCTTGTGTGCACCTACCGATGCAGGCCGCAAGCTGTATCCACTACAGGTTAATTAGTTCACATTTCCACGATAGTTAGCTGCAGGCCTCTTTTCTTCCGGGTCCGATCAAAAGTTTCAAATTAGTGCAACCGTGTGTCGTTTTTTGTAGACGCGTGAAGGTGTGGACCTATACTGCAGCCTATGCTGCTTCAGTTTCAGTTTCCTTTCCTGATACCATAGTATCACATGCATCGGTTCACCAATCCATCTCTTTTCCTGCTAGTCTGCCATCGATCGTCTGTGTAATCCTAGCAGGATACGTTTTTACTGTGGAGCTAAAGTGTGATAAGCTCAAACGTAGCCTTTTCGAGCTGTTCAATCCAAAAAAAGCTGGAAAGAGAAAATAAGGATAGTTGGCGAAACTGAAAACCCCACGGAGACAAAGTGGAAAACCCCTGAACCGAGGTATGTCAAGCTGAATGTCGATGCTTCCTTTCATTCCACTGTTTGTGCAGGCTCAACAGGTGTGATTATCAGAGACTATAAAGGTCGGTTTCTTGCTGCAAGTACGACTCTTATACCGCATGTGGCAACGGCGTCCATGGCGGAAGCTTTGGCAATGCGAGATGGTCTCGAGCTTGCGATCAAATTGGGGTGCAATAGAGTTCAAGCAGAATCATACTCTACAGAAGTTATAGAGGCTTGTAACGGTGGTGATCGATGGTGGAGTGAAGAGTCGGCGGTGTTTGCAGATTGTGTCGATCTGTCCACCTCTATTGGTGTAGTTTCTTTTAAACACTGTCCGAGAGAAGCAAATGGAGTGGCTCATGAGTTAGCTAAGGTGGCCTTTGAGTCTAGTAGTTCGGGTCTTTGGGAGGGTGAACCTCCGAATTTTATTGTAAGCCACTTGGTTAACGATGTAACTATACTGTGACTCGAAGCCGCAAGTTTCAGACGCACTCTTTTTCTTACCAGGGTACCTAAGGGGACTGGAAGGTTTTTAATGAGGCGGCTTGCTGGCTTAATATATTATGTGTTTCAAAAAAAGAAAACCCCAAATGTATTTGAGCAGAGCAATATTCCCCTGAAGTGAAAATTGGTCATCTATAGGCTGCGAAAAAGTCCATGCAACATTTTTTATTTTTCTAATAATTCAAAATATGTTTAAACTGTATTGGAAATAAAGGGTGCATATAAACCCCAGAGCCAAAATGCCACGTCCGATTACACCTAACTTTTATTCGAACCCACGTGACGAATATTTAGGTGAGTTTGAGCTAAATAAGTTGATATCCTTTTGACCCATATGAGGTGGCCATTCCCGTGTGCTTCTCCTTCCACTTTGTTGATTAGTTTGACAACTCCGTTGGCATTTTCACGGCTCAAAGTGCCCAATTATGCTTACAAGTTGAATTCATGTGTTCTACATCATCTCACACGCACAATAAGATTTAGCAAGCAAGGGCTACTCCAAAATGCAAATTCTTTGTGTGGCTCATCATCCAAAATATGGTTTGGACCATGGATTGGCTGCTCCATCGTAAATGCCGAATTGTTGCCTTTACACTCTATGCAAGCAAATTCCGGAATTCATTTTCTTTTCAGTTATTGTTACTACGTACACATTTGGATTTCTATCAAGGATTGGCTTAAACTTCACACCCCGAGCCTAGGAATTGTGGCCTCATGTAGGGTTGCATTAATTCTAGATAAAGGATGCATCTGAAATGAGTGCGACAATTTGGCTCCTTTGCTCAACAGAGCCCTTTATTTTGAATATTTTAAAAATGCATGGTAAAAGTTTCAAAAATTATAAAAATAATATGCATATATATACAATGGTATACTCCCTCTGTTCCTTGATATAAGGTGTATGGTTTCTTGCATGAATCTAACGCACTGGATAAAAGGGTAAATTCCATTGCTTTTCGACACTAATACATCTAGGCGATCGATTTGATACTAAATGAAAAATAGGGAAATCTTGGAATCCTCTCTCTCATAATCAAAGTGACTCCTAAATTAGCATATTAAATCACACAATCACGCAATAAACCTTATATTCTGATTTTTTTTAAGAAAAAACTATACACCTTATATCAAGGAACGGAGGGAGTATACTTTAGGAATGCAAAGTACAAATCCAAAATATCTTGTATTCTACTCTAGATAAAAATGATAAAATTATAGATTTGGGTTGGTGAATAGTGCACCTTAAATCTTGTTAGATTTTGTGTAGCCTATAATACACTGGTGGAAAAAATGCCTTCAATCCCGGTTTGTAAAGCCCATTAATCCCGGTTTCCGCAACCGGGACTAACCATGCGGGACTAAAGGCTCCAGCCTTTAGTCCCGGTTGCTTACGAGCCGGGACCAATGGTCCTCCACGTGGCCCGGGGCATGTGCAGTGGCTGGAGGACCTTTGGTCCCGGTTCGTAACAGGGACCGGGACTAAAGGTCCATTCGGAATAAAATTGTATTTTCTGTTTCGGAATTTCTGTATTATCTTTATTTCTTTATTTCTCTATTATCTAATCTTCTCTATTCTCATATCTCATATCAAATTAGATACTTATAGCTCTCACTCTATATCTCAAATCAATTACAAGTACTTGTGGTCCTCACTTCCCGGTCGGTCACCCATCCTCACACTGCTCTACCCTTAGCACGCTTATATATATAATGTATTTAAGATTGAGATTTTGCATACTTGTTGTATACTCCATCATTACCTATTTGAACATATATTTTTTTAGAATTTTCTGAAACTTTGAGATTTCATTTTTGAATTTTTAAAAGGGCTCGAGCAAGCTCGGGCTCCAAATGTATTTTCCGTATCCGAGAGCTGATTTATTTATCACAAGGCCATCTCATCTAGTTTCTCATGCTCGTCTCATGGAATCATTGGAGCGAAAGGAATGTGCGAGTCATCCACAGTCTTCTCTTTGTCTCTTCATCATCGCAAGATTCAAAGATGAACTAAAAGAAGTGGTGCCCGGCCGGGGCAAAACAAATGGATTTTGTCGCGGGGACTTCTACTTTATTTTACCAAAACTTTTCCCTTATGTTAACCAAAAGAAGTGAGTATGTGGGCTCCGCTTAAGAAACACACGGATACAGAGCGTACGGGAAAAAAGAAGGTAATATCTTGATGTGGAAGGTGTGTTGAGCCTGGGACACGAGCAAGCGACTATTAGCATGTGACTGTGAGTAACCTGCAGATTTTTTTGGTTTGGTACATGTGTTAAAGGCAACATTATTTTTGTTGAAGTGTATAAGTAAATTATATTATCTCTTTCTATTAGTTTGGACTTTTGGTTGCGTTGACTAGTGCATGAAGCTTAACATGAAATTAGAGCTCAATGTTTTGAGTTCGAATCCTGGCTTTCGCAATTTATTCTAAATTGTTTTTTTGACACAAATTATCCTAAAATTATTGTTATCCCTCGGTATCAGTGTATATGACTACTTATGACACCGAACCACATATAAGGCCTCTTGTGCCTACCTCTAAGTCTCTACACGTGTTGACTTATCTTCTCCGTCACATGTGAGTGGGTGTGTTGAAGTGTATAAGTAATTTATACTATCCCTTTTCATCAGTTCAAACTTTTGGTTGCGTTGACTAATACATGAAGTTCAACAATTTTGACAATTCTGAATTGCCTAAAATAAAGCGCAAGTGCGTACAAAGATACAACATTTAGTTTTCTTGTCAATCCCATTTAGCCAATTGCCAAAGAGCTTACTAACATTTCCTGGAGGCGGTGTACTATAAGTAAAGTGTTTCCCACCCTCAGAACCAAATAGGATAAGCGACTAAACAAATGATTCAATTGTTTACTGCAAACCAAAGACACATTTAGTACAACCAGTCCGCCTCCTCTTTGTAAGGTTATGTTTAGTAAGTAGCACTTTTTTTTATAAAGAAACCACATAAATATTCTAATTTTCAGCGGTTCCTTTATTTTCCACAAGCAGTTTTTTAGGAAGACAGTATGTCCATTCATATTATCGGCATATATAGACTTCACTGAAAACTCCTATTGTGGTTCAGTGCCATTTGAAACTATCTAATTCATCATTTAAATGTACCGCCATTAGTCTGCGCACTAAACTAACACATGATTCCCATTTGTCTCTTGTCAAAGTCCTACTAAATCTTATATTTAAAGGCACTTGAGATAAAACATTAGTTACTATAGCTTATTTAGTTCTAAGTAATCCATGCGCCTTTCAAAAATGTGTCCTCGTGCCATTGCCTACAAAAAAGGAACCCCGTTGAAAGAATCATTTTTAACCCCCATAGTTCCCTTCCAAAAAGGCGAATTGGTAGGTTTAGATTGTGCTTTCAAGAGAGTCCTAAGTGAGTGGAAGGTTATTACGCCAAATTTTAATTTATACAATGGTAGTTCACCACTCTGCGATTGAGAAAAGTGCCATCTTATCTATTTTAATGACGCTCCAGAACTTTAGATAATACTCCGCCAGGAAACCCATGTAGTCCAGGAGCTTTGTTGTGTTCCATTTGAGAGATTGCCTCAAACACCTCCTCTTCAGTAAAGGGTGATTTAAGAATAGTACTCTCTTCCACGGACAATTGAGATATGTCATGAGTGACTTCTTCTCACATTGTAAGAAAACTTGGAGCCGATTGCCCTATTTTTTTTAATAATATTTAGTTATGGAGACTTTGAGGTTTGTCTGACCCACAATGGTACCCTCATTTTGTTCAAGCTGAAAAATCCTTTTTCTTTTGATGCTTGCCATTAGCAATCAAATGGAAATATTTAGTGTTGTTTCCTCCTTCTTGAATATATTTAGCCTTGGCGCATTGAGCCCACTTGGTCAACTTGGCATGCCTCTTTATTTGATGCCTTCTCGGCTTCCCTAAGAGGTGATATCTCCACTTTCAAGTCAAGTTGACTATAAGAAGGGTTAGCCTCTCTTTCTCCTTCTTATAGACCCAACTTTATTTTTTTCGCCCACACTCTTAAAAATTGCCTTAGATGTCTTATCTTATTTTCCATCTTTCAACACGTGTTTTTCCGGCATGAAAATCATTCCATTCATCCTTCACCAAATCAAAGAAGCCATCATGGCACTTCCAGGATAACTCGAATGCAAATGGTTCTTATTACCAAGGCACACACCGTTACTAGGGGAAATTTGTGTTCCCATCAATTCCACATTAGCTAGAACATGGTCAAGCTTTTCATAGGTGGGAATGATGACCCACAAGTATAGGGGGTGTATCGTAGTACTTTCGATAAATAAGAGTGTCGAACCCAACGAGGAGCAGAAGGTGTTGATGAGCAGTTTTGATCAGGGAATCACTGTAAATACTAGCAAACAGGTTTTCAGGGGTATTTGGTAATACGAGTAAATAAAGTGCGAGTAAATAAAAGATAGTAGTAACAATTGCAGCAAGTGGCCCAATCCTTTATTCAGCAAAGGACAAGCCGGTTGTGTTCTTATAATAACCAAACGTTCTCGAGGACACACGGGAGTTTCTGTCAAGAACTTTCGCTTCATAGAACCAATAGTATTCATTGGTTTGATAGGTGTTATGGGGGTGAACCTGTGCTAGCGCACTACCCTTACTAGGATAAATACACACTTGTGATTATACCCCTTGCAAGCATCCGCAAATACAAGAAAGTAATTAAGATAAATCTAACCACAGCCTTAAACTCTGAGATCCTACGCTCCCTGGTGCAATGGTTTCCCAACGGAGGTTTAGGTTTCTGTCACTCCAGCAACCCCACAATCGGTAGCCAAATACACAATGCATCTCACTAGGCCCATAAATGGTGAAGTATCATGTAGTCGACGTTCACATGACACCACTAGTGAAATAGCACCACAACAATATCAAACCATTAAATATTTCTCAACAATAATTCACTACTAACATCTTGACTTCTCCCATGTCCTCAAGAACTAAACGAACTACTCACAAGACATCATATGGATCATGATCAGAGATGAAATAATGGTAAATAACAATCTGAACATAAACCTTAACTCAACGGTTCCACTCAATAGCATCAACTACAAGAGTAATCAACACCGGGAAAGTTTCCCCTATGAATATAACAAGATCCAACTCAAGATGTTACAGCGGGATGGCGTGGTGATGGTGAAGATGAAGGTGCTGGTGATGGAGATGATGATGGTGATGATCCCGATGAAGTCCAGTGCGATGGTGATGACGATGGCGACGATCTCCCCTCTCCGGGAAGGAATTTCCCCGGCAGATTTCTCCCTGCCGGAGAGCTTTCTCTCTCTGGTGTTCTCCGCCCCGCAGAGGCGGCTGTGTCTAACTCTCAGGCCCCCCCTTTGACTTAGGTTTTCGGGGACGATGATGTACGCGGAGGGGCGAGACCAGAGGTGGGCCAGGGTGGCCTCACATAGGGCCCGCGCGGCCAGGGGTGGGCCCGCGCCACCCTGGCGTGTGGAGCCCCCCTGGCTCCTCTCGACTCCCCCTTCTGGCTTCCTGAGTCTTCTGGGAAATCATAATTTCTGGGTATTTTTCTGGCATTTTCCTGATCTTCAAAATATGGTCTCTTGATGGTCCTTTTTCCAGCAGAATCCTGACTCCGGCAGCAACTCCCCCGATGATCATCAAACATGTGAAAGCAAAGGAAATAACATCAGTATCATGTCTAAATATGAAATATATCAATGAATAACAGTAAATTATGATACAAAATAGTGATGCAAATTGGACGTATCAACCCCCCCAAGCTTAGACCTCGCTTGTCCCCAAGCGAAAACTAAACTCGGTAAACATGACCACAGGTTTATGGAGTGAAGTGTCGATAATCAAAATACGGACAAAAAGCATCACATTCACTAAGGCACAAGTTATAATAGACAACAACTTCCCTTTATAAGATATAGACTTGCAATAGGTAAAAGAGAATCACATGTAAAGATGCATAAGGTAAACTATAATTGGTAATGGCAAACCTTAGTTCTTGGTCAGAGAACGATGAATAAGCTATTCTTTCTTTTAAACGGAGCCTTTAAAAACAGAGCTAATATAGCAAAGACTATATGCTCAACAAAGTAAACTTTTGCATTCATAGAAAGCTTTCAAAGATATATTCCTTCAGATAAAAGCATTATACAAAACAAGGAAGATAATAAACAGGATTAAACGGATCAACATATGGATGAGTGAAACATAACAACTCAAATGCTTGCTTGAGACAGAGGGAAATAGGTTGACTCAACATAAAAGTAAAAGATAGGCCCTTCGCAGAGGGAAGCAGGGATTAAACATGTGCTAGAGCTTTTCATTTGTAAAACAGAGGTAAAATTTGTTTTGAGAGGTGGTTGCTTTTGTCAACGACTAGCAACGGAGTTCTTGATATCTTCCATACTAAACAAGTGAGAGCGGTTCCGAGATGTTTGATTAATTGGCACTTTAGTGCTCTTTTATAGCTTTGCACTCCTCCCCACCTTTTCCTTTCTCAAACCATGGCTAACCGATTCCATCGGGTGCCGACCAACTTTCACATTCCATTGGAGGAGTGCCGTTTTCTTTCTTTTTCTTTTTGAGATTATAATGGTCTGACCAGCTCCCTTGCAAAATTAATGACGAGCAGATGAAGCTGCCTAGTCGAGGGGTACTTAATTTAGTATGAAAGATAACAAACCCATCCACTACGTCCTCATGAGCTAAAAATAGTGGCACAAAATGAGAAGTGTTTAAAGCTTTTTGAAAGGTAGCACATGCAAATTTACTTGGAATGGCTTGAAATACCATGCACAGGAATTTATAGTGGACTCTTTGGAAGTGACTTGGCTTTTGGGAATTGGATGCACGAGAAGTATTTCCTCTCAGTACAGGTTTTTGGCTAGCAAGGCTAGGTAGCAAGCATAAGAGTTGCATGAAACAAACAAACATACATATAATAAGAACAATCATGCAAACTCCCTTGAAGGTACAATGATTTTAACTTTAAGAATAACAATGCTTATAAGCCAAACATAAGGGAAAACTGAAGTGATGTAACTGCAAGCACTTCTTTATTCTTTTCTACTCAAACTTCAAGGTAAAATTGCTACTGACCAAGCTAGGTTTGCCAAAACCAACTAAATCTACTCATGCTCCCAATCTGATACCAATACCAATCAACAAGACTAGTCATACAAGAGAGATTGCAAACTAACATAAAGTGCGCGAAAAGTAAACGATAAAACTTCTCATTAATATTTTATTACCGCAACTCACACCAAGGGATACATAGATAACTGACTAAGGAGGATACTTCCAAACTGCAAACTATTCTATATGATAACTTCTCTATTCATGATATGACTCTACTTGAAAAGTAAATGAGCAAAAGGTAATGATGTGATACCGCGGCACTCCCCCAAGCTTGGAACAAGCCAAGGGGATGCCTATACCGATGACGAATTACTCCTTTGGTGGCGGCGGTGGATAATCTCTAATAAGCTTCTCAATCAAATCCTTCAGATCATCAATCTTGTACTCGAGGTTACGAATCATCTCGGAATTATGCTCAACACGGTTCATGAACCTGTCAGCAAGAGAATCCCAGCTCTTGGAATTATTTCCCCATCCTTCTTCACACTTGGAGCTTCCAGTCCCTGCATTGTTAGAACGATCTATATCCCAGCCAGAGGGTAATCGTGATTTGGGCACCTTTTGGAACTGATGTTCGTGAATTAGAGTATGGAAAGGGTTTTGGCTTGGCGGAGATGTCCGTGGAGCTAAGGTGTGACGCGGCACACCCCCTCCGGTCCTTATGCGAGCACTCTTCTTGAACTTGTCATGATCTGTCACCACCCCTATGCTGGCAATCACGGTGTTCGGCCTTGGACTTTGATCTTACTCCTCGTCTTCGCTTTCAACCTCTTCTTTCAGCCGGAAATCTTTGGTGTCATCTTCCGGAGGTGTCTTCTCCTTGTCACCGCTTGAAGAGGCCATGACTCCCCCAAGCTTAAGATCAACTCCTGACAGAAACAGCTCGAAACAAAACACGACGAGAAAACGATATACAGACCTTGGGGACTCCGGGGGGTTAAATAGGCGAAAATTATACATCGAAACAAAGTCACAGGAGGAAACCGGGACGGAAACGAGTTCTGGGGTGGTCTCACACCCAGGTGGCGCGGCCAGGGGTGGGCCCGCGCCACCCGTGTGTGAGACACACACGGACTCTTTTTCGTGCCATTTTTCGTCTCGTGATTTTTCATATTTAGTAAAAACAGCAAAAATATTAAAGGAAGAACTTTTCACGAAACTTTTCTGACTAGAACTGTTACCTATTCGAAAGCGAACTCTGCAGGTTCCTGCAGTTTGTCTTGGATAAATTCTTCCGGAGAAACTGTTTCAATAACATCAACATCTTCATTATAAGAATCTCCAGAAATATAATGCTTGAGTCTTTGCCCATTCACCACTTGTGTAGAGTCATCTTTTAATGAAGCAATCTTAATAGCACCTGAGCGGTACACTTCCACAATAACATATGGTCCTTCCCATTTAGAGAGTAATTTTCCTGCAAAAAATCTGAGACGAGACCTATACAAAAGAACTTTCTCACCAACATGAAACTCTCTCTTAAGAATTCTCTTATCATGCCATTGCTTGACTTTCTCTTTGAAAAGTTTGGCATTCTCATATGCTTCGTTTCTCCACTCATCTAGAGAACTCAAATCTAACAACCTTTTCTTACCGGCTAGTTTAAAATCTCTGTTAAGCTCTCTCACTGCCCAAAAAGCTTTGTGTTCTAATTCTAAGGGCAAGTGACACGCTTTTCCGTAAACCATCTTATAAGGGGACATACCCATGGGATTCTTATAAGCAGTTCTATAAGCCCATAAAGCGTCGTTTAACTTACTAGCCCAGTTTTTCCTAGATCTATTGACAGTCTTCTGCAAGATAGACTTGATCTCCCTATTTGAAAGCTCTACTTGCCCACTAGTTTGGGGATGATAAGCAGAAGCAATTCTATGATTAACATCATACTTAGCAAGAGTTTTTCTAAAACTACCATGAATAAAATGAGAACCTCCGTCAGTCATAAGATATCTAGGCACTCCGAACCTAGGAAAAATAACATCCTTAAGCATTTTTAACGAAGTCTCACCATCAGCACTCTTTGTAGGTATGGCTTCTACCCATTTAGTAACATAATCAACAGCAACAAGTATATGGGTATAGCCTTTCGAAGGAGGAAAAGGACCCATAAAGTCAAATCCCCAACAATCAAACGGTTCAATAACGAGAGTGTAATTCATAGGCATCTCATTGCGTCTAGAAATATTACCAACTCTTTGACATTCATCGCAAGATAGAACATACCTTCTGGCATCTTTAAAGAGGGTTGGCCAATAAAAACCTTATTGTAGAACCTTCTGTGCGGTTCTATCTCCAGCATGATGCCCTCCATAAGCACTGCTATGGCATTTTCTTAATATCTCTTGTTGCTCATATTCTGGTACGCATCTTCTCATAATACCATCAACTCCTTCTTTATATAAATGTGGGTCATCCCAAAAATAATGTCTCAAATCATAGAAGAATTTTCTTCTTTGCTGAGCTGTAAAGGTTGGAGGCAAATACTTGGAAACAATAAAGTTAGCATAATCAGCATACCAAGGAAGGTCTCGCGAAGTTACATTTATTGCAGCCAACTATTCATTTGGAAAACTATCATTAACAGGAATAGGATCAAAAGAAATGTTTTCCAATCTAGACAAGTTGTCAGCCACAGGATTTTCAGCACCTTTCCTATCTACGATATGCAAATCAAACTCTTGTAAAAGCAACACCCATCTAATAAGCCTAGGCTTAGCATCCTTCTTAGTCATAAGATATCTAATAGCAGCGTGATCAGTATGAATAGTAACTTTAGAATCAACAATGTAAGATCTAAACTTATCACAAGCAAAAACAACAACAAGAAACTCTTTCTCAGTAGTAGCATAATTCTTCTGAGCAGCATCAAGAGTCTTACTAGCATAATGAATAACATTCAACTTATTATCTATGCGCTGTCCAAGAACAGCACCAACAGCAAAATCGCTAGCATCACACATAATTTCAAAAGGTAAATTCCAATCAGGTGGTTGAACAATAGGAGCAGTAGTTAAAGCCTTCTTAAGAGTTTCAAAAGCTTCCTTACAATCATCATCAAAGACAAATGGTACATCCTTTTGAAGAAGATTGGTAAGAGGCTTTGAAATCTTAGAGAAATCTTTAATAAACCTCCTATAGAAACCAGCATGACCAAGAATACTATGAATACCTTTAACATCTCTTGGACAAGGCATTTTCTCAATTGCCTCCACTTTTGCTCTGTCAACTTCAATACCTCTTTCAGAAATTTTATGTCCAAGGACAATTCCTTCATTCACCATAAAGTGGCATTTCTCCCAATTAAGAACAAGGTTAGTTTCTTCGCACCTCTGCAAAACTTTATCAAGGTTGTGCAAACAATTATCAAAAGAAGTTCCATAGACGGAGAAATCGTCCATGAAGACCTCGACAATTTCTTCACAAAAACCATGAAAAATAGCAGACATACATCTTTGAAAAGTAGCAGGAGCATTGCATAAACCAAACGGCATACGTCTATAAGCATAAGTTCCATAGGGACAAGTAAAAGTGGTTTTCTCTTGATCATCCTTCTTAACAGCAATTTGAGAAAAACCAGAATAACCATCAAGGAAACAAAAATGAGTCTTCTTAGACAACCTTTCTAGCATTTGATCTATAAACGGTAAAGGTTAATGATCTTTCTTAGTAACTTTGTTTACCTTCCTGTAATCAATGCACATTCTATAACCAACAACTACCCTTTGAGGAATAAGCTCGTTATTCTCATTAGGCACAACAGTCATACTTCCTTTCTTAGGAACACAATGAACAGGACTAACCCATCTACTATCAGCAATAGGATAAATAATACCAGCATCAAGGAGTTTTAATACCTCATTTCTTACCACATCCTTCATCTTGGGAATTAGGCGGCGTTGATGCTCCACAACTGGCTTCGCATCTTTCTCCATATTAATGGCATGCTGACATAAAGTGGGAGAAATCCCTTTTAAATCATCAAGAGTATATCCCATAGCTCCTCGGTGTTTCCTCAATATCTCCAATAATCTTTCTTCTTCCTTTCCTGAAAGTTTAGAACTAATAATAACAGGATATATTTTCTTATCATCAATATAAGCATATTTAAGATTATCAGGCAAAGGCTTTAATTCAAAAACAGGATCTTCCTTAGGCGGCAAAGTGGTACCAAGATCCTCCAAAGGTAGATTATGCTTGAGTAACGGTGGTTGACGAAGAAGAATGTCGTCAATCTCTTCTCTTTCCTTGCTAAAAACATCACTTTCGTGATCTTCCATGAATTGCTGCAAGGCATTATTAGGGGCAAGAGCTATAGAAGCAAGCTGTTCAACTCGAAAATTTTCATTAGGCGTGTCATTTTCATAAGAAGTCTTAGCAAACTTGGAAAAATTAAACTCATAAGACTCTCCATTAAACTTAGTAAAAATTTTCTCCTTACAATCTATCACGGCACCATAGGTGTTCAAAAATGGTCTACCAAAAATAATAGGACAAGTTTTACTAGCCTCCTTACCGAGTACTAGAAAATCAGTAGGGTATTTAGTCTTACCGCAAAGAACTTCCACATCTCGGACAATACCAAGAGGCCAAACTGTCTCTCTGTTAGCAAGCTGAACAACCACATCAATATCTTCAAGTTCACAAGCGCCAATCTCGTGCATGATTTCTTTGTAAAGCTCTAAGGGAATAGCACTGGCACTAGCACCAATATCACATAAACCATAATAGCAATGATCTCCAATCCTGACAGAAATAACAGGAACACTTGTTTTCCTACGCTTTTTAGGATGTGAGAGAATGTTAGAAGCATCTTCACAAAAAAGAATATATTCATCTCCTACATCTTTAGTAACAAGATCCTTCAATATAGCTACAGGAGACTTAATAGTAATTTGCTCATCAGGCTCTGCAGCTTTCTTAGTACTTTTATTAGACACACTTACCAAAGTAGAATACTTCTTTACCTTAGCAGGGAAAGGTGTCTTCTCAAAATAAGGTTCAGGCACAATGTTATCAACAGTACAAACTTCAGTAGCTGCAGCAGGAATATGACTAATAGAATCTTTGTAAGGCGCATGATATTTGTTCCAATCTTTCTTTGGAACATCAATATAAGAGGCAAAGGCCTTAAGACAATTAGCAAGTATTTGGGAATCAAGACCATATGCAGCACTAACACCATGAAAGTCATCGGTCTCCATAAAAGATTTAATGCATTCATAATCATAGTTTATACCTGACTTCCTACCTTTGTCGTTTTCCCATCCTTTAGCATGTTCTTGTATACGGTCAAGATGTTTCCACTTAGCATCTTCTTTCATATGAGTAAATGATCCAAAGCAAGAAGCATCCAAGTAATCCTTATCAGGAAGAGTAAGCCGCGCATAAAAATTATCAATAACAATATTATTGGGGAGCTCATGAATGGGGCATTTGAGCATTAGTAACTTCAATCTCCCCCACGCTTGGGCAATACTCTCTCCATTATGAGGCCAAAAATTATATATCCGGTTACGGTCTTTATGAATTTCACTTGGAGGATAAAACTTGGAATAAAAGAGAGGCACAATATCCTCCCATGCCATAGATGGACCATCTTGGAGTAGTCGATACCACTCTTCAGCTCTGCCTTTCAATGATAATGAGAATAATTTCTTCTTAACCTGGCTTGGTGAAATACCTGCACATCTGAACAACTCGCATAATTCATGTATAAATAATAAGTGATCACCCGGATGGACAGTTCCATCTCCTGAATAGCAGTTATCCATAATACGCCCAACAATTTTCATAGGTATTTTAAAAGGATCAATTTCAGCAGGCGGTGGCGATGGTGGTTCCTCCGCATGTGCAGCAGTAGTAGTAGATGTGTTTCCAAATAGGAAACCAAATGGAGAGTTCTCCATAGCAGAGTAAAACAAAAATAAAAACAATACTCACAACGACGGTTACCTTTACCAATTCCACTCTTCAATAGCGCTACACTCCCCGGCAACGGCGCCAGAAAATAGTCTTGATGACCCACAAGTATAGGGGGTGTATCATAGTACTTTCGATAAATAAGAGTGTCGAACCCAACAAGGAGCAGAAGGTGTTGATGAGCAGTTTTGATCAAGGAATCACTGTAAATACTAGCAAACGGGTTTTCATGGGTATTTGGTAATACGAGTAAATAAAGTGCGAGTAAATAAAAGACAGTAGTAACAATTGCAGCAAGTGCCCAATCCTTTATTCACCAAAGGACAAGCCGGTTGTGTTCTTATAATAACCAAACGTTCTCGAGGACACACGGGAGTTTCTGTCAAGAGCTTTCGCTTCATAGAGCCAATAGTATTCATTGGTTTGATAGGTGTTATGGGGGTGAACCTGTGCTAGCGCACTACCCTTACTAGGATAAATACACACTTGTGATTATACCCCTTGCAAGCATCGGCAAATACAAGAAAGTAATTAAGATAAATCTAACCACAGCCTTAAACTCTGAGATCCTACGCTCCCTGGTGCAATGGTTTCCCAACGGAGGTTTAGGTTTCTGTCACTCCAGCAACCCCACAATCGGTAGCCAAATACACAATGCATCTCACTAGGCCCATAAATGGTGAAGTATCATGTAGTCGACGTTCACATGACACCACTAGTGTAATAGCACCACAACAATATCAAACCATTAAATATTTCTCAACAATAATTCACTACTAACATCTTGACTTCTCCCATGTCCTCAAGAACTAAACGAACTACTCACAAGACATCATATGGATCATGATCAGAGATGAAATAATGGTAAATAACAATCTGAACATAAACCTTAACTCAACGGTTCCACTCAATAGCATCAACTACAAGAGTAATCAACACCGGGAAAGTTTCCCCTATGAATATAACAAGATCCAACTCAAGATGTTACAGCGGGATGGCGTGGTGATGGTGAAGATGAAGGTGCTGGTGATGGAGATGATGATGATGATGATCCCGATGAAGTCCAGTGCGATGGTGATGACGATGGCGACGATCTCCCCTCTCCGGGAAGGAATTTCCCCGGCAGATTTCTCCCTGCCGGAGAGCTTTCTCTCTCTGGTGTTCTCCACCCCGCAGAGGCGGCTGTGTCTAACTCTCAGGCCCCCCCTTTGACTTAGGTTTTCGGGGACGATGATGTACGCGGAGGGGCGAGACCAGAGGTGGGCCAGGGTGGCCTCACGTAGGGCCCGCACGGCCAGGGGTGGGCCCGCGCCACCCTGGCGTGTGGAGCCCCCCTGGCTCCTCTCGACTCCCCCTTCTGGCTTCCTGAGTCTTCTGGGAAATCATAATTTCTGGGTATTTTTCTGGCATTTTCCTGATCTTCAAAATATGGTCTCTTGATGGTCCTTTTTCCAGCAGAATCCTGACTCTGGCAGCAACTCCCCCGATGATCATCAAACATGTGAAAGCAAAGGAAATAACATCAGTATCATGTCTAAATATGAAATATATCAATGAATAACAGTAAATTATGATACAAAATAGTGATGCAAATTGGACGTATCAGGGAACCTCTCTTCTACTCACCCAAGTGTATTGCCTACCCAAGAGGATGATCTCTCTTGGATCAAGGATCTCAATGATGGCATTAAAAAGAATGGCCAGCGAGCATTAAAATTATCGTTCTTTTTCACTTCTTGCCTCCTGATAATATTATAGTCTCTTCCTACCAGCATAGGTAGAGTCACTACTAGGAAATTGCTCATCACTAGCACTTGGTTTGGTGATTCTGTGGCGCATATGTGATGCGCCACAGTTACCTCACCACTAATTTATTTCTGTGGTGCATATCCATATGTGCCACATAATTCTTAAATTTCTGTGGCGCATTCTTTCATATGCGCCAGTAAACATCATTTTTTTTTGAAATAATCTTGAAAAAACCAAAGATTTGAATTTTTTGAACATCTAATCACACTGCAAACATAACTAAAATGATATCGGAACGATGACATCCCACTAGGTCATCCAGCCCAAGCACGGTTAAGTTTTGAGTTCTATTTGAATGAGCTACCCCTATTGACGAGGGATTAACTCGGCAAATGTCCTAGATGAAGGACTTAGGATCGGGGGAAGAGCAACGACTAGAGACTCCGGGATCGAGATTGGCGCACGACGTACCCAGGTTCACGTCCCCGCGGTGGAGGATCGCTACATCATGCTAGCAATCTAGTATATGATCACAATGGTGTTTACATGGAGCCGCCGTAGGCGGAATATTGTATCTAGTCTATGTCTAATCTATCTTGTATCTCTAATATTGCTTGTCTATGATATTCGATGTCTATGAGATTGTGTTCTAAGTTGTCCCCATAGGGGCGCCCCTGCCTGGCTTTATATATGCAACCGGGCAAGAGATTACAAGAGTCCTAGTCGAATACGGATTAGAACCTTCCTTTCTTCGTCTTCAAGTCAATCTTCGAGTCCTTATAGTTCTCCACTTACTTAATGGGCCGGACCCGGTATACTAATCCGCGGGTACCCGAAGGGCATATCCATGTCAGTAGCCCCCGATACTCAATTCGAGTCGTAGACTCGGGTTGAGTCTCAAACTTCAAATCTTCATCCATCTTCAAATGCTTCAATCTTCGACTTCTTGAATTTTCGACTTTAATTCTTCGACTTCCTGAAATCTTCGACTTCTTGAATTTGCTCTCCCGATGGGAGTAAATGTTGAGTCCATGGACTCAAAATTTTCTTCCTCGCTCTTCATTGATGATCTTCTCGAAGTAAATCTTCATCGTTTTTCTCGAAGTAATTCTTCATCGGGTGCGCAACCAGCGCTCCCGATGGGAGTAGCCCCCGAGGCTATGGTCGAATACTTGTAGTCGATCATCGGCTCCAAGTTTCTTCTTCTTGTTGTCAAATTCTTTCTCTCGAAATTGACTTTCTATCGGGTGCGCGACCAGCACTCCCGATGGGAGTAGCCCCCGAGTCTATGTTCGGGTACTTGTAGCCGGGCATAGACTCAAGTTGTACTACTCGAAGATGTTCGGCTCCTGCAGAAAATATGAAAAGTTGTGAAATACTTTGTCTCTCGAAGAAATATTGTGTTTGCATATTGTAATGATGTTGTAGTATGTAAAATAAAAACTCGATGTTTTTTGTGCAATTTTGTTGCTCGTACGTAAGACCATTCTGTTAGCCTGATGCACTTCACGGCTCGATCAGCTACTCAGGTAAGACGTAATGTGATGTGTTTGGCGCATCTGAATTTCAAGATACTTGCTAAGCCTTTTCGTTAGCCTGACGCTCCAAGATTTTGTGCCTTGCCAACCGTTAGTCGAGCTTCATGCGACTGTAAACTAAATTGGCAAGTATTCGACAAGGAACGCCAGCTATTAGGGCTTTCGCAATTTTTCGAAGTCAATGATATTGAACATGATTTTTCATGGCGGAGCCCCCGAGTATCGGATGTGGCGAAAGGTAAAAATTAACTCTTGGAAGAGGAAAACTTAGCTTTTATCGGGTGCGGCGTGGTCGGCGCGGCGTAGTCGACGATGACGTAGTCAAGTTGTTGTCGTAGAATCACAATCACGATCGGAGACGAAGTTGTCGCTGAGCCCCCGAGCGTTGTTGGGATTGTCGCGTTGCTGATGTCGACGAAATCGTAGGTCCTGAAGGTGATTTTCCACTCTCAGGGGCGAGTTGATGTCGAGCCCCCAAGCGTTGCCGATAGTTTGCGCGAGTGCGCGGCGGCGAGCCCCCGAGTGTGGTGAGCCGCAGTCAACGCAGACGAAGTCGACGATGTTGAAGACGAAGTAGTCGAAATATTTTTTCTCCGAGTTGTCCGAGCAGCCGGCGAGTAGTCGAAACAGTTTGATTGCTTCCGTGAAATTTCTTGGCGTAACTTGTGGTCTTCACGTGAAACACACTTTTGTTTTTTTTTTCTTTTTCTCTTTCCACGTAGGAGACAAATCGCCTGGACTCTTTTCCGGTTCGAATAAGTATCATGATCTGCAATTTTCGTTGGCCTCCGTGCTTTTTCCTGACACCGATGTGCACACGGTAACTAGTGAACTTGATCTTTCTTGTAACCTTCACGCGGTGGGACAGATTTGCTCTATGCCTTGGCCTTCACTTGGTTGTACTTTGTAGATGGAAATAAAATCTTGGAACTTGCATATGACAAACTGATTCCAATCATGCCAGAGCTTTCACGCAAGTGGCATCACGATGAGGAAGTAATTTATGCTGGTAACTGTAGATCGCTTTTTCTTCTTGGAAGCTTGGACCGGTTGCTTGTCGGTTGATTTCTGTAGACGATTCCTGATTTCGGCGACTTGCCACGAGAGATGGCAAAGCTTCTGTTTCCTTCGTTGATACAGATAGCGGACTATCGCGTCGCCCAGATATAGCGGAAATCGCTGGTTCGGCGAAATTTGTTAATTTTGCGATGAAAAAAAGTTGAAGGATCCCGCCCGGATAACAAAACCCAGTCGCCGCGATCCCCACGGTCGGCGCCAATTGACGAGGAGTTAACTCGACAAATATCCTAGATGAAGGACTTAAGATCGGGGGAAGAGCAACGACTAGAGACTTCGGGATCGAGATTGGCACACAACGTACCCAGGTTCACGTCCCCGCGGTGGAGGATCGCTACATCCTGCTAGCAATCTAGTATATGATCACAATGGTGTTTACATGGAGCCGCCGTAGGCGGAATATTGTATCTAGTCTATGTCTAATCTATCTTGTATCTCTAACATTGCTTGTCTATGATATTCGATGTCTATGAGACGGTGTTCTAAGTTGTCCCCCTAGGGGCGCCCCTGCCTGGCTTTATATATGCAACCGGGCAAGAGATTACAAGAGTCCTAGTCGAATACGGATTAGAACCTTCCTTTCTTCGTCTTCAAGTCAATCTTCGAGTCCTTATAGTTCTCCACTTCCTTAATGGGCCGGACCCGGTATACTAATCCGCGGGTACCCGAAGGGCATATCCATGTCACCTATGCTACTGAAGTCCTTATTGATATTAGTATCATATCAATTCTCTTTAGCCTTGTGTGTGTAGCTTGTGTGTGTGGTATGTGTATATGTATGTGTGTGTAGGTGTGTGTGTGTCTTTAAATTTTGAAAAAAATTAAAAAACTTCAAAATTTCCAAAAAAACACTATATTTTAAAAATTAAAAGGGCCACATATTTTCTATGGTGGGTCCAAACCACTTTCTGTGACGTATATAAGAATATGCGCCACAGAATCGCGACCACCCTTACTTGGTGGTGGGTCCCACCATATTTCTGTGGCGCATACGACAATATGCAGCACAAAAATTCGTGTATCTGTGGCGCATATAAAAATATGCACCACAAAATGGTCAAGGTTCTGTGACGTATATGGTTTGCATGCGCCACTGGCTATATTCTGTGGCGCATGCACTTCAATATGCTTCACTGAAAATCCGTCTATGGATAGCTAGTTTTTTAATAGTGCGTCTCTAATTCACAAATTCTAACTAACTCGGCCAGATATCTAGTTTTAGTGTATATTGGGCTGCCCCATACACGATTACAAGAATCCATTCGAAACCATCAAGTTTAGATTTCACAACACACTAGTAGGGAAAACCTCTTCTGTGGCGCACCAAAATATGCATTCTGTGGCGCATGGGTGGTGCTCCACAGAATCTTCGCCACAAAAATAAGCATTCTGTGGCGCACGTGTTGGTGCGCCACAGAAATAAGGAATTCTGTGGCGCACCAAGACAAAATGCGCCACAGAATTAAGGAATTCGGTGGCGCATTTTGGCTTGGTGCGCCACAGAATTAGGTGCGCCACAGAATTACAAGTTAGTGCGCCACAGAAATATTACAGGTTTTATACAGAAATTATTCTGTCTGGCATATATATACAGGTATTAACAGATATAATATAGCAGTATACAGATATATCAACAGATTTCATGTAGCACAATTATATATCTCCATATACAACTCATTTCATATAGAATATTAACAGATTTCATATAGCTCCATGCATATACAACTCATCATACATATATATCTCCATACAACTCATAATCCATGCAAATTAAGTGCATCATCTCAAGATACAAATGAAGTGACACCGGCCGCCGCCTACACTAGGATGAAATAGAGTACCGCTCCGATGATGGTGAGCAAGAGCGAGAGCACAATGAAGGTCTTCATCTTGCTCTTGTTCGACTGGTGCTTCCTCCACTTGGCAACCGCCTCTTGTTGAGTCGGGTAGCCTTTGTAGCAGTTGCCGCTGAACTTGTGCACATGTTCCTTCAGTCCATCCACTCCTCGTAGACTCCTGGAACCCGCCCCTCGAACACGACGTACCACGTCATCTCTATGGACACAAGGCATATTAGTATATAATGCAATTGAAAGAATTAGAGGGTTCACATGCATACATATTCACAAGAATTAAAGCAAGGAAATAATAATAAACCTAAAAGTCATATAGCATCGGTATCACATAAGTAATCAAGTTCAACTACATCGACTACAATAGTAATTGAAGTCCAACAACGACACTAAGCAAGTTTATTTACAACACAGTAGGCACACCGGCCTCTCGATCAACGAGACGTCTTGTTCATGGGCTCCGGGAACGGTTTGTACATGTCCTTCGTCGTCCACGTCCTTCCATCACCCTGCCTATGTAGGCGTTCTTCTATATCCCTCTTACACAACCCTCTGAGTTGGTGTAAGAGCCCCGATCTGTTGCATACATCTTCTACGATAATTTCCGATAGCTTTACTTGGATGCGATGGAAGTCTTCTCTAAGATCAGCATCGCAGATCTCCCCCGCCATTTTTTTGGGGTCTCGCTTACTAGGTGGCAGACGCATCATCTCTGCATCCGCGACAAACCCTTTAAGGTGATGGAGGACATAGAAGGCCTCCTTCATGCTGTCATCTGGCTGCTTGATGCAAGGGAAGTTGATCACTTGCTTGAACCCCTGCTCTTTAGTGTCCGGCCTGATAAATTTCCCCTTCTCGTGGAAGATGCCTCCATTTTTGGAGTAGAAAAGGATAGCCTCATCGAGAACACTCCTTATTCTGTTGTAGTCTTTCTTCGTCGTCGTACTCGATGAGTCGAAGTACTGGGCTAGGGACCACTTCGGGCAAAGAACGACGAGTGTGCAGTATGTGTCCCTGCTCAACACATGCAATTTAAATGGAATGTTGGAAATGATCGGCAATGGAAGAAATATATAAGAAAGCATAAGTTACGACGGCCGAGAGCGAATGTGTACTTACTCGGGAAAGACAGGCAGAAGAATGGTGTTCTTCTCTTTGTTCATGAGCATGAAGCTCTGGAGGTACCGCACCGCCGCGGTTCGTGTGCTTGAGCCATCCACCAGCTGGCTATCGCGCATGTAGTAGGGATCCGCTACCGCGACATTGGGGGGTCTCTCTCTCTTGATCTTCATCTGAAGATTGATCGCGTATAGGCGAACCAAGTTATAGTCGAGCCGTTTCCAGTGAAATAGATTGAAGACGTCCTCGAACGCTATGAAGAAGATATCCGCGGGGTATGCTTGGACGAAGTTCAGGTCTGCTGCTGGCACCCTGACCGTGAACACCGGGTAATTTGGATCCTTGTCTTGAAGAAGGAGGCTCTCTAGAAACTGAATATTTTGCTGCAAACTGATCATTGGTCCACTTGCGAGGTGTTCAAGGTCCTCAGGCAGTATCAGTTTACCAGCTTCATGAAGCCGGGACAAGCCACCAGGTGTCCGTGGTACCATGTCGTCGGCCCGCATCTTCTTAGGAAGAGTCTGGCTCGAAGATGCGCCCTTTTTATTTCCTCTCTTCCTTAGCTTCTTCACCTGACCTGCTGGGGGTGCTTGGGGTGCTTGGGGTGCTGGTGGTGCTGATGGTGGGGTTGCTTGGGGTGCTGGTGGTGATGATGGTGGCGCAACGGGTGCTTGGGTTGCTTGGGGTGCTGGTGGTGCTGATGGTGGAGCTTGGGGTGCTGGGGTTGATTCGCGTGGCTCCCCGACGATCGTCTTATACAGCGTGTTAGGGCTGAAAATGGTAGCCGGCTTGACTTGAGCTGGATTGCCAGCCTCCGGAGGAGTGTCTTGCAGAGAAAGACCCGTGAAGGTCAGGCGCTGCGTGACTGTAGTGGGACGACCAAGTTGATCGCCGTGAGTGCAGAAGGCTTCTTCATCCATATGAGGCATGTACATATCTTGGCTGCAGGCGCCAGTGTTGATGTAGGCATCGACGTCATCATCATCATCGTTGCCATCAAGCGGCGCCATGTCCTGGAAGTTAGGTGGTGTGGTTGCGATGCCGCCGCTTGGCGTACCTTGCGTTTGGTCGACGGTCGTTGCGGAAGCTTTCCCAACAGCTGTTGGTGGCGTGTGGTGGTAGCGGCGATCGCCGGTTCCTTCCGGGTGGCGGCGGCGACCGCCGGTTCCTTCAGGGTAGTGGCGGCAGCGACCGCCGGTTCCTTTCGGGTGGCGGCGGCGACCGCCGGTTCCTTCAGGGTAGTGGCAGCGGCGACCGCCGGTTCCTTAAGGGTGGGGCCGGCGCCGGGCCGGACGACCTTGGGCCGGATGATAGGGGAGGTGGCGCCGATGTTGCGCCTGACACTCGGAAGACCCCCACCCAGACGAATCTGGTTCTTCAGCCATGTCATAAGCCAGCCGGTGCAATTTCCAAGGACCATAACGTCGTCCTCGTCTGTGCCCGGAGGTTGATCGGGGGGAGGAGGTTGTGGTACTCCGGCACTACCATTGCCAACTTCACCTTCACCAAATGATCTGCAATGTTTCTGTGGTGCATAGTTCGGCTGGGCATGACAGTGCCGCTAGCAACATCCATCAACTTGCCGCCGGGCTCCACCACATGCAGGAGTATGCAAGGTTCGTCCTGAGTCAGGGGCATGTTGGATAAGATCAGCGCAAGGCATATATAGTTAAAGAAGATGACGCGGAGGACTAACTAATGAGTTACCTTCTTGACGGCGTTGATCTCTGCTAATGTTGATACAAGGGCGTCGGTGCCGGCGCCGGGCCGCTCACTCTCGAGTGCATTATCAGGCACCACCACCCTATCAGCTTCCGCGGTTGGGGGCGTCGATGCGACCAGGTGGAGCGGCGGCGTCGGGGTCACCAGCGGTGACACTTGGTGACTTGAGTTACTACCGCTGACGCTGGGCACATATATCGGCCCCTGTTGACCTGCCGCATTCCAAGCAGCTAACCCCTCCATCAAACCAGGGGGGATGATCTGCCAGAGCCTCTCCTGCAGCTTCTCGTCCAGTAACTTACTCATCTCGGTCGGGTCCACTATTTTCTCTAGTGACTCCACCTTCTTCTTCAGCTCCTGAACCTCGGCTTTATCCTGCTTAGTCTACCTCCTCTCCTTTCTCGACTTGGCATCCGATCCGTAGTACTCGGATACCTTCATACTTGTGCCAAAGCCGGACACACGGCCAGCCGACGTCGGTGGCTTGTCCAGGTCCCGTTCCTTGTATGCGTTCGTCGCCCTGTTGAAAGGTGTGTCCCACGGTTCCGTCGACCCCTGGGACGACGGGCCAGCCGTAGTACTAGCCTTCAACTCATCGTCCTTCAGACAAAGGAACTTAAGGTTAGCCCATTTGGCTTCATTTCTTAATAAGATCAGCGCAATAATAATATAGACTATCCTTACCAGGAGTTTCTCGAACTTCTTCACGTCGGGGTAATCCGTAACAAATTCCCCCGTCTCCCAGTCTAAGTAGTAGCAGGACCGAACATAGTTCCTAGTCTGTATATCCGCGATTTTTAGCCAGGGGTTTTCTTTGCCCAGACGTATCATCTCGGCATCCTCCTTGTCCCAAGTGGGCTGTTTTCCTCGGTAACCGCCGGTTCCGCAACGGTGAGCCCCTAGGTTCAATTCCCGCATTTTCTTCCCCCAGGCGGTCCATTTTTTAGCCTCATCAGTCTCTAAGGACGACTTGAATGCTTCGAAGTCTTCTCTAGAGAGCGTCGGGTCTTTGCGACTTATCTGCTCCCAGCTTTTACCTTTCTTGATCTTGTCCTTCAGCCGGGTTTTCCAGCTGCTCAAGGCGGTGCTCATCTTCGTGAGAGCTAAAGAGTCCACCTTTTTATTCAACGGCTGTGGGAACGTGTATCGTTGGTGAAGCTTCTGGAGGAGGGTTGCGGCCAAAGCCGCGTTGGCCTCGCTTCTGAGGTCTTGAGTGTTGAGCGGCATGGTTTCACGGACGATGCACCCTAGTTGCATCGCGTACCCTTTGGCAACCTTAGAAGGCTCCAAGGGTAGGCCACTTTCGGAGACCAACGTGAAAGGATCGGTGATGTTGGCTAGCACTTGCGGCCTCCGATCCGCCCTTGGCCTCTTCGCCTTCCTCTTCTTCTTGGCCTCCTCAGGGTTGCCGCCGCTATCACCTTCCGTGCGGTCGGTGGTCTCTTCACCGGTCTCGGCGGCGTCATCCCGGCCCTCTTCCTCATCGCCGCTCTCGGAGGCGGCCCCCCAGCTCTCTTCCTCATCGCCGCGATCGGCGGCGCCCCCCCGGCCCTCTCCCTCATCGTATTCCTCCCACCATTCCTTGTTGGCCTCTCTGGCGACTTCCTCCTGGCTCTTAGGGTTAGAAGTGCCCGACATGTTTATTTGCACTTCATTAAAAAGAGGCAAATAGTTAGTACATAATGCAACGGAAAAATTCAAAATTTCGGCATGACTTTTGCTAATTTTTCTACCTATGAGTGCCCATTTCTCAACCGAAACGGAAGCGAATCAACACTTCGGGAGAAATGGGCAACTCAGTTTATTCATCCACACTTGACAGCATCTCATAAGCATATATAACAGTAGATTATGGTCAAAATTTCTCATTGCATTACACATAACAGCAGCAATATTCACAGACTAGCATAAGATATTAATTAAAACCAAAATGTATAATGTAAACCATATATTCCTTGCGATGAATTTCTCGTGGATACTAAACGATTGAAAATAGCTACTGGGATCCCCCGACGCTGGAGCTCCTTGTCCACTCGAAGGTGGGATTCTACTGAACCACATGCAAATTCAACATACCTTGAAGGATCCCCCGACACTGGAGCTCCTTGTCCACTCAAGCCCGAGCTGCTTCGTGGAGGCCTGGTAGGTGCCCCTCACAGCGTCCCCGCCGTCGAACCTCCTGGCGACGGCGAACTCCCAGGCCGTTCTTGGCGTAGGTGTACTTGACTCGGCAGCCGCCCGAGCCGAGCGCGTGGGAGACGCTGACCTTGTTAGCGGGGTCGAAGGCGACGGCGAGGTCGAGCGCCGTGCGGCTCGGAGGCGGGGCAGGCTTTGGTGGGGCGGGGAGGGGGTGGTGGCCGGCGCCGTGGGCGCCGTGGGCGAGGTCGAGCGCCGTGCGGCTCGGAGGCGGGGCAGGCTTTGGTGCGGCGAGGTCGAGCGCCGTGGGCCGCGGAGGGGCGGCGCTCCAGAGGGGCGAGGAGCGGAGGAGGGACGACGCTCGGGAGGGACGACGCTCGAGAGGGGCGGCGGCGAGGGTGGACGCGATGCAGGGAGTCGATCTCGATCTGGCAGGGGAACAGAGAGAGAAGAAGCAGCATGCGCGGGGGAGGGGATCGATCCCCAGTTTTACTAAGTGTCAATATTCTGTGGCGCATCCCACTAGTAGATGCGCCACAGAATTTATTTCCTTTTTTTTAAATTATTTTAGTTATTACTCCCTCTGTTTCAATGAATAAGGCTTATATTTTTTCTAAAAATTCAAAGAACATGAAGTTTGACCAAATTTTCATATGATGTCTATATAATATTATAGTTGTCGATAGTTTCTAAAAATATAAGCCTTATGCTTTGGAATGTGCATACACAAAAAAGTCTCGATCACACACACCAAAAAAGTCTTCTCCGTCCGGTTCTGAGCTAGCTTAGCGTTTCTTCACGATCTTCTTGCCCTTCTTGTTGGCGGTTGAATACTTTATGCCGGCCACCTTGAGATTTCTTCGTGTGAACGGACAACCTTTAGTAGGTAGGGAGGTCTTCCTTCTTACTTTACTAGTAGTAGGCATGTCGAAGTGCTTGTCGAATTCCTCCTCGATCTTTGGGTCACCGTTCTTATCCAAGTCTTCCTCATTTGCGTCTCCTTCCATTCCTATGATGCTCCTCTTGCCCCTCCTCACGACAACACGGCTAGGCCTCGACGGGTCGGTGATGAAGAAGCATTGGTCAACTTGGCTACCGAGTACCCATGGCTCATTTTTCGCGGATGCGTTCTTCGATTTGGCATCCGGTATAACCATGGTGGTGAAATATCGGCCTTCTTTTTCGACCTTCTTGGCCCATCTCACACGGAACATTGGCACCATCTCTCCACAGTAATTGAGCTCCCATATCTCCTCGATCCTTCCAAAAAATCTTTCCTTGACACTAGTCTCGTCATCGGCGTATGATAGCATAGTTACTCCTGAGTTTTGATTTTCACTATTTCTGTCCTTTTCCTCGGTGTAGAATCTGTAACTGTTGATGTCGTACCCCTGATAGGTCCTTACGTTATGCCCGGGGCCCTGTGATAAGGTGTATATGAGTTTTTCATCTTCGGTAGAAGGCCTTCTGCTCTGTGCTTGAAGCAGTTGACTTTGCTTAAACCAAAGCGTGAAGCCGGAGTTGTGCTCTTTGGTTACGTCTCCCATCTTCCTTGGCCGGCTCATATCGATGTAATTCTGCTCGATTATGCTTTTGTGCTCTTGCACAAAAGGTTCGACCAATTTTAAGTGTTGTAGCGCGACCCGGTGAGCCCTTTCAAAGTCGTCGCGTCGATTGACAATGCCCACATGGACTGAGCGGTAGCCCTCGCGGTGACCGACTCCAGCGAGCCTGCCGAGGTGCGTCCTGGTGGGCAGACCAACATGATCCTGGTCGTCCTCGGTGCTTAGATAATTCTGGCAGAAGGAGATGCACTCGTAGGTTAGGAACCCCTTGGCCATGCTTGCGTCTGGACGGGCCCTGTTGCGAACGTATCCTTTCATGACACAGTTCTGCCTTTCGAAAGGCATCATGTTGTGGAGGAACGTCGGGCCGAGCTGCCTGATGTCATCAACGACATGGAGAAGGAGATGGACACATATATCACAGAATGCGGGCGGGAAGTAAATCTCGAGCTCACATAGTATCACCACGATCTCATCCTGTAGCATCTTGAGCTGCCTCACGCCGATCGACTTCCTGGTGATAACGTCAAAGAAGTTGCAAAGGCCAAACAGCGTATCACGGACGTGCTCGTCCATTATCGCTCGGATCGCAACGGGAAGTATCTGCATCATGAGCACGTGACAATCGTGAGACTTCATCCCGGTGAACCTCTTCTTCGCTACGTCTAGATATCTGCTTATATTTCCCGAGTAACCGTGAGGAAGTTTCACTCGTAGGAGGCACCTGAAAAACTGCTCGAGCTCCTCCGGACTCATTGTGAAGCAGGCAGTGGGAAGCACCACCGCGTTCTTCTTAGCCCTTTTACGGAAACGTTGAGTCCCTTCCGTCTGATCATCATCATCATCGTCGTCGTTGTCATCAGTATCGGGGGCTTGAAGAGCTTTTCTGATGCCTAAATGTTTCAGATCGTATCTTGCTTTCGGCCCATCCTTGGACTTTTCCGAGTTGCAAAGAGTGCCAAGCAGACTCTCGGTAACGTTCTTCGTAATGTGCATGACATCGAGGCTGTGGGGCGTGCGGAGGACCTTCCAGTACTCCAAGTCGTGGAAAATAGACCTCGCTTTCCATACACCGAGCAGCGGCTCTGGCTTCGGTCGCTTCTTTCCCGGCGCTGGGCACTCCTTCCAATTTTTTAGAAGATCGTCGATTTCTGCACCGCTCCTCTGTCGCGGGGGTCCATCGGGCTCATCTTTACCATTGAACAGATCACCGCGTTTTCTCCATGGGTGATCCAAGCGAAGCCACCTTCGAGCACCTGGGTACACAGTTTTCGAGGACCCGGGATCCCTTGGTAGCTGTAGATGTGGGGTCTTGTCCATGCACTTCACACAGCCGCAGAATCCGTGGCTGACCTGGGCAGATACGTATGCGCAACTAGGATAGTCCGTGACCGTCGTGATCAACGCGGCTCTCATATCAAAATAAGTTCTACTGTAGGCGTCCCACGTACGGGGTGGCGTCTTCCACAATGTGTCTAACTCCTCTTTCAGCAGCCCGAGATACAAATGCATGTCGACACCTGGTTGTTTCGGCCCCTGAATGAGAATACTCAGGTGTATGTACCTTTGCTTGGTGCACAGCCACGGGGGTAGGTTGTAAGGCCATACAAACACAGGCCAGGTGCTATGCGTGCTACTCTGGTTGCCGAACGGATTGAGTCCATCGGTGCTCATACCCAGCCTGATGTTCCTTCCGTCGCCCCCGAACCTAGGGAAGGCAATGTCCAATGCTTCCCACTGGCCAGCGTCTGATGGGTGTGTCAGCATATAGCCCATCTCCGGATCTTCTTCGGGCTTCTCCCTTTCCGCGTGCCATTGCATGAGCTTTGCCTCCTTAGGGTCCACGAAATACCGCTACAGACGGGGAGTGATACGAAAGTACCATACCACTTTTCGAGGTACCTTCTTGTTCCCAACCTTGTACCGTCCGTGGCCGCACACCGGACATGTGGTCATGTCCTTGTACTCCCCCCGATAAATCACGCAATCATTGATGCAGGCGTGGTATCTTTCATGCGGTAGGTCAAGAGGGCACACAACTTTCTTGGCCTCCTCGATACTACTTGGCAATGTGTTCCCCTCTGGGAGACGATCGTGCCAGAATTTCATGTTCTTGCTGAAGCTGGAATCGGTCCATTTGTTCTGCGTCTTCATCTGCAGACAATCAAGCGTTACATGCAAGCGCGTATCCTGCGGACGGCACCCAGGAAATATCGGAGTCATCCCGTCTTTCTCCATTTGCGCCAGCTTGGCTCTCTCTCTGGCTGCAGCTCTGTCGTTGCTCGTCTCATGGAGGAGCAGATCTTGAACATGAGAGTCCCGCAAGGCCGAAATTAGCGGAGTCGCGCTAGAATCTTCTTCTTCATCATGATCTTCTCCGCCGGTAACTTCTACTTCATGATGATCTTCTCCGCCGACTTCTTCTTCATGATGATATTCTCCACCGACATGTGGTGCTTCGTCATCTCGCTCGCCACCATGGTCTTCATGCGCACCATTTGTTGGGGCCGCCCGCGCCTGGTTGTCCTGCATGAAACCGCGCCTCAGCAGGTGCTCCTCCAGTTGTCCGGAATCAGGGTTGATCCAGCGCTCGAGTTTGCATGATCGACACGGACATCTTATCTGGCGCCTATTGTTCCGAATCATGTCCTCCTTCGCGTCTTTCTTGTATCTACTAATTCGAGCGGAACTCATCGAGAGGACCATGGTTGTCTGCAAATGGTATACATAGAGCAGAAAATTAGAACCGCAACACATGCACACACATGCATGGACCTCTCCTAAAGGTATACATAGAGCGGAAAAATTCGGCATGACCTCTCCTAAAGGTAGGACGTATGGGTAGTGCAAAAATTTGCCGAAACGGAAATGAATCAACGTCTTGACAAACATCCATGCACCACACCGGCACACACACACAAGCGCTTCACGTGCAACAATCATCCATACACAAGATCGACATGCGCATGCATGTCCCCTCCAAATACTCACCTTGTAGATTCGATACCGAGACGAGACCGCGATCGATGAGTTGGAGAGGAGGAGAGAGTATGGAGAGGCTTCTCCTCACCGCCAATTATGTATCAACCAAAGTAAGTACAATAAGTACCAAAGAAAGTGAAAACTATGGCCAAAATGGGATGAGAGGGTATGGACCTAGAGATGGATCTAGATGGAGGAGAGGAAGATGAATGGCTTGGGAGTGTGGGAGGTTGGCACTTTAAAGGTGTGGGACAAGCTAATTCTGTGGCGCATCTGGTGAAGTGCTCCACAGAATTACACTAATTATGTGGCGCACTGGACCAGATGCGCCACAGAATTAGATAATTCTGTGGCGCATCAGATCAGATGCGCCACAGAATGTCCTAATTCTGTGGCGCACCAGACTAGATGCGCCACAGAATTAGTGGAACCAATGATTGGGGCTGGCAGGGAGTGGGCCCCACCAAAATTCTGTGGCGCATGTCCTTCTGGTGCGCCACAGAAATTCTGTATTTTTGTGGCGCACCCTGTCTGGTGCGCCACAGAATTATTTTCGGTGGCGCACTGCTGGATAGTGCGCCACAGAATTTCATCCCACCTATAAGGGTTTTCCTACTAGTGACAATTTAACACAGAATTCACCTGTCTCCACTCTTTGAATTGAGATGGTCTCCTTGTTAATATGAACTAAGATACCACCATAATGACCATATGATATGGTAGACAATACCATATGTAGTCCAACCCCCCTGACAAATGTTTGAGAAAAGGTGTAGCAAATTAGATCTTCATATCTCCAATAAGACAATAAATTTAAGTTTTGCTCTCTAGCCGTTTCATGAATAAAGCAATGTTTTGCAGACTCTCCTAACCCCTCACAATTCCACAATATCCCTCTCACTATGTATGGTTATTAAGTTTCTTGATCATCTTACTACGTCTAACCGACAGACGGTCTACCAAAACCTTAATATTTTTACGTACCTCTTTTGGCACGAAAAGGCACTATACCCTCATGGTCATCATGCCCCCCCTCTCTCCATTATCAAACTGATCCTCTGATAAATTAGATGCAAAAGGTAAAACTAAACTAGAACCTTCATCAACCGCACTAGATTTGCTAAGAAAAATTAGATTCCTCTTTTTTTCTAATTTAATAGAGGTAATAGAGTTCTTAGCTTGTTCAGAAGATTCCCTTATCGAGATCGCTAACCTCATAGCCCTATTCTCTATCTCGACAGATAGATGAGTTGGAGCCGGTGCTGTATTGCCGGCTGCCGCCGGTGGCGACCGTACCAATAGATCGATGGTGTATTGCTTTTACATGTGTCATGTGTGTCCACCAAATCGAGAAGATCGAACAGGAACTCAATGTTTCACCGGTCACACATGGCCTGCTCGCAGCTGTATCACATAATGAAGCTGCTTGTCCAAAGTAACCAGAGCTTGCACATGCATCATAGCTAACCGCATACCCTCATTAGTCATTTGGGCTGGGCAGGGGTGCCTGCCTCGGCTCCGCATCATCGACGCGAATGGATAAAAGACAGAGCGCCATGGCCAGGGTGCATGTGGTTGTTGGTGACTTGCTAGCTGCAATTTATCACCCGTACTCGGTTCTTCCTCCCTCGGCGAGGTCGAGCGCGTTTATAACCGGCGGACTGGCCAATCTTCCCTCTCCGTCCCACCTAGTCGTCCTCAACTTCTCCACATCTTCTTACGCGCCCTCCTCGAACCAACAGTCCAACACTAGCTTCTAGCTCATGGGGTCGTACGACTGGGCCTTCATGGAGGGCTGCCCCTGCCTCACGATCGTCGCCGTCCTCTTCGTGCTGCGGGCCATCATCGGCCTCATGGCGTGCCTCCTCGACTGCATTGGGGGGAGGGATGTGGTGCCCGGCGGAGGCCAGGTGGGCGGCGGCGGAGGCCAGGCGGGAGGCGCGGCCGTCTAGAGCTCCATCGCCGTCAAACCCTTCGTGCATGTTGGGTCATCACCATACGACGTACGTCACTAGTAGCTACACGAGTGCAAGATGGCTAGCACTATCTATCCCTAGTTCCCTACATATATATAATATACTCTTATATTTTGCTTTCTGTCGTCCTTGATCTTAGTCCGTCTATACTCTGTATGCAACTTTGCACATTCAAGTGATGTGAGTAGATTCTTAATTTGAAGTTCCATGTACTGTATCAGTCTGTCTCGTCAACAATTTCTTAAGGGAAGCGACCCCTGTCCATGTTCAATGATCTTACTTGTTTCCTTGGCACGAATTATTGTGTCCTTGGCACATGAAAATTCGAGTTATGATGTGGTAATTCTGTAGGTTAATCCTGCATGCAGCTCAACTGTGTTCATAAGAGGGGACGCGGCTTCAGTGCCTTAGTGAACCAAAGGCTCCCGGCGCCTTACCCCAGGATCCACCGTTAACCCCTGATCGGATGGATATAAATGAGTCAATGCAAAACGTGCTAGCTGTTAGCCATCAGTTAACTTTAAATGATTCTTATTCACAAACGGTTTGTCCAAATGAGCTGAAACTTTCCCAGAACGGATCTTATAAAGAATATGATTTACTAGAATTGTTTCAATTTTTTCTGGAAACTTTGAATTTCGAGTTCAAATTTCAAGCAAAAACTTAAACTGCTGAGTATTCACAAACCGTAAACTCAAATTGGTTGAAACTTTCCCAGATTAGATAATATGGTGTATACGATTTACTGAATTTTTTTCAGAATTTTCTGGGTAGTTTGAAATTTGAGCCATTTCAAATTTTTAGCCCATTTCAGCAGCATTTTGGCACCATTTGAAAGCACTAAACACTGAAAGGTAGTTGCATAGCATTCATATTTTGTAGCTACAACTTTCAATGAACAAAAGACTACAATTAGCACCTCAAAATACATATAGGCCTTTCCACTTGTACAATTAGGCCTCAAAAGACTATAGTTAACTCCTAAAGTACCATATGACCAACATCTACAAACTAGAACATATTTTCATCATAAAAACTACCATCAGAAGTAGGAGGAGCTGTGAGGAGCTAGGTAAAACTCAACATCACATTGTGGTTTTCATTCTCCACACTGGCTTCATTCTTGCGGCCACCATCTTCCACTTCAACTTGTGGTTCTACTCCACCATTTTTCTTTGGTTGCTGCCAAGGAAAGTTCAACTAGCTAGTTTATGGATGAATAAAAAAAATGAGTTGTTATGTGTAAAATAGATCTTTCATACTCACCTTGAAAAGCTTCGAAAATAATTGGAGTGTACACTTGGCTTTCTTGTACCAACATAGGGGTGCTCATCTTGGTTCTTGGTATGTTTTTTCTTGCTTGAAATTCAGATTCCAACTCCTTGTTTCTTTTTGCATCCACTACCCTATCAAAATGCTTCAAAAATCGCACAATCTGAAAATCAGATTTCAAATGGTTCTTCAATGAATTGTTGAAGCTCTCACTTAGTTGTGTACTTCTCACTCCCAAACTAAAGACATGTCTCATAAAACATTCAGCCCATTTTTCTTTAACCTTGTAAGATCAGGGAACAAGGCCCAGAGATAAAGTCGACAAGTCATTGAGGACGCAAAAGATATAGTTCGAAAGTGTGAAGCATGTCAAAGGTTTGCAGCTAGACCGCATGCACCAGCAGCGGAGCTACAAACAATACCATTATCCTGGCCCTTCGCACAATGGGGCCTCGACATGGTGGGAAAGTTGCACAAATCATGGCCAGGAGGGCATGTCTACATGCTAGTGGCAGTCGATAAATTCACCAAATGGGTAGAAGCGGCCCCAGTAACAACTCAAGATTCTACAGCAGCAATCAGCTTCATCAAGTCAATAGTTTTCCGTTTTGGTGTACCATACAGCATCATAACAGACAACGGGACAAACTTCACTTCAAAGGAATTCAAGAGTTACTGCGAAGGATTGGGGATCAAGCTAAAATTCGCATCTGTGGCACACCCGAAGACAAACAGGCAAGTCGAAAAAGCCAATGGTTTAATATGTAGTGGAATAAAAAAGAGGCTCTTAGCACCTCTTGAGAAAGCCAAGAGCGCTTGGGTAGAAGAATTACCCTCCGTTCTTTGGAGTCTAAGAACTACTCCTAATGCAGCAACTCAAGAAACTCCTTTTTTCCTGGTCCATGGCGCCGAAGCCGTGCTTCCAGTCGAAGTGACGCACGAGGCTCCAAGAGTGACAGCGTATGACGAGACAACGTCAACAGAAGCATTGCAAGATGATGTCGATGCACTGGATGAAGCAAGAGACAAAGCATTAGAAAGGGCTACGCAATATCAACAAAGCCTACGAAACTACCATAGTAGTCGAGTTCGTCCACGATCCTTCGTGGTGGGAGACCTTGTTTTGCGACTCAGGCAAGACAGCCACGGCAAATTGGAATCTCCTTGGGTGGGACCTTACATCGTCACCGAAGTAATACCAGGAGGAGCATATCGACTACAAGACAAGAAGACTGGGAAGGACGAGAGCAACCCGTGGAACGCAGAATAGCTACGACGTTTTTACGCGTAGACTACATATAGTGGCATCAATAAATTCGAGTTAGCCTTCTGAACCCAGAACATGAGGCCACAGGTCGGGTTCTTTGGGTTGAACTCGACAAAATTGTACAAATATTTGTTACTTCTCCGCTCGGGGGCTTCAACCCCTGGGTCATACGAAAAGAGTCATTATCGCAAGATTGGAGGTTTTCTTTCATTATAAGGTTGTTTAAACAACCCGATAAATACTGAGAGAACTTGGTTCATAAAAAGAACCCGATATTATTCCTACATTTTTTGGTTCGCAAAGAACCCGATATATGGAAAGCATACCTCAGAACATGACTTGTTCTCATGGTACTAGCAAAAGGCATCGACGCAAAGTACGAATATGCATTACAAATATCATTGCAGGAAAGACATTATAAAACGAAATTACATATCCTACTGGAACTAGACTTCAGCTTCATATTTATTCTGGCACTGGGTGCCATCGTAGATCTTCACGTCAAACTTCGACGTCCCGATGTGGAAGTCGAAGGCCATGAAGAAGCCTTGATGGATGTCGTGGTCTTCTGCAAATTGCGACCAGCCGCCCCTGAAGTACTGCTCGCCGTTGCCATCATACCACACCTCCACCTCATACGGGATACCACTGCCAGATTGCTCGCGAAGAACAGCTTCTCGCAGTTCGCGCCCATCCATAAACTTGGTAAAATTCAGCGGCAGGCGCTGAATCTCACGGCACTACGCCATGGCAATGCAGAAAAAGGAGAAGACTTGAGGAGAAGCAGTGGGAGCGGCAGGAGTAGAAGGACCTGGAGCGGCGCCAGTCACCTTGGGCTTGTTCCTGCTACCAGGTGGACGGCCGGGACGACGCTTAGCTGGAGCGTCCGATGAAGTTCCGGCGGCGGCCAGAGTGGTATTGCTCTTGTTCTTGCTGCCACGCGGGCGACCCCGACCTCGTGGCGCTGCCGGGGATCCAAGGTTCAGACGAGAACCTTCAGCATCTGCCATGAGGGAAAAACCTCGGAAAACCCTAGATGAAGAAAAGAAGACGATGCGGCGGAGGAAGATATCTGATTAGGGTTTTTGCCTTTACAAGATGGTGCTTTATTTATAAGCACGTGTTATTGGGCCCCCGTGCTACAGCACAGCCCATAAACATATTTTACAGCAGGAGTTAAATTCTGCGTACAGCAGACGATAATATCAAAGAAAAACAAGAAAAGGAGACTCTGGTTGCACGATATGAAAACCTCGACTTGGACTCGGGGGCTCGCCAAGTAGTAAGATGTCAACAAAAGAAAGAAGAGCTGAACTTTGAGCCTATGCTTGACTACAAGTCGCCAAACATAGCCTCGGGGGCTACTCCCATCGGGAGCGCTGAGCGCGCACCCGATAGAGATGAAGGTAATCAATATTGGAGATGCGGAAGGATAAGCATACAACCTTCGACTACATAGTCGACAAAACGAAGAGAGATTACTCCCATCGGGAGCAAAGAAGATTAATTTAAAATCCGAAATTCTATGGTTTTATCAGTCAAAAATTTGGCTGCGAATATGAGATTCTCGAGTTGCGTTATCGCAACGAAACTCGAATGCCGCGACTTGTCGCGAAGGTAAGACCCCAGGATCCGTCATGTGTGGCCTGGTATACGCACATGGATGCGCTCTGCTGGTATGTATCCGTGTCTACGACGCGAAGAAAATCCTGGTGGATGCACTGGGTACCCTGAGAACCACTGGGATTCATTTTTTGTAAGTCCTAAATGAGGCAAAAGAGTGAGTTTGACCGGTATCCCGAATTCAAGTCCAAGGGGATTGAATTTGAAGTAGGTGACAAGTATCTGTTCCGGCAGTTAACTGACCTCTTGATCCGTCAGAGTTGTCAGGCTTGATCATCAAAACCCCTTGCGAGCAGAATATTATCATGAAATATAAGTCGAAAGACCAAGTCGAAGATTTGAAGATATGAAGAATTGATCAAGTCAAAGATTTGAAGATTAGAGATTCAACCTGAATCTGCAATTCTGGTAGAATCTCAGGGGCTACTGACAAGGGTATAGCTAATAGAGCCCGTTAGTTGAGTACCCCTGAGGCCCGTTGTGCTAGGCCCAATTGTAATGATAGTCGAATACGAGTTATTACCGTATGTCGATATTTGTAATCTGTATCGGACCCTACCCGATCCTCGAGACCTGGCCACCTATATATAGGGGCCAGGAGGGGACGGTGTAGGGCAGATTGAAAGCAAGCCAGGTTGAACACCCAAGTTTACTTTCGATACACACCTATTTCGACTAACTTTACCTATATATAGGCTCAACTGTGTTCATAAGAGGTACATAATGGTGAATTTCCTTGGCACTACTTTGGGTGCCAAAGGCCTATGGACGTTGGGCGTGCTAGAATTACAGGGAAACAAAGGCACAACACCGGAAATGCCCTTTGGGTCAGGGCTCATGCTTCGGTACACCCCCCTCCCCCCAAACTCAAACTTTTTTCCTAATTATTAGTTAATTATTAAATAAATTAAATTCGGTGGGCCGTAGAAGTCCATATCAATGTACCCGGTAGAAATTAAACCCGATCGCCGCACGCCCCGATAGCAGTCTCTACCGTCTCCGCTCATCACCGTTTGCGGTGGCCAGCTTGCTGTTCCCGGTAGACTTTGGTGCCGGCGGCCAGTCTCTAATGTAATGTACATCGGTAAATCACCAGTTTGGCGAGGAAGGCGCGAGTTGGAGCGGACTAGGTGCTGCAGGTGACCACGAAGCCAGGAAGAAAGCAGAATGTGGGCTTGTGCGTGCCGAAGCGGAACGGGACGATGCTCATATATGCCGCCTCACTTGTCCTGGCAACCCAGACGCCCCATCCCTGCGCTTGTTCTTTTTATTTGTCATGGGCAGCCGCGATGTGCTACTGGATCAAGTGCTCACTAGCTACTTCAGCTGCAAGGAGGAGGATCGATAGCATCTAAGAATATTGGATCGGTTGCAACGGTGGAGCCATCATGGTGTATCTTCTCCTTACTAGCTAGCTGCGCCTTGACGCTGCCGTGTCTAGATGTCGCCGCCGGTGTGGCACCCACTAGTAGAAAAATGGGCATCGGTCTAAGCCTTTAGTACCGGTTCCCGTATGAACCGGTACTAAAGGGTGCATTAGTACCGGTTCACTTGCCCAGCCGGCCGAGCAACATCAATACCGGTTCGTTGAGGGTCTTTTGTATCGGTTCATATTACGAACCGGTACGAAAGGGTTTTAGTCCAATTTTGAGGCGGAGGTGGGGCCAGAGCTGAACCTTTAGTACCGGTTCATCTGAAGAACCGGTACTAAAGGGTCCCTGCCCTATTTCTTCAGCCCGATCCCATCTCATTTTTCCTTCTGCTTCTCCTCTCTCACATTTCCAAATATTTTGCACCTCTCACACTCCAACAAATCTCCATTTCTCTCCACCATTTTATCAAGATTGACGGCACCCATCTATCTAAGGGTTAGCAATATCATCCTTTCTTCCGGCGTTCCTAATTTAGCTCATTTCTTTGCTAGTTTAACTCGTATTATTTTTCTAGTGCTAGCAAGGTGTTTGATGAAATGCCTAAGTTGGGGATTTCATTCTTTTTGTATGCAATTGAGCTCAAATTAAAGTATGATTTGTAGGTTTTAGTATCGTCCCCGTCCTTACCGTCATCGATCGCCAGCGTCTTCCCCTAGCCGGCACTGTACCACCTCGGTGAGCCTCTTTTTTTTAATAAAAAAACTTAGTTTTATGTGATGAACTTGAATATTAATTAAGTTGGTCACTCATATATCCATGATGTTGTGTATTTAATGATTTTTGATATACTTATATAATGCAGATGAATCGACAATGGATGTACGGTGACCGATGCCATCCCGACTTCATTACTGGCATGCATTATTTTCTCAACGTGGCGGAGGCAAACAGGCGGTCGAATGGTTTCATTTATTGTCCATGTAGTTCCTGTAGGAATATAAAGGATTACTCTACCTCAAAGACCCTTCACTTCCACCTGCTTGAGAATGGTTTCATGCCCGGCTATAATTGTTGGACCAAGCACGGAGAAAGAGGGGTTATAATGGAAGGCAACGAAGAAGAAGAGGATAGTGACAACTATCCTATGTTCACTGAAGACGGTGATAGTAGTATGGGGAAGACAAAGCTGAAGAAGAGCCCATTTTTGATGAGCCCATTTTTGATGACCCCGATGACGATTTGGGTCGGGCCATTCTTGATGCGAAGATAAACTGCGGAAGTGAAAAGGAGAGGTTGAAGTTGGAGAAAATGTTAGAGGATCACAACAAACTGTTGTACCCAAATTGCGAAGATGGCCAGAAAAAACTGGGTACCACACTGGAATTGCTGCAATGGAAGGCAGAGAATGGTACTTCTGACAAGGGATTTGAAAAGTTGCTGAAAATAATAAAGAAGATGCTTCCAGGGGAGAACGTATTGCCCTCTAGTACGTACGAAGCAAAGAAGGTTGTCTGCCCTCTAGGATTAGAGGTGCAGAAGATACATGCATGCATCAATGACTGCATCCTCTACCGCGGGGAGTACGAGAATTTGAATGCATGCCCGGTATGTGGTGCATTGAGGTATAAGATCAGGCGAGATGACCCTGGCGATGTTGAGGGCGAGTCCACCCACAGGAAGAAGGTTCCTGCGAAGGTGATGTGGTATGCTCCTATAATACCACGGTTGAAACGTTTGTTCCAAAACAAAGAGCATGCCAAGTTGTTGCGATGGCACAAAGAGGACCGTAAGAAAGATGTGATGCTGAGACACCCCGCTGACGGGTCGCAGTGGAGAAAAATTGATAGAAAGTACAAGTCATTTTCAGATGACGCAAGGAACTTAAGATTTGGTCTAAGTACAGATGGCTTTAATCCTTTCGGGGAGCAGAGCTCCAGTCATAGCACCTGGCCAGTGACTCTATGTATCTATAACCTTCCTCCTTGGTTGTGCATGAAGCGGAAGTTCATTATGATGCCAGTGCTCATCCAAGGCCCGAGGCAACCCGGCAACGACATTGATGTGTACCTGAGGCCATTGGTTGAAGAACTTTTACAGTTGTGGCGTGAAGAAGGTGTACCTATTTGGGATGAGCACGAACAAAAGGAATTTAACCTACGAGCGTTGTTGTTTGTAACCATCAATGATTGGCCTGCTCTTAGTAACATTTCAGGACAGTCAAACAAGGGATACAATGCATGCACACACTGTTTAGGTGAGACTGACAGTATATATTTGAGAAACAAGAATGTGTACATGGGGCATCGTCGATTTCTTCCAAAACAACATCAAGTAAGAAAGAGAGGAAAGCATTTCAGAGGTGAGGCAGAAGACCGAACGAATCCTACCCGCCCTACTGGGGATGTTATATATGATATGGTCAAGGATTTAAAAGTGATCTTTGGAAAGGGTCCTGGCGGACAATCTGTTCCGCATGATGTTGACAGACTTGTACCCATGTGGAAGAAGATGTCTATATTTTGGGAGCTACCCTACTGGAAAATCCTAGAGGTTCACTCTGCAATCGACGTGATGCACGTGACGAAAAATCTTTGTGTGAACCTGCTAAACTTCTTGGGCGTGTATGGGAAGACAAAAGATACACCGGATGCACGGCACGACCAGCAATGTATCCACGAAGGAAACAATTTGAATCCAGAGAAGTATCAAGGTACTGCCAGCTACGCTCTTACCAAAGAAGAGAAGGAGATCTTTTTTGAAGTCCTTAGTAGCATCAAGGTCCCGTCTGGCTTCTCATCGAATATAAAGGGAATAATAAACATGTCAGAGAAAAAGTTTCAAAACCTAAAGTCTCATGACTGCCACGTGATTATGACACAATTACTTCCGGTTGCATTGAGGGAGCTTCTATCAGAAAATGTTCGAGTACCCATTGTGAAGCTATGTGCATTCCTCAATGCAATTTCTCAGAAGGTGATCAATCCACTAACTCTACAAAATTTACAGAAGGATGTGGTGCAATGTCTAGTCAGCTTCGAGTTGGTGTTCCCACCATCCTTCTTCAATATTATGACGCATCTCCTCGTTCACCTGGTCGAAGAGATTAGTGTTCTCGGTCCTGTATTTCTACACAACATGTTCCCCTTTGAGAGATTCATGGGAGTCTTAAAGAAATACGTTCATAACCGTGCTAGGCCAGAAGGAAGCATCTCCAAGGGCTATGGAACAGAGGAGGTCATTGAGTTTTGTGTTGACTTTATTCCTGACCTTAAGCCGATCGGTGTTCCTGAATCGCGCTATGAGGGGAGACTGCGTGGAAAATGCACGCTAGGAAAGAAATCAACAATGTGTATGGACGGACATTCTTTCACTCAAGCACACTACACAATTCTACATAATTCCAGCTTGGTGGCTCCGTACAAAGTGGAACACAAGAATATTTTATGCTCTGAATACCCGGAGCAACATGAAGATTGGATTGATGGAGAACACATGAAGACTTTCGGCGGTTGGTTGCAAACACGTCTCATGAATATCACTGATGAAGAACAGCTATACTTGTTGGCCAAGCAACCATCTTCGACTATATCGACATTTCAAGGGTACGAGATAAATGGGAATACATTTTACACATTCGCCCAAGATAAAAAGAGCACCAACCAAAACAGTGGTGTCCGCTTTGATGCAGCAGAGGACAATGGGAAGAAGGTCACATATTATGGGTACATAGAGGAGATATGGGAACTTGACTATGGACCTAATTTCAAGGTCCCTTTGTTCCGGTGCAAATGGTTCAACCTGAAAAACGGGGTACAGGTAGACCCGCAATACAGAATGACTACAGTGGATCTCAAGAATCTAGGGTACGACACCGAACCATTCGTCCTAGCCAGTGTAGTGGCTCAGGCTTTTTATGTGAAGGACATGTCTACCAAACCGAAAAAAAGAAAAGAAAGGCAAGAGGACACATCATACGACGAGCCAAAGCGCCACATAGTTCTTTCAGGAAAAAGAAACATCGTGGGAGTAGAGGACAAGACAGACATGTCAGAAGATTATAATAAGTTTGATGATATTCCACCATTCAAGGTGAAAACTGACCCAAGCATCATTTTAAATAATGAAGATTGTCCATGGTTGCGTCGCAATCAGAAGAAAGGGAAACACAAGAAGAAAACTCAGAAGACTAGATAGGGATCATAACTTGTGTATCTCAATATGGAAATCACTTTCCCATTTATTTTTTGTGTAATGATGTTATTGTATGAGGGAAATTTTTCCGAGGCGGAGCTTCCGAAGATGCCGTAGGGCGTGAGCACCAACGACATCTTCGAGAAGCTCCGCCACGGGAGATTTCCCAACCCTTTACTCAACATTGTTAGAGGAGATGGAGTCTTTCACGGGCTTGCAGGGAAATTTTTCCGAGGCGGAGCTTCCGAAGATGTCGTAGGGTGTGAGCACCAACGACATCTTCGAGAAGCTCCGCCACGGGAGATTTCCCAATCCTTTACCCAACATTGTTAGAGGAGATGGAGTCTTTCACGGGCATGCAGGGAAATTTTTCCGAGGCAGAGCTTCCGAAGATGTCATAGGGCGTGAGCACCAACGACATCTTCGAGAAGCTCTGCCACGGGAGATTTCCCAACCCTTTCCTCCATCCATGGGGATGAAAATCTCACTGCATTCGAGCTGTGCTTGCCATGGCGTATCGATGCTCCTTTTATAGGCACGGCGCCGCTTCTACTTTTGTCTTGTTCCTCCGACAGGGGCATCGTGCGCTACATGCTTCATCTCATCGAGCAGTGCATCCACCCACGCGTCCTTATCCTGCCGGCATCTTTAGTCTCGGTTGCACCCACCAACCGGGACTAAAGGTTACCCACACGTCCTTATCCCACCGACAGTTTTGTTAGATGACACAAAAACCACCTTTAGTCCCGGTTGTACCCACCAGCCGGGACTAAAGGTTAGATGGTTCCCCGCGCCACTGCGTTCCCGCCTATTTTCTTCCCGCGCTTTCCACCGCTTCCCGCCTCTCCGACAGGGGCGTCGTGCGCTACATGTTTTATCTCATCGAGCAGTGCATCCACCCACGCGTCCTTATCCTGCCGGCATCTTTAGTCTCGGTTGCACCCACCAACCGGGACTAAAGGTTACCCACACGTCCTTATCCCACCGACAGTTTTGTTAGATGACACAAAAACCACCTTTAGTCCCGGTTGTACCCACTAGCCGGGACTAAAGGTTAGATGGTTCCCCGCGCCACTGCGTTCCCGCCTATTTTCTTCCCACGCTTTCCACCGCTTCCCGCCTCCGTCTTCCCGCCATTTTTTACTATATATATGTAGGCTTGGCCTCCATTTACATATCACATCTAGACTCATATCTGCAAACCTCATCACTCTCTTCCATGGCTTCCATCGTATCTCTAACCCCCCGAGAGGCGGAGGTGCTTTGCGCCTCAAACTACCCCTGCCCGCCGGGCTACCGCGTCCCCACCGGCTGGATGCTGAGCGTCCGAGGCGTACCGGTCCCTCCTGTCCTTGTAGGTGTGGCGCGCCAGATGGCCATCACGAACCACTACTACTTCGAGCTCACGCCAGAGCAGCGGAGGAATCCTCAGTGGCATCCCGACTACAGCCCGACTTGGGACGCCTTCTTCATCAATCAGCGTGAGAGTGCGCTTGCCAGGCACGAGGAGGACGGCTCGCCTCGTTCGAACTTCAACGAGGCCGGCCGTCGGCTATGGTGGCGCGGCCGGACTCTCCAGAGCGTCATGGCCTACCGTGGCCCCCGCCTGCGCTACCCTCAGTCTCAGCCCACGCGTGCTCACCAGTCGAGGTTCGACTACCGCAACCCCGATGCCAGCGACGATGACACCGGCGACTACGACGACTACAGTGGCGACGTTTATAGGGCTAGGCACGACTATGACTGAATCACTCCAACATTCAAAAACAAGCTCGGCCGATTGTGACTTAATCTGGCCATGTATCTTAATTTTCAGTTGAGATATGTACTTCTTTTCCTGTTCAATCGTTTTCCCGCCCTTTTTCTTTCCGCCTTTTTCTTTCCGCCCTTTTCTTCCCGCCCTTTTCCTCTCACGGACGCGGCGGCAACCGACACTTAATTATTAAGCGAACATATGATCAATAGAAACTGCAACAGAAAAATCAAATATAACTAATCAAAAAGAAAATCAAATATAACTAATCAAAAGAAAATAGAAAATCAAATATAACTAATCAAAAATAAAATCAAATATATCTAATCAAAAGAAAATAGAAAATCAAATATATCTAATCAAATATAACTAATCAATCGAAAATCAAAAGAAACTGCAAAAGAAAAATCAAATGAAAATCAAAAGAAACTGCAAAAGAAAAATCAATAGAAACGGCAAAATAAAAATGAAACGAAAATCAAAAGAAATAGCAAAAAAAAAATCCAACGAAAAGCAACAGAAAAAGCAACAGAAAAATCAAAAGAAACAGCAACAGAAAAATCAAAAGAAAAAGAAAAAAAACCTTTGGTACCGGTTGGTGGAAAGAACCGGTACGAAAGGTTAAAAGCGCGAAAAGAATTTCCGTAAATATCTTTGGTACCGGTTGCTGTTAGTACCGGTTCGTAACAGCAACCGGTACCAAAGGCCCTTAGGCCTTTTTCTTCCACGCCACCGACGGAGAAACACACGCAGACACAGCAAATTAAACTTCCCGCGTCGTCGCCGTCGCCCGAGCTCCGGACGTCCGCGCCGCCCTAGCCGCCGCGCGCCGCCGCCGCCGCCCTAGCCACCGCGCGCGCCGCCCTAGCCGCCCTAGCCGCCGCACCGCCCAAGCCGCCGCGCCGCCCGCCAGACGCCGCCCAAGACCGCGCCGCCGCCGCCCGAGACGCCGTCCCCGCCGCCGCCCGAGACGCCGCCCCCGCCGCCGCCCGCGCGCGCAGGTGAGCACTCTGCACCCCGGCCGGCCCCTGCAAAAAAAATTACAAAATAATGTTAGAATTTTTTTTAGATAAATAGTTAGATTTTATGTTAGAGAAATGTAGTAATAGTAAAATGCAATTACTATTAGTTAGATTTTATATTAGATTTTATGTTAGAAAAATAGTTAGATTTTATGTTAGAAAAATGTAGTAATAGTAAAATGCAATTACTATTAGTTAGATTTTATGTTAGATTTTATGTTAGAAAAATAGTTAGATTTTATGTTAGAAAAATGTAGTAATAGTAAAATGCAATTACTATTAGGTAGATTTTATGTTAGATTTTATGTTAGAAAAATAGTTAGATTTTATGTTAGAAAAATGTAGTAATAGTAAAATGCAATTACTATTAGTTAGATTTTATGTCATATTTTATCAATGGAGGGAGATACATTATAACTACTTGTAGAGTGATTTTTTAAATATATTCTATGTTGAATAAAATTCTTACGACATGCCTTCTATTCACATAAATTTACATTTGATATAAAGTCATCCAATCTCAAGACACGTAGTTGACATGTAATACACTTGTTATATGTGGCTGTCATATATGAAATCTCCATCATAGTGATGTAAGTTATAACATAACTGATTTGGGACTTTGGTCTTCAAGTGAAACTATGAAGGATCTGACATGCTTACTTGTTTCTCGAGATAATGATGTTGTTGTGTTGTGAATTCGTCTCACCTTAATCGTGTGTCTTATGCATGTGTATTTTCTTGACCTTGAAATCTAGATTTACCACTAGTTGTTCTCATGGTTTTAATCCTCGATTCCATGTGGTCCCCTTCCATATATGTCCGAGTTCTTCTATAGTATACATGGTACAAGTGTTCTATAAGACATTGTTGTCATCCTATACATATATCTTGTCCATTAATAAAAACAAAATAATTGCACTTAATTTTGCAGTGACATTGAGCTATGGAGGACGACACCTTCATCCGAGATGAGGAGCGAGAAGAAATGGTGCAGAAAATGATATTTGAGAGTGCCCGTGGATCGGAACCCAATGGAGAACCCGATGGAGATGACGATGATTTCGGCTCACAATTTTTGAACGATGTCGGTGAGGGACTTGAGTCTGAAGAAAGAAGAGACAACGAAGTGTCCTTAACAAACTCCGGCGAGGTGTATATCAAGGCTATATGTTCATCACTTGATGCATTGATTTATTTGTATTACACTTATTAACGAATCATTTTTCTTTTAGCCTTCTGGATCATCGAGCAAATCTGTTAAAAAGCAACGAGGCCCGACGCAACGTCTAAAGGGCGAGGGTAGGTTAGCCCTCACCACATTTAAGGATAGTGGTGAACCGGTGGATCCCAAAGAGCACCGCCGTAAATTTATAAACCAAGCTGGAGTTCTTGTTAGGGACCATGTACCGATCAGCATTGCAGAGTGGCATAAGCCGAAGAACGCGGGGGCTAAAGCTAGTTATGTCAATGATACTCTAAAACTTTTTCTTTGGGACAGTCTACTGACACACTTTAGCCTACCGGAAGACATGACGGAAGGCCAGAAGAAGAAAGTCAAGGAATGGACTCTTAAGAGGATGGCCACACAATTCCAGACCTGGAAGAAAAATTTATGGGCCAGATATGCAGATGAAGATCCAGTATTCACTGGAAGTCTAGTGAAGATAAAAGATCACTGGCCCGCATTTAAGAGCTATAAGAAATCTTCTACTGCTGTGTCCCGATCAGTCACAAATACGAAAAATGCTTCAAAGAAGGAACATTTCCATCATTTGGGGTCAGGTGGCTACAAGACTGCCATTCCGAAGTGGAGAGCATTTGAAGCTAAACTGATGGAGGCAGGAATCACTCCACAGACATGGGACTGGCCCGACCGGTCCAAGTTCTGGTTGTTCGCGCATGGGGCAGGGTTGGACCCAAAGACAGGGCAGATCGTTGCAAAGGGAAAATGGAAGGAAAAAAATTAATACAATCACGACGCAACTTATAGATGCAATTGAAAAAGTTAGAAAGGGAGAGTACATTCCCGATAGAGAGAATGACGAGCTGAAACTCGCTCTTGGGAATGCGGAACACGTTGGACGGATACGAGCCCTCCCAGGTGTCACCATGAAGGAAGCATGGCCGGAGTGCGCTGACACTTATAGAAGCCGTTCGAGAAAGAAGAAGCAGGACTTAGACAGGTTAGCGGAATTGATAAATAGGGTGGAGGTGCTTGAGAAAAATCAGAGGGCACCTGATCAGCCGTTGTTTCTACAAAATCCTCAAGCCGATGCCGCCCCATCTCAGCGAAGAAGCAGTGTGGGTTCCTCGCATCTTGAATGTGCAGGAAGCTACCCCATGGATTATGTCACGGAGAAGACAGATTGCGAGCTACATGTGCAAATGAGGAACGTGTCCGTTAAGGTGGCGGTCGGCTATGTTTACCCAAATGAAGATGGAGCAACGCACCATCATATGCCCATTCCAGCTGGCTGTGTTCGTGTCGGGGTGGATGACGTTGTTCCGGGTTTTGAAACAATGGAGCTTGATTTTCCTGGAGGTGACGAAGAGAAGACACTGGCCGATGTCAAGCGCGGTTTCGCCATATGGTCCAAGAAATACATCGTCCTTTTGCCAAGGCCACCGACTCCTCCTCGTAGCAGTCCACATGAGCAGCAAATTCCACATGAGCAGCAATGGCCATCGACTCCGCCTGGTAGCAGTCCACATGAGCAGCAAAGTCCACACCTACCGGAGAGGGACCCCAGCGCGAGTCCACCATCTCGAGATCCTCCGCGTAAGACTGCGTTTTTTAAGCGGAACGGTACGCCGCCTAGGAAGAGACCTAGAAAGGAGAAACCACTGCCACCTATCGAGAAGTTACCTTGGGAAAGAACTATCGAGGAATGCAGCGAAATCTCTAAGTCCGAGGTGGCAAAACATTTTGCTAAGAAAGTGCCAGAGATACCTTTTGAGAAGACTCTAGATCCGGTGAAAGTTATTCGTACCGTTGAGAATCTATATGACCCTCCACCATCGCCGCCATCTGACTATAGGCGTTCTATTGAAAAGTCGTATGACACTATGGTGGAGGTGAAAAAACCCGATCAATCGGTGGTCTCGGCGAAAACTAGGAAACAAGTGTACCAGCTCGGAGAACAACCCGTTCAATCGGTCCCCCCTCTCAAGGTGTTTGACGAGAAGGCCGTTGAAAGTTCTCGACAAAACACAATTGATTACCCCATCGCTGAGGTAGTATATCAATTTGTTCAAGGGAAAGATCTGGTCGAGAATATCAGGTCGCTACCAACATGTATGCGTAATTTGAATGCGTGGTACACTAATGCCACAAAGAGAGGGATTGATTGTATCATGGTGCGAGTTAAGGATGAGCACTACTTCCAAGAATACTCTGTGAGCGTTGACTTCCTCGAACTTTTTCAGTTATACAATCTCCGGGCCATCGACAAATCTATCATCAGTTGCTATTGTCTGTAAGTGATTTATTAATATAATTTAAGAAGTCTTTAGCTCAGCTCATTCATTGTCTGCAAATTATCCTCAATTTAATCTTTTGTGCGCTATATTATGCAGATCGAAGAAGCTCGAATGCAAAAGGGATGAAATCACGGACATTGGGTTCATTGACCCAGATACAATGCATGAAAAAACCATAGAAGATCCCATCTATAACAAGGATACACCAGAGACTTTGCTAAGGTTTTTGAAGCAACAACGTGACAAAAAGATAATACTTTGGCCTTACAACTTCAAGTAAGTGTAATTGTCTTATAACACATTCTATTTTGCTCACCATATGTTAAAATTTTAACTGATGACTTATATCTATGACACTGCATATTTAAACGTGCGCAGGTTCCACTTTATTCTTATCGTCATTAAAATGTACGATGGAGAGGTTGAAGTCTTTGACTCACTAACCAAAGAGCCTATACTATACAAGTCGGCTTTTGATATGCTCAAAAGGTAATTTTAATTCTTATCGGTTTTTTCGTTAATTTCCTGATATCAACAAATTAATAACTCTTTTATGCATTTTCTTTTGTCGGGCAGCGTATGGCAAACGTTCATCCAGGAAGATCCGACCGGTGGATGGAAACCGAAGCTGATATGGCGTGCGAACAAAGTTAGTAGTACTACCTAGGTTCACACACCTTTATCATACTTGATTATTATTTGATTGAATTATATTCTTCTACAGAAATGCGCGAAACAACCTGAGGGGACTAATCTATGTGGATACTACGTTTGCGAGAACATCCATAAGATTGTCAGCGAGAGAACGAATAATCAAAGGAATAGAGAGGTACAAAAACAATATTCACAAATTTATTTTGTTACCATAACTTGTGCTAAGTTTCAGTCATAATTGTTTGATTGTGATTTGATATATATATATATATATATGCATAGCTCATGTATTCATTTGAATCTCATTCTTTTACAGTTGGCAAGAAAGCGTGACAGGATCCCAATCGAGCACCGCTTCAAAGCAATTGGCGAGGAATTGGCGGGATTTTTCCTTCGGGACGTCATACCTAACTTCGCAGAGTACCACTATGAATGAAGATCTACATGTAATATATAGTTTGACTCGGAGAGTACCACTATGCTACATGTAATAGATAGTATGCCTCGGAGAGTACCACTATGCATGAAGATCGATCTTCATGCATGTACTACTTAATTTGCGATCTTATGCAATTACATGTGTTATATTATATGCACCAAGTTGATATGCATTACCTTGATTTTCATATACTCCTAAATCCAAACGTGTTTCTGGCGCATCGACGCGATCCTCGTACGATGAAATGGTCCGATACCCCTAAACCCCTCCTAAAACCCTAAACCCTGAATTCCTTTGGTACCGGTTCGTGTTACAAACCGGTACCAAAGGTCCCTGCCCTGCACTCTCCTGGCAGCCAACGTGGAGGCCCCTTTAATACCGGTTTGTAAGGAACCGGTACCAAAGAGGGGGGGCTTTTGTCCCGAATCTTTTGTACCGGTTTGATTTCCGGTACAAATGGGCCTCTGGAACCGGTATTGATGTCCATTTTTCGACTAGTGACCCCTGTTCGGTGATGAGGACGGGATCACCATGAATGTCAGCGGCAAGGGTGGGCTACCAAGACTTACGAATTTTATAGGCATACGGATAAACATAGGTATGCGTATACACCTAATTGGGCCATGCGATTTCTATAGAGCTTTATACGACTTAATTATTGATCAATTAATTAGCTAAAATTAATTATGCCTTTTTTATAAAGAAGTACGGAGCAATCTCAGCCGTTGTTGTGTTTGAGTTTGGGGGAGGGGGGTCTACCGAAGCGGAACCCTTGGGTCAGATGCAACCATTGTCTAACCGGTTTTAGTTTCCAAAATTTTCTTCTGAAATTTTTGTCATTATTACACCGTGAGAAAAGAAAATATTACTCCCTCCGATCGGAAACAACTGTTAGAGACTTAGTACAAATTTTGTACTAACTTAGTACAAAATTGCCGACACTTATTTCCGATCGGAGGGAGTATACGATTGGCTTGTGTGCTACTGCTATCCACCGATGCAGGCACGATAGCTGCAAGCGTGCCGCACCGCAGGCTGTGCAGGCCTGTTTCCTTCCGGATCCGTTCAAAATTAAAGTTTCAAACTAGTGCAACAGTGTGTCGTTTTTTGTAGACGCGTGAAGGTGTGGACCTATACCTAATGCTGCTTCAGTTTCAGTTTCCTTTTCTGTCTGTGCAATCCCAGGGTACGTTTTTACTGTGGAGCTACCACCACAGTTTTCTGACTGAAAGTGAAGTGGCCTTTGCGAGCTGTTCAGTCCGAAAAGAAAAAGGAAAGTCAGAAAAAGGACAGTTGGAAAAACTGAAATCTGAAAAAGCTGTATCTGATCCTGCTCCTCTGCCACCAACAGAGCATCTCGGCTTGATCCTGCGTCTCTGCCACCAAGCCGGTAGACACAGCCTTCCCCTCCGCCGTTTGCTGGCTATATACAGAACAGGCATCAGCCAAGAACATGTCCTTGCACAACAGCTAGGAGTACAAGAATCCATCTGCTAGCGATCTTGCCTGTGTAGAGCCAGCCATGGATGTCGTCTCCGCGATGCTCGCCTGCTGCCCCTACTTGGTCGTCACGATGGAGGCGCAGGCGACCGCTGCTCTCCTCGCGGCGCGGTTGAGGTCTCGCCCAGGGCGGAGGGCGGCTCCCCAGCTCGGGTGGAAGGTGACCGACGCCCTCTGCGTGTTCGTCGCCACCTACGCCTGGGCCTACATCGCCATCAGCATCCTCGCGCCGGGCATGTGCTACATCGAGCACATCGCCGGTGGCGTCGCGGGAGTCGTCAACATTGACATCACCGGCTACAACATCCCGCTGGTATGTTCCTGTGCTGCCTGCGTTGCTCTTCTTGGAACTGAAGTTCTTTTGTTCTCGGATGCTCTACCAACATGCTTCTCTTATTTTGTCAGTTCCCTGGGGAAGGTTAGATGCATCTGGATGAGGAAGAGATGATGAAGTCTTTTGGAGTGGCGACCTTCTCAGACTTGTAGGATTAGAAGCTGGCCAGCGTTGTTGCCCTCAGCAGAGGCCCGTGTGTGTTATTTTCTGTCTGTGTTGATCATGGATGCCCACTTAGTTATCTGCGGAATGTCTGTCTATCTGCTCTTAGAAGAGATTTTACCATTTCAGTACAAGAATTTGAGGGTTGGATGTTAGTGAGTAACTGAGTATGCATGTGACTCTATTTCGTGAACAACTTCTTAATGTGGATATGATCTTGTCTGCATCCATCCATCTTTCTTGTCTGGCAGTTCTTGTGATTTTTAGAAGAGATTTGTCTGGTCAAAGGCTTTTCTTGGCATGCCTTACTCCAGCGTTTGGCAAATATCCAACTGCAAACTGGACATAACAAATTCCGTTGGAACTTACATGAGAATGACAAGTTTTCAGTAGCTTCTATGTACAATGCTCTCATTTTACCCGATGTGCCAATCGATTCAGTTAATAGTAATAAGCTTTGCAAGTTAAAGATTTCGTTACGAATAAAGGTATTCCGATGGTACCTACGTAAAGAAGTTATTTTAACTAAAGATAATCTTGCAAAACGGAATTGACATGGAAGTAAGAAATGTGTTTTTTATCATCAGAATGAATCAATAAAACATTTATTCTTTCAATGTCGTTTCGCCAGGTCTATATGGTCAGTCATCCAAGTAGCTTCAACCTTGTTTTCGCCACGCAGTATCACCAATATATTTGGGAACTGGCTAAATGGCATTGATAATAGGTTTAAAAAGCATATTAGGGTGGGAGCGATTGCTTTTATTTGGTCGCTATAGCTATGTAGAAATGATATTGTGTTTAACAATAAAAATTCTTCCATTTTGCAGGTTATCTACAGAGCTATTTGGTACTCTCCGTTTGTGGTCTTCTCTGCAGCGTTTGGAGGACCGAGACCTATTTATGGAGGTCTGTGCACGTTTGGAAGCTACGGCGAGGGATACTTTTTCCCAACATGGATGGCTGCATAGCTTACGTATTGATGCTCCAGTTTAGACGAGATTACAATTGCTCATTATGATATGTAATTTTGTCTTTTTTCTTTTTTTCTACATTGAGATTTTGTGGGGCTGTGTGTATCTTTACTATGCAGATGTCGGATGTAAGCTTAATAACTTTAAGTAATAAAATGCTCTTTATTGAAAAAGTTCTTGTTCTTTTGCGAGAAATTCGCCTCAGTCTTATCTTCCGCCTTCCGTATGTACAGCCGCCGCGCAGCACGACGGATTACCGGCTCAACTGACAGAGCCACGACGTGGTTCCAGTTTCAGGTTGAAGTCGTGTGGGGAACAGGACCAGGTTGTTTCACATGCGGCCGATGGCTTGCCCCGGCCAGACGGCCAGTTACCCTGGCGCACATACGGCGGCGCGCGCCCCTGCGGTCGATCGCCACTCGTCGGACACGGTATCCTGCGAGCAGTTTGGTACTGGCATGCCACTATACGAGCATCGATCGGCGTAGAACAATACATCAGAGTTCATTTTTCCATAGCTCAAGGCCTCAAAGCTCTCTTGATGATCGGATCAACTCTGCAATGAGTTGAAATTGAGTTCAGTGGCAGTGATAGGAGCTAGGGTCCTATCAGGCCTAGGGTGTAGGTTATATGGGTGGAAGGGAGGGTGGCGAGGCTGGAGGCGCGGGCGTCGGCGGCACGGCGCCGTGGCCGCGGGTGAGGAGGAGGGCGGCGGTGCGCAGGAGGCGACGGCTAGGGTTTAGGAATTCCGTCTCAGGAGACGGCAACAAATATGTTTATTGCTTAATTGATACAGAGAGATTACATGAGTTTATATAATAGTCCAGCTAATAAAACCCTAGATAAATTAGGCCAAGCCCTTAAACCGACCCACTAGTGGGCCTCTTCCGGCTATAATGAAACCCGGTCATAACATCTTTCTCCGCCTGCGCAAACAGCTTGTCCTCGAGCTGGATATCTGGAAACTGCTGGCGGAACTCGCCGAGCTTCTCCCATGTAGCGTCTTCCACAGAAAGGCCAGTCCATGATACGTCTCTAACGTATCTATAATTTTTGATGCTCTATACTTGTTTTTACACCATTTGCTTAGTGTTTCGTTACACTTCGTGGCGTTTTTATGCATTTTCCGGAACTAACCTATTAACGAGATGCCACAGTGCCAGTTCCCTGTTATCTGCTGTTTTTGTGTTTCAGAAAAATTAAACAAGAAATATTCTCGGAATTGGACGAAACAAAAGCCAAACATCCAGAAATTCACCGAAGCTTCCAGAGAACCAAAGAGGAGACGGAGTGGGGCCACGAGGGGCCCACACAACAGGGCGGCGCGGCGCAGGGCTAGGCCGCGCCCCCTATGTGTGTGGCTGCCTCGGTCCACTTCTGACGATGCCCCTTCGCCTATAAAGACCCCCCGACGGAAAAAACCTAAATACCCGATCACTTTTCCAGAATACATCGCGATCCGCCGCCGCCGTCGACCCGAGATCGGGAGGGTCCAGAAGCTCTTCCCGGCACCCTGCCGGAGAGGGGAATCGCCACCGAAGGTCTTCTTCATCGCCATGCTTGCCTCCGGCGCGATGAGTGAGTAGTCTACCTTGGACTATGGGTCCATAGCAGTAGCTAGATGGTTGTCTTCTCCACCATGTGCTTCATGTTTAGATCTCGTGAGCTGCCTTACATGATCGAGATCACCGTTATGTAATTCTACATGTTGTGTTTGTTGGGATCCGATGAATATTGGTGTTATGATTGAGTTGATGTGCTGAATATTATCTTATGTTATCTCTATGTTGTTTATGATCTTGCATGCTCTCCGTTGTTAGTAGCTATCTTGGCCGAGTAGATACTAGTGACTCCAAGAGGGGGTATTTATGCTCGATAGTTGGGTTCATGCCTCTATTTAATCCGGGGGGAGTGACAGAAACCTCTAAGGTTATAGATGTGTTGTTGCCACTAGGGAGAAAACAACATTCATATGCTCAAGGGCATATGCTTTGTTTACATTACACACTTTGCTTAATGCAGTTATCTGTTGTTCGCAACTTAATACTTGTGGAGTTCTCGGATTGATTCGCCACAAGTGGATTATTAGTCATAGATGCAGTTGGATGGCGGTCTATGTATCTTGTTGTAATGCCCAGAGTAAATCTCATAGTGATCCTCTCGACATATGCATGTTGTCTTTATTCTATCAATTGCCCAACTGTAATTTGTTTACCCAGCATGTGTTATTTTATCTTATGAAGAGACACCACTAGTGAACTGTGGACCCCGGTCCTATTCCCATTATATTGCTATCACCTGTTTACTTTACTCGCACTGTTTACTTTACTCGCATACTACTATTGCTTTCTACTCGATACGCTCATACCCTTTGTTTTAAGCAAACCGGTGAGATTGACAACCTCATCGTAAGTTGAGAACAAAGTATTTGGTTGTGTTGTGTGCAGGTTCCACGTTGCTACTAGTTGAAGACGCGCTAACAAGAAATCGTTAACGGCGCCCTTGTTAGAGCTGTCGCGAAGCTAGCAAGCATCACCTTCTGGAGTATTGACTTTTTCCTACTGGATTGACTACCTTGGTTTCATAACTGAGGGAAAACTTGCTGCTATATTCATCAAACCTTCTTTTGGGGTTTCCAACTGGCCGGTCATTTACTTCATCAACTACACGCCATCAAATGCAACAAGACATTTTTTGGCACCATTCATCACCGCGCCATCAACAAGTTTTCTGGCGCCGTTGTCGGGGAAAAAGAAGACTTCTGCAAGGGGAGTTTCGCACGCACATCCTTTACTTTGTTTTAGTTTTGCTTTACTTTATTTTTACTTGCATCGTTTTATCAAAAACACACAAAAAAAATTAGTTCCTTCTATAGTTGTTATTTTTGTTGGTCTGTTATTGTCTTGCTTTATCATGCTTTCTATCAATGGTTGGCTTCTTTGAAAATAAATCTTTTTGGCAAGGTGGGTTCACGGAAGAACAACAAAAATATTATGAGGAACACCGCTTGTCACAAAAAGGGAAACACTTATGTGAACAAATCAATAGATTGTATATCATTGCTAGAAATGTGTGCTCTACTTATAATGTTACTTATTTCTTTGATAGATCTTGTTGCTGTAGGAGGTATAAACACCTCCTTTTTCAATGTGAGTATAATGATGATGTTACCATATCTTCTTATATTAATGGAAATTATGACTTTTATGATGTGGAACAAATTGAAGAATCTATTGCTTGGAAGGGTGCATTCGAACTTGCTTATTTGCTTGAAAATAGTGATGATGCACCTTATAAATATGAGGTTTATGATATACTTACATTTTTCTTTGATAATTACAAGGAAGAAAATGGCTATATTCTTAAATATCTTAATAGATGCTCTCCAACGGAAGAGACTAATGCCTTGAAGGAGCCTATGGAAGAAGAAATTGTTGAAACTAGAAGCTCATTGGATGAAAAAGAGGAGGAGAGTGATGATCAAGAGGAGGAAGAATGGAGCTACCCATGTCTACCTCCCAATAAGAGTAACTCTTTAACTAATACCTTATCTGATCGCCCTCCATGCTTAACAAAGGAGGGTGAGTGTGATATTTACATTGTTGAGTTTGTTCATGATGCTACTGAAAATTATTATGAGAGAGGAAAATATGGTTGTTGGGATTCTCATGTTACTAAAACAACTCTCTTTATATTGAAAGTTCCAAAGTTGCTCTTGTTTTATCTACCCATACTTGTGACTATGTGCTTTTTTGATTTATTTTCTTATAAGATTCCTATGCATAGAAAGTGGGTTAGACTTAAATGTGTTTTATGTTTGCTCCTTGATGCTCTTTTTGGGCTTCCATTCATATTTCTTATGTGAGCATCTTCTCAAATTACTGAGTCTAGCTCAAAGGCGTTAAAGAAAAGCACTCTTGGGAGATAACCCATTATTTTTCTTTCAGTTCTTTTTCTTTTATTTGAGTCTTGGAAGTTATTACTACTGTAATAACCGCTCCTTATCCTTTTTATTTTGTTGTTGTGCCAAGAGAAGCCTCTAATTTGAGTGAGGTAAGATTTGGGGATGTTGTTGTCCTGAAACAGATTTCGGTGCTGCACCGTAAAAATTCATGAAAATTCTCAGTATATCTTTTGGACCTGCGATTTCTTGTGAATATGCCCCCAGGTTATATCCAAACTTTCATTAGTTATACACTTTTTGATTTGAGCAACAGACAACCCTCTAAAAATTTGACCTTTGTCAGCTGTTCTGTTTTGACAGATTTCTGCCAATATTTGTGTTTGCCACTCAATCGCTTTCTTTTTTAGTTCTTTTGATCACGGAACTTTTGGAGAAGTTGCTACAGTAGTATATGCTTTATATGTGGTGGTTTTGAGTTGAAACCTGAAGCAAAAAGGGTTGATTCATTGCTATGCTTACACTAATGTTGCTAATAGAATTGTGTTTAGTTTTGTATGAAGGAAGTTTTCAAGTGTAGGGATTGGAGAATGATGAGATGAGTTGAAGAATGAACAAAAGCTCAAGCTTGGGGATGCCCATGTCAACCCAAGAAATATCCAAGAGGTACACGCGTCAAAGCTTGGGGATGCCCCCGAGGCACCCCTTCTTCATCGGCAAAAATCAGGTCACCTTTCAACACACTATATTTTTATTGCTTCATGCATTATGTGTTTTTCTTGGAGCATCAGTTGTTTTTAGTTTTCAGTTTTGTTTAGTTTTGTTTGCTGCAATAAATGGTTAGACCCCAACAAATTCATTTTGGAGAAGTTGCCTTGCTTTTCATTTGCCAAGAACACTCCGTTTTTTACTCTTATCGTTTCAACGAGTGTTCTCTTTTTCTAGAACTGCGTTTAGCTTTCGTTTTTCGCGTTGATTTTTGTTCAGATATTGTTATATCTTTTTATCAAGGTGTATTTTGACCTCTGGTCCATGTTGTTTTCATCAAAAGAGTTGTTTCAAAAAAGTTCGAATGGTGTTGGAAAAGAGAAAAAGCTTTATGCAAAAAAGTGGTACAAAAAAGAGCTTGTGTAGACTGCGGCCTAGGCTTTTGCATGTCATGCTTGATATCGTTTTGATAGTATGCTTAGTGGTTTTGCTGTAGCATGACTTGTCTCAAATGACTAAGATTGCTTAATGAGCCTTTGAAAAAATTATGCGTTGTTTTAATTATTTGGAAGCATTATTTTGGTTTTCTCCTTGATGCTTTATTTGGGTTGACTTGGCGCATGCTCACACATGTTAGACTCATACAGAGTCGCCATTAGCCTCTATAATCATTTAGTTTTTGACTTTTGATACCATCTTATGCTTCTTTTAATGTTGCTTTGCATGATTATGACCGTTATTGCTCTCTTAGTTGGTCGCTCCCAGTCTTTTGCTAGCCCTCATTTTGTACTGAGTATGAGCTCTACTCGTGCATCCAACTTCTAAAAACCAAGTTGTTACAATGTGTCCACCATACATGCCTATTAGCAATTTGCTATTCCAAAGTACATTTGACTTGCTTTTATTTATCCTTCAAATTAAACTCTTTTTGGTGTTATGCGAAAATTGGTCAGTAAAGCTCTCACGAACCTGATGGCAGACTTTACTTTTCTCGTTCATAATTTTTTTGACATTGTGGCTCTCTTATGTTGAGTTGTTATGCTTGCAAGTTGTAAGTTGGAAATTAGCCCAGCCATGCCGTCATGGGGCAATCTTTTAACATTGCACTATTTTTCATTTGAGTTGATATCGTGATCTTTTATTTATAGATACTCGCGATATGAAATGAATTGGGAATCTTGCGGGATCATGGAGTTTGTATACGTGTTAGAGAAATGCCTGGGCCGCTAATCTAAGCCATGCATAATTCATGGTGGAAATTTACAGCATGCCCATAGTGAACATTCGACGACGCATCTCACAATAAAAAGCTATACCAATGGTAAATAAAAGAGATGCCGAGGTGTTCATTGTCTGTTTGTCCTATCATTTTGATGTGGGACTGTCCATGTCATTGGGCACGGAGGTACCCCATTGGCGGTTCTCGATGATACGTGTATACTTACAATGACAAGAGCTTTCTTGGGACTCTAAGTAAAGTAGCATGAGGTTTGGGTATTCGTACTTCACGGGACACGAGGTTTTCAACTTATGATTTGTCAAGCATATGCATCATAAGTGTATTCGCATTAACTTTAACCATTCAAGATGCTTATGATGGGGGCAATGAGAGCTCAAAGCTAGTAAGTACCATAATTTTTGAAGGTTTATAAAACTTGCAATCACTGCTTCCCTCCGCGAAGGGCCTTTCTTTTACTTTTATGTTGAGTCACCACCTTCTACCTTTATGCACCGTCTAAGAGAGCATAGTTGTCATTCTGAGTATAATGTGCATAGTCCCAAAGTTTTCATTGATTGATTCATGATGTTGGTTTCACTTGTTCTTAAATTATTTGTATCTAGTCGCCCTCTTAAACTTGAAGGTGTCCTATGCATTTATGTTTTGCTCTCTCATGAAGGACAAGCTGAAAACCATTTGCTATGTTTTTCCATATGATTTGAACACACGTTTGACTTTCATTGTTTCATTTTCATGATCTTTCATTTGTGTTCTTTTTCATGTTATAACATGGTTGCTAAGTTTCTTCTATAAAGATTATATCTTTCATGCCCATGTTTTAAGTTCTTTTGATCCCAGCACTCAATGCTTTACATAGATGATCAAGATTGTGTAGGTGCATGTCACCTCAAAGATTATTTTTTTGTTATCACTTACCTACTCAAGGACGAGCAGGAGTTAAGCTTGGGGATGCTGATACGTCTCTAGCGTATCTATAATTTTTGATGCTCCATGCTTGTTTTTACACCATTTGCTTAGTGTTTCGTTACACTTCGTGGCGTTTTTATGCATTTTCCGGAACTAACCTATTAACGAGATGCCATAGTGCCAGTTCCCTGTTTTCTACTATTTTTGTGTTTCAAAAAAGTTACACAGAAAATATTCTCGGAATTGGACGAAACAAAAGCCAAACATCCAGAAATTCACCGAAGCTTCCAGAGAACCGAAGAGGAGATGGAGTGGGGCCACGAGGGGCCCACACAACAGGGCGGTGTGGCCTAGGGCTAGGCCACGCCCCCTATGTGTGTGGCCGCATCGGTCCACTTCTGACGATGCCCCTTCGCCTATAAAGACCCCCCGATGGGAAAAACCTAAATACCCGATCATTTTTCCAGAATACATCGCGATCCGCCGCCGCTGTCGACCCGAGATCGGGAGGGTCCAGAAGCTCTTCCCGGCACCCTGCCGGAGAGGGGAATCACCACCAGAGGTCTTCTTCATCGCCATGCTTGCCTCCAGCGCGATGAGTGAGTAGTCTACCTTGGACTATGGGTCCATAGCAGTAGCTAGATGGTTGTCTTCTCCACCATGTGCTTCATGTTTAGATCTCGTGAGCTGCCTTACATGATCGAGATCACCGTTATGTAATTCTACATGTTGTGTTTGTTGGGATCCGATGAATATTGGTGTTATGATTGAGTTGATGTGCCGAATATTATCTTATGTTATCTCTATGTTGTTTATGATCTAGCATGCTCTCCGTTGTTAGTAGCTATTTTGGCCGAGTAGATACTAGTGACTCCAAGAGGGGGTATTTATGCTCGATAGTTGGGTTCATGCCTCTATTTAATCTGGGGGAGTGACAGAAACCTCTAAGGTTGTAGATATGCTGTTGCCACTAGGGACAAAACAACATTCATATGATCAAGGGCATTTGCTTTGTTTACATTACACACTTTGCTTAATGCAGTTATCTGTTGTTCGCAACTTAATACTTGTGGAGTTCTCGGATTGATTCGCCACAAGTGGATTATTAGTCATAGATACAGTTGGATGGCGGTCTATGTATCTTGTTGTAATGCCCAGGGTAAATCTCATAGTGATCCTCTCATCATATGCATGTTATCTTTATTCTATCAATTGCCCAACTGTAATTTGTTTACCCAGCATGTATTATTTTATCTTATGGAGAGACACCACTAGTGAACTGTGGACCCCGGTCCTATTTCCTTTGTATTGCTATCACCTGTTTAATTTACTCGCACTGTTTACTTTACTCGCATACTATTACTATTTTCCACTCGATATGCTCATTCCTTTGTTTACAGCAAACCGGTGAGATTGACAACCTCATCGTAAGTTGGGAACAAAGTATTTGGTTGTGTTGTGTGCAGGTTCCACGTTGCTACTAGTTGAAGACACGCTAACAAGAAATCGTTAACGGCGCCCTTATTGGAGCTGTCGCGAAGCTAGCAAGCATCACCTTCTGGAGTATTGGCTTTTTCCTACTGGATTGACTACCTTGGTTTCATAACTGAGGGAAAACTTGCTGCTATATTCATCAAACCTTCTCTTGGGGTTTCCAACTGGCCGGTCATTTACTTCATCAACTACACACCATCAAACGCAACAGGACATTTTCTGGCACCATTCATCACCGCGCCATCAGTCCACTGTACCAGGACATGCCAGACGCCGCGGCGTTGCTGTGCCTTCAGCACCTTCTCGGGTCCTGGCAGTAGGCGGCCATCAGCAGTAGGAGGGAGAGCCGGTGGCGCTGCAGGCAGATCTCCACGGTAGGCCTTCAACAAGCCAACATGGAAGATGCCGTGAATGCATGCACCAGGCGGCAACTCCAGATGGTAGGCGAGCGTGCCGACGCGCTCCAGCACACGAAAGGGCTCGGCGTAGCGAGGGCCCAGCTTGCGCTTGGCGCGCGGGTCCAGGGACTGCGTCGTCCTGTGAAGGAGGCGCAGCCACACCCAGTCGCCCTCCGCGAACTCCGCCTCGCGATGATGAGCATCGTAGTACTTCTTGGCCAGCTGATGTGCTTGGAGAAGGCGCTGGCGTGCCTCGGCCAAGATATCGTCGCGGGTGTGGAGCAAGTCGCCTGCGGCCTCGGTCCGAGCCGTCCCGGGCTCGAACGGCAGCATCGCCGGAGGCGGGCATCCGTAGACCACCTCGAACGGCGTGGTGTGCAGGGCGGAGTGATAGGAGGTGTTGTAGCAATACTTCGCCCATGCCAACCAATCCACCCAAGCTCGTGGACGATCACCGGTAACACAGCGCAGATACATCGAAATCACCTTGTTAACCACCTCAGACTGGCCGTCCATCTGAGGGTGGAACGCCGTGATCGTGCGAAGCTTCACGCCTGCCAACTGAAAGAGATCCCGCCAGACGTGACCAGTGAACACTGGGTCACGGTCGCTAACGATCGACGAAGGGAACCCATGGAGGCGGACGATGCCATCGAAGAAGGCGCGGGCCACGAACGCTGCGGTGTACGGATGGCCGAGCGCAATGAAGTGCGCATACTTGGAGAAGCGGTCGACCACCACTACTGCAGAAAAGCTTACCAGTGACAGGCCCAAAATGCCCACCAGTGACGGGCATGGTGCCCGTCACTGGTAACTCGTCACTGGTAAGGCGTTACCAGTGACGGGCAGGTGCCCGTCACTGGTGTTAATATAGCAGTGACGGCCTTTTATTTCTGCCTGTCACTACGTTGTTGCCACGGTAGTGCATTTTTTATGTTAGCAGTGACAGACCGTTTGGTTATTTGGTAGTTAGGCCCGTCACTGATAAATATTTTAGGAATAAAAAAAAAAGCATTTTAAGAAATTAAAAATATTCCATTTGCACATCCAGAACGCTATGAGCAGAAGCATAGATACTCATGGATAACACAATATGATAATAAGTAGTACAAACTGGAATATAGGACAATATTCCAAAACAAATTTGTTGTTATTTAAGAAGAACCAACACCCTCAAATTAAAATCGTCCGACTCTTGTATAACATGTAAAACCGTCAATGCTTCCGCCATCATCTTCCCAGGAGTCATCAGCACCATCTGCTACCCAGAAATATCACATCCCAAACAAACGTTGACATGGAGCGGCCACGGACTTAGGTAGAAGACCAACATGCGTTTAGCGGCAAGCAGACATCATATAAGTTTACATCTGCATTGGACGGAAAATACAATAGTTTCACTTATTCAGTAATAGTTAATTTTGGTGCTGCATGTATGATAACTTTAAGTTTCAATACTATAAGACAAAACTCAAATGGTAATTACACAAGATAACGAAAGTCCAACAATCTACAAAAATTAACACCTACGAGATATTCTTACTGCTACTTTGCTTTTGCTGTGGTACTCAAAGAAGTAAACAGGGAAATATTGTAAGGAAGATCCATTTATCATTCTCGTGTTAGTCTTCTACCTGGGAGCATCGAATAGCATAGCATGCGAGCAGGTTATTCTTGTCCCTGAATTGGTTCACTTTCTGCCGTTGATCTGAAACAATCCAATTGTTCTAATAGAGATACGGATGTAATCTGTATACACATGGGTGCATGCAGAATTTGTGTTTGGTAGCAAATGTACATCTTCTGCTAATGATTATTATCATATCCAAGTTTAGCTGGTGGATGTCATTTTCAGCTATTCTGAAAAGAATGCACTATACATGTAAGCTAGGTTTCACCGACTTCCTTTCTAGCCGTGGTGTTGTACAAGATATTCTGCATGGGGGTGATAGTAACTATTTTTTGATGGTATTGTTTCTAAAACCATGTTAGTGCAGAACCCAGTTTATGTCAACTATAACCATATTCGTTCTGTCGCTACGCACATCGCTCTATTGCCGATATTTTTAGGTCCCAATTTGTTGCATGGCATGGACTGTTCACTGAACAACATTCTTTTAAGATGTAGGAAAATAACACGAATGGAAAGATTTAGCAAAGAGATGAGCTAGGATTTTGTGTCGATGATGAAAGTGCTACCATATGCGGTTCTGACAAACTTATAGACACGTGCATTGCATGGGCACACTTACTAGTTTTACAAAACAAAGAAAGGTGAATGTGAATCTATAATAAAATGTAGGTATTCTATCTATGCTCCCACTGCTTGTCATTCACAGCAACTAAAATATACGACTTGCAATGCACGTATACAACAGATATCATATAACAAAATGCTTAAATTCAGATAAACTAGCAAGAATTTATGGAACATTAAGATGGATTTGTCCATCACAAGGTTCTAACATGCTCAGTACTAAATCACAATATAAAGCAGCAACCTTGTAGAGAATATTTTGCTGGGCTCAATATAACTGGCACAACGAATGGTGGCATACCTCATTCGGTGATCGTCCTGCATGCTTGATCAATTGGGTTGCAGTTGCCTTTGTGCGTGAATCGTGAACCTCCGGCGAGTCATTACCACCATAGAATAACCCAGATTCTGAGGCGACCTCTGTGTTGATAATTCTTGCAAAAATATCCTGGATGCGTGTAAACTCTTTCTTTCTTTCAAATGGATTTGACTCCAGATGAGTACCAAACAATTGAATATCTACACCTTTGTTTAAATTCTTCTGTGACCTCACAAATATGTCCATGTGGTAGCAGAGGTGGTAGCCACATGACACACTATCCTGCTGCTGTGTGCAACTAACATCTGTATAATGCTTAAAGCGTACAGGACCTTTACCTTTTTTTGGCACATTTCCACCTTTGTAAGCATGTTCAAATAGAGCATCATCGAGAATCCGTGACAACACTGTGTAATCCCTTTTTGCTTTATTTTTAAGTGAATCCAAGTAAAAAGCCTTGCATTCCTTCACCATGAGAATTATCAGAACCCAATGACCCCTGCACAAACATGCGAACAATCTTAGTTCATCAATCATTCGCCAATAACAAACAACCCAAGTTCAGTGCAAAGTCATAAACTGGATTGAAATGTAAGAAATCTGATTTAATTAAGACAGAGTATGACTATAGGTGTTTATGCTAGATTAAGATTGATGAACTGAAGCAACACTCGAAAATCTAATCACATGCTTATAATTGCCTTTGTTAACTAGAACTAGTAATTATTTGAAAAGCTAACTATTTTCCCATTGTCCAGTCTTGTCATATCATTTGGTGATACTGATAATCTACTATGGTCTGTGTTAGTGTAAGAAAATTTAGGCAGATTATTGTCAAGATGGTACTGGTTGTGTTGTCAGGTAAGGAGAGTTGGCATGCAACTACAGAGCCCTAAATGCCCCAGTTACTATTTAGTTTGGGTTTGACTGTTAATTATAGTTTATAACTGCAAATGGTAATACAAAGAGCTATTTTTGTTGAGCATGAACAATCATCGTAACAATAAGTCAATGACGTTCAGCTATGGTTTATACTATACTATTCTGGTTGAGCTTCAATAAATATGGTTGTATTCTAGTGAGGTCTCCGTAAATATTACAGACTCAAATTCTATATGACTCAGCGAATAAACATCACAGGAGGAGCAAATTCTATATGACTCAGCGAATAAACATCACAACAGTAGAAAGAGATATTGTAGAGCTGACACTTTTGAGTACTTAACATCTATTCTTCAGTAGAAGCAAAGAAATCACAATTGCACAAGCATGAACCGATAGCATGCAAGTACAGATTAGTCTGCATTTTGCAAAGCAGCAGGCGTCAACGCTGACAATCATGGAATGAAAGAATCAGAATTCAGAACCACCAGGCGTCAATGCTGACAAGCACAGAATGCAAGTACAGTTTTGTGATTAAAGTAGCTAAACAAGATTATATGTTATATGCAAACGCAGTGTACCAGATTCAATTAAATGGCATAACTTGTTGTACTAATAACAGTAGGTAATAAAGTAGTCACTGGTGGAAAAAGGGCCTATGGTCCCGGTTCATTTGGGCCATTGGTCCCGGTTGCCGAACCGGGATCCATTACTCGGGACCAATGCCGGTCCCGGTTCCAGCACGAACCGGGACCGATAGGTCTCCACGTGGACGCGCTGCGGGGCGAGGGGGCCTGAGTCATTGGTCCCGGTTCGTAGGACGAGCCGGGATCGTTGATCCAGGGTTTTTTTCCCATTTAGGGTTCAGGGTTTTATTTGGTGTGTTTTGTATTCAATTTAATGGTATTATATATATACATCAATAATGAAGGAACCACACTATATATATATATATTACACATCATGGTCACGAATATATTATTCACCGTCTCATCCGTCGTGCTTGGTCGCTATTACAATCGGTAACTCACACAAATTTGATTTTACATCTTCTTTTTTACACTTCACCCTTCTAAATGAACCGGGTAATAGTATTCTCCTTTCGGATCTATGACTTGTTCTAATAAGAAACCGGCAATTTCCTCTTGAATTGCTTGCACGCGTTCCCGTGGTAGAAGACCGTCCCGCATCCGTTCGATCTAATTTAAAGAAAGGGATCAATATATATGAATGAAACTAAACACAGTTGATGGTAATAAAATAATGTTGAGATTATTGTTTATCGTACTTCAAGTTTTTTGATGTTTCGGTCTGCACCCTTCTCTTTGGTCGTCTGGCGAATGAACTCGCAGACATAGTATCCACATAAGTTATTCCCAGCTTCTTGCCTCAAGCACTTTACGAGAACGGAGTTCAATCAAAATAAGAATCAAGCATGATAATTGTATTGAAACTAGAATCAAAGAGATACGTGGATCTAGCAAGTAGTACTTACATTCAATGGTTTAAATGTAAGCTCTGGCTTCCAAACACCCCTAGTGTTGGTGGTGAACCGTTTCCAAGCCTTCTGGAGGCATTCCTGCATGTTCACCCAATTTCCTAAAGGTGTGCGTTTTGAGTCCATGACTTTGACTACTCCTTCGTCAACACTAATGATTAACAGAATAAAGTGGAAGCTGCACAGACATAATGAGTCAAATAGCTTAACATCGAGTAAAGCGAAAACAAAATGTGTACAAGACAGTAACACTCACTCGAAGTTGTAAGGAAATAGTATTTTCCTTCTGTTGCTAAAATACTTCAACGATTGTACCAAGTTATCCTCTGTCTCTTTGGGTTTTTTTTTTAGAGTATCTTCATGAACGAAATTGCAGTCAACGAACCCAAGGTCAAAGATTCCTCCTCGGTCGCATTCGAGAATCTTCATTCTGCATATATAATTAGTATAATGATGAGTAAGATTATACAAGCAACGAATGAGCTGAGCTAGAAAGACTTAATAATACTTACAGGCAATAGGCACTGACAATAGTTTTGTCGAGGGCGTCTTGTTGGTAAAACTGAAATAATTCTAGAAATTCCATCAGTAAGAAGCCATCTCCATGACCGTAATGGTGGTGTTTATATCCAGCATAGATCCAGTTTGTGGATTCAGCACAGGCTTGTATGTACCAGTTATGCAATCTCCGCATTTTTGTTGGTAGATCTTTGACTAACTCGGGTTTGACGAGAGGATCCCCGTACCGGTATTTGTACGCTATTTGCTGGTACCCCTCGAACTCATCTAGACGGCTCATGTACTCAGCAATAGACAGTCCATATAACTTGGCCTTTTCTCCGTAGAGTTGAATAAACTCCGGATCAATGTTCGGATCATGCCGCTCCTGGGCTCTCCACTCATTGGTATCGTACACTTTGAGCGGTTCGATCGATTGATTTTTCTGTTGTCCGAGCTGGGCAACTTCTTTCCCGACTCTCCGCTCTTTTGCCTCAGCTGACTTGGTAATAGAGCGATTATAGTCAGGTGTGAGCGCTATGGGTTGGTGAAGCTGAATCTTAAGCGCGGCTGCTTTGGCTTTATCTTCTGCGGTGACCGGGAAGATCAATGGCTCCGTCGGCTTTGGATTTTTCTTGTTAGCCATGTCAGTCTTCCACTGTTGATAATGGGCATCTGCGGCCGTAGCAATTTCCTCATCTGTCTTCTCGTAAGGAAGCTTCTTCATATTCTGATGAGGTACTCTTGGGAGGGGCGATAGCTTACGTTTCGGTGATCGGAACGTGCTCTTGCTGCTGCTGGTGGTGCTGCCCCTCTTAGTATACTTCCGCTTTAGTCTCTGAGGCTCAGGGGACGGAGACGGCTGACGCGGCGGCGGAGACGGCTGAGGCGGCGGTGGAGACAGCTGCGGTGAGTGGTGAGGCGGTGAAGGCGACGGTTGCGCTGGAGAATGGTGAGGTGGCGGCGAAGGTGGACTGCTGCTATGAGGAGTGGGTGGCCTTGGCGGGACATAATTTGGAAGCACGATGTGCTCCTTTGGCCATACAATAGTCCCCCCTTTGGCTTCTCCTAGTTCAGTCAGGTCCCTATCTTCCCCTGCAGGGTGGTCCAGCTTCAGCTCCTCAAAATCTTGCTTGACATCATCCACCGTGACGACAGCGTACCCTTTTGGAATCGGTCTGCAATGCCAAGTTCCGTTAGGCGCAGTTGGTACGGCCATGCCGACCGCCGCTGTCACCCTTAAGTTCATAACTTGCACCTTTAGCTCACAAGCTGTGCTCTCCGTGATATCATCCACTGGGTAGCGTTTAGGAGGAGCCATCGTCAGTGCATCATCATCACCATCGTGGAGCTGGGTGGAAGCGACGCTGCTTTTCTTATTTGATAGGGCGTCGATACCATCGAATGCAGCTTCTACCATGTGCCGCTGAGATTGGCTGCTGATACCTTGCTGGCTAAGTCTGTCGAGTTGATCCTGCTGCCGCTTTAATGCTTCTTCTACATTACGCAGCCGGTCTGCAGCTGCCGCTTTCTCAGCTGCCTCCCTTTCCTTTCTCCTCTGATGACTTTTATCGGGATATCTCTTCATTTCCGCGGGGAAGGCAACCTTCCACGGCTTGGAGCCCGGTGTGCCTCGTGCTCGTCCGGTGTGTTCATCATTTTTGAGGGCTCGTGTGAGCTCGTCGTTCTCTCTATCGGGAACGAACCGTCCCGCTTCCACATCTTGTACTGCACTTCTAATATCTTCGATGGGCAGTAGGGGATGATCTTTGTGTTTTTGGGTATATATTGCCCTCCCTTCTTCGTCCAACGTGCCCCCATGGCCGTAAAACCAGTTTCTCGCCCGTGGTGTCCATGTTGTGGGCTCTGGTCTGATCCCGGCAGCAATATACTTGACCTCAAGTGCATCCCACTTAGGCATGCAACCGGCGTAGCCAGCAGACCCCATATTATGGTGGTACACTTTCTTAGCAGCGTTCTCTTGATTTATTCTCGACCTTTCCAAAGCTTTCTCCGATGTCTTGTACTTCACAAAATCAGCCCACTGGTGTCTTAACTTAGCATAGCCGGCTTGATTAAAATCCGGAGTCTTGTCTAACTTGACAAACTTAAGGTACAGTTTCTTCTTCCAGTTCTTGAATGCCTCGGCCATCTTGATCAGAGCAAACTTCTTTACTCTTTTAAGTAGCTCCTTATTTGCTTCCTTCTCCTCATCTGGATTCACATCTAGCCTCAGCAGGAGGAAATTAAGCATAAGCCTGTCAAAAAGCTTATCTTTGGCGACGTCGCCGACAAACAGGACTCCACCGCTGCTTGGCCAATTCCATTCTTGAACGATGATCGGGATGTGGTCCCTCACAAGAACTCCACATTGCTTGACAAATTTTTTTGCGACATCTTCAGGAGCTAGCGGTTGGCCGTCTACACCGACCACTTCGATCCTATAACTCACTTTGTTGTCCAACTTTTTGGTTGGGCCTCGTTTTGTTCTGACGGAACAAGTGCTCGATCCGGAGGGCTAAAATAAGAAAGAGTGTTAATATATGCATGTATATATATAGACAGTCGGGCATTACAAAAAAACATATATACACCTCGCCGGAGTTTCCGAGATTTAAGGTTCGGCCGGAGCCGTCGTCTTCTCCCTCGTTGGCTTCTCCCTCGTCGCCTTCTCCCTTGTCAGCTTCTCCCTCACCGGCTTCTCCCCCGTCCCAGGCTTCTACCTCACCGGAGTCGTCTCCTCGGTTGAGAGATTCATCTCCCTCACCGGAATCGTTCAGAAATGTCCTGGTGACATCAATATCTACATTTTCTCGGATCATTCCTTGGAGGAAGTATTCATCATCTTGACTTTTTTTATATGCTGGATCCATAGTTTCTGCAATATACCGACATTTGTTAGTTAGAATACATGCTATATATTCAAAATGCACGCTAAAACTAATTTTAACTAATTCTAATTCTAACTAACAAACTAACACTGGCGAAATTTAAATGCGAAATTTAAAAAAGAAAACATTGGCCAAAGGGCCGGCCGGCCGGGCCGGGAAGCTCCCTCCCGAGGAGCTCACCGTCGAAGGGGGGCGGCGGCGCTGGGGGGCGGGGCGGCCGCAGGGTGGCGTCGGGGGCGGCGCTGGGGGTGCGGGGCGGGCGCATGGGGCCGGGATGGGGGGGCGGCGGCGCAGGCCACCTGCAGAGAGAATGTGATGAGCGGCGGCGCGGGGGGAAAAGGGAGAGGTCGCGGCGGCGGCGGCGCTCACCGAGGACGGCGGCAGCGGCGGCACGAAACTCGGACAGCCTGCCGGCGTGGTTTCGCTCCGCGCGCAAAAGTCCTTAGCAGTTTCGGGCGATTTTGGGGGGAAGTGGGGGAGGAAGAAGGGCCAGTTATATTTGGAGGAGTCATTGGTCCCGGTTCGTGGCACCAACCGGGACCAATGGATCAACGATCCCGGTTGATGCCACAAACCGGGACCAATGACCTGGGCGAGGGGCGCTGCTGAGCTGCCACGTGCCCACTAACGGTCCCGGTTGATGCCACAAACCGGGACCAATGTCCTGGGCGAGGGGCGCTGCTGAGCCGCCACGTGCCCATTGTTTTTCTGTTTTAACTTGTTGTTTTCATTTTAACAGGAAAAAACTTTCTTCTATTTAAAATTTGAAAAAACTTTCAACAGGAAAAGTGTTTCAATTTAAATAACTAATCCAAAACCATTTTCTGTTTTCAAAATTATTAATTCTAACTAAACAATTTTACTATTTTTAATAAAAAATGCACTAACACGTTTAAAACGGGCATAAGAAATTCAAAAATGATTCAAACAATGTGAAACCTTCGCGTGGTGTCATATTATGTGTCATAGTTGCAAGGAAAAATATTGAACTTGGAAAATTGCAAACGTCATAAAAAATCCTTCACAAAATGACCTATCATGTTCGAGGTTTCATGGCATTTAGGTCAAACCACCAATGTTATGGCTAGAATCAGGGCATAGTTTATGATAATGTGACCATATTGTGCACACATGTGCATCTTGGGATGGCTTACGATGTTGCAGGAGGAAGTTTTCATTTTCGATACACGAAATAGCCAATTTCCATTTTTGAGGTGCCGAAATTGGGGTGTTCTATGAAGAAACCACCAAATTAAAGTTTGGCATTGGCACCAACCCATTTTTCAAAAATACTAGACCACCTTAGATGGACTAATTCCCAACCGGTGTATCAGAAACCTTACCGTCCATCCCTCATGAAAAAGACAAATTCCTGCTGATTCGATAGGAGGGTGCCCAGATTTGAACTACAAGTACAGGATATAATGCTTGTGAATTTTTTTAAAAATCATTTATAGGTTCACAACATGCTATTTCACTAGAGATCTACTTCTAGTTTAGCGAGGCTCAGCCCCGGGCTAAGAAGCTTCAAGCCCGCCGCTTTGAATATAGTTTGAAACGGGCATAAGAAATTCAAAAATGATCCAAACAATGTGAAACCTTCGCGTGGTGTCATATTATGTGTCATAGTTGCAAGGAAAAATATTGAACTTGGAAAATTGCAAACATCATAAAAAATCCTTCACAAAATAACCTATCATCTTGGAATGGCTTACGATGTTGCAGGAGAAAGTTTTCCTTATCCCACCGACAGTTTAGTTAGATGACACAAAAACCACCTTTAATCCCGGTTGTACCCACCAGCCGGGACTAAAGGTTAGATAGTTTCCCGCGCCACTGCGTTCCCGCCTATTTTCTTCCCGCGCTTTCCACCTTTTCCCGCCTCCGTCTTCCCGCCATTTTTTCACTATATATATGTAGGCTTGGCCTCCATTTACATATCACATCTAGACTCATATCTGCAAACCTCATCACTCTCTCCCATGGCCTCCATCGTATCTCTAACCCCCAAGGAGGCGGAGGCGCTTTGCGCCTCAAACTACCCCTGCCCGCCGGGCTACCGCGTCCCCACCGGCTGGATGCTGAGCGTCGGAGGCGTACCGGTCCCTCCTGTCCCTCTAGGTGTGGCGCGTCAGATGGCCATCACGAACCACTACTACTTCGAGCTCACGCCAGAGCAGCGGAGGAATCCCCAGTGGCATCCCGACTACAGCCCGACTTGGGACGCCTTCTTCATCAATCGGCGTGAGAGTGCGCTTGCCAGGCACGAGGAGGATGGCCCACCTTGTTCGAACTTCAACAAGGCCGGCCGTCGGCTGTGGTGGCGCGGCCGGACTCTCCAGAGCGTCATGGCCTACCGTGGCCCCCGCCTGTGCTACCCTCAGTCTCAGCCCACGCGTGCTCACCCGCCGAGGTTCGACTACCGCGACTCCGACGACTACGACGACTACAGTGGCGATGTTTATAGGGCTAGGCATGACTATGACTGAATCACTCCAATATTATGTGTCATAGCTGCATGGAAAAATATTGAACTTGGATAATTGCAAACATCATAAAAAATCATTCACAAAATGACGTGTCATAGTTTTCATACATTACATAGATTTACATAGGGTTTAGGGTAATTCTCCTTCGTCGCGTATGTCGATCCCTTGCCTATGATCGCTTCTTAGGCCGTAACCATGGAGCATCTTCATTATTTAACGGGATGCATCATCGCGTATGTCCTTTTTCCCATTGTCACATGTTGCATCAAAGCGGACACCACTATTTTGGTTAGTGCTCTTTTTATCTTGGGAGATCGTGTAAAATGTATTCCCATTTATCTCGTACCCTTGGAAAGTCAATACAGTCGCAGATGGTGTCGCGGCCAACAAGTAGAGCTGATCTCCAATAGTGGTGTCATTTATGAGATGTAATTGCAACCAAGTGCCAAAAGTCTCCATGTGATTTTCTTTAATCCAGTAGTCATCCTTCCCCGGGAACTTAGAGCGTACAACATTCATGTGTTCCTTGATATACGGAGCCACGAAGGTAGAACTTTGTAGAACTGTGTAGTGTGCTTGATTCAAAGAATGCCCGTCCCTAAATATCATTGCTTTCTTTCCTAGCGTGCCTTTTCCACTCAGTCTCCCCTCATACCGTGATTCAGGAACACCAATCGGCTTAAGGTCAGGAAGAAAATCAACACAGAACCCAATGACCTCCTCTGTTCCATAGCCCTTGGAGATGCTTCCTTCTGGCCTTGCACGATTACGAACATATTTCTTTAAGACTCCCATGAACCTCTCGAAGGGGAACATATTGTGCAGAAATACAGGACCGAGAATGGAAATCTCATCAACTAGGTGAACTAAGAGATGCGTCATAATATTGAAGAAGGACGGGGGGAACACCAACTCAAAACTGACAAGACATTGGACCACATCCTTTTGCAGCCTTTCTAGACTTTCTCGATCGATCACCTTCTGAGATATTGCATTGAGGAATGCACATAGCTTCACAATGGGTACTCGAACATTTTCCGGTAGAAGCCCCCTCAATGCAACCGGAAGCAACTGCGTCATAATCACATGACAATCATGAGACTTCAGGTTCTGGAATTTTTTCTCTGCCATATTTATTATTCCCTTTATATTAGACGAGAACCCAGCCGGGACCTTGATACTATTCAGGCATTCAAAAAAGATTTCCTTCTCTGCTTTGGTAAGAGCGTAGCTGCTTAAGTATTGACGGCCTTTATCAGTATGCTTGTTGTATGGGTCTTTGATACGTTGCTGGTCCTCCCGTGCTTCTGGTGTATCTTTTGTCTTCCCATACACGCCTAGGAAGCCTAGCAGGTTCACGCAAAGATTCTTCGTCACGTGCATCACATCGATTGAAGAACGGACCTCTAGGTCTTTCCAATACTCAAGCTCCCAAAATATAGATTTCTTCTTCCACATGGCCGTGTGTCCGGTAATGGGGTCTTTCAGAACAGATTGACCGCCAGAACCCTTTCCAAATATTACTTCTAGGTCCTTCACCATACCAAATACATCAGCACCTTTAGGGAGCTTAGGCTTCTTCCGGTGATCTGCCTCACCGTTGAAATGCTTGCCTTTTTTTCTTACTTGATGATTGGTCGGAAGAAATTTACGACACTCCAGGTACACAACCTTCTTACATTTATCCAAATATGTACCTTTAGTCTTATCTAAACAGTGCGTGCATGCATTGTATCCCTTGTTTGACTGTCCTGAAATATTACTAAGAGCAGGCCAATCATTGATGGTTACGAACAGCAACGCTCGTAGGTCAAATGGCTCCTGTTTGTGCTCATCCCACACCTTTACACCTGGTTATGCCCAGAGCTGCAATAGTTTATCGACTAATGGCCTTAGATACACATCAATGTCGTTGCCGGGTTGCTTCGGTCCTTGGATGAGCACTGGCATCATAATGAACTTCCGCTTCATGCACAACCAAGGAGGAAGGTTGTAGATACATAGAGTCACGGGCCAAGTGCTGTGACTGCAGCTCTGCTCCCCAAAAGGATTCATGCCGTCTGTACTTAGACCAAACCATAAGTTCCTCGCATCACCTGCAAAGTTTGAGTACTTTCTCTCGATGTTTCTCCACTGCGACCCATCGGCGGGGTGTCTCAGTTTCCCGTCTTTCTTACGCTCTTCTTTGTGCCATCGCAACAACCTAGCATGCTCTTTGTTTCTGAACAGACGTTTCAACCGTGGTATTATAGGAGCATACCACATAACCTTAGCAGGAACCTTCTTCCTGGGGGGCTCGTCATCACCCTCAACATCACCAGGGTCATCTTGTCTGATCTTGTACCGACATGCAGTGCATACCGGACATTTATCCATATTCTCATACTTCTCACCACGGTATAAGATACAGTCATTAATGCATGCATGTATCTTCTCCACATCTAATCCTAGAGGGCAGATAGTCTTCTTTGCTTCGTACGTTGTCTCGGGCAGCTCATTATCCTTTGGAAGCTTTGGCTTTATTATTTTCAGTAACTTCTCAAATCCCTTGTCAGATAAACCAGCCTCTGCCTTCCATTTCAGCAATTCAAGTGTGGTACCGAGCTTTGTGCTGCCATCTTCGCAATTTGGGTATAATAACATTTTGTGATCGTTTTGCATGGCCTCCAACTTCAGCTTCTCCCTTTCTGTATCGCATTGTTGCTTTGCATCAGAAATGACCCGACCAAGACCATCACCGGGCTCATCCGATGCCCGTTGTTCTTCTTCATTGCCGCCTCCCTCTTCTTCATTGTCTTCCATTGCAGTATCACCGTATTCTTCAGGATAGCTGTCATCATCCTCTTCTTCATTTTCTTCCAGCCTAACCCCTCTTTCTCCGTGCATGGCCCAACAATAATATCCGGGCATGAAACCTCTCCGAAGCAGATGGCTTTGAAGGATTCTCGGGGCAGAGTGCTCCGTCAAATTTCGACAGTCGATGCAGGGACAAGGCATAAAATTATCCACTTTGTTTGCCTTAGCCACATCGATAAATTTATGCAGGCCTGCAATAAAATCAGAATCGCGTCGGTCGCCGTACATCCATCGCATCCGCGCATCGATCTGCGTTATAATAATTAACTATTATAATAACATCATGAATAGTGAAATGACCACCCACATGGACACATATGCAAGATTTTTATATCAGTTACAGATGAAGAAGATAAGGTTGCTAACCTCGGCGGAGGATACCGTGTTGTGCGAACTTAAATGTGGCATGGACATTTCGTCGAACACCTTGTGTGCAATCAAAGGAAAAAAAAAGCTAGCACCCACACCACACACACAATCCAGCAAATTTTTGTGGCAAAGGGCAAAGGGCTGGGTATCAATTTATAGCCAGGGGAGGGTCTTTGATCCCGGTTCATGCCATGAACCGGGACCAATGACCCGCATAGAGGCACGTGTCATGCTGGGGAGGCCTTGGTCCCGGTTAATGCCACAAACCGGGACCGATACCCCGAAATGAACCGGGACTAATCTCCAGGCGGCATGGACCGGGACCAATAAGTGTCATTGGTCCCCAATGGCCAGCCGAACCGGGACAGATGACATTTGGGTGCTGGACCAAAGACCCTTTTTCTACTAGTGAGTATAGAAGTATAGACTTACGTTGGATTGTAGGGCACTAGTATGTATTTCTTGTCCTTGCTTTTTTGCAATGCAGGGAAGATGCACTCCTTCAAAATAATCTCACAACCTTCCTTGGAGCTTAGATTGTTGTCGTGCATGTGATAAGGATCAGCGATTCCGACATCAGCAAGTTCTTTTTTCTGTCTGGTCTCTCTAATGAGGTACAGCGCCCATAGCCTGACAAGGGAGGACTCAAGCAAATCTAGGTTGAACAATCTAAAGATCTCCGGAAACTCTAGGTAGAACTTGTCTGCAGGATATTTGGTCACAAAGTGGTCGTAATCCACTGGAACCCTGGCCGTGTAATGTGAGGCATGGTCTTTATGATTTTCTAGCTCTCTTATATTCTGGTGCAGAATCTTCATATCAACAGAAAGGCTTGCAAACTCATCCCCTGGAACCAAGTGCTCACCGCGGATATGATGTTTCTGCCATTTACCACTTTCTCGCTCTCCTTCTGCGTTCGTTGATCCGTAGGACAATGATTTTTTTAACCTATGCTCCTTTTTGCCAAGCTTTTCTTTCTTCTTCTTCCTTCGTACATGTTGCGGTTCTGGAGATGTCGCCTCATCAGGAGAGTTCCTTTTTTTTGCGGCACCATGCTTGGGGGCCACATAAGAATTGGACCCTACCCCTTGGTCTTGGTCCATGTCATCCTCCTCGCCTACAGCGCCATCCAGGTCCTCAAATGTTAGAGGAGTGCAAATACCCACTTCATTTGCTGGGGTGGTTGCCTTTCTCGAGTACTGTGGTGTTGTGCTAGTTGATTTCCCCACCAACTTTATCGCATCCTTTGGCCACTTCATGACATACCCCTTGCACTGTCCTAATTTGTTGCAACCTGGCTCGGGGTGGCGGTCATCAATATCCAAATCCACAAAGGGTTCAAGCACCTTGTTCACATCAACCTTTGCCATGTCTGGTGGTAAATCCACACAATGCAGCTTGTTCTCCTTGGTCACTGGATGCACTCGCCCGTGTGCAACCGTCACCATCTTCCCATCCATCATGGGTGCCAAAAGATGGCAGGGAGTAGGGTCCTATGAGACATAAGTTGCAACAATGAATTTCAGATTACAAAGGACTAATATATTGTTGTTGATACGATTTTATTTATACTTACAGTAATGGCGTCTATAGGATTCAGCGACCCCGCTGGAATGCGCGAGACAGACACGTTGGTACTGATATGCCCACCAATATCGGGTGATTGTATATGTGTTCCATGAGGGATCGACAAGTTGGTATTTGACTGTGTATGCGTGTCGCCAGGGATCGACAGATTGGTATTCGGGAGCATGGGTTGATGTCCTTGTTCTGCCAACATACGCCTCACTGTCTCCGCGGCAACCTGCTCGGCAACCGCCGCAACCCGCTGGTTGAATTCAATGTGCATGCGGGCAGTGGATCTGGCTCTCCTCCTCTGACGGCCAATGTCCTTATCTTCAGGCAAAAATACCTTCCAAGGAGCCCCATTCCCCACGCCTCTCACACGGCCTCGATGCTCCACCCCGCCAAGAGCCTTTCCAAGAGGATCCTCCCACCTTTCGCAATCAACTGAGTCTTGGGATGCCTGAGTTTGAGTTTGTTTCTGCATCAAGTTTGATTTAAGTTAGTTTCCAAGTGTTCCATATAGCACAACGAAATAAATCTATCTATTATATATATGAAAGCAATATACAACTCTCAAACTGAGAAAAGGCAGTAGTATTAATGACCAAACTCTGATTCTTCTCAAAATATCGGTTAACCTGAGAGTACAAGAATATTTCTGCATAATAGTTCTATGGTTGTACGAAGGATGCTTCAGAAAGAGATAACTTGGAACAATGTTATATGTGAAACAACTGCTATTAGAGAACACTTCATTAAGTGTATGTTAGCACACACGGATGGCACGCACATACAGCGTTCAAAGATGCAAAATTAAGTGAATAAACTAAGACAATACTGAATTCGTTTTATTACAGTGTAATAAACATTGTCTAAAATTTGAAGCTTACCATGAGCTTATCGTGCACATCCACGAGTTTAATGGATTTGAAGACCGGTTCTCCCGTCACAGGGTCATAAGATGCACGGGCCCTCACAAAATCCCTTCCTCGACCTTCCTCGATGTAGGAAAAAGGGGGTTCTTTCCCAGCTGCTATTGCAGTTGCGTCCTCCTTCGCCCATTTTGGCTTCTTCCCTAAATAACCACGGGTGCCTAGTTTGTGGTTCAGTTTGTTCTTCTCCCGCAGTTCCTTCCCCCAATCGCTCTTCTTCTTGAAATCATCATCTGAGTGACTTGCAAGGAACTGTTTCCAATCCTCCTCTTCTATGTGTGGCCATTTCTTCTTGATCACTTCCTCAAAATCTTCTCTGCCGTAGTCTTGATTTTCTTTCTGGTATATGTTAGCCCCTCGGAGTGACTGCGCCTCTTGAAGGGACGTGTGACAGATAATGTAGTCCGATCCCTTCTAGTAGGTTCGGAGACTTGTGTAGCTTCATCATCATTATCTGTATCTGGGTCATCGAATTGGTCATAATCCTCTTCATCGATGACACCATCCACCCCGACTATACTCCTTTTCCCTCTTCTCATGATTACACGGCTTGGCGCCTGTGGGTCAGTTATATAGAAGCATTGTGCAACCTGTTTAGCTAATACCCATGGCTCCTTTCTAGCGCTTATGGCTTTCACATTTCTCTCCTCAATAGGTGTCGGTGGCGGTATGACCATGGTAGTGAAATTGTCCTCGTCAGTGTTGATTTTTTCCGCCCACCTAACTCGAAACATTGGGATTACAGAGATGGTGTAGTCCAACTCCCATATCTCTTCGATCCTGCCATAGTATCTATCCTTTTTCTTCCCAGTTAGTGCCTCCATCGTCACACCACTGTTCTGGTATACACTTTTCTGGTCTTGTGCCTCTGTATAGAATGTGTATCCATTGATGTCATATGCTTGATATGTCACGACATTGACCAAGGGACCTTGTGCCAAACTGTACACATCAAATGCTTTCTCGTCATCCTTTGAACATGGGTTTTCCTCAAAGTAGTTTTTTAGCCACTTTGCAAAATTTGTGTTGTGCTCTTTCATAAGCGCGGCATTGTTCTTTCTGGGGTTCTTCTCTCGCAACATTTTCATGTGCATATGAACATAAGGCTGGACCACCGAGGTGTGTTGCAACACCACAAAGTGTGCTCGGTCATATTCATCTGATCGATTGATTGCATCATTGTGCACATGTAGATCCTTCTTTCCGCGGCGGTGACCCTCACCACCAAGCCTGCCAAGGTGCCGATTAGTAGGCACACCAATAGGTTTATCTACTTTCATGTAATCCATGCAAAACTCGACGCACTCCTCCGATAGAAAACCTTGGATGATGCTTCCATCCGGATGAGACCTGTTGCGAACAAAGCGCTTCACGATCCCATTGAACCTTTCCAATGCATACATGTTATGTAGAAACACGGGGCCAAGGTCGATTATCTCTGGGACTATATGGATCATGAGATGCACCATGATGTCGAAGAACGAGGGGGGGAAGTACATCTCCAACTCACATAGTATGATAATGATTTCTGCTTGCAATTCGTTGCATCGCTTCTTCGTAATCGACTTTTGAGAGATAGTGTCAAAAAAGTTACATAGGTCCAACACTGTCTTCCGAACCCATGGCTCCATAAGTCCCCTTATTGCAACCGGAAGTATCTGTGTGATCATAACGTGGCAGTCATGTGACTTCATACCCACTAGTTTGTGGTTCTTCATGTCAAGATGTCTCTGTATGTTTGCTGAGTAGCCGGAAGTAACCTTTACACTTTCAAGGCACTTGAAAAATTTGTCGAGTTCCGCCTTACTTAGAGTGTAACAAGCGGCAGGACACTCGGTCTTGATTTTTGTAACACCCTTTCCTTCATTGGTCTTCTCATCTCTTGCCCATAGTTCTCTTCGTATCCCGAGATTTTCCAAGTCCGCTCTTGCCTTCGGCCCATCTTTTGTCTTGTCTGGCAAGTGGAGCAATAGACCAAGCAAACTCTCACACACATTCTTTTCGACATGCATGACATCTATGCAATGTCGTGTGTCAAGATATGGCCAGTATTCCAAGTCCCAGAATACAGATTTTGTTTTCCACACGCCTTCCAATGGCTTTACCTTCTTTTGTTTCTTTCCCGCCTTAGGGCACTCGTCCCAAGAGTTCAATAGTTCTAATATTTCTCCCCCGCTCCACTTACGTGGTTTTGGCCGGATCTCAACTGTATTGTCAAACTTCTCTTCCTCTAGTCTCCATGGGTCATCCTCAAGAAGCCATCTTCGATGTCCCATGTACACGATTTTTTGAGAGCCCGGTAAGCGACGACTTGTTGTATCATCCATGCACTGCACACATCCGTTGTATCCATGGACACACTGGCAAGATTGATATCCTAAGGCTGGATAGTCCTGGACTGTTGTGAGTAGCAAACCTTTCATGTTAAAGCTATTTTCTTCATAAGCGTCCCATACCTCGACCCCTGCCCATAGTGTCTCCAACTCTTCATACAATAGTTTCTCATACATGTTGAGATCATTCCCAGGTTGCTTTGGGCCTTGAATGAGCAAAGATAGGTGTATGTACTTCCGCTTAAGACATAGCCATGGTGGAAGGTTGTACATCCACATAACAACTGGCCAAGTGCTGTGTCTACTGCTCATGTTACCGAAAGGGTTGATTCCATCTGTACTCATACCGAATCTGATGTTCCTGGGGTCACCTCCAAATGAGGGGAATGCATCGTCGATTGCTTGCCACTGGCAAGCATCTGCAGGGTGTCTCATCACACCATCCTTTTTTCGTCCCTCGGCATGCCAACGCAATAGCTTTGCCTCATTCTTGTTTGCGAATAGACGCTTCAAACGGGGAATGACTGGAAGGTACCATACAACCTTTGCTGGAGCACCGCTCATCAATTTTTCCACGGATTCTATGTGTTGGCTCCTTCCCCGCTTGAACCGAGATGCATTGCACTCTGGACACTTGTTTAGCTTCTCGTAATCACCACGATAAATGATGCAATCATTCGGACAAGCATGGTATCTGATCACCTCCAATCCAAGAGGGCACACAATTTTCTTGGCCTCATCGCAACTCCTAGGTAACACGTTCCCCTTCGGCAAGAGCTTACTAAGATAGTCCAATTTATCATCAAGGCTTCCGTCTATGTCGTTGTGGACCGCCTTCAACCTTAGAAGTTCGAGTGTCACTGATAGGCGCGTGTACTCGGGATCGCAACCGGGATACAAGGGAGTTTCTGAGTCTTTCACTAGCGTCTGCAACTTGGCCCACTCTCTGTCACCCGCTCTATCGTTATGTGCGTCTTTCACAACCTGCTCTTGCACATGAGGGTCGTTGACCATTTTGGCCAAATCATCTGAATCCTCTTCCTCCGGATCATGTCCAAAATCACCGGGTTCTCCCATATCTTCTTCGTCTAAATCTTCATGATGCGCCTCGTCATCTAACCCTTCATCATCGGCAACAACCTTAGCCTCCTCCCCATGACTTGTCCATCTTGTATAATCTTTCATGAAACCCCAACGCATCAGGTGCATGTGCAATGACCCAGATTTTCTTTCAAATAACATTAAATTTCACAAGAATTGCACGGACAACATATCTTCGTGCCGCCCTTTCGCAACATATCTCTCTCCGCGACGTCAAGAAACTTATTCACATGATCATGAAAACTTTGTGTCATGCGATCCTCCGTGTACATCCAATTTCGATCCATCTCTGCAATATATGTAAATTAAGTTCGTTAGCAAGAGCAACTCAAGATAAAAAGAAAACATGACAAGTAGTACATAACAATCTGGCTGTGACTTTTAGCTGTCTCTCGTGTCTAAAGAGGAAAGGCATCAAGTCTCGAACCGAGTACTTCTTTATTCAGCTAAGAAAACGACGGTTCCCGAAAAGCTACCTTCTTCAACTGCCCCTCTTCAACTAGAGCCTTCTCCCCGGCATCGCCCAACTGCTACGCCAAATACGGCGTCGACGAATTCGATCGCGTGCTAGGCCAGATTCGGCGTCGGCCAGATCGATGGAGTCCTTTTGCAAGCTCGGCGGCTATTGCATACTGCAGACGGGGGTGTCGATCCAGTACTTATGGCGAAGAAATTGAATCTGGGTCTGACTCGGTGCGATGTCGTGCAGGACTCCGGGACGGATCCGTCCCCTCTCACCCTCGTGCTCTCCTTCAACGCCACCTGCGCCACCGTCTCTGACCCCCAACCAACTCCACACAGCGCCGCCACCAACTTCTCCTGCTCCGCCTACTTTCCCTTCATCCAAGAGGACCTCCATCCATGGCGCGCCGCGGGGGGCATCATGCGCGCGATGCTCGACCGCGACCGCGCCCGCACCACCGCCAGCTTCCGCCTCTTTGTGCTCCGTGGCCGCGCCTACATCGAGTGGATCGCCCCGGCCTTCCAGAACGGTCTGCGTCCCCGACCCGACTGCGTGGACTGGCCGGTCGTCCGCGCCGACGAGTACCAGTGGAGAACGCCACCATCCTGCCGCCGGTTTTCGGATACTGCGGCGACAACTACATGCTCGACATCCTCTTCCCTGGAGCTGGTAAGTAACTTCTCCTCAGATCATCAGGCGACACATGATCTCGAGTACACAAGCTTGGTCAACAGCAACGGATTGGTATGTTGGTGTGTTGTTTTACCTGCTGTTTTTGTGTGTACAATTATTCTAATCGACGAGCAAATTGAGAACTATGCTTTTTGGTAATATTCGTAAGAGCTGAGACCAAATAATTTCATCACGTATTCTTAGGATACATTTGGAATTTGTTTGGTAATATTCGTCTTATATAGCTGAGGTTGCCATATATTTGTTTGGTCACAACGGTGTTGTTCTTCACACCTGTTACTCTCTACCAACTGCTCCTAAATTAGCTGCACTGAATGTTGGTCACCTGACAGTTGATAAATCTAGATTTCATGTCATTGTCTAGAAGACACAACACAAAAGGACATCTCTAGCAATTATCTTATTTAAATCCAGCACTCATGGCTCTTCAGTATTTGCTTTCATTTATTCAGGGTCCTACGGGGCCAGGTTTCAAGCTTCTATAAAATATACAGATATTGATCCTTCATCCATTGCTGGACAGAAAGTATCTATGCTAGACTGTTGTTTTAGATTCCAATGCATAAGAGGAGAGCCCTCTTCTTCATCTTTTCAACAGTACTTGCGGCTTTATCAGTTGAAAGGACTAATGCCTGTGCTTCTCCTGATGATTCCTACCACTCTTCTGTATGACAATGGATCAGCCATTTGTCCATTCTCTCTATGTTGATGTCAATATCCTCTCCTCTTAAAGAGTTTTGAGGGGTCTTTTGAGATAGCACTTTTGGAATATAGTCGACCATGCCGAAACTAATGTTTTCTACTTCCTATGTTTTTCCTCATAGGTACAAACTGCACTTAATATTGTCTTTTTACAGTAAGGGTGTGTTTTGTCCAGCAAGATCGAAAGGAGATGTGGACAACCTGGACGCATTTTAATCTGGCAGAACAATATAGATGGAGTAATGACTACCATGTTGTTCTTGACTGAATCATCTTCCTGCCTTTAACTTTTGAGGCTGTGAGTCCATCTGCTAGAATATATAGGTTGGAGTTTTGAAGCTAAGGACAAGGTGATAACACATGGCTTCAATAATAGAACACATAGTTTGTTAGATACCTTTACCATTTGCTTACATATGCGACCTCCTCTCCCTTGGAAAATATTATTGAATGACATATAGTTGTTCTGTCCAACGTAAGCATGGCTAGGATCTCATGATCTAATTTTCTACTGATTATATCGACATGTAATTTACACTACAAAGAATATTCTGATTTGTATTTTCTCACTACGCACCTTAGTTTTTGCCTAATGTTTTCAGAAGTTCAGATGATCATATTGATATATCCCTCGGCAAAAAAGCTTTGTACCTGGTTTGCCAAGAACTGCTTCAAACAATCTGCTGGCGAAGGGTCCTAAGGGATCAACTGAAGCAAGATATCACAAATCGCAGCATGCTATTGGGGCCTGGTGGTTATCTCATCTGAAAAGTAAACTCTAAAAGGAGATCAATTACAGCTGAAAATACCATTGATAGGTTTATTTATGACTGCTACGACTAGATGGTCCAGCTTACCCTTTCTTTGGATAGCAGTGCCTTATGCTGAATTTTTCAACTGACATGCTAGGACTGTAGGCTTCGCTGTTGCTCATATTGACAGTTATTCTAAAGTGTGCTTGCAATAGGTAGTCTGTACCGACTCTTTTGTAATGACACACTTTCTCTGTATAAATATTACACTGTGATTAGTGTGTCCTTCTGTGTTATCCCCTGTTCAAAAGAATACCACAGCTGAACAAGCTGTCTTTCTTATTAATGGCTGCCATACCATGGTTAATCGGACTACTACTCAACCTAAGGGCGCGGCGGCCGAGCCTTACTAGTAATGATTTAAGAAGCTTGTAAGCTGTTAACTGCTAAATCTAGGTTGCAATATCTCTTTTCCGATCCCATCTCCCAACTCTTTGGTCTACAAAAAAAAAACAAATTACCCATCCTTATTAAAAATAAAAAACTTCTATGAACGTCAATTATGATCAAGTAAGAGGAAACAAGAAGGCTTCAATCAAATGTGAATAAACGCAATGTCAAATTCATATGTACTTCAAACTAATCTATAGAACAATTGAATAGTCATGGTGTAGCATCCTAGTGACGGGCCAGCCACACCTGAACGCCAGTGGTACATCCTGTATACTAGTGACGGTTGTTTTAAAAGGCCTGTCACATGCAATACAAACACCAGTGACAGGCATGCCTATAGACCCGTCACTGGTATTAGGCCTGTACACTAGTGACGGGCACGTATAGTCACCCGTCACTGCCAACGCTCTGATGCCACCTGCCGACCTTTAGCAGTGACAGGCCTAATTCTGCCCGTCACTGGTACCGTTACCAGTGACGTGCATGTTTGTGCCCGTCACTAGTGTGATGGCGTCTATAAGCTATTCTGCAGTAGTGCACCGTGAGGATGACGGACTTGCCGCCCACCTTGGGCAGCCCCTCGATGAAGTCCATGGAAATATCCGCCCACACCTATGAAGGCACATCAAGGGGCTATAGAAAACCGGCTGATCGCAATGTCTCGGTCTTGTTGCGTTGGCACGTCACACACGACCGTACCCAAGCTTGCACCAATGCACGATCGCCAGGGATGAAGAAGTCCACACGAAGACCATGGAGGGTCTTCTGCACACCCTCATGGCTAGCCGAGTGTGCCAAGGATAAGACCTGATGGCGAAGGTCGCCGTGATCGGGCACGAAGAGGCGGTGCCCATGGAGGGGCAGCCCGTCGGCCAGGCGCCAGGGCGCCTCCAGCTTTCCGGTGTCAAGGCGCTGGTGTAGTCCCTACGCATCCTCGGCCGTCGAAGTCGCCCTGCAGATGTCGTCAATGAGAGCAAACGAGGGCCCAGAACGGATGCACATGACAGTGCCCGATGCGGCGACGTCCTCCGCAACATCCTCAGTGTCGCGGCGTGATAGGTCATCGGCGACCGTGTTGAGCCGGCCCGGATGGTACTCAATGGTGAAGTCGTAGCCAAAGAGCTTGCTGATCCACTGGTGCTGCGGAACTGTAGATAGGCACTGGTCCAGCAAAAACTTGAGGCTGTAGTGATCCATGCGAACACAGAACGGCCGCCCCCAAAGATATGGCCGCCAGTGACGCACGGCCTGGACCAACCCGATAAGCTCTCGCTCGTGCGCCGTGAGCTTGTGATGGCGAGCGGCGAAGGGGCGGCTTAAAAAGGCCAGTGGTCCTTCGCCCTGATGGAGGACGGCGCCGAAGCCGATGCCGGAGGCATCGCAGTCCACCACGAACGGGCTGTCAAAGTCCGGCATCTGGAGCACGGGCCCCGTTGTGAGTGCCCGCTGGAGGGCCTAGAACTCCTCATTCGCCTCCGTGTCCCAGGCGAAAGCGTCGCGGCACAGGAGGCGTGTCAGTGGTGCGGCGATGAGGCCGAAGTCCCGGATGTACTTCCGGTAATAGCCTGCGAGACCCAAGAAGCCACGTAGAGCCCGCGGCGACTGCGGGGGCGGCCATGCAGCGACGGCGGCGACCTTGTCAGCATCCATCATGACTCCCTCCGCCGAGATGACGTGCCCCAGGTACGCGATGGAGGTCGTGCCGAACGAGCACTTCGAACGCTTGAGGTGTAGACGATGCGCTTCGAAGCTCGTTGAAGATGATGGCCACGTGCTGCAGGTGCTCCGCTCAGGATGAGCTGTAGATAAGAATGTCATCAAAGAAAACAAGCACAAAGCGGCGCAAGTAGGGGCTGAGCACGTCGTTCATCAGGGCCTGGAACGTCACCGGTGCGTTGGAGAGGCCGAATGGCATCACCAAGAACTCGAAGTGGCCATGATGTGTCCGGAACGCCGTCTTCACGATATCATCCGGATGCATCCGCACCTGATGATAGCCGGAGCGCATGTCGAGCTTGGTGAAGAAGCGCGCCCCATGGAGCTCGTCCAAGAGCTTGTCCACGATGGGGATGGGAAATTTGTCCTTGGACGTCACGGCGTTAAGGGCGCGATAGTCGATGCATAAACGCCACGTGCCGTCGGCCTTGCGCACCAGGAGCACCGGCGTAGAGAACGGGGATGTTGATATCCGAATGATGCCCTGCGCGAGCATAACCGCCACCTGGCGCTCGAGCTCATCCTTCTGCAGCTGGGGGTAGCGGTACGGCCATACGGCGACAGGCGCCGTATCCGGCAGCAGGTGGATGTGGTGGTCACAGGGTCGTGCCGGCGGTAAGCCCTGTGGCTCATCGAAGATGTCGCTGTGCTGCTGCAGGAGGTCGGCCAGGAGGGGGTGCGCCTCATCGAGCGCGGCCATCATTAGCTGGAGCTGAGGGGTCGCGGGCCCTGTACCACCGATGCCTGTCCACTGGACGCGGTGGCCTTCCTCGCGCCAGAAGATGAGGGTCAGCATGTCGAGGTCCCAGAGTATGGGGCCTAGTGTGGACAGGAAATCGACGCCGAGGATGAAGTTGTAGTAGCCCAAGTCGATGCCAACGCAGTTGATGGAGAAGGGCTCGACGTCGATGACGATGGGAACCTGCCGCGCCACGCCCTGACAAGTAAGGCAGTCCCCGTTGGCGACGGTGACGCTGAACTTCTTGGCTCCCGCCGGCTGCAGTGCTAGACATCGCATGGCGTCCCCAGACAAGAAGTTGTGCGTCGAGCCCGTGTCCACAAGCACGGTGAGGCGCTCACCATGGATCGTCATCGGAAGCAGCATGGTCTTCGCCGTCTTGATGCCCGCCATCGCATGGAGGGAGACGACGAAGGCGGTCACGTCGACCGGCCCATAGGTCATGACGCCGGCCTCGGAGAGTGTCGTGGCGTCAAGCTCCATGGTGAGGGCCTCCACCTCCCCGTCGTCGATGGTCTCCAAGTAGAACAGGCGGGCACACATGTGACCCGGCATGAAGATCTCATCGCAGTTGAAGCACAGACCCTTACAGCGCCGCTCGAGCTGCTCGACCAAGGTCAGACGATGGAAGGGGCACGTCGGCACCGGCGGGACCGCGGGGGCGGCCGGCAGGGCGGGGCGCGTCGGGGCGGGGGCCGCCGATGCGGGGCGGGGTGGGGGGCGCGCGCCTCGGCCCTGGAAGACTGCTGCATGGCTAGGGCGCGTTGCTCATAAGCGCGTGCGTAGTACATGGCCGACTGCAGAACCTGTGGTTCGCGCATCTCTACGTCGATGCGGATGTGGTCGGGCAGGCCGCCGACGAAGAGCTCGGCGCGCTGGCGAGCCGTGATGCCAGGCGCATGGCACGCCAACGTCTGGAAACGGTCGGCAAAATCCTGCACCGAGGAGGTGAAGAGGAGGCGACCGAGCTCGGCCAGCCGGCTCCCGCGTATCGGGGGTTCGAACCGGAGGAGGCAAAGGTCGCGGAAGCGTTCCCATGGAGGCATCCCACCCTCGTCCTGCTCGAGGGCTGATGTCTACGCACGCGTCTGTTCTTGTAGACAGTGTTGGGCCTCCAAGTGCAGAGGTTTGTAGAGCAGCAACAAGTTTCCCTTAAGTGGATCACCCAAGGTTTATCGAACTCAGGGAGGAAGAGGTCAAAGCTATCGCTCTCAAGCAACCCTGCAATTACGATACAGAAAGTCTCTTGTGTCCCCAACACACCCAATACACTTGTCAGATGTATAGGTGCACTAGTTCGGCGAAGAGATAGTGAAATACAAGTGGTATAGATGATTATAAGTAGTAAATGCAATCTGGAATAAAATGGCAGCAAGCAAACAAGTAACAAAACAGTAAGTAAACGGTGTGCAAAGCTTGGAAACAAGGCCTAGGGATCATACTTTCACTAGTGGACACACTCCCAACAAATATAACATAATTGAACCAATAGATAACTTCTCTTCACTATGGTACTCTGAATTACTCTCCTATTGAATAACACTAATCATTGCGTAGGGCTACGAAGCACTCCTCAAAGTTCATCAAGTACTTGACAAACACCACTCATAGAGATATCCAAATCAAATCACAACTCAAGATAGATATTATTGCAACTTAGACCAAGTACTAACACGGTGCACACACTGTCAACATTACACCATGAAAGGAGGAATAGATCACTTCAATACTATCATAGTGATAATTATTCTCATAATCCATAAGAGATCACAATCGTATCCTAGACCAAGTACCACCACGATGCACGCACTGTCACCGTTACACCATGGCAGGAGGAATATATTACTTTAATAACAAACTAGAGTACACATAATGAAGAAGAGTAACATCTACTTATTCAACATGATACAAAGCTCACGATCACATAAAGATCACATCATGGGAGAGAGAGGTGAACCACATAGCTACCGGTAGAGCCCTCAGCCCCGAGGGATCTCTACTCCCTCCTCATCATAGGAGACAGCAAGGTTGATGGAGATGGCGGTGAAGTCGATGGAGACGGCGGAGACGGCGATGGAGACCGATGGAGATGGCTCCGGGGGCACTTCCCCATCCCGGCAGGGTGCCAAAACAGAGACTTCTGTCCCCCGAAATTTGCCTTCGACGGCGGCGGCGCTGCGGAACTGTTCTGGAAATTTCACCGACCCCCCTAGGGTTTTGCGTCCCGAGGCTTTATATAGGCAGCCAGGGGCTCCTCACACCAGGGTGGCGCGGCCCAGGCCCTGGCCGCGCCACCTATGTGTGAGGGCGGCCTCTGGCCCCCCTCCGGCTCTCTTTCGGTCTTCGGGAAGCTTCCGGGAAAAATAAGACTTCTGGCTTTTGTTTCGTCCAATTCTGAGAATATTTCCTGTGTAGCTTTTCTGAAACACAAAAATAGCAGAAAACAGGGAACTGGCACTGTGGCATCTTGTGAGTAGGTTAGTTCTGAAAATCGCATAGAAATGCCACGAAGTGTAACAAAACACAAGGCAAATGGTGCAAAAACAAGCATGGAGCATCAAAAATTATAGATACGTTTGAGACGTATCAAGCATCCCCAAGCTTAACTCCTGCTCGTCCTCGAGTAGGTAAGTGATAACAAAAGAATAATTTTTGAGGTGACATGCACCTACACAATCTTGATCATATATGTAAGCATTTGTGAGCTGGGATCATAAGAACTTAAAACATGGGCATGAAGATATAATCTTGATAGAAGAAACTTAGCAACCATGTTATAACATGAAAATGACCACAAACAAAAGATCATGAAAATGAAACAATGAAAGTCAAACGTGTGTTCAAATCATATGGAAAAACATACAAATGGTTTTCAGCTTGTCCTTCATAGAGAGCAAAACATAAATGCATAGGACACCTTCAAGTTTAAGAGGGCGACTAGATACAAGTAATTTAAGAACAAGTGAAACCATAGTCATGAATCAATCAATGATAAACTTTGGGACAATGCACATTATACTCAGAATGACAACTATGCTCTCTTAGACGGTGCATAAAGGTAGAAGCTGGAGACTCAACATAAAAGTAAAAGAAAGGCCCTTCACAGAGGGAAGCAGTGATTAAACATGTGCTAGAGCTTTTTATTTGTAAAATAGAGAGATAAAAATTGGTTTTGAGAGGTGGTTGTCTTTGTCAACGACTGGCAATGGGGTTCTTACTATCTTCCATACAAAAATGAAGCAAGTTTTTGAGAGAGAGTTTGGCACTTTTGTGCTCTTTTTATAAAGCTTGGCACTCCTCCCCACCTTTTTTCCTTTCTCAAACAATGGCTAACCGATTCCATCGGGTGCCCACCAACATTCACATACCATGGAGGAGTGCCTTTTTTTCTTTCTTTTTTTTCTTTTTTTTTTCTTTTTGGAATAAGCAATATGGAAGATAGCAAATCCGACCACTACGTCCCCATGAGCTGAAAACGGTGTCACAAAACGAGAAGTAGTTGAAAGTTTTGAAAGGTAGCACATGAAAATTTACTTTGGAATGGCTTGCAAATACCATGCATAGGAATTTATAGTGGACACAATGGCAAACTTGGTTTTTAGGAGTTGGATGCACGAGTAGAGCTCATACTCAGTACAAGGCGAGGACTAGCAAAAGACTGGGAGCGACCAACTAAGAGAGCAATAATGGCCATAATCATGCAAAGCGACAAAGCGACATTAAAAGAAGCATAAGATGGCATCAAAAGTCAAAAACTAAATGATCATAGAGGCTATAGGCGACTTATTTTGTAGTCAACATGTGTAAGCATGTGCCAAGTCAACCCAAATAAAGCATCAAAGGAGAAAACCAAATAAATGCTTCCATATAATAAAAATAACGCATGATTTTTTCAAAGGCTCATTAAGCAATCTCAATCATTTGAGACAAGTCATGCTACAGAAAAACCACTAAGCATACTATCAAAAAGACATCAAGCACAACATGCAAAAGCCTAAGCCGCAGTCTACACAAGCTCCTTCTTGTACCACTTTTTTGCATAAAGCTTTTCTCTTTTCCAACACCATTTGAAATTTTTTAAGACACCTCTTTTGATGAAAACCAATAAAGATCAGAGGCAAAAATACACCTTGATGGAAAGATAAAACAAGATCTGAAGAAAAATCAAGGCGAAAAACAAAGGCTAAACGCAGTAGCAGAAAAAGAGAACACTCGTTGAACGATAAGAGTGAAAACTAGAGTGTTCTTGGCAATGAAAAACGAGCTCATCTCCTCCAAAGAAACATGATGTGATCTAACCATTTATTGCAGCAAACAAAACAAAATAAAACTGAGAACAAAAACAACTGACGCTCCAAGAAAAACGCATAATGCATGAAGCAATAAAAATATAGTGTTTTGAAAGGTGACCTGATATTTGCCGATGAAGAAGGGGTGCTTCGGGGGCATCCCCAAGCTTTGATGCTTGTACTTCTTGGATATTTCTTGGGGTGATGCATGGGCATCCCCAAGCTTGATCTTTTGTCCATTCTTCATCTCATCTCATCATTCTCCAATCCCTACACTTGAAAACTTCATTCATACAAAACTAAACACAAATCTATTAGCAACATTAGTGTAGGCATAACATATAATTAACCTCTTTTTGCTTCAGGTTTCAACCCAAAACCACCACATATTAAGCATATACTACTGTAGCAACTTCCCCAAAAGTTCCGTGATCAAAAGAACTCAAAAGAAAGCGATAAAGCGGCAAACACAAATATTGGCAGAAATCTGTCAAAACAGAACAGCTGACAAAGGTCAAATTTTTGAGGGATTTTCTGTTGCTCAAATCAAAAAGTGTTCAACTAATTAAAGTTTGGATATAACCTGGGGCATACGCACAAGAAATCGCAGGTCCAAAAGATATACAGAGAATTTATACGAATTTTTACGGTGCAGCACCAAAAACAGTTTCAGGACAGCAACATCCCCAAATCTTTACTTCACTCGAATTAGAGGCTTGTCTTGGCACAACAATGAAATAAAAAAGGATAAGGAGCGGTCATTACAGTAGTAATGACTTCCAAGACTCAAATAAAAGAAAAAGTACTAAAAATAAGACAATGGGTTATCTCCCAAGAGTGCTTTTCTTTAACGCCTTTGAGCTAGGCGCAGTAATTTGCAAAGATGCTCATGTGGGCGCCATATAAGAGCTTGAGGCAAGGGCGCCATATAGGAACTTAAAGCAATAGAGAGCATCAAAAAGCAAGTATGGAACACATTTAAATCTAAACCACTTCCTATGCATAGGAATCTTGTAAGAAAATAAATCAACGAGGCACATAGTAGCAAGCATGGATAGATAAAACAAGTGCCACTTCAAGATTTGCAACATAAAGAGGGAAAACTTAATATTGTTGAGATCCATCAAACCATGTTTCCCTCTCTCATAATAACTTTTAGTAGCATCATGAATAGAACTAACAATATAACTATCATTTAAAGCATCCCAATCACGAGCCACATGCATAAAAGAATTAATACTCACCACAGGAACAATAGTAGTAGGAGCAGATTCAATAGAATAATTATTCTCATCACCATAATCATCATAAATAGGAGGCATATTGTAATCATAACTAATTTTATCCTCAATAGTAGGTGAACTGAAAATATTATACTCATCATCATAGCCATCATAAACTAGAGGTTTAGTATCATCACAAGTTAGAGAGCAACTATTTCGCAAAGCATACTCATCAAACATATCATCATAAGAAGGAACATCACATAAGGGAGATAAAATATCATCAGAGCAAACTTTCTCCACTAAAGCTGGGGAACTAAAAATATCATGCTTAACAAAACTAGCTTCTCCAAGCTTAGAATTTTCTATAGCATTAGCAACAACGGTATTCAAAGCATTGATACTAACAACACTATTAGCATGCGAATAAAGCTCCAAAGGTTTTTCAATTTTCTCTTCAAACACTTCATATCTAAACTCAGGAAAAAGACTAAAGAACTCATTGTTTTCCATTAAGCCTAACTAGTGAAAATAAAAACAAGAAACAAAAAAATGTAATTGCAGAATCTAAAGGAAATAACTTCGAGCACTCACACAGGAGGATGTGAGTACCTTTTACCTTACCTCCCCGGCAACGGCGCCAGAAAAGAGCTTGATGTCTACGCACGCGTCTGTTCTTGTAGACAGTGTTGGGCCTCCAAGTGCAGAGGTTTGTAGAGCAGCAGCAAGTTTCCCTTAAGTGGATCACCCAAGGTTTATCGAACTCAGGGAGGAAGAGGTCAAAGCTATCCCTCTCAAGCAACCCTGCAATTATGATACAGAAAGTCTCTTGTGTCCCCAACACACCCAATACACTTGTCATATGTATAGGTGCACTAGTTCGGCAAAGAGATAGTGAAATACAAGTGGTATAGATGATTATAAGTAGTAAATGCAATCTGGAATAAAAATGGCAGCAAGCAAACAAGTAACAAAACAGCAAGTAAACGGTGTGCAAAGCTTGGAAACAAGGCCTAGGGATCATACTTTCACTAGTGGACACACTCCCAACAAATATAACATAATTGAACCAATAGATAACTTCTCTTCACTATGGTACTCTGAATTACTCTCCTATTGAATAACACTAATCATTGTGTAGGGCTACGAAGCAGTCCTCAAAGTTCATCAAGTACTTGACAAACACCACTCATAGAGATATCCAAATCAAATCACAACTCAAGATAGATATTATTGCAACTTAGACCAAGTACTAACACGGTGCACACACTGTCAACATTACACCATGAAAGGAGGAATAGATCACTTCAATACTATCATAGTGATAATTATTCTCATAATCCATAAGAGATCACAATCGTAGCCTAGACCAAGTACCACCACGATGCACGCACTGTCACCGTTACACCATGGCAGGAGGGATAGATTACTTTAATAACACACTAGAGTACACATAATGAAGAAGAGTAACATCTACTTATTCAACATGATACAAAGCTCACGATCACATAAAGATCACATCATGGGAGAGAGAGGTGAACCACATAGCTACCGGTAGAGCCCTCAGCCCCGAGGGAGAACTACTCCCTCCTCATCATAGGAGACAACAAGGTTGATGGAGATGACGGTGAAGTCGATGGAGACGGCGGAGATGGCGATGGAGACCGATGGAGATGGCTCCGGGGGCACTTCCCCGTCCCGGTAGGGTGCCGGAATAGAGACTTCTATCCCCCAAAATTTGGCTTCGACGGCGGCGGCGCTGCGGAACTGTTCTGGAAATTTCGCCGACCCCCCTAGGGTTTTCCGTCCCGAGGCTTTATATAGGCGAAGGGGCGTCGTCAGGAGGCAGCCAGGGGCTCCTCACACCAGGGTGGCACGGCCAGGGCCTGGGCCACGCCACCTATGTGTGAGGGCGGCCTCTGGCCCCCCCTCCGGCTCTTTTTCGGTCTTCGGGAAGCTTCCGGGAAAAATAAGACTTCTGGCTTTTGTTTCGTCTAATTCCGAGAATATTTCCTGTGTAGCTTTTCTGAAACACAAAAATAGAAGAAAACAGGGAACTGGCACTGTGGCATCTTGTCAATAGGTTAGTTCTAAAAATCGCATAAAAACGCCACGAAGTGTAACAAAACACAAGGCAAATGGTGCAAAAACAAGCATGGAGCATCAAAAATTATAGATACGTTTGAGACGTATCAAGGGCATAGTACCATGTCTGGGCGGCGCTGCGGAGGTGGTAGGAGGCGATCCACGTGCGGTCGGACGCTAGTGTCCGCTGCCCCCTGAAAAACTGGTCGCACTGGTTGAGCTAGTTCAGGGGGTCGACGGTGCCATCGTAGGTGGCGAACTCCAGCTTGGTGAAGCGGGGCGGCTGCTAGCCGGGAGGAGCGATGTTGTAAGCCCCCTCATGACGAAGTGGCGATGACGTGGGCGCCGAGTAGGTGGGCATCAGCGGCCCGCCCAGGAACAAGTGTCCATCGATGCCGGCGTGGGGTGCGGCGTAGCCCGTGAGTTCGCCGAAGGGAAACGCCGCGGACGGCGCTGGTGGTTGCAGCAAGGTCGGTTGGCCCGAGGCGGTCGTGTAGACCGGCGCGGCGAGCCAATCCGGGAGCGGTGATGTCGACGAGGGAAACCTGATTTGGGTGATCAGCACCCCTTGGGTCATTGGTGCGGGGACCTAGGATGTAGGCGGCGGCGGTAGTGGCGGAGCCGGGGCGAAAGACACCGGCGGTTGTGGCCCGTAAGGGCTCACGAGGAAGGCGTGGATGCTTGCGACTGCCTGGGTGAGGTCGCGGATGGCCGATGACATCTCCTCCGAGTTGAGGACGGCGGAGGGAGCGAGGGGCGTTGTCACGTTGGCAGAGGAGAACGGCCCAGGGGCGGCCGATGCAATTCCTGCGGAGGTCGCCAGTGGCACCGTAGTGGTAGGCGCGGATGAAGACATCGTCGATCCTGAGAAATTTGATACCAAATTGATAGGAGCTAGGGTCCTACCAGGCCTAGGGCGTAGGTTGTATAGGTGGAAGGGAGGGTGGTGAGGCTGGAGGCGCGGGCGTCGGCGGCACGGCGTCGTGGCCGAGGGTGAGGAGGAGGGCGGCGGTGCACAGGAGGCGGCAGCTAGGGTTTAGGAATTCCGTCTCCTGAGGGAGACGGCAACAAATATGTTTATTGCTTAATTGATATGGAGAGATTATATGAGTTTATATAATAGTCCAGCTAATAAAACCCTAGATAAATTAGGCCAAGCTCTTAAACCGACCCACTAGTGGGCCTCTTCCGGCTATAATGCAACCCGGTCATAACAGGCAGAGAATGTGTAACCGATCGACTCATGTGCGTCGTGACTCCTGAATACCGATGTTTTCTGATGTTAGTTGCAAAGACTGCTCTGGGCCAAATTGGGTCTGCTTTCAAGCTTTAGATAACTTTGGAGCATCAGCTACTAGTACTCATTATGGGTTAGGCTTCTTTGGTAAATGGAGCAACCAAATATGTTGTCAATTTTTGCTAAGATAACACAAAATGTATAATGCTCCCTCAAGAGGCCTCCCCACCGACTCCCTAAATAACGTCACCTCTTCGCAGCCCCCCTTCACCCTGCCGTCGAAAGAGGCCTTCGGTGGACGGCAGCGGTGGAATGCCCCATTCTCTGCTTATTTTTCTTTTTTGATCCAAGCTTTTCTGCCGCCACTTCACGAGTTCCAATCTCCTTGACTTCCAATCTAGAGGTATTCAGAATCCACCACCGGGTAGAGCCTCGCCCGGCAGCGCCACTATGCCCTCGGGCATCCATGGTCTTGGTCGCAAGCCAACCTTGCTTAGTCTTCACCAGAATTTGTCGGGGCCACCGTCCTTGACAACGACGTCGCAGGCGGGCGTGGTCGACCAGGTCGGCATTCGGGACGGTGCATAAGCACGCCGTTGATGCCCCTTGTGTGCTGCTTCGGCCAGTAACGCTCACTGTATCGCGTCCAAGAAATGTGCGTGTGGGATTTTACAGGTGTTGAAGCGACATTTGTGGTAGACAAAACATTGGGATTGTTCGCCTGCTCTGCCTTTGCCACGTGAGTGTGGCCCTTGTGCCACCGTCATTGATGTCGATGAGAAGATCCTTGTTCTTATGGCTAGAGGTGACCCCATGCACTTTGGATCTACTTTAGCACCTTCTTTGCTGCGATTTTCAAGGTGTTGATGGGGCGATCATGGCGGTCATGTTCCCATCTTAGGCCGTGTCGAGATCCGGTGAAGATTTCAGGGAGTTCTTGAAGCGAATCAGGAGAAATATGTGTGTCGGACGATCAGTGTCTTTGCAGCATTGTTCTCACAAGTGGGGAGTATATTGCTGGACGGGGGGAGTATCCTCTAAGAGCTCTAAGCTCCCTAGATTTGAGCTTCTTA